>CM069598.1:2571930-3261930 GCA_035771175.1 Paratinospora sagittata
AAATTTGGAGTTAATGATTTTGGTATTTTGAATTTTTTTTTTTTTCATAGAACTGATTAAATTTTAGAGTAATGCTTCTTTAATTGATATAAAAATTACCGTGAGACCAACGAGTGATTGGCTCAGTAAAAGTGATTAGCTAAGTCCCAAAAATATTCTTGCATAATAATTATAATATTCGATTCTTTAAGGTGTTTTTTGTTGGAAAAGGTCTATTTCTGTCTTGAACGTGAACTAGTCTCATGCTCGAAGAAGGTTGTGAGGATATTTTGTAAGAAAATTATAAATAAAATAAAAAATAAAAAATAAACCAAATATAATTTAAAGGTAACAGGGTGTTGCAATTTACGCTACAGTATAACACTCTAATTCATTTGACATTATTCTAAATTTTAATTAGGGTTGTGATTTCCATTTATATAAAATTAAGTATTTCCCCCAAGAGAAAGTAAAAACAGAAGGATTATACAGATACAACATAAACAATACTCAATATTATCGTCAGGTCAACTAAGCCAATTAATAAAAAAATATCCAAACACCACAGTGTTTGATTGATGCACATGGTAGCGCCACAGTACCCCTTGTTGTAAGTTGAAACAATTTCTTACAATAATGCAAATATATTATGTTTTAGAAAAGCACAACAAATGGGTATCAAATGATTATTTAATCTTAGTTGTGTCGCATTTTAAGGTTTGAAAGGAATTATTCACTTGAATATGTATATTATAATTGTATTTCCAAAATAAATAAATAAAATATATTATTTAATAGTGTATATGATGATTACCTTTTAATTAAAAGAGAACTATTGGTGAAGAAGGGATTTTCCATGGTCCCCATTTTGACTTGATATGTAGTTAATATAAGACGCAAGTTTTTTTTTTTTTTTTTTTTTTTACAATAATGGTGGCCACGTACCAAGTCTTCTAGAAGCCTTTTGTCTTTATTAAGCCATGGTAGGGACCAAATATTAAACTTTAGCATAATCAATTTTATATTTGAGCTGTCCCTTGAAAATTTTAAAAATAATGGCATCTTTAGAAATAATTTAGAAAATGCTCTGATTAAAACTTCATGAAATTATTCATATCATTTAGTATCTTATCTTAATCTTTTTATATTGCCAAAAGCTTATCAGATGTAAATTTCAGTGATTAGTACAATTATTCCATTTATTTACTAAATAATTATTGTTTCAATTTCCTTGCATATAAGTTTAATAAAATTTAATTAATTACTTCAAAATCAAGCAAATATATATATATATATATAGCTAGAAACTATACGATGATAATAAATTGGACATCATATATTGGAATTTAAAATGATGGAGAGAACGATAGAATTACATTGACCTATTAACAATATATAATAATGATAGAGATAAGAAAGGACGTCAAATAAAAATTATAATTAAAAAAGATATAACTAGTTGTAATCTCTTTCATACAAAATAGAGTAGAGAAAGTTGATTCAAGTAACCGACTCTAAATCTTAAACGCCAACATGAAGTTGGTGTAGTTAATAAAAAGATGACTTTAGAACTCAGAGGTCTCAGGTTCAATTGAGGTGCGTTGCTTTTGTTTGGGAATAGTTGCCACGTTGGAAATCTTCTAGAAGCTTACCTTTTGTGTAGAACCCTAGTGCATTAATAAATAGCCACTTAACTTTCTCTATGATACAATGGTAAAAGAGTAGCTGACTAGCACTTCATCATTACTTAGACGAATTTAGTTTTATAAAAAACCATCACTACAAATCGACTAACACACTTCAAAACCAAAAGAAGAACTAGAGAAAAGAAAGATAATTCTTCGAGAAGAATCAACGTGAAGAAAATAAAAGGAAGCACCTCCTTTTATACTAGTAGAAGCGGGTGGTGCTCTTAATGTCTTTATTAACAGTACTAAATGATCTCTATTAACGTTGTAAATATTATGAACTTAAATTCAATTTAAAACATATAACGATTTTTCTAATTTAATTTGAATTTAAAATTTAATTAAATTTAAACCGTTATAAATCCAATTCTCATTTAATAATTTTTTCTACATAGAGCTAGAGCCAAAATTAATCCCTTGATGCACATATATATATATATATATGTGTGTGTATGAACCTCCCAATATTTTCGAATGTCAAAAACATAACACGATAAGCAACTTACTTAAGATGAACTTTTAGAGTTTGAGTTCTTAATCATCATATTAATCCCACGTTAGTTTATATTAAAACTCTTAGCTCATTTAAATTTCATACGTCATAATGTGCAATATTATTACACGCAATCTGATAGTTAATATAGTAAATGTCTGATTTAGTCTTAAAATCAAATCAACCTCATATATATATATATAGGGCTCAACCCAATAGGTAGGTTACGTACGGGTGAAGAGAAGCCCAGTACTGCTAGTCCTAGAGGTCCATTTAGTCTGAATTCAAAGCATAGAGAGACGTACATGGGTCGGGTTAGATTGATTTAAGACTAAAACCTAATTCAATTCAAATAGTTTAGGTTAATAAATTTAAAATCCAACTCTAACTCCATTTTAAATAATTGAAGTTACATTTGGGCCTAATATTTTTTTATTTATTAAAAAGTTCAAAAAATAATATTAAATGTCTAAAAAAAATATTAAATACAAACATGAGTTTATGGTAAATTTATTTTTTTTATTAAAAAATTAAAAAGAATAAGAAATAATTGTCAACAAAATAGTAAGTACAAAGTAAATTTATTATAAATTTATTTATTTTAATTAAAAATTTAGAAAGAATAATAAATGATTATAAACAAAATATTAAATACGAACATGAATTTATTATAATTTTTTTATTAAAAAATTAAAAAGAATAACACATGATACTAGTTCATTAAATAAACATAGAATATTTCTTAAAACTTTATATATATAATAGGTTGGTTCAGGTCGGATTATTTGATTTTTCATGAGTTAAATCTGTGACCTGATCAAAATTGATCGAGTTAATTATTTTAGAACCCAACCTAATTCAAACAACTTATTTAAGTTAACCCAAACTAATCTAAAATTTTTTATTCGATCGGTTTAAAAGCATATATATATATATATATAAATGTACAGCCGACAAGAGAATCAATCTTAATTCTAATAGTCATTATATTAATTTGTATTTATACTACTTTTAATTGTCTTTATATACTTTTTATGACGACATATAGCATGTGAGCTGCATGTTCTGTCCATGTCTTGATTTGAAATAAAAATAAAAATGAAAAAGAATAAAGGGTCTTTATTCAACTTTTTGTGTTGGCGTTGTAATCACGTAGTGTTGTAGATAAGGTAATTGTATGTAAATTAGGGAACATGACAAGCTCGCAAGCAATATTATTAGTTTCAAAACAACTTCGGCTACTTATATACCCAATTACAAAGCAATGGCAACATTGATTTTGATGTATAATATAATCCAAAAGGCCAAGTTTAATAAACATTTGTTTTTTCAAATAAATGGAGACTCACATATTCGATAACTTTATATTGATCTAAGTTGACGTGGCACATGACAAGTCAGACGTGACTATGATCCACGTGTCACGATTGAACTCGAGAGATGAGCTGTCATTGTCTCCAAAACTCACGTGTTTTCAGCTTTGAAGGCTTTCAATTCAAGAAGCAAACTTGCCTTAGATATTTATCAACAATTATAAAGTATACATGAGGAACAGCCAGAATCATGTTTCCGGACGACCCATTATTGAGAATTTTTTGATCTGTTGTTCATCTGGGTCTTAACATTAGTGTTTTGTAAGGCTTTGATTTGATTTAGAAGATGACAGTTGGGGCTGGGATTTCAGTTTCTGATGATGGGAAGTTGATGGTTTTGGGCAATTGCATATTATCAGATGTTTATGAAAACATTATTGTGACACCTGCTAGTGGTGATTCTTTGGTTAATGGAGCTTTTATTGGTGTTCTTTCTGATCAATGTGGAAGCCGCCGGGTTTTCCCCATTGGAAAGCTACAGTAAGAACTAAGAACCTTAAAATTTACCCAAAAATAAATAAATAAAATCTGTTTTAAGTGATTTTTTCTCTCTTTTTTACTAACATTTTTTTTTTTTTTGGTTGGGTTCAGGGGATTGCGTTTTATGTGTGTATTTCGGTTCAAGTTATGGTGGATGACACAGAGGATGGGTTCTGATGGAAAAGATATTCCTTTTGAGACTCAGTTTTTGATTGTTGAAGGGCATGAAGAAGAAGAAGAAGGTGTGAGCCAATCTGAAGCAGTTTACACTGTTTTCTTACCAATTCTTGAGGGAGATTTCAGGGCTGTTCTACAAGGGAACTCAGAGAATGAGATGGAGATCTGTCTGGAGAGTGGTACGTACAGAAAATGATTTAGCAAAGTTGTTCTTTGATCTATTTATTTTTTAATTTTTTTTCCCATTTTAGTGAAGCATTAATAGAAGGATTTTATGGAATTTCAGGAGATCCTGCAGTTAAAGGATTTGAAGGGAGTCATTTGGTTTTTGTTGCAGCAGGATCAGACCCATTTGATGTCATTACAAATGCTGTCAAGTAAGAACCAAAAAAATAAAATAATTTGTTGATTAAAAATATATCTTTTGAGAGTTAAAGCTGATTCATCATGCTAAGTTCCTAGTTGGGATGCTTTTAGAACTGCATTTTGGTTTAATTTCTTCTCTCTAGCTTAGAAGATGTAGAATTGCATGCTTTTAGAAGTAAAATTTATTGTTTGGCTTCCATTGTTATAGTAATTTGTAAGTGCCCGTGTCGATGCGTGATTCGTCTAAATTCTGGTGTTTCGTTGTTTTAGAAGTAACGCCTATCCATAGCAAAGCTTCTTGTTCTGATCTAAAGTTTAGAATTTATGTTCTCAACATGCTAGAGAGTTGAAGCATAATTATGTTTTTTCCCCTTTTTGGATATGCCCTTTTTACATGATCCAAATCTTCATATAAGCTAGCCAGCTTTTAATTTGGTTTTGATACAAACTTGTACAGGTCAGTAGAGAAACACTTGCAGACATTTTCTCATCGTGAAAAGAAGAAGGTGCTCTTCTTATTAACATTTTTTTGCAGCTATATATATCATTGTTCATCACATTTATTTTATAAAAAAAATAAAAAATTCCTACCCATTTTGCCTTGTTGTGCCTTCAATCTCAAAACAACATTGAACTACATTATAATTAGTTTTTTTTTTTAATTTATTTAACGATCTAGATGCCCGATATGCTGAACTGGTTTGGCTGGTGCACATGGGATGCATTCTATACAGAAGTCACGGCCGAGGGCGTGAGGCAAGGGCTGGAAAGGTAACAATTTTATCGTGTATAATTCTTCCGAAGTTCATTTCATTGTGGAAATTGGGAATTTGTTTCTTTTTAACTTCATTTTTCTTTTTCTTTTTCGCATTGTCTTGTTTAGTTTGGAGAAAGGAGGAATCCCTCCAAAGTTTGTCATTATTGATGATGGATGGCAATCAGTTGCCATGGATGCCACTGGAATTCCATCCTCAACACAAGATGCAGCCAAGTAAGCATTCCTTTCCTAATCTTCTTTTATCTGGAATTTAATGTTTATTTATTGATATATCATCTCTCTTTTTTTCAGCTTTGCAAACAGATTAACACACATCAAAGAGAATCATAAATTTCAGAAAAATGGTAAGCAGGGTCACAGAGAAGAGGACCCAGCAAAGGGGCTTGCCCACCTCGTCACCGAGATCAAACACAAGCATGAATTAAAGTAAGATATGCTCTACTCAAATCTATATGTCAATCTTTCTTTCTTTTTTCTTTTTCATTTTTTTTTATGTTTTTGACATATCTTTTACTTGTAACTTAATTTCTTCCAGGTATGTATATGTCTGGCATGCAATAACAGGGTACTGGGGTGGTATTAGACCTGATGTTATAGAAATGAAACATTACGAATCAAAGATGTCATATCCGGTGTCATCTCCAGGAATTCAATCCAGTGAACCTTGTGATGTTTTGAAAACTATTGAGAAGAATGGTCTTGGGCTCATGAACCCCGAGAAGGTGTTCTCCTTCTACAATGAACTCCATTCATATCTTGCAATGACAGGTATTGGAGTCAAAGTAGATGTTCAGAACATACTTGAGACTCTAGGAGCTGGCCATGGAGGAAGAGTGAAACTTGCTAGAAAGTATCACCAAGCATTAGAGGCTTCAATTTCTAGGAACTTTCATGATAATGGAATCATATCTTGTATGAGCCACAATACTGATGGTTTGTACAGGTATTAAGGCTCACTCCACTACTTTAAATTTTTTATTTTACCACCTACTATATTCATAAATCTTAGGATTTTTTTTTCTTTTTTTCTTTTTTGAAATTACAGTGCGAAGAGGACTGCTGTAATAAGAGCGTCGGATGATTTTTGGCCGAGAGATCCAGCATCGCACACTATTCATATTGCTTCTGTTGCTTATAACACTATATTCCTTGGAGAATTTATGCAACCAGACTGGGATATGTTCCATGTAAGCTTCCAAAATGCAATTTTTTGATTTTCCCTTTTTGAATTTAGGATTTCTTTGATAAGAAAATATCAGAAACTAAATTAGCAAAAACTATCTTGTGTATCAGAGCCTTCATCCAATGGCAGAATACCACGCAGCAGCTCGTGCAGTTGGTGGTTGTGCTATTTATGTCAGGTATTATTACTCCATGAACATGTTTTTCTGTGGTTGGTGATCAAGACAAAGGAAAAAAAAAGGGATGATTCTCTTAACTTAGTTATCATTTAAAACTACATTTTTATGCAGTGACAAGCCTGGTCATCATGACTTCAATATACTGAGAAAGCTTGTTCTGCCTGATGGTTCCATATTGAGGGCAAAGCTCCCAGGAAGACCTACAAGAGACTGTTTGTTCTCAGATCCTGCCAGGGATGGAAAGAGGTGAAAATAGACTTCTTACATAAGTTCTTTTCATTCATTCACAAGAATCTCTCTTTGGCTTCTTCTTGATCAATTCTTGGTGTCTCGTACAGCCTTCTAAAGATATGGAATCTGAATGATTTCTCTGGAGTTGTGGGAGTTTTCAACTGTCAAGGAGCTGGGTGGTGTAGAACTGGAAAGAAGAATATGATCCATGATGAACAACCCGGCATCGTCACTGGAGTTATCCGATCAATGGACGTAAATTACTTGCCTAAAAATGCCGATGATGGATGGAATGGTGACACCGTATTATATTCACATTTGGGTGGTAAGTTTTACTTCCTAAACTCAAGATTTTGTGCATTTATTATCTTTATGTTACATCTTTTGTAAGTTAAAAGCTGGTACGAAGTGTTCTTGTTCATTGAGATGTTGTAATACTTTTTTGCAGGAGAGGTAACGTATCTTCCAAAGAGGGCATCCTTGCCAATTACAATGAAATCACGGGAATATGAAGTTTTTACAGTGGTCCCTGTTAAAGAATTGTCAAACCAAGCTAAATTTGCACCAATTGGACTAACGAAGATGTTTAACTCTGGAGGAGCCATTAAAGACCTGAGATATGAATCTGAGAGAAGTGGAACGATTGATATGAGAGTTCGAAGCTGTGGTCATTTTGCAGCATATTCATCAGCTCTGCCAAAGAGGATAACAGTCGATGGAGAGGAAAGAGATTTCCTGCATGATGAGTCTGGTTGTCTGAGTTTTTTACTGGAAATTCCAGCAAAAGAGTTATACCTTTGGAACATAACCATAGAATTGTAAATAGTTGTGGTCAATAGCCATTGATAGTTGTATTGATTGAAAATCTCAAGCAGTAAGCAAAATTTGATTGTGGTCCATTGACCCCATTCAGAAAGATTCTCGTCTGCACCGTAAATATATGATTATGGTGTGGCAAATTTCAAGAAAAGAATGAAACCAAGAGATAATCTCTATATAAAAGGCTGAAAATTTCTCATTTCCTTGCACAAACTATTCACTTAATAATGCTTCCTGACCACAATCAAATGAGAAGGGTAGTAACTTCAAGCAAGCAGGGTATTGACCACTCAAATTTGACGTGGGTAAATTTATAGCACTTCTATAGCAATTGATTTGGAAGCAAAAAGATATCCTAACCTGTTTCATAACATCCTCAAATTTAATCTGCTGCTGGTACACATCAAATTTCCCAATTTCATTCCATTCATTCAACTGAATCCTCATGTTTAGGTAACGTCACGAAACCTAAGTTATGTAAAGATACTAATTCGGTCTGACTAAAATCTTGCTAATCTTAACATCCAAATAACTCTGCCAAAGTTTCTCCCTTCCTAAGCAGGCTATTTGTACATGCGCAGATATGCTGCAAAAATTAGTAGCGCTAACATTAGCGGCCACGGCCACGTGCTCGTCCACGGCCCCGGCCACGACCTCGTCCCAAAGGCCTTCCTGTAAATGAAAAACAAACACAAAGCTTTATGAAGTCAATTCCCAATACATAAATCAAGGCAAGATCATTATAGCAACATAACAAGGTAAAAAAAAGAGAAGAAAAATAAATGCACAGTACCAGCTGTAGGCTTTTTGGGCTTGACCCTAGGTGTCTCCTCAACCAGTAGAGTCTCCAGGTTCAAACTGTCAGGAAGGATATAGTAACGGATATTGTTGCCTCTCACGCTGAGGTGATCAAGAGTAACCGGATTCTTTCCCTTCAGAGTCAGTTTCACTGTCTTCAAATGGGTATTCATACTTATATCAACTCCTGCAAGATGATTTCCCTTGTCACATTGAACTTCTAGACAAAAGATCGTATCATATTAAAAACCAACAATCTAAATGAAATTACAATGTTCCTTTAGTAAATTACAAACATAAAATCAATTGGAATGGTCATCACAGGGGTGCATGTGCATTGCATATAAGAAAGCTTTGGAATGAATGAAGTAAGATATGAATTAGCATGCCAAGGAGGCCTTTGTAGCTGCATAGAATAAGTCACTCAAGGAAACAATCTCAACCAACCTTATTCATCTTCTACCTTTCTGATGCAAGTCTTATATTTTTTTAGATTTGAAGTTTTAGAGCCTAATGCTTACTTGGAAAACTCAAAGTTCACATATTACTCATCTCAAATAAACTCTCTGTAATATTGCAATGTAACACAAAAATTGAATTTTAACAAGGTAAAAGAAGCACATATAGATTAATAAGCAAAAGAAAAGAATACTAAAATATATTAGTGACAATAGAAAATCTCAACTCAGCAAAGCCTTTTCTCAACCACATGAGTCGGCTACATGTATCCCTTAGCACAGAATACGCCCTGATACTATTTATTTTATCAATTACAATGTAAAAACTACTGTGCTTTATAGATCGATCTGATCATCTGTCTAATTCATTGGATAAACTATTTTATTTCAACTATCCCAACAGGCAAATGACTGTGGAGGTGAGGAGTAAAGTATTAAATGATGACAGCATTAACAGGATGAGAAGAAGACTCGGAACAAAAATTCTTTGAAGTAGAGAGGGACAATTACAAAAAAGAAAGTATCTGATGGTACGAATGACTCGCACAACTAGTTAGTATAAGGCTTTATAAAGCTTTATACTGTATCAATTTCCACCAACAAGAACTCTATAACAAAAAATTGAAACAAGAAAGAATGAGAAAGTACTATCCACTGAATATGACGTAGCAAAACACACCCCATGTATGAGGCAAGTACTATCCACTCCACTAGTTGTATTCCAACGAGTACACATTACAAATTACTAGGGCTAAAGCTACCACAATCACCAATCTCCAGTAACCAGGTAATCCCCCCAACGACCACAAGCAAATTGACGGTCTGTTTTCTAGATAAAAGTACAAATACTTCACTTTAGCTACATTGTTCTTACTTAACAACATTCTTTCTTCTCCAAGGACAATAACACGGATCTAAAGCACAATCACACAATACAGTAATAAAATAACAAACTTTGAGATCTAGCAAAAGCACAAGACGAAGAATACAGAAATTGCTACTTAGTTATATACTCAAAGAGAAAGAAAGAAAGAAAGCGCGCGCGCGCGAGAGAGAGAGAGAGAGAGGAACCTGTGATGGTGCCATGAACAACAGTCCCGTTCTTGAGCTCGATCGAGACAGTCTCGTTGTTCAGCTTCATCAAAAACCTATGTTTTTTCCCCAATCATAAACAAAGTAAATATCATATTACAGTTCTTCGAAGAGAAAGCTTAAATCAGAAGAAGAAGATCGAACTCAGAAGCTTACCTGACGAGCTTCATTTCTGGGTAGAGCAGAAGAAGAAACTAGGGCTCCCAAGTAAAGCCAAACTGTAAGCGGAGCAAAAACACTCTTTTATAAGGTAAAGCTCTCAAAAAATGAAGAGAAAAATATTATGTAGCGCGCTCGAAGCTCTAGGGTTCGATGGTTTAATCGATTACAAGTTCCGAATTTCCCCTAATTGAAGGCGCGACTTTGTAGCTTCGAAGAGAGAGAGTTACTACTAGTACATACAAATGACACGTGTTATCCATACAATTTTACTTGATCTGCATATATAAACTATATTAAAGGTCATTATATTATTATTATTCAAGGTAAATTTGTTGAGAAAAAATAAAAAGATTTGCCTTGCTGTGGAGGTATTCTCAACAAAGCTTAAATGATTAGAGTGAAATTTCAAAATGTTGTTGCTTCCCAAGTTCCTAAAAGATCTATCAAATTCGGTAGTTGGACCCTCCTTCACATGAAAAATTAAAGTTAAATGTGGATGATCAAAGGTCATTGGAGTTACAGCCATTATTAGAGACTCACAGGGACAGTTGCTGACAGCTCTTGCCAAGAGGTTTGAAGGTAACATGAATGTTTCTATAGTAGAATTCCTAGCCATAAGATCAGGTCTTGAATTAGCATTAGAAGCCAGTATTCATGTGGACATTATCGAAGGAGATTCTTCTATAGCCATTCATGCCATTCGATCTCTTGTTAGAGAGCACTAAAAAATAGGAGAAATTGTCAAAAACCGTAAAATGTATCTAAGATCCTGACCAAATGTTAGTGTAACTCTATTCCCAGAGAATGAAACACAGCCCCCCATAAACTAAGTAAATTTATTATATCCGTTGATCATGTTTAGGTGTGACTTGAGGAGATTTCTCTGATTATTTTTAATGTTGTCTTTTTTAAGGCTGGTCCTCCTCTCCCACCAAGGGGCAGGGTTTTTTTTTTTTTTTTTTTTTTAAAAAGAAGATTATTTCATATATCATATGCTATTAGCTTTAAAGCTGTAAATTCAAAAATGATTTTAGTTTTATTTTGAGCACCATAAATAGGCAAGCTTAGTAAATGGGAACCGTCCGATTATGTTTCAAGAGACCCTTGTACAAGGTCAATTTTGTTGTTAGCAAGTTAGTGGGCCTAGATATATCAATTAGTACTAATAAATGAGACTGTTGTTTACAGTATTATACACCTATTTTAAAAGTGGCAGGTTATTTTCACCTACCTTTTTTTTTATCTCTTCACCCATCTCATTTAAAAATTAAAAAGACAAAAAAAGTCTTATGTGAAATTATAAAAAAGAATAAGTATTAAATCTCTTAAACCTTCTCATCTCTCTCTTCACCAACTCACTCTTTATCTTAAACTCTTCAACCCTTTAACTCTCCAACTCATCTCAATTTCTAATATTGTAATTTTTTTGTATTTTTTAATCAAAAACATACATTTCCCACTATTTTCACCATTTTGAAGTACTTTTTTTACAAAAACATATTCAAAATCGAAGAGAAAATGGGGCAAAAATAAATTTTGAAACCCAAAAAAAATGGCTCCTGAATTGAGTGTGTCTGACTCTGCATAGACAGACAAAATAAAATTTGTCTGCCCTTAATAAGCCGGACATACTTCATGGTCGGACATAAAGAGAAATGTCTGACCCTAGTAGGTTGAAATGGGTTTCTAGTACCTATTTTCGTCGTCTCATTTGACTATCTTCACCTTTTTTTTTTTAAGAAAACATTTAAATCCAACAATGTAACATTGAAATCAACTTAAAACATGTAAAAATCATGATTTACTTATCGATTTATAATCAAGATTGCACTTGAATCACTTTGAGTTTGAGGCATTCAAAACTCAAAATAACCTAATTTTTTCGCAAGATTTTAGGACGTTGTTGCTCACAAATCTTCTTGACGGTGTTCTAACCTTTGAATGATTGAAAAACTTGAAGAAATGATGAAGAGAAGAGAAGAAACGAGAGATAAGGAAAAGGTTTAGGGCATTAGGATGAAAATGATAGAATAAAAATTTAGTTGGGTGAAAAGAAAAAAAATGATTGATTTTAAGTTTTTATGTGGATAAAAAAAGTAAATAGGTGAAGAAATACATAAAAGTGAGTGAAAATAGCTTGATCTATTTTAAAATCATGATAAAACCCATGGGCTTACCATTTTTGAAAATTGGCTCCACAACTTATACATTTTATATCCAACTTGTACCCAGGAGACGTGAGACTATGTTAACAGCTAGATGTATAGATGAAAGCTACCTCTCTCTCTCTCGTAGACTACAATCTTTTCTAAATTATTCAATCAGTCAAAACCAACGAATCCAAAAGTTAGTGTTTTTTCTATTTAATACAAAAATTACTTTTCTACATCACTCTTCTTATTGTGTTTTTCTTCAACGTTCAATTTGCACATGAAAGCGTGGAAAAGACAAAGAAAACTCTCCTTTTAATCGATTAAACCCAATATGCGAATCCACAGAAATGATACCAAATTATAACAAAAAAAAATGAAAGGATATAAATAAATAATAAAAAGTCTTCAAAGCAAAGTCAGCCACTGGAGTGGAACTCCCATTTCCTCGCCTTCTTTGAGAGAGTTGTCGGCGAATTGAGTCTCTATTACAAGGGAACAGTGCGTCCCACAATGCCCAATTATTATAAAATAAATGCTAATTCTCAAATATTTGTTGAAAAATGTTGATTTTTGAGTAATAGTAGTATTGAATCTTAGAAACAGTTACATACATTAAATCTAAGTATTACAAACTTATAAGATTTTAATATAGTACAAAAAATTAAAAACTTAGGAGGCTGCGATTGATTTCTAACTTAAAAATAATTTTCATTACTTTTTAAACAGTAAAAAGATAAAACAGTTTATAAAAACGTGTTTGATAGATTAAAATCTAAAATTTTCTTTTCACTCTTTTCTTTAAAAAAAGGAAAAACATTTGGAAAAATGACATTTAATTGTTTTTTAAGTTTTCCAATTTTGTGATTTGGGTATCATGAAAATTAAAAACCTATTATCAACAAACGCAGCCTTAAAGATTGGTCTTTGTTAAACCTTTTTAGAAAAATTATTTGTCCAAAATCTATTTTTTATGTGAAAATAGTCTTCTATTTTTTTACGATAATTGTCAAATTAAAATATTGTGTTAAAGCTTTTAAAATTTCTTTCCACTACTACATATTAGGTTTGAACATAAACTTTCGCCTTTACCACATGGGCGAAGCCTTTGTGCCTAGATTATGTGTGAATTTGAGTAAGATGTCACTATGACCCTGTTTAGTATAACTTTTCCGTTTTGACCTAAATTCATATTTTTTAAATACAGCTTCTAGTAAGATCGAGCTTTTATAAATCATAAAAAATTACATTTTCTCATCGCAAAAAGTTGATCTACCAAATGAGCTACTTGTTGTGTATAGCAAAAATGCTACTAAAGTACTACTTCCACCGTAGAACCAAATAAAGTTGATGTCATTTTAATAATGTTTGTTTTTGTGCTCTACATAAGCTAATTTTGTGATACCACTCAGATTTTTAAAAAAAAACAAAAAACACTAAAATTTAGATATTAAAATAGGGGATCCATGCATACTAGGCAAAAGATGAAAAAAGTCACCTTGTTCCACGGCGTGAGTGGCTGATAGAGCACACGGGTCCCTTACTATCACCCGTTACTTTTGCACTATGGCACTTGCAGCTCAGGACCCCTCTCCTTGGTGTAAAAGTGATGATTCAATTATATAAATACAAGCTTTTTAGCTTTTAAGAATCCACTACGACCTAGCTTCTTGTAATTTAAAAATTGCAAAACATTCCGTAATCCATTGTATTATTTTAATTTCTTCAAGAAAAAATTTATATTATTTGGGCCCTCTTAGTCTTCGCTGGATATAGCGATGGCCACGACCGTTACGCCGACACCATTTGTTTCGTACGGCGTATGGTTCGATTATAAATCGCCTACGCCTACGCCTCGGGCATGTGCATATCCGTGACACGGTTCCCTAAGTTTTGTTGTTTGTGTTTTTATACGTTAAAAAGCTATCGTAGGTTGAACGAGACCCGAGGAAAACACGGCGAGGAATTACTTATGTCGTCGGAGGGTGATTATAGTTTTCATAAAAAATATTTTTAGAAAAGAAATTATGAAGTCTTGATTAATTAATGTTTTAAAAAGTATTTTAAAAGCATATTTTAAAAAAAAAAATTATTATTCTTTTATAATAAATGAGAAAAATTAAATCAATACGTCTCATAAGTAAATTTTGAAAGAACTATATTGTCATATAAAAAAGTTTCTTATATGAATGTGAGCATATGAAAATTTATATATATATAGATGTGAGTACTCATGAAATGTGTATTCATGCCACTAATTAAATTGTCAGTGTGGTAAGAAGATGAGTTTTTACCTATGAGGTCTCGAGTTTTAACCTTTGGATAGATTTTTGTCTTTGTCATATAAGTGGAAGCGATGTGACATTTGCTTAAGGCGAAACCCTTATATTGTGGTTAAGTTGGAGGACAATCATACATTATTGAGTAGGATGCCTTATCAACACGGGGTTGATTCGCTGGATGAAGAGTATATCTTAAAGCGGTTGAGAGACTTGTACTGTGAGTTCGAGCCTGTCTTCAACATACCCTTGTTGGAAGGCCTGCCTAAAATTGTCTCTGTAGTGTCTGAAGTCTAAAAAGATTAATTTAGCCTTTTGGGAAGGATGATACCTTCCAAACACTAAAAAATTGATAACAAAAAAAAAAGAAACGAGTAGAATGTCACTATATTCCTTTAGCAATATTTGTGCTATTTTGCCTAAAGAACGGAGTCTAAATTACCTAAAATAATTATGTATTCATACTATTATATAAAGTTTCCTCTAGGCACATATCTCATGATAATATTAAAAAAAAGGTCTGATGGTCATAGTAAGGATAACTACAATATAGAAAATTTCATGACCAAATTTTCATGTTCATATAACAAAAGTTACTATAATAATATAACACAATTTAAGTTCGTAACAAAATTATTTAATTCTTAGTGTGCTATAGCCTATAGGTTAGTATAATATTATCTGTTGGTTTCTATGCCTATTTTTTTGAAGTGAAAATCGGATTAGAAAATTATCTGTTGCTACACTCAAAACACAGTTGGCATACGGATACCATAGCAGGATACGAATCCATTCCGAAAATAGATGCCGAGGAATCGGGCCTCCCTTGCGATTAACACTCAACGCAATCGGCTGAATCACCTGCAAAACAAGCCGTTGGATCGTACAAAACACATTCCACGTCATCCGATCGAAAAAGACGCGTATGTTTTGGACTCGCGAAAAGATTCACAGCGTGAAAGCAAGCAGCAGCAAGCACAAATAACGAAATTAATGGCTTCTCACACCGCTTGCCTCCCTCTCTATTTCCATATAAAAAAGAGCTGTTTTCGAAAGCGGTTTCAGACGCTGTAAAAGCGGTTTTCTGCATTGCTGAGTTTTCTTCTCTTTGCGGAGTAGATCAAAAGCGGTTTTTTCTTTGGAGAATAAGCGGTTTTCTCAGATTCAGATGTTCACGGACGCGTGGATTTTTCGGGAAACGAGTTGTTTTGTTTAGGAAAAAAGCGGTTTTGGTTGGGAGAAGCGACGACGAAGAAGATGAGGAAGGCTGTGTTGTTCTTGCTGGTTCTAACAGTTCTTGCTCCTATTGTTCTTTACACGGATAGGCTAGGAAGCTTCACGAACACTGACTGTGAGATTTTCAACAAAGAGCGTTTAGATTTTCTCGATTATGTTTTTCACTAAATTGATATCTTAATTTTTATTTATTTATTTATTTATTTATTTTGCAGCTCAAAATGAACTCATCGAAGAGATTTCTTCACTCGTAAGTCTTTTTTTTTTGTTGAATCTGTAATTCAGGTTTCTGCTGTTTGGACAAAATTTGATGTTTTTGTGTTGTTTTTTGTTTTTGTTTTCTGCTCAGAGTGTCGGTGGCGAGAGCGAGCGTTTAAATCTGCTTCCACAGGTTTTTTTTTTTTTTTCCCCTTTTTATTGTCTTGTCTTACTTTTGAAGAAGAAATCACTTGAATTTCGGATCTAATTTGCTTGTTATTTTCATTTTTTCTTCGGATCAAGTAGGAATTAGAAGATATCTTGAAGGAACCTGTAGGCATCGTTTATTCGGAAAATTCAAGCAATCTTGCTGTCAGTGAGTCTGGAGAAGGTAATCTCTTTAATCTGAAGTTGTTTGCAATTTAACAGATTACGTGCTGTTCGTTTATTTGTTTCTGTGAGGAGATTTTGATAGTATTAGGTCATAGTTGCATTTATAGTTGGTTGGAGCATGTTAATCTGAAGTTCTATCAATTTAATGAACTCTTTTTGTAATTGTTGTTTGCAGAATTGTCTACAAACGGTAAAAAGAGAGTATTATCTGCCACAAATGATGGACAGGAAACAGAAAATGAAAACCCTATCCAGCAGGTGATTGAGCTTGAACGATTGGAGGAAAGCAATGCTGGCGTTAGTTTGGAGAAGCCGGAGTCAGTTGAGGAAAATGAAAACGTTGAAGGGGAGAATGACTCGGAGGAAGCAAAAGTAAAGGCATCTGAGAATGGATCGAAGATTGACAACGCCAAGATGGTTAGTGTTACTGTGATTTCTGTGTTTCTTTTAATTTGTCTAATGCCAGTTGGGGGAAACATCAGTGGATGCCATCGGTGGAAAGGTCTTCCTATATTATTTTAGATTTCATATTACAGAGAGTCAATTGTGCTAACCATCTGCTGATATATTTTAGTAGTTGCAGTTACGAGTCACTTTTGTTATTTTCTAGGGGGCTCATTGATGGTGATCATGTGGCTATAATTATTGGTTCTGGTGATTTTATTATAATCATTTTTTGATTGTCTGAGTCTCCTACTAGTTGGTTGGCTTAGGCTTATTACTACAAGTATTCCAGAAACTATGGCTCTTCCAAGTTCCCAACTTAGGCAATATCCAACTTGATCATTTTTTTTATCCTTTTTATTGAAGGCTTGATGTGAAAATCATTCATGAGGCCAACAGTATTGTATCTGGTTAACAATTGACATAAAACAATGTAAATACCTACAAAGTTCTATATATTTTTTAATTTATCTTGTACTTTTGTTTTAGGATGATAGGACCAGCCAACGGTCTGCACAAGCTTCTGCTAAAAAAGACTCAGTAGACCCAGTAAAGAGTGACCTTGAGAAGCGAAGCAACCAAAGGGCGATACAAGATGCTCAAGTTCGCCAACTTAGAGATCAGCTGATTAGGGCAAAGGTTTATCTTAGCCTAGGAGCAACTCGAAACAATGCCCACTTTATTAAAGAACTCCGACTGCGTATAAAAGAAGTTCAGAGAACTGTTGGAGATGCTACTAAAGATTCTGATTTACCAAGGAAGTAAGCACTTTATTTTGATTGATACTGATTCTTTTGATGCGCTTTTCTATCGTTTATTACTATTTTTTTAAAATTCTATGGAATTCGACCTCCACCAATAGGTTGTAGTTTCAATTAGTTTCTAGTGGCTCTTAATGTCTTTCCTTACCATTCAACTGAAGTTAATTCTCTTCATGTGAGGAAATATAAATGGTTTTCTGCAGTAGAAAGCATTTTTCTACGAAATCTTACATTCTTCATCTAATCCATAGATGTTGTTTGCTGAACCAGTGCCAATGAAAAAATGAAGGCGATGGAGCAAACTTTGGCAAAGGGTAGGCAAATTCAAGATGATTGTGCTGCAGCAGTAAAGAAACTTCGTGCAATCATCCATTCAACAGAAGAACAGCTCCGAGTGCACAAGAAGCAAACCATGTACTTGACACAACTTGCTGCAAAAACCCTTCCAAAAGGTCTTCATTGTCTACCGTTACGCCTTTCAACAGAGTATTATTCTTTGAAACCCGATCAGCAGCAGTTTCCTAATCAAGAGAAATTAGAAGACCCACAACTGTACCATTATGCTCTGTTCTCTGATAATGTATTAGCGGCAGCAGTTGTTGTAAATTCAACTGTTTCTCGTGCAAAGGTAAATCTTTTGATCAATGACTACATTACAGTTAAAGAGTACATATTTTAGTATTTTATTACTTGGTAGCTAATTCTTCTAGTGCACATTATGTTTTGCAGGAAACGTCAAAACATGTTTTCCACATTGTTACTGATAGGCTTAATTATGCGGCAATGAGGATGTGGTTCCTGGCTAATGCACCTGACAAAGCTACTATTCAGGTTCAGAACATTGAAGAATTCACATGGCTGAATGCAAGCTACAGTCCAGTTCTAAAGCAACTTGGGTCCCCATCCATGATAGATTACTATTTCAGGTCTCATCGAGCAAACTCGGACTCAAATTTAAAGTACCGGAACCCAAAGTACCTTTCCATCTTAAACCATCTTCGATTTTACCTTCCAGAAATCTTCCCAAAGCTCAACAAAGTACTCTTCCTAGATGATGATATAGTTGTGCAGAAGGATCTCACTGGCCTTTGGTCTCTTGACCTGAAAGGGAAGGTTAATGGTGCAGTCGAGACTTGTGGAGAAAGTTTTCACCGATTTGATCGGTATCTTAATTTCTCTAACCCTCTTATTTCAAAGAACTTTGATCCCCATGCTTGTGGCTGGGCTTATGGAATGAATATCTTTGATTTGGACCAATGGCGGAAACAGAACATAACGGAGGTTTACCATAGATGGCAAAGACTGGTAAGAGATCTTCTCTTATCAAATTTAAAATATTTAGTCTTTTATCCTGATTTTTCTTTTTAAAGTATTGATTTGAGTACCTTAACAATTTGGTTTCTGCTTCCTTCCCTTGAACTTATTAAGAAACAAAGATGCTAAGTTTTATACTAAACCCTATACCATTGATGGTGAAGTGCCACCTGAAGCCCAGAAGTTTTCCGAGAAACCCCCCATGGCGCCATCACATTCAGCACTTTTAGGAAAGAACTTCTGTGATTTTTCATTGATTCTACCAAACACCAATTTTTTAATAAGCTTTCTTCTCTAGGAAAGTAAAGCAAATCATGAACCAAGTAGTTATATGATGTTATGGAATAGCTGGGGTTGTGTTTCTACATAGGTTCTATGTGGCCATAACTCTCCTGAACCCAATTTTGTCCCAAAATCATACATACGATCATGTTATTCTTACATGTATGAACACTTAGTTGAGAAGATTTCTGTTTGATATTCACACATGAAAACCTCTAGTTATCTTTATTGATTGATATATAATAAAACTTGGATTCTGAGTCATTAATCTTTTTTGCACAGAACCATGACAGACAGCTATGGAAATTGGGAACCTTGCCACCTGGGTTGATCACTTTCTATAATGTCACATTCCCTCTGGATCAGTCTTGGCATGTGTTGGGTCTTGGGTACAACCCTAATGTGAGCCAAAAGGACATTGAGCACGCTGCAGTAATACACTACAATGGGAACATGAAACCATGGCTTGAGATAAGCATGCCCAAGTACAGAAACTACTGGGCCAAATTCCTCAACTATGATCAAGCTTATTTGCGCGACTGCAACATTAATCCTTGATGGTAGCCCTCTTCATTTCCCACATCATTGTAGCATATATAAAATATATATATATTAAAGAAAACTACTCTTAATATGTAATTTGCTGTGTAGGCTCATTTGAAATTAAAAAAAGCTTCAGTTACTTTAATTCTTTCTCCTCCACACGCGTCCAAGGAGCAATAGAGAGCTGCTGCAGAGACACTTCAGTTCTTTCATAGCTCTGTTCTTGGCATCTTTTTTTGATCCATCCCTGCAAATGTGTGCATATGTTTCAGAGGCTAGAAATCTGTAATCAAGACTCAAAACAAGGGTAGTGTCCTATTATCTTGTCAGATATCATGTAAATTTTGAAACTTTGTCTGCAATTTTTTCTTGCTTCGGTCATCTCGTTAAGTTTTCTTCTTCTTATTATTATTTTTCTTGGTATGTTTATGAAATTAAGTGATGCAGAAAAGCCGGGGTCCGTAACACAGTTGGGCAGAGTTATGATGCGTCACATGGTATGAGTGTGAGTTACAACTGTTTGTGTAAAGCTCAATTTAATTGCTCTAGAGCTTAGCTGTGTTTTCTTATCAAAATCAGGTTTGAAAAGCAATTGTTGTGGGGCTGGGGAAAGTTGTACCGCTCATGTCACATTCATTGATAGAGTGCAAGAAAGGCTCCACTAGAGTTATTAGAGGGTCCCAGAGATACTTGAATCAGTGGGGCAGAGTATAGGTTGTCGGTGTTGAATGTATTTATTTGTTGGTACGTTTGGTGGGGTATTAAGGAATGCAGAATTCAGGTTCATGAAGGTACGAATGATGGTATATAAACAACATAGAGGTTCTTCTTCTTACCTTATTTATTTATTTATTTTTATAAGACACAGGGCATTTTCATTGATGAAAAGAAAAATACAGCAGCATAAGCACCAGAAGGGTAAGAATACATAAATGACAAAAAATAAACAGGAGCAACATTGCAGAGAAAACAAATTAACTGATTGGGATAAAATCCCAGCCCCTAAGCCATTTATTAAGCCCGTATCCTTTTAACAGTTTACATACCTATACCCATGCGGATGTGTGGAAATGGGCAGACTCCCAAACTCTACATGCTGAAAAGGCTGAATAATCAAAAATCTTTTTGTTATGTTCGTTCCAAACGCACCATAACACACAGAAGCAGATAATCCTCAATTGAAAAAGAGCTCATCAATATCAGTTGGAACAGTGGGCCCCCAATGCGCTGTTGCTAACCATTTCTCCCATACAAATCTTGTAAATAGACATTCAACAAAGATGTGATATATGAACTGACCTGCACATTTACACAAATAGCACCAATTGGGAGACAGACATCAGTGGAAGACGTCTTTGTAAGACGTCAACCATAGTAATTCTTTGATGAGCAATTAGCCACCCTAATATTTTGACTTTGTTAGGAACAAGAGCTTTCCAAATAGTAAGGTAATGGGAAAAAACATGGCTATTTGGGCAATGAATCAAGTGGGAGAAAAAGGACTTAGTACAGAATTTACCTGATGGATCCAAGACCCATCTTCTACCATCCTCAAAGGTGGACAACTGAATCCCCATAAGAATAGACCTTAAGGATGAAAGCTCCTCCTATTCATTAGCATTAAGGTTTCTAATAAAGGAAAAAAAACCAAGGATGGGATGGATTATGGGCCCCATGGTTAACGAAGTGTTGAGCAGTCTGATTTGGGTAAGTAGAAAGTTATCTACGTGATGGAAAAAGAGAAGCAAAGGAATCAGTACTGCACCACGTGTCATCCCAAAACCTGATTTTTTGGCCATTACCGATCTTAAGTCTAATGTGTGGTAAGTAAATGGGAGAAAGAGAGTGAATAAACTTCCAAGGGGATTTAAAAGTAGATTTGGGAGTCCCAATTATTATTCGACAGACCATGTCTACTCACAATGATCTTGGCCCACAAAAATTGATGTTCTTCAGGAAATCTCCACAACCATTTGGCGATGAGTGCCTTGTTCCTTTGTAAGATATTGCCAATACCAAACCCACCCAGCTCCTTTTGTTTTCTGTATGTTGTTCCACCCAATGAGATGACACCCTTTATTGTCAAGATCACCTTTCCACCAAAAGTTGCGCATCAAGGATTCGATCTTAAGTGCTACTAGCTTTGGAACTTTAAAAATGGAGAGATAATAGTTTGATAGTGTGCTTAAGATTGATTTGATGAGAGTTAATAGGTTGCCCTCGGATAAGAAACTTCGCTTCCATCCCTTGAGTCTTTTAGAGATTCTTGCTATAATAGGTTCCCAAAATACTGTCAACCTTGGATTACCACCAAGACGCATACCAAGGTAAGACATGGGCCACACACCACCCTGGCACCTGCCATCTTTAGAAAGTTGTTGCACCTCTTCAGGTTTCAAATTAATTGTAAGACCCGAAGCATGACAAAAACACTGTAACACCTTAATCATATTTGAGAAGCTTTCCTTGTCATTTTGGAGAAAGAAAATAGTGTCATCTGCGAATTGAAGGATGGAAATTTTCACATGTTGAGAGCCAACCTTGAAGCCAAGGATGATACCCACTTCACTAGCCTTCGCCATCATTCTACTCGGCACTTCAGCCACAATGGTGAATAAAAATAGAGATAGAGGGCCCCCTTGCCTGAGGCCTCGACCACCCTTGACTTTGCCACATGGTTTGCCGTTAATGAAGAAAGAAAATGAACATGAGCGAAGGCATCCGCAAATCCAACTTCTCCACTTGGACCCAAAACCCTTTTTATCAAGAGCATAGTTGAGGAAGTCCCAACTAACACTGCCATAAGCCATGGCAAAGTCAATTTTAAACACCACACCATCCTTCTTCTTGCTCCTATAGTCTTCCACAACTTCATTTGTAATAAGAACCGCGTCCAAAATCTGACTCCCATGCACAAAATCCATTTGGTTATCAGAAATGGTGAGGTGAAGGACATCTCTTAACCTTGAGATGATTTTATACAGGCTGGTCACTAGGCTAATTGGTCTAAAATCTGAGACTTTTCTACAACATTGTTTCTTCTGAAGCAAGACCACAAAGGTCTCGTTTGTGCAACCATTAATAATCCCCTTGATATTCAATTCATCAAAGACTTTGACTAAGTCATTTTTTACTACAACCCAACACTTTTGAAAGAATAGGAGGGTGAATCCATCGGGGCCTGGAGCTTTTGAACCATTGCAAGAGAAGACTGCATTATGAATTTCCTCTTCCTCAAAAGGACGTTCAAGACTTGCCATGACGTCCACTGATAAATGACTCCAACATATCCCATCAATACCCCAAGACTCATTATCCCCTTTGGAAAGTAAATTTGCATAGAACCCATTTACCTCATCAATGACCTTCTCAACACCTTCAACAATGTCCCCATTCTCCCTTCCCAATTTTGTGATGTTATTCTTTGATTTTATGATGTTTAGCATTCTATGAAAGAAACTTGAGTTGCAGTCACCCTCTCTTAACCACTTGACTTTGAGATTTTGAAGGTTGATTATCTCAGCTTTGATGTTAAGCTCACCTAGCTCCTTCTTAGCCTCAAGGCATTCCAACTCCAAAGTGGGGTTCCAACGTTGGCCGCCTTCCCAAGAGTCTAACTCTCTAATTCTACTCTCCAGGTCTCGATTTCTGAGGTTGATATCACCAAAAGTGTCATTATTCCATGATTTTAATTGAAGCTTAAGAGCCTTGAGTTTTTGCATGAATTTGAAGCCCTCAAAACCTGTAGGATTGGACTGCTGCCACCAACTAGCCACAAGAGTCTCAAAGTTCGGATAGTCCAGCCAAAAATTCTCAAAATGAAATGGTCCGGGTCCCCATTTAATAGGTTCAGTATTGAGAGTGATAGGCCAATGATCGGAAGTGACTCTAGTTTCAACCTCCTGATGAAAAGAAGGAAACAAATCTGACCACCCTTTACCAAGTAAAATCCTATCAAGTCAGCAACATACTGAATTTCTTCTAAAGTTGGACCACATAAATTTTGTGTTCCTAAGAGGAGGATCAATCAGGTTGAGCTCATTAATAATGGAATCGAAATCTTTCATGCTTCTCGTAATTCTAGTGTTGTTGAGTTTCTCCTCCAAACATCTAACTACGTTAAAATCACCACCTATACACCACAAGTCACCGCACAGACTACTAAGGCTAGCAAGCTTGTCCCAGAATAGATATCTCTCCCTCTGATAATTCGGCCCTCTGATAATTCGGCCCATAAACGCCAGTCAACCACCACTCAAGATCATTTGCAAAAATTTTAAAGGATATCGAAAAATTGCCAATCATTTGGTGGGTGACAGTTATAGTACGAATGTCCCAAGCAACAAGCAAACCACCAGCTGAACCAGTAGCTGGTAAATACACCCAATCTTTGAATCAGCCTTGCCACAAAAAGACCTTACTCTAGGGTAATTTCCATCTTCTTCACTTCTTGTAAAATGATGATGTCCGGATTAAACTTACCAATGACTTTCTTAATAATTCTAGATTTGTCCGCGGACCTGCATTTGCGTATGTTCCAAGATAAAATTAACATTGAAACCAGAAAATCCACACAGACCGCAAAACGACACGTGATCAAGGGAAAATCGTGTGATCCTTTTCCCCACTGCTGAGGTTTTCAGCCTTCATGCTACTAATCGTACTATCAACCTTCTCCTTTAGTTGAATAAAGTTTAATTCCAATTTGTGCATGAATGCACCCATTTCCTCCATATTCCAGGTTCTGCCTTCTGCCGTGATCTTAACCACTTCTGGCCCATGGTCATGAATGTCGATCATAGCTGGGACAATGATTGGCTGTGTGTTTTGGGTCTCCAGAACAACAAAGGAATTGACAACATAAGAGATAGAAGAGGGTGGAGACGAAGAAAGGGTATGAGGAGATTTAAGAAGATTATTATTAGAATTAATAACATTACTGACCTTGCATTCATCGTTGACGTGAGAGATATCATCCCCAAATAAATTGTTCAACACAGTCTCCATGGTAATGTTGTCAACAGCTGGTTCAGTCTCCATGTCGATCGGATGAGTAGTCCTCAACCTCAGTCAAGTCATCTCCAGCTTCCGCACCCGCATCAGTGCCTACCTCTTTCTCGTCGTGAAAATCATCATTAGAGCATGTTACCACTACAATGTTATCATTTTGAATAAACTCAACACAATCCTCAGAGCTGTTGTCTTTCGATCTATTGTTAAAGGATAAAACTGCTCTATTGGTGGGGCCGAAAGTGGACTGGGCAGAATTGAGAGGCAATGCATAATTGATGTGCACTGTGGGCATACTAAACACCTTATAAAACAATGGTAATAATGAGGCCCTTTTGTTGTTAAAAGGACTTTGGGATAGCCCATTATTAACAACATCAAGTATTGATTTAGAAGCACGAGCCCACTCATGGGCAGGTACAGCACAAGGCCTGGTCAAAGCCTGCGAGACCGGCCCATTCTCAATGTTCTATGTAGTGGCTGTCTCTGTACGAGCAATTTTCTTGCTTCCACGCAATCCCGTAACGCCTCGTGTAGCTTGGGACACCTTCCATTGCCGCCCAATTTCAACCAAATCTTCTTTTTGAAGATCTTTACGACCTCCACCCTCTACATGTCAACCATCGCCGCCATCGAGATTGGGAGACTGTCAGAGGTTTGTACGTCCTTCACGACAATATTCAAACTAGCTTTGCTGGCCATCTTCGGATCAAACCTTAAGAGGTTACTCAGATTACGAAATCAAACCTTAAGAGGTTGTGAGTTCGAATCTGGAGGAGGCCCTGCACTATTTATCAGTGAATAGTGTGGACAAATGATCCAGGGGGTACTAAACACTGCGATGGGCTGTGTACTGGGATGTGATAATATTATGTGGTATATAACGGCTGGGGTATGCTCGGTATGAGGTACCCATCACATCCTGGGGGTACTAAACACTGTGGTGTGCTGTTTACTGGGGTGTGACACAAGCAATTTTCGGCGACTTCCAATCCCGGATGCTGAAAATCCTCACACTAAATGAGTTCTCTCTGCTAGAAATGGCCATGGACTCTGGTAAGAAAGCATCCGACAACCCAAGCACTTTGAGTTTTGCCATCGTCTGGCAACTCTAGTCCAACCATTTGTGCCTCTTGAAACTCTGCCTTGACCATGCCGGCCATCCATATTTTCGCTTGGCACGAGTTCTCGTAGGGCCCTTAAAACATACATTTCGTGCTTTGCTTGCAGCTTCTAACTTAACTGCCTTTTAAGCAACCCTTTTGCTTCTTATCTTTTTCTTTTTTGCCAAAAGAAAATTTCTTTCAATGATAGAAGAGAATACATCCTAAGAAACACCGAAAACAACAAAATGGTCCCAAAGGGACGATACACCAGAAATCGAAGCCTTCCTAGTTAGAGAATGAGCTATTTTGTTGTTATCTCTATACACATGCAGAAAAGATACATTCTCAAAATTAGAATTAGCAAAAGACCAGATATCACAAAGGATGAGAAGAACATGACCAAGAAACCCGCTTTTACTAGCAAGGTCATGACATACAGACAAAGAATCAGATAAGACTAAAATAAAAGAACAAAATTTTGTTTCATATTGGAGACCTCTAAAAATGGCCTTTGCTTTAGCCTCATCCACATATAAAGAGCTATTCTTCATCCAACTCCCAGCTAGGCGCACACTGCCATTTTCATCCAATAAAACCCAACCCACACCAGTGCGAAGGCTTGCAACATTCCACGCAGCATCGCAAAGAATGCTCCAACCAGCTCTGCCATTAACAGAGATTGGTCTCTCACCACGCAGCTGATCATAATTGGTCGCACGATCACCTGTAGAATGAAGGCTGATAGCAGAGGAAAATTCAAACATTTGTTTGTTAATCTTGCAAACTACCTCTAAAGGAAAGGGCATAAAGTCATCAAAAAACTTTTTATTTCTAGATTTTCGTATCTGCCAAAGCCCACCAGCCACCCAAGATAGCAATTCATAATTATCCCATTGATGGCATAAGGATATGCAAAGAGAGTACCATAATTCACCAAAATCCATACTCGGGAGAAGGGTACTATGCAAATTGAGGGGGGAACCGAACCAAACAGCCCTAGCAAATCTACACTTGAAGAAGAGATGAATCATGTCTTTTTTTTCTTCCTCACATAGAGGGGCAAAATGGGTCAACTAGCATGCATTTTTTAAGCATAATGTTCTTCACTGGAAGAAAATTGTTTAGGCATCTCCACAGGAAAAACTTAATCTTCATAGGAACATTAAGCTTCCATATCAAGTTACATGGGTGCTTAGAGTTTGAGATGGAACTAGAAGAACCAATAGGCTTGGACCCCAATAAACCACTCTTAGAGAGTTGAAGAGCAAAAGAATAAGCAAATTTTACATTGTAGGTTCCATGAGACATCTACTAAGGGGGGTGGTGGGGATAAGCTTAGCTTCCTCTTTCGAAAAAAATAGAATCAATCAGCCTGAAATTCCACCGTCTACTGTTGGGGAGAATGAGATCAACTACTTTACTTACCCTGAAAGAATGAGGAGACCACACCTTGAAAGAAATGGGTCTACACCCATGGGTCCTTCCAAATATCCACCTGAAGACCATCTCCTATCCTTCAACAGACTCCGTAATCAAGAAGCTACTTCCCCGCCAAGAGACTTCTCCACCCCTATGAAGGCCTCTTCCCGAGCTTGGCAAGAAGGGCAGTATTGAACATTTCAAGATCACGAAAGCCTAAGCCTCCCAATGCCTTGGTTGGAATCAAAGAATGATAGCTGCACCAATGAACATTATGTTTCTCTCTATGTGAGCCCCACCAGAAATTAGCAAGCTTTTTTGAAAACTCTTTAATTACTGTGCGAAGGACCTTACTGGAAGACATGATATATGTTGGAAGGGTGAAGCCGATGACCTTTATGAGAGTTTCTCTTCCCGCTAAGGATAGAAGGTGTTCTTCCCAACCCATGATCCTTGCATTAATCTCAGAATTTAGGTCCAATAAGGCTTCCTTTTTTGATGGACCAAAATCAACCATTATACCCAGATATTTCCCAAGTTTTCTACTTGGATTAATACAAAGAATGTTCACCAGATTTTTAAGGCTTCATCAACACTAGGGCTGAAAATGATATTTGATTTCTGCACATTGATTGTTTGGCCTGAGACCTGCTGATAAGAATGCAAAGCTTTGGACACAACAACAAAATCATTTCTAGAGGCTTTGCAAAATAAGAGAATATCATCAGCAAAAAATAAATGAGAAATCTCAGGACTAATGCTAGAAAATTAAACCCATGGAATCTTTGGGAGGAGACAACATTAGATAAGATGAAAGAAAGGGCCTCTGCACCGATGATGAACAATATGGGGGAAAGGGGATCCCCTTGACTAAGGCCTCGGGAGGGCTGAATAATATGAGAAAGAGCGATTGATTTTAATTTGGTAAGATACTGTAGATATACAGGTGAAAATCCATTGCCTCCACCTAGCTGAAAATCCCATCTTATACATTATAAAGTTGATGAACTTTCATTCCATGCGATCATAAGCCTTAGACATGTCAAGTTTGACAACAACCTCTTTCTTTCTCCTAGACTTTTTGTTAATAGAGTGCAGGATTTCATGGGCTATGGAGATATTATCTAAAATCATTCTCCCTTGGATGAAGGCATTTTGGTTTGGGCCAATGATCTTATGCAACAAAGGTTTCAACCTACTAGCCAGGATTTTGGATATGATTTTATAGACCACGTTGCAAAGGCTAACGTGTTGAAGGTCATTTAGAAAAGTAGGCGATTTACTCTTGGGGATAAGGGTAAAAATTGTATGATTAAGAGAAGGCTCTAAGATGCATGAAGAGAAGAATTTTTCAACAACAGAAAACAAACAAGGGGAAACCCAGTCCCAAAAGAATTGAAAGAAAGCCACAATAAACCCATCCGACCCTGGGGCCTTATTGGGATTCATACTAAAGAGAGCTTCTCTCATATCCTCTAGAGATACAGGCTTGTCTAGCCGCACAATATCATCATTGTTCAATCTTTGAGGAAAATCATCCAAGTAATGTAAATCATCCAAATTGAGGCTGCTGGAAAAAAGATTATGATAAAACTGAACTACATACGATAATAACTGGCCTTGATCAACAATCCACTCGCCATTCTCCTTGCGGATCACCTTTATGTTGTTGTGTCGCCTTCTTGATTTCACCTTGGCATGAAAAAAACTGGTGTTTCTATCGCCCAGGGACAACCATTCAACTCTAGATTTGTGCTTCCAATATTCCTCTTATCTGGCAAAGGCAATTTTCAGCTCCTCTTCCAATATTCTTATTTTTAGCAAATCAAGATCTTTACTCTCAAAGAGCGTTCTGAGCTGTGAAATAATTTTGTGAAGGAGGGTCTTAGAGTTTGCAAGAGGACAACTCTTTGGCCAATTCAGAAGTTTTCTTCTTGCCTCATTTAACAAAAAAGAAAGGTTTTCCATATTGCCATAAGAAAAAGAAGAAGCCCATACACTTTGCACAACCCTTTGGCATTCATCGAAGGACAACCATCTTTTACAAAAAATGAAATGATAATGGGACCTCATAGCCTTATGCTCTGTAGATAATAAGAGGGCCAGGTGATTTGATCTGGAAGATAAAAGGTGAGTGAGAGAAGCCTTCTCATAAACAACAAGCCACCTAGGTTGACATAAAGCCTGGTCTGTTGGTACCAAAAATAAAAATAAAAGAAAGAAATAAAATCTTTTGAAAGCTTAATTGATGTTAACCTTATACTTAATTTATGTAATTGACATTTATTTTTTGTCTCTTTATATTTGTTAATATTTAAATATTAGGTATTGATATTGTGCAGATGTCTTATTATAAGATGTTTCTTAACTCAAACTCCTCTCATACAATAAATTTATGTCATAGTTGATATGATAAAGTTTTTTGTTGGCTGTCAGCAATCTAACACAACTTTTCTCTTTTATTCAGGTTTGAGATCAACTATACATGTAAATACACTTAGCATCGAAAGAATTTTCATTTTTTCTAATGTCCATGTTTTGGAATGAAGATATTTTTTAAAGAATAAATATCTTTTTTTTTTTAGTACGGGTTTTTCGGCACCTGGTAGGTGTCATCATCTTTGAGGCCAGACTAATCATTTCTGATTCAAACATTTACAGGAGTAAGGACATTTTTTCCAACAGAGATGGACGAGGACGGAGTTAAACTTGTGGTGAATCCCTTAATCGCATCTCGTACTTCGTTCTCTCAACTAGCGAACCACTACTTGTTGGTAAGAATAAATATCTTCTATCTTTAACTTAATCTTAATTTTTCTTTTTAATATTCTTAACTTAAAATCTGAACCAATTGGGTCTACGAGAAGGAAGCACCACAGAGTAGTTAAAGAGTGACCTTGACCCCAATCTAAATCCATCGATATTGGGCCTAAAGATCTTAAGGCCCAAGGTCTTTACAATTTATCCTTCAAGGCTTCAACATCTTGTTGGGCACCTAACGCTTGTAGAAAAGTCCGAGCTTGGCAGCAACGAGATCAAAAGAAGTGAACGCAGGAATTCGAAACGAAAGAGAGAGAGAGAGAGAGAGCAGTCACTTTTCGCAGCGAAAATCCTCCATTGGGCGCTTATTTTCCTGCAACTTGGAGCTCGACCCAGAAGAGGTCGTGAGAATTCGTAAGCAAATTTGAAACCTTTCTAGCTCAAGATGAGGTATAAAACGCGCGCATCAAGAGCTAGGGTTTCCAAGATCCCATCCACTCCTTCTCCAGTGATCGCCCGGGTCCTCAATGAGGTCAATTTTGTTCTTTTTCATATAATGGGATTATTGGTGATTTGCTCTACTTTTATGTTTTTACAAGTTCTTTTCTTTTCTTTTTTTTTTGGTGGGGGGGGGGGGGGGGGGGGGGCGGGGGCTGGGGGTTTAAAAAAATCAGTTCAACTGATATTGGCAGTTGTTACCGTTAAAGAATCAGTTATTTCCCAGTTAATCTTTATATTGTGTAATTTTTTTTGGTAACTGCAAGCTTTAGTTGTTTCAGTGGTGGCTTTGTTTGAAGGGTAATAATCTATTATGGGATTATTTCTTCAATGAATGAACATTTTTTGGATTTTTTTTTTGTTTCCTTGGGGTGCATTCTTTTTGTTTTAGACTGAAAGCTTTTGTTCATCAGACGGCAAATTTCAACAGCGTGGACAACAGTGAATGTGATGTTCTTGATACCAATACTAGTGCAGAGAGGTTGGATCAAGCTTCTTCTGTAAAAAGGCTTAAGATGAGTGCAAATGGTGATGGAACCAGTGAGGATACTCGGGTTGATGAACGCGAGAATGTCATTGAACCTAGTATCGTGCCCAAAGCACCGAGCAGCAGCTGTGGATTTCACAGTAATGCTGCTCCTGATTTAAATGGTAGGGCAACACTTCATGGGGGCGGTTTCAGTTTTTTGAGCAATTCAGATATATTGAATTGGAATTGTCCAGAAGCACTAGAGTGGACAGAAGAAGGGCTTTGTATAAAGTGTAACAAAGGTGGTGATGTCCTGATTTGTAGCAATGGTAATTGCCCGTTAGCAGTTCACGAGTGTTGCTTGGGTTATTCGCCTAGTTTTGATGAAATGGGAAACTTTTATTGCCCAATTTGTTCATATAAACGAGCTCTTGCTGAATGTGAAAAAATGGAGAAAGAGGTAGCTCTAGCTAAGGAAAAGGCTAACTTGGCTAGGGATTCGTTCTCTGTATTCGTTAATGGTCCCTGTCCGAAGCAAACTACTCAAACAAAAGATCGTAATCAACTAGAAGTTGCTGAAGATAGTAATAAGAGTCTACAGAGGGAAATTAGAGGCAAACAATTATCTGTAGCTGCAAAAGATCAAGAAGAAGCAGTAGACGCTGGTGGATCTATTAATGAAAACTCAATGGTGCTAAGGTCTATGGTAAATGAGGGATATGAAGTTTCATTGACTAGATGGGACCAAGTAAAAGAAGTTGGCAGTTCTGAACAAAAGGGTGTGGAGAATCAACCGGAATCAGTATCTGCTGCCGAGTTCATGGATAAATCTTGTGCAAGTGAGAGAAATGATGTGGGGAAACATTCGAAACAAGTGGAAGGTCGTCCAAATAAGATTGTGGCTGATCAGCAAGAAGCAATAGCTGCTGTTGAGTGTACCAATGTGAATTTTGGAGTGGAAACAACATCTCTGTTAAGTCAGAGAAATGGTGTTTCAAAGCTTCGAGGCTATCATGCAAAGCAAGTAGATCATTGCCATAGTGATAGAATGATTGAAAATCAGCAGCAGGTAGAAGTTCCAGTTTCCAGTGACAGCGGAAATTCTGATAGCAGAGAAGACACAACTCTGATCAGTTACTTACGTGAAGCCAAAAAAGAAAGAAATAAAATAGAAACATTTCAAGAGCATCAATGCGTAAACAGTGCCAAAGAACGGTTTTCTTCAGAAGCCCGTGTTGAGTTTGAAACCTGCGGGGATGCAGACACTAATGTAAATCGTGCTGATTGTAGAACTGAAGAAGGCCCAGCTGAACCCACAAAGTCTGTTGATTCATCAGAAAATTCTTCTGAACAAATTATGAATTCAGTGGAAACTGCTAGGATTCGGAACCAAAAGAAAACTACCCCGAGGAAGTCAATGAGAAACTACAAGTCAGCAAAGCATTCGTAAGTTGTCAAGTATTTCTTAAGGCTTTCTATCTTCTTGTATTCTTAGTTTGTCTTGTTGAACATTTTGTTCTAATGCGTAGTACAAACCCTGCAATACCAAATTCAAGGCGTAAGAAGCTCCCTTGGACACATGAAGAGGAGGAAATGCTAAAGGTATTAATTTGAATTTTGAATGAGACTTTCTTGTTCCAATTCAATAGCGTTGCACAGTCTGGTGGGTAGTCGCAGGATTTGTATCTCATGGTCTTCCTTGAATTAATTTTCCATCTCTTCTATGCTATTATTGCTGATCTAACCTGATATTGATCACTCTTTTCTTTTAATTGCTACAGAAAGCTGTGAAGAAGTTTTCCAGTGATACTGGGAAAAATTTGTCATGGAGGAGCATTTTGGATTTTGGTTCTCATGTATTTAATGAAAGTCGCACACCAGTTGACCTCAAGGATAAATGGAGAAACATGGTCAAATAATTCTCAGGAGGGAGAAAAAGCTAGTTCTGTTGCTCACAAGGGTTACGATGCGAAAATGAGTTGGTCAAATATGTATATTCATGGCTTGTTATTTGTCAACCGCAAGAACCAAGCAGGGGAGCTTTTGGCCATCTTTTGCGTGTCATTCTATAGGTTGGGGAAATATTTAAATGAGTCCGTCTTATGGCTACATATTTCAACCACCTCGTAAGTCCTAACCTGGTTGACATCAAGAATTGGTGGAGGAATATTTTGACTGGTGAGACCCCTAGAGAGTTTCTGAGTGAAAAGTGAAAAGAAGGTAATTTTTTGATGAGCTGATATGCATATTAAGTCTGGCATTTTCCTTCTTTTAACTCTGTTAGCTATCAGTGAAGCGTAAATTTTTTTTATCTTGAATCTTGGTGTCTGTTATGCATCAATGTTAATGCACATGTGCAGGAAATGTAACCTTATTGGCAATGTACATTATCTCATTAGAAGTGCATTATATAAAAAATATATACAGTTTTTATGAAATTTGTGCTTCAAGCTCCTTAAGAAGATATACTTGTTAAAACACTCTTTTTTCCATATATTTTCTTATGTATTTCCATAGGTTATATACATGCTAAAGGAATAAAATCAAAATACAATCTTTGCTATTTTCAAACTTCCTAAATTAACGCTAATCTATTACGGCTAATTGTCAACGATTATGGCTCACGCCAACACTCCCCCTCAAGTTGATGCATAGACGTCTCGCATGCCCAACTTGTCAAGTGAGTTGTAGAGGTCCTTGCTCGATACAGCTTTTGTAAGGATATCCGCCAATTGATCTTCAGATTTCACAAATGGAAATCTAATTGTTTTTGCTTCAAGATTTTCCTTGATGAAGTGTCGATCGACCTCCACATGTTTAGTACGATCATGTTGAATGGGATTATGGGAAAGTGCAATTGCAGCTTTATTGTCACACAAAAGATCCATCTCAGAGTTAGGAGCAAACCCAATTTCAGTAAGTAGCTTTCTTAGCCAGAGGAGTTCACAAAGACCTTTAGCCATTCCCCTAAACTCAGCTTCAGCACTTGACAGAGCTACCACTTTTTGCTTCTTGCTTCTCCAGGTTACAAGATTTCCTCCAACAAATGTAAAATATCCCGAGGTGGACTTTCTATCAGTGATATTACCTGCCCAATCTGCATCCGTATATCCATAAACCATCAACTGACTGTTATGTTTTGAGAACATAAGCCCCTTGCCTGGAGATGACTTCAAGTATCGAAGTATTCGAATCACTGCTTCCATGTGGCTTTTACTTGGATTATGCATAAATTGACTTACAACACTCACAGAGTATGCAATATCTGGACGAGTATGAGAGAGATAAATTAGTTTACCAACTAATCTTTGATATCTACCTTTATCTGTTGGTACTTGGTCTGGGTATTCTCTAAGTTTGTGATTCTGAACAATGGGGGTGTCTGCAGGTCTACACTCCAACATCCCTACTTCGGTTAGCAAGTCTAATATGTATTTCCGTTGAGAAAGAAATATACCTTGCTTAGACCTAGCAACTTCAATTCCCAAGAAATACTTGAGTCCTCCCAGATTCTTCATCTCAAATTCAGTTGCTAATTGCTTTTGAAGTAGAGAGATTTCTTCTTCATCATCTCCTGTAATAATCATGTCATCTACATAGACTATCAGAGCCGTTACCTTACCCAACTGATGTTTCAAGAACAAAGTGTGATCAGAGTTACTTTGTTGGAAGCCATATTTCTTCATTGCCAAGCTAAGCCTTCCAAACCATGCTCGCGGTGATTGCTTCAGTCCGTACAATGCTCGCTGCAATTTACACACCACTCCATTATCTGAAGAAGCTATATAACCGGGAGGGATATCCATATACACCTCTTCTTGGAGGTCACCATTGAGAAACGCATTTTTCACATCAAATTGATGCAAAGGCCAATCAAGATTTGCTGCAAGGGACAATAACACTCTAATGGTATTCAACTTGGCTACAGGGGAGAAAGTCTCCTGGTAATCAACCCCGTATGTCTGCGTATATCCTTTCGCTACTAGTCGCGCTTTGTACCGCTCAATAGATCCATCTGCTTTGTGTTTAATGGAGAAAACCCATTTGCATCCTACTGTCTGTTTTCCTTCAGGTAATGGAACAAGAGTCCATGTATCATTTTTTAGTAGTGCCTTCATTTCTTCCTCTATAGCTCGGGTCCATCTTGGATTTGCCAATGCCTCATGAACATTAGTAGGAATCTGACATGTGGAGAGTTCCTGTGTAAAATTCTTAAGAGGTTCAGATAGTTTCTCGGTGGATACATAGTTAGCAATCGGATACCTCGACCTTCTTTCTTCAATATCTGGAGAATATCTATTAGGTGGCTTGCCGCGATTATACCTAGGAGGTAAAACATATCCCACAGAATCATCTCTGTCATTAATATGTAAGGGTGTAAGAGTAGTACTTACCTCAGGATTATTCTCAGGAGAGGATTCGGCTGGCACTTCAGAGGAAGGGGATATAGGCTCGGTTTCAGATGTTGCATGCTCGGCATTTAGAAATACCTCAATTTCACAGTTTACATCGCCTGAGTTATCATTCGGCCCATCATGCTCATGCGGCTTCTCATTTCGATTATGTTCCTCATGCTCAGACGACCCCTCAAGTCTGAACCAATCAAAATCATTTGGTGTCTCATGCTGAGACCAATTCAACTCTTCATGAGGTATCTCCCCCTGAAGAGGAGAAGGAGGTGCCGTGGATGGAAAAAACATGTCAGTTTCCAAAAATTGAACATCCATAGTCACATAGAGTTTTCGGGTAGTAGGATCGTAGCAACGGTACCCTTTTTGATGGATACCATAGCCTAAAAACACACACCGACGTGCACATGGATCAAGCTTACTGCGTTGGTTTTTGTGGAGATATACGTAGGCGACACACCCAAAGATACGAGGAGGAAGCATCAGCGTCGTAGGGATGGACACATGATCGGAAAGAGATTGAAGGGGTGTTTTAAATGATAAAACCTTGGATGGCATTCGGTTGAGAAGATGGACGGCAGTTGAGACGGCATCGGTCCAAAAACGTTTGGGCATATTGGCACCAAGAAGCAGAGCACGGGCAGTTTCCAGAAGATGTCTATTCTTCCGCTCGGCGACACCGTTCTGTTGGGGTGTTTGTGAGCATGAAGTTTCATGAATTAAACCATGGTGGGAAAAATAAGATTGAAGATCCTTATTAACATATTCACCACCGTTATCAGAGCGGAGAACCTTCATGGTGGCACCGTACTGAGTACCAACCATAGCATGAAATGTTTTAAAAACACCGAGAACGTCATCTTTGTGTTTTAGCAAGTAGAGCCACGTCATACGGGTACAATCATCCACAAAAATAACAAACCAACGAAAGCCAGACATATTAGCAATGGGCGACGGCCCCCAGACATCAGAGTGAATTAATGCAAATGGAGTGTCACTTTTAGTTATGCTCAATGGGTAAGTAGCGCGATGACTCTTAGCCAAAACACAAGTATCACACTTCAAGTCAGAAGTCTGCAAATGCTTAAACAAATCAGGTAAAACATGCTTCAAATACGGAAAAGATGGGTGTCCCAAGCGTCGATGCCATAGCCACAATGTTGTTTCTTTATTGACATGCAGATTGTTCATGTGGTTGGCCTGGCCGATGTCATCCACATAATATAATCCCCCCCTCTTAGTACCACGTCCAATTATCTCCTTGGTGAGAATATCCTGGATAAGACAAAAGTTTGGATAAATAAGTACAACACAGCCAAGGTCTGCAGTAAGCTGACTTATAGACAACAATTTATGGGATAAAGACGGAACAAGTAAAGTGTTGGATAAAGTGAGGGATGGAGATAAAGTTACAGAGCCGGCTCCATGGACTGGTGAGATAACACCATTGGCATTAGCTATGCTGGTGCGTCGTGGAAGAGAAGTGTGAGAGAAGTCTGAAGCAGCAAAAGTCATGTGGTCCGTGGCCCCCGAGTCGAGAAGCCATGCCCCACAATCCGCATTTGTATGGGAGGTAAAAAGAGCAAGACTAGAGATACCTGAGTTTAAGTTGGGAGGAACATCTGTGGACATTGCTGCGCTAGCAACAACAGTCGTGCCTGAACGTCCAATAGTGCCGGTGCCATCAGGACGCTTACGGGCTTGAAGATCATGCCACCAATCAGGGTACCCATGCAACTTAAAGCAGTGTTCACGTGTGTGTTTCTGGTTGCCACAATGAGAACATTTTCGTCCCTCGGTAAAATGCCGGTGCTTGGTAGATTTACTATGGCCAGAGGTGCTTAACGAGAGAGCTTTCGACGCCAAGACAACCCCCTGGGGCCCATCGGTGTCATGGGTAGTCATCACTTGTTGTCGAATAGCCTCCCGCCGAACATGCGCATAAGCCTGTTCAACCGTAGGAAATGGTTTTATCTGTAAAACAGCAGCACGAATATTGTCTAGCCGATCATCAAGACCATCCAGAAAAACATAAACACGGTCTTCTTGGATGATCCGATTATAGTGTTGAATATCAACAGAACATTCCATAGGATTCGGTCGGCGGAAATCAATTTCACGCCAAAGACCCTGCAACGCTGTGTAATAGTTTTCTAGCGAGCCCCCAGCTTGGTTCAGTCGACTCACTCGACGTCGAAGATCATACACCTGCGATGTATCACTACCATCGAAGAAGGTAGTTGCAATAACATCCCAAACCGCTTTTGCCGTAGGAAAGCGAATAAAATTGCCAATTAAAGACGGATCCATAGAAGTAATTAACCAACCTTTAACAATAGCATTATCAGTGCGCCACTTGCGAAAGGAAGGATCAGTTGATGGCGGCTGGGGAAAGTCGCCATTAATGTACCCCAGTTTGTCCTTGCCCGAGATATACATCTCAACAACCTGGGACCACAATGCGTAGTTGGAACCGTCCAACTTAATGCCAATCTGAGCAGCGGATGTTTCAGTGGTGATGGTCCGGGTCTGAGTATTATTCAAAACTTCAGTCATCCTTGTAGTCAATTCAAGGATAGGATCAGAGAGATTGGACACGTTACCAGGAGTATTCGGATCATCAGAATCTGCCATGGAGTGAAGGGTAGGGTACAATACTCGGATATGTGATTTCGAAGATTTTTTTTTTTTTTTTTTTTTTTTTTTTTTAATCTCACCAAAATAATACAAAAAAAATAATTATAAATTGAAAAAGATTGTGTGGGGTCATCAGGGACGGTCAAATTTTGCTAGTTGATAGGTAGCACTTGTTTCACCACGCTGTTCATCAACTGTTCCAGCACTAAGACACATCTTTCTTGTGTGTACGGATTTATAATATAATATTCAATTGCATTAAAAAATGCAAGGAATACCCTTGAAGACAGATGGTTATTTAATTTATAACCCTCATCACATGAAGACAGATGGTTATTTAATTTATAATCGGCAACGTGATTCATATATATCATATATGAGATCTCATTTGGAAAAAACAAATATTTCTTACCGTCATGGCCGACAAGCTTTTTTAAAGCATTCACAAGTCATTCAATATTCATCTCTCTCACGCGTTCGATGATCTCTGTCTTCTTTCCTTTTTCTTCTCCGGCTCCGTCTCCGTCTCCCTCCTTTTTCCGTCGTCGTTTTCGGCGGTGATTCCGGCGAGATCAAAGATGCCGACACATTGGGGAAAAAACGAGGTTCATCTCTCTCTCTCTCCTCTCCATCCGATTCAGAAGATCACGGAGCTTCTGATCCGAAAGCTTCGACTTGGTCGGGAGATAGCGCTGGACTTTAAGATCGATCTACGGCGGATCGATCTACGGCGGACCGCGGATCGATCTTCGGTTTCAAAGCGGTGGCTGCGCTTCAAAGATCGAGCGAGATTGAGTGAAGATCGAGTGCAGATCTAAATCTCGTCGTTTGATCGGAGGCGAGATGAACGAGAGAAATCCCGTCGTCTCAGAAATCGGAGGCGAGCAAGAGAGGTTTTGGTCAGAGAACGAGGACAGACGGTACGCCCAGAGAATCGGCTAAGATGGTTCGTAAACCTTCTCTGATACCATGTTAAAACACTCTTTTTTCCATATATTTTCTTATGTATTTCCATAGGTTATATACATGCTAAAGGAATAAAATCAAAATACAATCTTTGCTATTTTCAAACTTCCTAAATTAACGCTAATCTATTACGGCTAATTGTCAACGATTATGGCTCACGCCAACAATACTCAGCTTCGCTTTTTGCATAGCTTGTGTAACTGATGAAAGAGAATTAGTCATCTTGCCTCATTTTATTGGTTAGAAAATCAAAAGTGACAAAACAAAAAAACAGCTTAAACTGAGCAAGAAGAATAATTCCTACCAAGTTTGACAATGTATGGTTAGCGTCTTGCTCAATATGTTTTCTCAGGTTTCATAAGTTACAAGAGAAAAATCCCAAGAGTGAAAGGTGATTTTACTTTGAATTGTTGAATAAACCACGATCATTTCTGAGATAACCAGCTGCATAAACTTATGTTTTTGTTCGACGAAAAGCTGATTTGCATATGAGGAAATGTACATGTTCAAAGCCAATTACTTGGCATTTGAAGCTATTTCTTGTTTAGATACAAAACAAACCCTTAACTTGAACTATGCAGACTTCATGGAAAAGAAAGGGAGTCCTTAACCAGTTATGGATGTGTTAAGCAACCAACTTTGATACTGTAGTTTACAGTTTGCAGAATGGCCTGTGATGTGAAGACATAAGTTTCATATATCTGTCGAGTGACTTGATTAAAAAAAATATTACAGCATTGTAGTTGAAACAAAAGTAGATACAAGTTTTTTTTTTTTTTTTTTTTTTTTAATAAATCTAAAGATACAAGAGGGGTATTTACTTTAGATCAATTTTTTGCTTGATCCAGCTAAATCATTGTGGTTATTCATTCCACACAGGAAGGATCCCCTGAGCCGCCAGTCGCTTTTCAACCCAAAACACTATATGTTTAGCTGTGATTCTCTTCTCATCAATGAGAAAGGGCTCGACGGTGCTGACGTCTGAGGCATAGGATGATAAAGAAAATCCCTTTGGACCTGCTCAAGAAATTGAAGCATGAAAAGGTTGCTTTAAGGAAGACACTAGAATTGAAATATGCATAACAGGGTGAGCTGAATGCCATATTATCATGTACCTGTGAGGACTCCATCTGGAAAGAATGCCCAGAATGAATACAGAATTCCATCCTTTAGGAAAGAACCATCTAGCTGTTGTTATAAAACCAGAGAAACATGGAGAAATATCATAAATTTGAGTGCTGTGAATTTAATTTGAATGTGTTGTAACCATATCTGATTGATCTTTCACCAGTAGAGTTTGAAAAGAAGAGATTATATAGCAATTTTGATGCAGTCGACTTGGTCATAGGAAAATACTAATTGATACAAGTATCTGTTTGTATCAATACACACACACACACACCTAGGAGTGACTTGTCTAATGGTTGGTCTCACTTAACTATGCTAAGGCAAGACACACAGTATTTGAGTTTTGAGTTTAATGTCTTTGGTAAATAAATAGAGATTGGAGAGTGACACTAACTCGGTTGTCTTGGAATGACAGCTCTATTTCTGAGAGATCTTCCTGAGCTTGGAGTGTTACTTTAAGCGCAGGGATCACATCCTCTTCCATTAATTGAGACAGAGGTTTAGCAGGAGCTTTTGCAGGAGCTTTTGGCTTTTTCGCCGGAACTTCTGCTTTGGCTGCTTTAGCCTCCTTCGTTTCAGCAGTAGCTAGAGAAAGAAACATGGATTTAAGCCCCAGTTAGAATTGGTCAGTAGCTCAGTAACCCAAATTATTCTAGGAGAGTGCCCAGAAAATAGAAGTGATGATATGAATTTAGCTGTTACAGACAAATTTCATCACACAATTTCCTTCTTGTTTCTGAACATGGGTCATGTTCCTTTCTCGTAGTAGTAACAGATCCTACTTTGCCCTCTGATTTCCCTTGGATCTAGTAAGTATAGTTTTGATGGAATTTCAACAAATGCAAGTATGCTGAAATTTACAAATTCTTATCCTATTAATAGAAGTTCAAGGACATGCTATATGAGATCTGCGTAAGTTCATTGAATTGAATAATAGCTGATTTTGGTAACTGGTTAATTTGGTTATTTTGCTAGATGCTCAATTGAGTAGTTTAATATTTATTCTATAATACCAAGTATATGGGAATGCGTGTTATTAGTATTATTACAAGTATCACTACTGCAGGAACTCTTGATGACTGACAACCCAATAGACAGTTACCTGTTGAAGTAGAAGTAGATGATTCTTGCACTGCAGAGCATACAATACTTCCACGCGAACTCGTCGTGACTTTCTGCACTTTCCATTGCTGGTTTCTGGGTAGCAAAACTGAAGAGAAAACTGGGAATATGGAAACCTTGATGGACTTCTTCAATGGACAACTTGCACTTATAGAAGTAGAAGAAGACATGTTATATATTATACAAAACAATGAACAGATTTTTCATCAAAAGTTTAGCATTTTAGACTCTCTGAACTATATATGAATTGCACAGAAATCATTCTCTTATTGCTTGGTGCTGAAATTCTGAAGTCAAAAAAGCACTTGAAGAGGAAGATGAATCAGAGAAACTGATTGTAAGGTGGGCGTGGGGGGGTTTGGTGTAGTGATAAAGGTGTGGTGGAGAATGAAATGGTTTTACTCTTAACTGAAATATCATCCTCTACTATTATTTATTTTTCTTTTTAGATAATAGTTTTCTTGGATGCCTCTTTTGTCTGACTCTCTTTCGAGTCTTATTTTCCAGAAAAAAAAAAAAAGTTACTCCAACAAGAGATTTTTATAATATTATCAAAGTTGCAAGTTTACATGAACTGTAGCTCCAGCTTGCATGCTAATTTTGGACCACGATCCTGCAATCGATTGAACTTGTTCAAATTACTCCGACAAGAGATTTTTTCTCGAGCCATCCTACGTGGTGATAAAACTCGAACTCATATCCTTAAGGATTATCACGAGTACAAGTTCTAACCACTTGACTATTTTGTTTAGCGGTCAGCACATTATTCATTCCAAAAATACCTCTAAAAGTTTAGAATATAACAAGAATGAGTGACAGTCGGCAAACAAGAAAGAATAGTAAATAAGTATAAGCTTTAACCACGTTGTCATTTTATTTGATGGTTTGTGTTTAATACTGATATAAAATGTAAATAATATTTAGAATCTAGACATAGTAATTTTCTTAATAACATGCCATGGGATAGGGCGACCACCCAGGCCCTAAAAATTTGGGGTCCCAAATATATAGGTTAATTTTATATTTAATTTTTTTAATATTATTTTTAATACATTTTTAAATTTATTTAATTAAAATTAACGGCCCCCAAATTTTTATATATATATATATATATACTAGTCCATGATACAAAGACTTAAAGGCTGCATTGTTCGTTGTATTTATAAAACGTGTGTACATGTAAAAGGCCCAAAGAGGACCAATACAAACAATTTGCAAGGGTAATTTCCAACGTCTCTCAAAATTCAAAAAAGAAAATCAGAGAAAAAGTAAAGGTTGAGATACAAGTCGCTATATCTTTTAGAAAAACCTCTTGAAGCTCTAGGAATTTTTTTTTTTTTTTTTTAAAGACTTTTCTCTTGGTTCTAATACTATTGTGTCTGGAGATCATCTGCAAGTCTCTTGTTGCCGGAGGAGTATTGTACTGTGCACCTTTTTTTTCCTTCTTGATGGTTTGTTCTTATGTATGATTGTTTGTTTAGTTTCTTTCATTCTAAGAATCATTAATGGTGTCGAGAGACGTTTTGTTTACTGTTATTTTGGTCTTCTTTATGGTTTTGCAAATCGATTTGATCATACGATGTTTTTTTTTTTGGTTTATATCTATGTTATGCAAAATCGTGGTAAAGCATGAAAGAAAAAATAAGACAACAAATTTAACGTGGTTCGACAAATTACCTACGTCCACGGGAGACAACAAACTTGTATTACTTCATCCTTAGGTGGATCTTACAGATTGGATCTCTTGAATTATATCTCTCAGAATAGATCTCAGGAATGAATTTCAAGAATAAAATTAGACTCTATTTATAGGAGTATTCAGGGGCATTTTCGTAATTATAAATATATATAATATAATATATATTTAATATTTTAATACCCTTTCGGTGCCATCAAAAAACAGTGCCGAATGCGCCATCCCCTTTTGTTTCAGCCGCCCACTTGTCTTCCACTATCAGCCGCCCATTTGTCTGCCACATGGGGGTGGTCCCCACAAATCTCCACCTCCACCTCATGTGGAACAGGGCTCCTCCACACCTGCAATCTCTTTACAGATAGCAAACTTCCTTCAAAAAACTGTTGCTGCCTCCATTAGTGCCCTTAGGCACTCCGAGCTCGTGAGATGTTGATCAAGTCCAAACAATGTTGGAACTTGATCCCTGTAACCACCTTTGTAAGCATATCTGCGGGGTTATCTGCAGTCTTGATCTTTTGCAGAAGAATACTCTTTTCTTCTACTATTTCTTGAACAAAATGAAAACGAACATCAATATGCTTCGTTCGACTGTGATGAACTTGGTTCTTTGCCAAACAAATGACACTCTGGCTGTCGCAGAAAACTTCAACATTCTTCTGCACAATTTTCAAGTCTTTAGTTAATCCATGAAGCCAGATTGCTTCCTTGAAAGCTTCCGTTACTGCCATGTATTCTGCCTCTGTAGTAGACAAAACAACTGTTGACTGTAGTGTTGATCTCCAACTCACTGGTCCTCCTGCCATAGTGAAAACATAACCAGTAGTAGATCTGCGCTTGTCAAGATCTGCGGCATAGTCTGAATCCACATATCCGACTAGATGCTTACAACTTTTCTTATCTCTTTAGAACTTTAAACCAATATCCACAGTACCATGAATATACCGTAGAATCCACTTTACTGCTTGCCAGTGGCCTTTACCGGGGTTGTGCATGTAACGACTTACCATACTTACAGCATGTGATATGTCATATAATGTTTATACTGCTGCACTTATGCCTGTACACTTGGAATTCACGTATTATACTATTATAATGCTGGATTTGTGGTCAATCTGACTCAACTAGACTCGGTCTTGTCCTCAGTAACCTTAAATAGTGAACGGGAGGCAGCGGACTGCTCTAGGCGATTGGTTATTTAAGCAGACCTAGTGTTTCACCTCTCAACTGGGGGACTGATCTAGTTGGTCTTATTAAAAGCTATCAGCTTATACATGTAATACTGAATGTCCTAACCTTGCACGTCGTGATACCGACCCTGATAAGGATCACCATATGTTGCCAAAGTCAGTCTAAATGTCAAGAAAAGACCAGACCAGTAGACTAGACCAGTTCATGCATTGACATCATATATATCACCACCTAGGGACGTATATGGTTTATGACTCATAGAATAGTTAAAAGCATTCCTCGCTATTCATTACATTCTCTAGAGAGGGACGTACATGAGAACCCGACTACGCCCGGGGAGGACATCAGTACGTGAATCCAGAGCATTGTTCTTGTACGTGAACTCAGGCGATGTACGTTCATCAAACCATTATGAGACGGTGTCATGAATACATATATATTGATTGATTATGATGCTCACATGTGTATTTAAGATATTTGATATTGAAGTATGCTTTATTAATTGTTATACTCACGAACTATTTACCCACTGAGCGCGTTAAGCTCACTCCATTATTATCCAATCTTTCACAGGAAATTAGGGTGGACTGGATGCAGGTTATGGGGCCCACATTTTGTACCCTTTGTATGATTCATTGGGATTTTGGGGAGTATGTTCCCTTGACTATTTTATGTACAAAAGTATTCTGAATTAAATGAAATCAGATTTGTACTGTGTGATATATATTTCTGCTGAGCACTCTGTTGTTACCATTGTTATTGTTCCAAATGCGCGCCTCGTCCGTGAGTGTACTGCCGGTTTAGGCACGTCCGGGCGGGGTGTGACAAAATCTCATTAGATAGGTGTTGGTAGCAATAAGGTGGTGAGTGATTGTGACTTATATAATCATGTTTATCAATCTGATGGATATGTGAACATTATATATATTTTTTAAATTTTATGTTCATATTGACCCTCTTATGTTACCTTATATGATAAGAATGTAAAGTAGCTTGAGAAATGTTAAGGGGTTATATGATATGCAGATCTTCTTTTCTTATGTTTACTCTTTTTTATTGACTTCATTTATGTGGCTTAAGATGTAGAACAAATGTTTCTATTCAGATTTAAAAGTTTTAGTTGTTGAATGTTTTAAAAAGTCATAATATGTTAGAAAATATGTAATATAAGTGATTGACATCTGGTTTGTTTAGCTTAAGTTCTTTTTAAAGTGTAGCTTACAAGATATTAAATAGGGGTTTATATGTCAATAGAGAATTGAATTAACATGATCAAGGAATCATTATTTTTGTCAGTTGATATGAACAAAGTAAGAGTTCGAATTTTTTTTCAATTATTATTGTTAGCGTCAATGTTTATATCTTATCAAAATTTAGATTATGATGATAATTACGAATATTGTTATGAGATTCTGATAATGCAATTATGCTCAATGCTATGATACGTGTGGTTCACACAGATCTAAATGCAGTATGTATATATATGTTATTGTAGTTTATGCAATCATATTGGAGCAAGTTGTCGTCAAGATTTTCCACTCTTGTAAATTTTACAGTCAAAGGCCCTTATGTATAATAATTGTTTTAAATTGTGATAAAACAAGCTAAGTAACCTGTAGGATTATTATTTTATTTATGCATTATCATTGATTCCCTCTCTACATGAATATTATAGACTGTACTATTGATGAAAAAATAATGTCATATTGGAAGTTTTAATCTTATGAAAGAATAACATCAAATGTTTAAGAGCTTTGGGACATATAGGAATTATCGGATTGTGTTCACAAAATATATGAAAGTTGTTTCTAGTATTATTTGAAATTAGTGTTGTCAATGTCACACCTAGGTTGTGACTAGTCCATTGCCTCAGCATACTTATAGCAGGTTGTGGGGCTTTTAAATTTTTTTTAAAAGTCAAATGGGTCGGTGTAATTATATAAAGTGGATGGTTCATTTTTTTTTTTAATAATTATATATGTTATTGTGGCATAACTTTTTTATTCTAGTATTATACCTATATTTCCATTATGCAAGCAAACTTTTTTTCCTATTTTTTTAATTCTGATTTTGTATCTTTGCAAACATCTTCCTTTTACTTTGAAGTATTATTTTTGTTATATCATCACAACAATCACAACTCTTTAAAGCCTTTTATTTAGAACTATATGTCAACTTGTCTATCTTTTAATTGCTTTTTTTTGTTAGTAATTTATGGACACAAAATTCTCAACTCAACTACTCAACTCAACTAAGCCTTTTTCCAATTACACAGGGGCCAACTACTTACGGATACAAAATTGAAAAGTGTAAAATATAGTTAATCATTTTTTACACCATATTTAGATTTTATGGAGTATGAATGTAATTATATAAGGTTTGTATGTCTAAAATTAAGTAATCATTTGCTAAGAGAGCCATAAATAAATATTCATTACAATGCTTAAGTAAGCCTCTCTTCATCTAGATGGGGCCAATTGTCTATGGCCTTGATGCCTTGATAACAATGTTTGAAATCCATAGTATGGGCCATTTAAGCATGGACTATTTTACGCTAAGTCGACACTTATTTGAATGTAGTTTATAGAGTGTGTAACATATCTTGAAAATGAAATAAACCTTACATGCTATTACAATACGATGCATGCTAAAAGATGCATGTTTAGAATAATGGAAAGTATAAGGATCTGTTGATATATTATGAAATCATAAATGAAGTAAAGATCTCTAAGTAGTATGTCAGTGACCATAACTTCCCGTGCTCTACTCCCAATTGGTAATTTTATTGACTTTGGTTCTGTCTATTGGTATTACTTCTACAAATACTACCTAGTCCTAAAAAAGTTCACTTTCTCCGGCCAAAAGTGACATTTCTTGAAGTTAGCAAACAATTGGCTTATTCATATTATCTATCAATAGGATGCCATCCGCAATTACCTCAAAAAAATTATCTAGAAATGGTTGGACGACCCAATTCATCAAATTGATGAACGTTGTGATTTGTCAACTCAAAAAACATCACCAAAAATCCACACAATATCTCATCCTAAAGGTTGTCTTTTGTAAATTGAATTCCTCTATACTCAATTGATGATATCTTGACCTTGGATCAATTTTGGAAAATATTTCCCTCATTTTAGTTACTTGATTACTAAATCCATATTGTTTGTCTATCATGGTTACTTGATTCAGTTACCTGCGAGTCTTAGTAGTGAACCATCTATCATTTTCCTATGAGAATGTGTGTTCCTCAAGGTGATACACTAGGCCATGCAATGCCTTTCTATGTAAGCTCCCTCGGCTTACTATCTAGTCCCCTTCAATTTAGGATCCATACCAAGTATTTCTTGGGTGGTTGTCCAAGTATTTTTTATGGGGAAACACGTCCACAAAATCTTGTACCACAAGAAAAGTTTTTTATATTGAGTTCTTCCTTTAATTTAGCAAATGTCCCTTAAAACAAGTTTTTAAAGAACTTATTGTTAAATATGTGAGTTAAATTGTAATTATAGATGATTTGGATAAAATTGTTAGTTAGTCTATATAATTCTAAATATGTCAATATTGAGTATGCATCATACTACAACAATCTGTAAGGTCTATTTCATTTTCAAGACATATTACGCACATATTTTGGACTACATTCAAATAAATGATGATTGAGCAAATAGAGGTACATACTTATGCCACATATATTATGGGTTTCAAATAGTACTTTGGACAAGCTTCATATATTTTGTAAATCCAATCCCTTCCCAAAGCTCTTACTACAACATACATTTGATGTCATGTTTTCACAAGATTAAAGCGTCCAATTGTGTCACATTAATTTTTCATGGATAATACAGTCTTCAATAATCATGTAAATAGGGAATAAATTCTAATGCAGAAATAAACTTATAATCCTACAAGTATAGGCTTATTTTTCACATTATTTAAAACAATTTTACTCATAAGGGCCTTTGATTGTAAAATTTTTAAGACTGAAAACTTGCTCCATATGATTCTAAAAACTACATTACACATACTACATTTAGCTGTATGTGAGCCACGCTTGTTGTAGCCATTAAGCAAGATTCATTTATTAAAATCTCATAACAATATTCAGAACTATTGTTATAATCATAATTTTTATAAGACATAGATACTGAGGCTGACATTAACAATTGATACTTGCTCATATCTACTCACAGAGATGAAGAATCTTTCATCATATTGAATTCAATTCTCTAGTAACATATAACAACACCTATTTTAATATTTAGTAAGCTACTCATTAAATAGAATTTATTCTAAACCAACTGGATGTCAATCACTTGTATTCCATTTTTCCTAACTTATTTTGACCTTTTAAACATTCAACAACTAAAACCTTTAAATCTAAATAGAAATATGTTGGTTTGCATCTTAAGCCACATAAACGAAGTCAATAAAACAGACTAGATATGATACAAATGGATCTGCATATCATATAACCCCCCAATTAACATTTCTTAAGCTACTTTACATTCTAATGATTTAAGGTAACACAAGGCTAGAAATAAAGTTAATTTTATATTTAATTTTATATATGTATAAAGTTAATTTTATATTTAATTTTTTTAATATCATTTTTAAAAAAAAATTAATTAAATTATTGGGGGGCCTAATTTTTGCACCAAAATTAATATATTTTTATTAATTATATATATATATATAGATAGATAGATTAAGTTTATATTTTTATTTTTTAAATATCATTTTTAAACTTTTTTAATTAAATTTATTTTTACTTACTGTTCATGTCCAAAATCTTATTACAATCTAAAATCTTAAAGTGTCGAAACAACTACGATTTCAAATAAGAAATCTGACAATGAAAATTCCATGACCGGTGACGAAGTCCAATATCTATAAAAGGTTAATTCTATATTTATTTTTTAATATTATTTTTAAGTTTTTTAATTAAATTATTGGAGGTCCCAAATTTTGTACCAAAATATATATAGGCTAATTTTATATTTTTATTTTTTAATATCATTTTTAAACTTTTTTAATTAAATTATTTTTTACTAATTGTTCGTGTCCAAAATCTTATAGCGTTGAGACAACTATTATTTCAAATAAGAAATTTGGCAACGAAATCCGTGACTGGTAACGAAATCTAATATATATATAAGGTTAATTCTATATTTATTTTTTAATATCATTTTAAAATTTTTTAATTAAATTATTGGGGGGCCCAATTTTCGCACCAAAATTTATATATATAGGTTAATTTTATATTTAATTTTTTTTTAACATCATTTTTATCTCATTTTTAAACTTTTTTAATTAAATTATTTTTTACTTATTGTTTATGCCCAAAATCTTATAGCAATCCAAATCCTATAGTATCAAGACAACTATGATTTCAAATTAGAAATATGGTAACGACAATCTCGTAACTGACAAAAATCCGATGATCTTGTAAATTTTATCGCAATCGCAATTCGAATCCCTAAAATGTTGAGAAAACTGCGATTTCAAATATAAAATCCGGCAATATCGATTCCGTGATCGTCGACTCCCACTTCTTTTTTTCTTCTTTTTCCTCCTTGTCCAACCTACAACTTCTTCTTTTTCTTCTTCTCGCGCTATCCAACTTGCAACTTCTTCTTGTTCTTTTTATTCTTCTTTTTCTTTTGGTTCCTGTTCTACCTTGTTCGCCAACAGCTTATTTTTATTTTATTTTTATTTTTATAATTACTTCTATACTATAATTCAATCATTTTTTTTTGTTCTATTAGTCAGCCACTATCTCTGTCCACCAACCCTTAAAAAAAAAACCTTCTACAATTCAGTCATATTTTTTTGTTTGCTAATTTTGTATAATTTTGTATTTAAATCAAATATAAAAATTTTATCACCAAGCATAAGGTTGAAGTTGTCAGAATAGTAGACTGGTGTTTTCTTAAACTTGTTACTATTTGATATTTGTGTTGATTTTGTAGTTTTATTGTATTGATTTTGTAATTTTATTATATTGATTTTGTAACTTTTAATGTATTCGTGAAATTTATAAAATATATATATATTTTAGGTTTCCCACCACTATTCTCGCACCCTTCTAGTATGAGACTAGTCTTTGTTTGAAGCAGGAACAAAATGATAGACCTTTTAAGAACGAGGATGCCTCTAAGAATAGAACTCTGAACCTTCTATATAAGGACGACCTTCGGCCTCAACCCGATTTCACTAAGCCAACCACTCCTCATTGGGTAAAAAACGAAAGAAAGTCAAGACCGGCCCATTCCCACTCGTTGGTAAAAAGGGCCCTATTTTATATCTAACCCTAGCCTCTAAATAGTTATGGCCGGCCTTGAACATCTTTAGTATGTTATAAAAAAACCAAATTTCATAATCAATTATTTTAAAGAAATAGTTGTGATTATATTCGATATTTTGTGCAAGGAGCTATATATATATATATATTTGTTATTTAAGATTTCAAGATCTAATAAGTCGTCCTGTTTCCTATTTTCATGTATATATATATATATATATTCTATATTTTTTTGTTTCTTCGGATATGCTTAGCTCTCGGCCGGCTCTTATTATTACTTTGTTCTCAAAGTCTTCTCTATTTGATTCTTCTTCTCCTCTTTTGTAATTACATTGAAGAGTAACTTGTGTATAATGAGCAACTTGGCTGCTTTTGTTTGCGTAGGCAAATGCCTTGACCATTTCAGCAGAGCCAAAAGTCCACATAACTGACCGACAACATAGTGTTTTTTAGACCGGCATCTAGGTGGTGACTTCAATAGAGAATTGAATATAGCTATCTAATGAAAAGGTGGACTAAGAATGGCCAGACGCAACTCATTTTATATATGTAATGAAGTTGAGGTTAGCCAATTATAGGGGAAAAGAGAAGAAGAAAATGGGGAAGTTGTGCCTTGCAGCCTTTTTCATCATACTATTTTTGTCTCCATCTCTGTGCCCTCTCAAGGCAGAATCAAGGGTCATTCAATTTCCTTCCTTCCCAGGTAATATATTAAGATTCAATTCAAAAGCTGCAAGTTCACTGATCATACAGTATTAGTTGGTTTATAGATGTTACCTTCTCTGTTTTGATGAATGGCAGGAAGTAAACTGAGGAGAATTGTGAGAGAAGGCCCTGCAACCATCAGATCTCCAAAACCAAATGACAGAAAAATTGTACACTGACAATAGCAAGCAAGAGATGCATAGCAGCAAGCCAAAAGAACAAAATCATGGCAACATATATGAATATGATCCTCACCAAAGAGTTCTATTTACGATTCTACCATCATCTAATATAATCTGTATTCACCGATGAAGCATATTTCAGCTGTTGATTTGTAAAGGAAGTTCCTCATTTGTTTACACATAAAGGGCTCTTAGGCTTTAACCATATCAGGAGTGGCACAAGGGAGTTCATTGTTCAAAAGCTGTTCACTTTCTAGACATGCTAGTAACGGCCTTTACAAAAATAAAATAAATAAATAAAAGAAAAGGTTCTTGGGCCATTCCTTCGTTTGCTGAACACCTTAAAATACAATGGATACAGTTAACTCTCAGGCTTTGAACAAAAGTGAAGGGAGGATACACCTTTTATTGAAGTATGCTAAGGCTCCAAATCTAGAGTAGAACGAACCAAGTAAAAGGAAATGAAGTGGCTTTAAATTGCAGTTCCACTGGGTATCAAGGCATCCTTGATAATTGTGACAATTCCACTCTTGATGAAGTAACCATCTGTTTCCCGTGCTGCTTCTTGAACATTGTCGCTGTTAATGATCTGAAAGGATAGATATTTTAAAACATCAATGACTCATCTTTACCAAAGTGCGTGTTTTTGAGTGAATGTGGAAATAAAATAGTAGCCATTAACACCCAAGGTAATAATGAAGAGGACTGTCATCTAAATAATATTTACCACAAGCACTGGTGGATATTTACTGTCGTCTAGTTACCAATGGACAAGATATAATTTCATGAAACAAGACATGGAAAAAAAGTAGTTAAAAGCTCAACCTTGACATTCTCTCCAATGCGAGCATTTTTGTCAATAATTGCTCTCTTGATGTGAGAATTCTTGCCAATGCCAATTGGGACACTCCCTTTTGCAGCAAGAAATCTCCTATCTGCATCAGTCTGGTGAAAACACAATGATAAATCAACAATTCATATTTATATTTAATATATATACTGTATACTCAATACTTGCAATATGCCCTATTTGGCTCCCCTATGAACTTCAGATCTGAAAGGATATGGGAACGCCTCTTACCAGACTGGAATTCTATAGGAAAGATAGGTTGTAAAAGATACCTCATAATAATCTGCTCCCATCAGTAAGGTGTCTTCTATGATTGCCCCCTCTGAAATGCAGGATCGAAGACCAACAACAGAATGGTGGATTTTGCAGTTCTGCAAGGATAGAAGTGTAAAATATGTGAAGGCCTCAGCTTCAACTCATTCTATACCATATTTTCCATGACAAGAAATGCACTATGATCTAACATGTGAGCTTGTGAACCAACTAATACAACATGAACAATAATTAACTTTCTCAGGTATCTTACCTTGATCACACAACCTTCACCAATAACACTATCTGTTACGTCAGCATCAAGCATCTTTGAAGGTGGCAAATATCGAGGTTGTGTATAGATTGGAGAAGAACGATCGTAAAAGCTGCAAATGCAATTCAATTTCAAAATAAGTTGCAAGATTAGGGACAAAGCTTAATAAGATGTTCAGCGAACAACATGAATGATTTTGACTTGTATGAAAACAACCTGAAATCTGGTATTGGCTTTTTGGTGATCCCCAGATTTGCATTGTAGAAAGCTTCAATAGTACCGATATCTTCCCAATAACCATCAAACAAATAAGCTTGGACCTGACAAGGTTGACCGCCAATTTTTGAAGCAAAAAACCAGGATTTTAAGAATGTGAAAGCAAAGTCAAGGCATGCATAAATACAAAAGGGCAACTTTTTTGATGGGTGAGAAAGAAAGCGCATAGTTTCATTAGAAAGCAAATTGAAGAAAGCATACCCTCATTCCAATGGAGGTCGCTCCAGGAATAACTTCACTTCCAAAATCATTGGCTCCAGGGAAGTCATCACGGAGTAAGCTCAACATCACATCTTTGCTAACAACATATATACCCATACTTGCAATGTATGGCATTTCTTTTGCTCTATGGTCATCCAGGCCTAAAATGGTAGTATCAACCTGAAATTGTTGTAAGAAAAAGGTGAGAAAATTGTATAAAATTAAAAATAAAATTTATGAAATTTCCAATTTGACTATAAACAATTATGAACTTGATGCAATTGCGTGCAATAAACGTTTGCAGAAATGAATCACTTGAATAAAAAAGCCTACCCTCATTGCTTTCAATTGCTCCCCTTTTGGTTTCTCAGCAAATTCAATTATGCGTCCTTCTTCATCAATCTTCATAAGACCAAATGCGGAGGCTCGTTTTTCATCCATTGGCAGTGCAGCCACAGTGATGTCGGCATCAGTTTCCCTGTGAGCTTGAATAAACCTTTCATAGTCCATACGGTATAAATGGTCCCCGGCAAGAATTAGGAATTCCATAACATTGTGTTCCTCAAACAGCCATAAATACTGCCTCACAGCATCAGCTGTACCCTGTATATTAGTTTAAAAATTCTAATATGTCATAAATTGAATGTATCTGTAATTCAACTGAACATAGAGTTAACTTTAAGATGAACCAAGTCTTAGAACAACTGAAGAGCACCAAGTGTCATGTGCTACACACAAGTATCAGTTACAGAAGAGAGAAATAGTTTCCTATAACATAAAAGATAAAAATCATATAAATATATGTAGGATCATTAGTTGGAGATTCAATTAAAAGAAAGTTTGAAATAAGGATGTATGTGTTATTTTACATATTATGTTTATGCCAAAAGGATAGGTTGTGCATAGATTCGATGATACAGAAAATGTGGTTCTTACATATATCATGAAGACAGTTGAAACTAGGGTTGAGAACAAGATATTGCCCCAACCCCGCCAAACAATTATCATAGTGTCGAAAACACTTATTTTTCAACAGATAACCCCAAAAATGATTTATAATGGAAAATAAAGTTAATTAAAAAAGAACAAAAAATTAAAAACCTGTTAAGAAAATGTGCTCCTAACAGATGAATTAAAAGGATCTCAAAATCTCAGGTAAATTTGAGACACCACACTAGAACAACCAAATATTTACAACTAAAATGAACTGCACAAAAATAGAAAATATAAACAGAAACATATGATAACATACTAGGTCATGTAATTACCTGAAACCAGTTTGGATTCTCAGGGCTTTGCTGAGCAGCAAGAACTTCAACAAACCCTTCATTCTTGTATCCTCCCATGTTACTTGCATAAGCCCGTGAAAGATGGCGATTAAGAGATGCAGAATTGAATTGTGTGAGAACATATATCTTTGATATGTTACTGTTCAAGCAATTGCTCACGGGAATATCAATCAGTCTATAATTTGCTCCTAGAGGAACTGCAGGTTTTGCCCTCTTCTTGGTAAGAGGGTATAAGCGAGTTCCAGCTCCACCTCCAAGTATAACTCCCAGAACACTCTGCATAAATTACATAGCCAAATTCAGTTCTCAAACCACCATACATGAAGAACTTTAATCGTTCATCCCTGAAGAACTTCAATTGAGATGAAAAGACTTAATCTTGTTGAGAGGAGCAGAGATATTAATCTCCCCCTTGGGATCTATGGGTTTAAAAAAGGAAAAAATTTAAAAAAAAAAAAAATCCCAACATCAAACTCTAATTCAAGGATCTTATTAATCATCAAGGTTGGCAGTGGGACCCACAGAGTCAAGACCAAACAATCTCTTGGAACAGTGGGGTCTACAACACAAGTTGATGATAATTTCTAATAAATCATAAACGCAACATCAAGGGTACTCCACAGAATCTATTATAAATAGGTACTTAAACAATTCTTAATTAAGGCACTCCTTAAACAGAAAATCCCCTTAGTTCGCAGAGATCTGATAATAAATAGTTCTTCGATGATAACTTCTTATTCCTTACATAAAGAGAAAGAAAAATAAATAAATAAAAATTACATCTTTGTGGACCACAAATGAAGCAAAACTTCCAGATCAAACTATATCTTATAAATTAAAGCACTAAACAAATAGATTAAGAAAATCCAACCAGACAAAGGATCTCAAATTGCACTTCAACATTCATTCCTACTCTCAATTCTAACATTTCTATAAGCATTTCAGCACCTCAGCCGAAATCGGATCCCAATCAAAACTCACCAAACTATCAAAAAACAGAATCCTAACGAACCAAAAAAAATACAAAAACCTGAAGAAAATCCAAACACAAAATATAAACTCACTCTGCTTGCATCAGGATCTAGACATGTCTGCGAGTTCTTCGAATCCGACACCGCCTTCGGAGACACCAAGATCGGCAACCTTCCATTTCCGGCACTCTTCCGACGAGCATCAAAACCTTTCAACTGAATCCTCTCCCCAGCGAGCTGTGAACAACCGGAGGAAAGGCTCTGGTGGCCAGATTTGAAGCCGGAAGTGGCAGTTTTCCGGCTGAGATTCACCGGATACGAAGACGGAACCGTCGTTATTCCGATCGTCATCGTCGCCATTGCAGCGGCGGATAAATTCAAAAGAAATTCTCACTTGAAATCTCCGAATTTCTCTACAACTGTTAAACAGAGAGAGCTCGTGAGAGTGAGGTGGAAGAGCTGAGAGAGAGCTTATTTATAGGGAGATTCTGATCGACAAATTGCTGCGGGAGAATTTGCCACTGAGGTTTGACGGAAATTACGAAATGAACCTACGGCTCAGAATCGAAGGAAAATAATGATATCAAGTGTAAAATGATTAAATTTGTATAAAAAGGAGCAAATATCTCTCTTTCAGGTTTCAACTGACACCGTTCAAAAAATAAAAAAGTTTCAAACTGACGATACTACTTAATTAAATAATAATGATGAAATCTGTAGTTAGATAGATATTGGTTCCTGTCCCCTCATTTTCATGCAATTTGCCAGTCACGCCAAAAATGTCAGATATCATGCACTAATAATATAATATTTCTTTTGTATAGTGTAAGAATAAAGAATTTAAGAAAAATAAGAATAATAATCAGAATTCAATATATTATAATAGATAATATTAGATACTTCAAATAAAATATTAATGTAATGTATTCAATTTTTGTGTAATTAAAATTACATTGTTCTCTTTATACAAATGGGCATTTGTTTTAATAAATAAGAATTCTTTTTAGTATATTTTTCTTAGTCAAATCATTAGAAAATTGTCAATATCTATCTTCAAAGGAAGATTCTAGTTAACTATATATATATAAATTTTCTTCAAATTTGAAAAAAAAATATAATTTATTTGAAATTTATACAAAAGAGAAAAAAAAAATGATGAAGGAAATGCAAACTCCAATAATCATTGCTATAATAATAATAAATTAATGATAATCAGTATAAATACATTAGTGATATTGGGCCAAGTAGTATTGGGCCCGGGCTGATAGTCATGTTGCGAGCCTGGGCCTTTACACAGTCTTTTTTAACCGCAATTTATCTTGTGGCAAAGGCGGGAGTCAGTTAGGACCGTTGAAATTTCTGAAGTTCCGTACGTGACGGTGAGTTTGAAAGAAATGTCCTCCTTATGGTCTCTTTCCGAGGATTCCTCTCCGTCTTTTTTTTCTGCCTTTCTTCCCTTCTCCAGAAAGAATTTTTTTGCTTCATTTTCTTCTTTCTGAAACCCTAGATTTTGACGATTCTCTTTCAACCATTATTCTTCCATGCTGCACCAACCATTAATCTTCTTCATTTCTGACTCAGAAGATTATGGAAAAACGTTCCTTGGAGGTAATTAAAAGGTTCTTTTATATTCTGGTTTTCATTTTAGTAATTTTCTGCTTGATAAAAAATAAAAATAAATAAATAAATAAATAAAAGAAATCTTGAAGCGTGTATGTAATTGATTGAATGGGAGTGGAAAGTATGGAAGGTGTTGATGAAATCTTTGATTTTTTTTTTGAAGGTTTGTTTCTTGATTTAGTCAATATTAAATTTTTTTGTGAAGGAAATGAAATTTTTGGGTTGCAATAGACTGAAACTTGTTTTCCAGAATGTGGAGGAAATGAAATATGCATGTGTAAAATAGAGAGATCAAAACCTACAAAAACTATGCGAATTTTCCCATTGAAATTGTTATTAGCAATGGGGCAACCTAGTAATAATTATATGATCGAATAACAAAATAAATAATCATGGGCATAAATTTGAACAGAATAGCTTGCCTGCACGTCTCCCTGCAAGAATGACAATTATCATGGCATATATGCCAAAATGATCATGAAAATTGGTGCCATGCTTGAGGATATGTTTTGAAATTTTCAATTAGATGCCTGAACATTGTTGTCCTCGTTGCAAGGCCATGCTAGGAACGTTTCTTTCTGCTCTTTGAAACAGATGGATACCAAGTTGTTGATTGGAGAACACTCATCTTGAAATAATTCTTCCTTTCTTATTAATATTTACTTTGGTATTTCACATTAAACTGTAAAGGCCCTCCTCCCACACCTCCTGACACTTGAACTGCTATTTCTGTCTAGGATTTCGGATTTAATTCAGTGAATTGTGCTTATTCCCTTTGTATACGATACCAATATAGGTAAAAAGGGCATCTTCCTCCTTATTTTCATTTCTTTTGTGAACTTCTATTTTTAATCCTATTTAGAAACATTGATGGCACAGATGGGATCTCTAAAAGAAAAATCGGTGCACGAGTTTGAGGACGAGAGTCTTGATAGCACAGTCGCTCTTGCTACCAAGGCAAATCTGCTGGATGTGGCACGGCAAGAGTCTTTTTCAGGTTCTTCACAAAGTTCGAGTTCGAGGGTTGGATTTACAATGAATAGAGTATTTAGGAGCTTAAAGGTTGTAATCTTCTCAAATAAACTTAACCTGCTTTTGCCTTGTGGGCCTTTAGCCATCCTTGTCCATTCATTGAACGGCAATCATGTAAGTTGGACAAATTTATGAAGACAACATTTACATGTGTCTGTCAATATCCTTTGATTAATTTCTAAAAGTGGATTGCAGGGATGGGTATTCTTTCTATGCTTGTTGGGTATAACGCCTTTGGCTGAGCGTTTAGGTTTCACTACAGAGTAAGGATTTATCCAGTGTTTCTGGTGCGATTAATAGTGTCTTATATTCTTTTCTTGGTATTAATTTTTGCAGTATTGTGACTTGATTTGGACCTAATCCCATTTGGCTTTCCTATACTCCAGGCAACTAGCACTATTCACTGGCGATACAGGTAAATGCTTGGTTTTGTGTTTCAATGGATAAAATTACTCATCCTTTTTTTTTTGGTACATAATTACCGATCCTTTACTTCTTCACACTACTACACCCTTTTTTCTATAGCTTTCCCTGTCATCAAATCTTATTGTGAGCATGATATTTGCAATTTTTTGCCGTTACTTTCAATAGATCTCTTATGTTAATTTTGAATAGCACATATTCTTCATTAACCATATTTTCTTATAGTTATTCTATGAATAAATGGTCATAACTTTTGAGGCCATCATTACAAATGCTTTATCCCAAAGATATTCCTATGTACAACTCACTAATAAAGAGAGGAAACTCAAGGAACTAAAAGTTTTGACATAACTATAAATTTCATCAAATGGCTATCCAAATCCAATCAACGGGGTAAATTCATCAGTAAGTTTCAAGGAATTTGGAGGGAAGGCTTGACCGCAATTAAAAGTATAGCTTAAACTACAACTTCAACCAAGAGAAGAACAAAGAAGAATCTGATCGGGGGTTTTGGAAACGATAAGTAATTTTGAGTGAGGCTCCTCCAAGTAGGCTATGGGAGAACTTAATGCATTGATCAAATACATGCCTCAACATCACACTGGGGGCCTGATTAATTTGCAGTTATGTTCAAATGAGCTATACTAGAAGTGCCTAACAAAGAAACATGCTGTCATGTCTGAAATATTCATGCTTGCTGATGATACTATTTCAATTGTTATTTCTTGTTCCATCTATGAATGACCATTCAAGATTTTAAGATTTTGATTTTGCACATTGCATTGTGACTTGCAGTGGGAGGCCTCTTAAATGCAACTTTTGGAAATGCAACAGAATTGATAATATCAATTTATGCATTGAAGAATGGGATGATACGTGTTGTTCAGCAATCATTGCTAGGCTCAATTTTGTCAAATATGTTGCTTGTGCTCGGATGTGCATTCTTCTGTGGCGGTATCGTGTTTTATAAGAAGGATCAGCTCTTTAACAAAGTAAAATATTTGCATTTTTCTTGCATCCTTGGTGTTGTTTCAGGTGAAAGATGGTTTGATTTTACCTTTATGGGCAGACAGCTGCTGCAGTGAGCTCGGGATTGCTGTTGATGGCAGTTATGGGGCTACTTTTTCCAGCTGTACTCCATTTCACTCACACTGAGTTGCACTTTGGGAAGTCAGAGTTGGCCCTTTCAAGATTTAGCAGCTGCATTATGCTTGCTGCATATGCTGCCTACCTTTTTTTTCAGCTGCAAAATCAGAAGAGTCAAGGCGAACATGCAAATGATGTTTGTCTCCTCAACTTATACTGTTCTTATATTTAACATTGTTGTGGAATGTGCTATACTAAAGGCAAAATTCTATTATGTCCCAATTTCCTTGCGTATTAGCCCAAGAATTTGGTTACAAATGATAACTGGAGTGAGAATTGTTGAGGTTTTTCTTTATTTGTCTGAGAAAATGCCCTGATAAAGATCTATAGACAGCAGAATTTGCAAGAGTGGTCCTCTAATTTGGTTTGGCATTCTTGTGGAAACATTGCTAAGAAATATCTTATGTGGGTTACTTTATTGTGTAATCATTTCTTTGAGAAACTGATGAATATCTGCTCTTCGGGTGCTTGATAATAGCTGCCCTATCTAGTTCAGCTATATCTAGTTTTACCATTAACATATAGAACATTGTTATTTACTATCTTAAAATTTCACTCTTATCTCATTCACCATGGTTTTTTAATAAATGGTAACTCAGGGTGAAAGTCAGACCGATGGAAGCCTAGATGATGATGAAGTTCCTAAGATCTCTAAATGGGAGTCAATTATCTGGCTTGCAATTTTGGCCTTATGGATTTCAGTCCTTTCGGAATATCTTGTTGATGCTTTAGAGGTGCTTTGATCATATTAATTTATTTATTCGCACACTTTTATCTTTTATCTATTTATTTGCATCGCATACTTGTACTTTGATCATATAATTATGATCTAAGGATATCATTTTCTTTAAACTATCCATAATGCCTAAAATACATCTAAACTTGGCTCCCCTGGTTTAAGATTTCACATTTTTTCCTCATTTGTATATTAGCTTGCTCTATTTAGTCATGATACGAGTATTGCTTGGCTTACTTTTACAGGGAGCAGCTGTTGCATGGAAAATGCCGATTGCATTTCTTAGTGTCATCATTCTTCCGATTGTGGGGAATGCTGCAGAGCATGCAAGCGCTATTATGTTTGCTATGAAAGACAAGCTTGTAAGTTCATCAAAGAGTAGAAATAACTAACTAATTAAAGGAAAATGATTGGAATCAAATTCATCATGTGAGTGAGGATGTAAAGATATGGATCAATTTGATTTTTATGGAGATAAAGCACCAGGATCAGATAAGATCTGACTGTAAATCCTCAGCCAGCAAAGCTGTTTTACTGTGAATAGCTCTTAATCTTTGTTTAATAATATCTGATTATATTTACTTGTTTCTGTGTAGGACATCTCTTTGGGAGTTGCAATAGGGTCCTCCACACAGATATCTATGTTTGGGGTAAGAATTGGTGGTTATTGACGTCCGTAGTACCCACTTACCAAATGCAATTGTTTGTTAAAAGGACTCTTGCATTGGCTGATATTCCCTCAAGATTCTCCGAATAACTTCTGATTTCTTGTTTCCTATAAAGAACAGCATTTAACTTCTGATTTCTTGTTTCATATGAAGAACAGCAATTCGCAGTTGCATCCTTTTTAAACTTTTTTCTTAATTCATCCTTCAGTAATCATAATATAGTTATTACTGACTGCAGATTCCTTTCTGTGTCGTTGTGGGGTGGATCATGGGGCGCCCAATGGACTTAAATTTTCAGCTTTTCGAGACAGCAACACTTTTCATAACTGTTTTAGTCGTAGCCTTCTTGCTGCAGGTTTGATTGAAAACAGTTTCTATTTATCCATTTCTCTATAATGACTAGTATATTTTGGAACCTTCTTTCTGATGATCAATCTTCAGGAGAATTTGCTCAGTGGACTTGAGTTTGCAAAATTCAAGATCCTAGTTGATCTGCTTTTACATCTTATATATTTGTGATAGTTTCTATTTTATAGTCCTTATGTAGCATTAGCAATTCCATCCAGACTATTTTGGCCAATCTGTTCTGAAGTTACTGCTTCCTCAAAAATATGAGGGTCCTATCTGATGTATTGATTCTCATGATTTTTCCCTTTTTTTCTTGGTTTGCTTGCAGGATGGAACTTCTAATTACTTTAAAGGACTAATGCTAATGCTATGTTATCTGATAGTAGCTGCAAGTTTCTTTGTACATGTAGATCCTTCTTCAGTAGGTGAGTTCCTAGGAGTTTGAATTATAGTAAATGAGCAAAATGCCTAATAACTCGTACTAAGTTAATTCCAACTGATTTTGCAGCGGATAGGCCCGGGAGAACTTAGCAATTGACAAGTGATGGATTATCAGGTGGGGTTTAAAGCCCTTTGGAATGCTGCCAAATCTGTTCTAGTTCTTTGGCTCACTGGAAGAGAATTTGGCTGGACAGATACTACTTTCATGTATACTTAAGGAAGAGGCAAAGTCAATACTAGATAGATTGAGAAAGGAAGAGACATGCAAAAAATATCAACATGTTCCTTGCTTTTCATCTCCTGTACTCCCACATTTTTTCCCCCCTCATTTCTGTGGTTCCTTCTTTCTTAAGATAATAGAATTTGAATTTGAAGGCATTTTGATTTTTCTTTCTTCAGATTGTGATCTGTCATAATTCATAACTGGCCTCATATTAACTGTAATTAAGGCTAAATATTTATGTTCACCTTACGTTGAAGCACGTACGTAGGCTCATATTCCTTGTCACTCTAACTTTTAAGTTTAAATCTCATCCCAAGTGGCCACTCCTAATTATTGAATTTAGCTAATTGGATGCTCTAACAGATTACATTATTAACTTAGTTGCAAAAATCATCTTGTTAATTAGTTAATACACTTTATTTATTAAAATGATGAATTTCATAATCAAACAATTGAAAACAATTGACATTATTATTTATTTATTTTCCTTTGGTATCTTACTTCCTTATGTATATAAGAACCAGGCCATTTTCTTTGTTTCAACGCTCCACCTTGGCACTCGTGAAGTTTCTTGGAGGGTGGACTGTGCAACGGGCTCATCAAATTGGCTTTTCAAATAGATATATCTTTGACTAATTTGCAAGAAAATCTTCAGCAGTTTCAAAGACAACAAACTCTCTTACATGTGATGTTATTATTTGATGACATCTCAATAAGGGTAAATAATTAATATTGTTCAAGTACTTGGAACGTTCAATATTTCAGATTGATTCAAGTTCATGCAAATATGAATTTATAAACTTCTAATATTGAAAGTTCAAACTTTTGAATGATCTTTTGTTTATGTACGGAAAGAAAGAGTACGTATGCAACAAGTAATCGAGACCGTTGTATTTAGTTGAAAGGTCAACACAAAGGAAAGATCATAAGAAAGAGGAAAATTCACACCTAAGAGAGCATTTATTTAAGGGCGGTATCATCAAAGGTAGCTAGCAATTTGTTTTGTAATTTGTATCATTAAAATCTTTAAAGTTTTTAGAGAGAGATATGGTGAGGTTGTTGGAGACTGTTGATAATGGCAGCAAAGCTGCTGTGTTTCAAATTCCGGGAAGTTTGTCTTTGCTTTGCATGGTTGCCTTGTCACTCACCTTGATATCCATGGCCATCTTTGCTTGCTCTGAATCTCGGAAGAAGCCTAGAAGACATCATTGGTATGATGGTGGCGGTGGCGGTGACGTTGGCGGTGACGTTGGCGGTGATGGTGGTGGTGGTGGTGATGGTGGCGGTGGCGGTGATGGTGGCGGTGGTGGTGGCGGTGGTGGTTGTGGCGGCGGTGGCGGCGGTGGTTGTGGTGGGGGTGGCGGTGGCGCTTGCTGATATCACATGTCTACTGTTTTAGAAGAAATGCATGGAGACTAAAATTCACACAACAATTATTACAAATCTAACGTAAAGGCTATCATGTCAAAGTTCACTTGGATTTAGAAGGAGAAATTTTTAGTGTATTAAAGTTATAAATTTAATCTAAAAGGAGACTTTTAATTGGTGTATTAAAGTTATAGATTTGATGTAAAAGGAGAATATCTTTAGTGTATTAAAGTTATAAGTTTGATGGGACAAGTGATTTACATCAGTTAGGGTGTGTTTGGTAAAGAAAATAAGATGAGATAGGATTATTTTTAATTTTATTCTTATATTTGAAGGCTAGTGGGATATAATTAAAAATAATCTTATCAACTATTCTATCTTCGTGTTATGAGATAAAATGTCGAGATTATTTTATCAAGAGCTGATTTTTATTTTTATTTTTGGCTTCTCCTTCTTTCTTTATTTAAAAAATATATATATGGTTTGCGATTTACGATTTAAAACCAGCGACCTGATTTCATTTTTTTTGTTTAATATAATTTTTAAAAAAAGTTTAAAAAAATTATTTAATTAATTTTTATTCTAATTTTATGTATTACACTAAATATATAATATACTATTTTTAATTTAATTTAATCTTATAAAATTAATCATATCTTATTTTATGCACTAAACGCACCGTTAGTGTATTATTTTTCACTCCCCCACACGACAAGAGCGTCATGCATTTAGGAACATTACTTGACTTTTTGTTATTTAAAGATTTTTATCAATATCCCATTTATCCCGTCAATTTTTTTATTCAAGTTTTTCTAGCATTACTATATAAATTTATAACAATATTGAATGCTTTTGAAAGAGATTTTGTTTTTCTTATAGTTTCGGGATGGGTCAGATTTTTGCCCTTTAACCCACCCGACCCAATAAGGTCGGATAGCGACGGACAGGACCCAATGCCACCCGACTTAAGGTCAAGTTGGATCGGTTGAGTTGATCCGGTTTAACCCCATTAAATAATTCAATTTTTTTAAAAACTTAATAACTATTATTTAAACTTTAAAAAATGAGATTTATCTTTTTTGAGAAAACTGATATATATATATATATATATAAATCAAACTTGACTTATAAGAATAAAGATGAATAGGAAGTTAATGAACTTTTATGGAGAAAGATAGTTTCTTATTCTTTCTAACAAGCAATGTGAGACTAAAATGAAATTTTTTTTCTTTTAGTCTCAAACACGCATCTTATCTTATTCTTCTTACCATCTAACCTAATAACTCAAGAAAAATAGTTGAGGGTTATAGACCTTCTTAGTTAGAGGTAGTAATAATTTTTTAATATTTTTATTATACATACATACATGCATATATATATATATATGTATAAATTTTAAAAGGTTGGGGTTGAGTCGAGTTTGGCCGGGGATATTAAGGAGAGTGACATGGTGGGAAGCTTCCTCTTCCCTGTCCTTTGCGTTGACCTTTCAATTAAATCATCTGAAGTAATTACGTGTCATATACCTGAGTCGTAGAGGCCTGTATTTAAGGCAAGGGTTCATCAAAGGTATCAATCCTTAAAGCTTTTAGAGACATGGCGCGGTTGTTGGAGGCTGTTGATCATGGCAGCAAAGCTGCTGTGTTTCAATTTCCCTCAAGTTTGCTGTCTCTGTTTGCAAGGCTGCCTTGTCACTCTCCTTAATATCCATGGCCATCTTTTGCTTGCTCTGAATCTTCAAGGCCTCAAAGACATTGTTGGTATGGCGGTGGTGGTGGTGGTGGTTGTGACGGTGGTGGCTGCGGTGGTTGATGATACTATCTAAATGTCTATCAATATTTGTATGAAAAATGTAATGGAAATTGAAACTTATGTCTCCAATTGCTGCAAAGGTGATGTGATGATCACTATCATGTCAGATTTCTAGTTGTATTAATAAAAAGTGCAGTCCTTTCTAGCGTGCATTAAACTTATAAATCTCATGCAAGTGATTTGTAACAATTACTAATTAATATGTTATTTTCAATTCCTCTAGTACTATTTCTTTTTCTCTTTCCTCTACAACGACAAGGGCGTCCCGTATTGAGTACACTCATTTATTTATATATTTTAACAAATGATGCTAATTGGTAGACATGTCATCAACTTAGTGGTCCTAATGAAGCTTATTCACAAAGATTCAACGGTCAATTATTGAAAGAAATCCTTCGACACATATGTCCCTTTAGATCAACACAAAGCTATGTATATATTAGGTGATTCCATGTTGATCTAAGGAATACCAGAATTTGAGTACACTTCTTGAGTTCATTTATTGAGTCTCTTTATCTCTATCAGGGTCCTTAGAAGGAAACATTGTACCATAGATGATTAATGGTGGGTGCAATGATAAAAGAGAAAAAGTATTGTATAGAAGGGTGAATCTGTGGCTTCTCTAGAGGATATTATTATGGTCCCCCCATGTGGCGACCTTTTCTTTGGTCGGCTGAAAAAAGGGGAGGCATGGTCGGCTAATTAAATAAGGGGCATGGCCGACAAAAATGAAGACATTTGAGCAGTTGAGAAAAGTGGCGCCGAATGCGCGAATACGCCGAAAGAGGCACCGAAAGCATTTGATTTTAAATTATAAATATATTAAATTATATATTTATAATTATAAAAATACCCCTGATTACTCCTATAAATAGAACATAACTTCATTCTTCAAAATTCATTCCTGAGAGTCAGAGAGTTCTATTCTAAGAGATCTATTTAAGAGATCCAATCTGTAAGATTCACCTAAGGGTGTAACTTGTAATCTCTGATAATACAAGTTTGATGTCTCCTGTGGACGTAGGCAATTTGCCGAACCACGTTAAACTTGTTGCCTTTTTTTTTCATACTTTACCACGATTCCGCACAACAAATTGGTATCAGAGATGAGGTTAAGCTTTAGAAGAAAAACGGACACTCTGTCGAATTTTTTGAGACTACGTCAAAATTTTGAGATTTTGTAAACGTGATCGGAACTGTTTTCTGATCACCCGTGGAGGTAGCTCTTGTTCCCAGGAGTCCAACGCAATCAACGGCGAGAAAAACAGACAAGAAACAAGTTCTCAGGAGCCGATCAAAGTTTGATCCCTGTACAGTGTTCGCCGACATTGTTCATTCGACACTGTTCATCCAGACTTGATTGCCGTCGGCTTGTAGCCTGACACTATTCCAACCGGCCCAGTCCGCTTCAGCCCAGGCACTATTCCAACCGGCCCAGTCCACTTTGGCCCTGTACTATTCCAAACTGCCCAGTCCGCTTTGGCCCGGCACTATTCCAATCGGCCAAGCCCGCTTCGGCCCTGCACTATTTCAAACGGCCCAGTCTGCTTTGGCCCAACACTATTCCAACCAGCCCAGCCCGCTTCAGCCCTGCACTATTCCAAACGGCCCAATCCGCTTCGGCCCTGCACTATTCCAACCCGCCACTGTTCTTTAGGCCCAGTCCGCGTTCAGCCCGACACTATTCATCATTTCAGGTTGACCAACCATATCCTGCTCATTTTTCGTCTAATTCTAGCAAAGTCAGACTCGTTTCCACCATTTTCGACCGTTCCAGACGCAACCGTACAATCAGTTTCTGCATATTCAGCTACTAAGTTATTGATATTGCTTAGTTGGAGTTGTTTATCATTTTTCAAGCACTTTTCGGCGTCATCATATCTTCGGTCTTAATGGCGAAGGAAATTCCAAGCACAAGCAGACCTTGGCAAAGAAATTCGATGTCCAACGCAAAGTTCGAGGTGAAAAAATTCAACGGCACCAACAACTTTGGCATGTGGCAATGCGAAGTTCAAGATCTCTTATTCCGGGAAGGATCACATATCGCCTTGGAAACCAAACCCAAGGATATGTCCGATGATGATTGGAATTTTGTAAATCGTCAAGCTTGTGGAACAATCAGACTCTGTTTAGCCAAAGATCAGAAGTACTTTGTCATGAAAGAGACTATGGCAACAAGTCTCTAGAAGAAACTTGAGGACTGGAGGACAAGTACATGACGAAAAGCGTAGAGAACCGCCTCTACCTGAAGAAGAAGCTCTTTCGTTTTCAGTACAAGCAAGGTACTCCCATGATTGAGCATCTTGATAATTTCAACAAGATTATCGCTGATCTACTAAATCTTGATGTTGATCCTCTTGATGAGGATAAGGCACTATTGTTGTTAAACTCTTTGCCTAAAAGTTATGAACATTTAACAACAACTTTGCTATATGGTAAAGATGAGGTTAAACTCAGTGATGTTTCAAATGTTTTGGTGAACAACGAGTATCGAAGGAAGGACCAGCGCGATAACAAGGAAGCATCACCAGCAGCCTTGACGGTATCCAGAGGCAGGGCTAACAACAGATCTGATAGATCAAGTGGGCGAGGCTGATCTCGCTCAAAGTCAAAAGGACCTTCATCACGTCAACGTCTTGCAAATGATGAATGTGCCTATTGTCACTAAAAGGGGCACTGGAAGAAAGATTGTCCAAATAAGGGCAAGACAGATGCAAATGTGGCACAGACGGCTGAAGAAGATTCTGCATTCTCCGTTTCATCTATAGACAATCAGTCTGATAGATGGATATTAGATTCCGGCTGTTCCTATCATATGTGTCCAAATCGACATTGGTTCACAAAATTGGATGAGTTCGATGGAGGAGTCGTGCTCATGGGCAACAACAATACCTGCCAAACAAAGGGTATTGGAACTATATGCCTAAAGATGCATGACGGTACAACAAGACGGCTCACGGACGTCAGATATGTCCCAGATCTGAAGAAAAATCTGATATCACTAGGAGTCCTTGATTCCAGCAGTTACAAGGTAACCATTGAAGGTGGAGTTCTGAAGGTTGTACGTGGAGCATTCTTGGCCATGAAGGGTACTCAAAAAGGAAATCTCTATTTCCTTGACGGCAACACAGTAATCGGAAGTGTCTCAGCTTGCACCAATTCTAATGATGTTCCATCGGACACTTCTCGACTTTGGCACATGCGGCTCGGACATGTTGGAGAGAAGGCTCTTCAAACCTTGATAAAGCAAGGTTCTCTGAAAGGTGCAAAGACTGGGAAACTTGACTTCTGCGAGCATTGTATCTTAGGCAAGCAGACGAGAGTCAAATTTGGAACTGTCATCCACCGCACAAAAGGAACGTTGGATTATGTTCATACCGACGTTTGGGGACCCTCTCAAAATGCTTCATTAGGCGGTAAACGTTGGTTTGTTACTTTCATTGATGATTTCTCACGCTATGTTTGGGTTTATACCATGAAGCATAAATATGAAATGCTCGATATCTTTCTTATATGGAAGAAAATGGTAGAAACCCAAACGGGAAGGAAGATTAAGAGGCTCAGATCTGATAATGGAGGAGAATACAAGTCAGACCCATTTCAGAAATTTTGTGAGAATGAAGGGATTGTCAGACATTTTACAGTCCCAGGCACGCCACAACAAAACGGTGTTGCTGAACACATGAATCGTACTTTGGTATATAAAGTTCGTTGCATGTTATCACATTCTGGACTGAGTAAGGCATTTTGGGCTGAAGCTTTGTCATATGCCTCTTATATCATCAATAGACTTCCGGCAACAACACTAGATGGCAAAACTCCCAATGAGGTATGGTCTGGACACCCCGTTTCAGATTATGATTCTCTACGCATTTTTGGATGCACTGCATATTTCTATGTGAAGGAATCCAAACTGGATCCTAGGTCCAAGAAAGCGATTTTCATGGGCTTTAGTGAAGGAGTTAAGGCTTTCCGACTATGGAACCCTGAGACAAAGACGATTGTAAAAAGTCGAGATGTAACTTTTGATGAATCTGTGATGTTAAAGCATACAATTTCTGATAAAAAAAATCGAGATCCAGATTTGCCTCAGCAGGTGGAGTTAGATATTCCAGTAACTCCTAGCAAGTCCGCAGAGATATGCAACCATCCTGAAGAAGATGAGGAGGAAATCTCAGTTGAGGTGGAGGCTCCAGGACCAGACATCGGTCAAGAACCATAATCAATTGCCACCAGTCGACCACGAAGAGAAATTCACAAACCTGCTCGGTACACTGACATGGTTGCATATGCATTTCCAGTCACTGGAGATGATATTCCATTCAATTACAAAGATGCTATTCAGAGTATGGAAAGTGATAAGTGGAAAATGGCAATGAATGAGGAGATGAAATCACTCCATTAGAATCAGACTTGGAAGTTGGTTCCACATCCGAAAGGAAAGAAACCAATTGGCTGCAAATGGGTTTTCGCTAAGAAGGAAGGCTCTCCCAGCACAGATGATATCCGATACAAAGCCAGACTGGTAGCAAAAGGCTACGCTCAGAGGGAAGGAATTGACTACAACAAGGTATTCTCACCTGTTGTTAAGCATTCGTCAATTCGAATATTATAGGCTTTGGTTGCACAGTTTGATCTCAAGTTAGCCCAATTCGATGTCAAAACTGCTTTTCTGCATGGTAATTTGGAATAGGAGATATATATGTCTCAACCAGATGGATTTAAAGTACCAGGAAAAGAGAATTGGGCTTGCAAGTTGAGCAAGTCACTGTATGGCCTGAAGCAGTCACCAAGACAGTGGTACAAGCGATTTGACAGCTTCATCCAAGGGCAAAAATATACTCGGAGTCAGTTTGATCATTGTGTCTACGATCGCAAACTTCAAGATGGTACATTTATCTACTTGCTTTTATATGTAGATGATATGTTAATCGCATCTAAAAGCAAGGTGGAGATCAACAAGCTGAAGGCTCAATTGAGCTCAGAGTTTGAAATGAAGGATCTTGGAGAGGCCAGAAAAATTCTCGGGATGGAGATAACTCGAGACAGGGCCAAAGGCACAATCTGTTTGACTTAGTCTCAGTATTTGAAGAAAGTTCTTCAATTTGGCATTGGCAATGACACAAAACCTGTGAGCACACCATTGGCACCACATTTCAAGCTAAGTACATCAATGTCACCAAATTCTGAGGATCAGAAAAAGCAAATGGAGAACATTCCACATGCAAATGCAGTTGGTGCCTTGATGTATGTTATGGTGTGTACCAGACCTGACATTTCACATGTTGTAAGTATGGTAAGTCGTTACATGCACAACCCCGGTAAAGGCCACTGGCAAGCAGTGAAGTGGATTCTACGGTATATTCATGGTACTGTGGATATTGGTTTAAAGTTCGAGAGAGATTCGAAGAGTTGTAAGCATATAGTCGGATATGTGGATTCGGACTATGCTTGAGATCTTGACAAGCGCAGATCTACTACTGGTTATGTTTTCACTATGGCAGGAGGACCAGTGAGTTGGAGATCAATACTACAGTCAACAGTTGTTTTGTCTACTACAGAGGCAGAGTACATGGCAGTAACAAAAGCTTTCAAGGAAGCAATCTGGCTTCATGGATTGACTGAAGACTTGGGAATTATGCGGAAGAATGTTGAAGTTTTCTGCGACAGCCAGAATGTCATTTGTTTGGCAAAGAACCAAGTTCATCACAGTCGAACGAAGCATATTGATGTTCGTTTTCATTTTGTTCGAGAAATCATAGAAGAAGAGAGTATTCTTCTGCAAAAGATCAAGACTGCAGATAACCCTGCAGATATGCTTACAAAGGTGGTTACTGGGATCAAGTTCCAACATTGTTTGGACTTGATCAACATCTCACAAGCTCGAAGTGCCTAAGGGCACTAATGGAGGCAGCAACAGTTTTTTGAAGGAAGCTTGCCACAGTGAAGATTGTTGTTCTGCAGTTTTAATTGACAAATTGCTGCAAGTATGGTGAAGCCCTATTCCACATGAGGTGGAGGTGGAGATTTATTGTGGTCCCCCCATGTGGCCACCTTTTCTTTGGTCGGCTGAAAAAAGGGGAGACATGGTCGACTAATTAAATAAGGGGCGTGGCCGACAAAAATGAGGACATTTGAGCAGCTGAGAAAAGTGGCGCAGAATGCGCGACTACGCCGAAAGCATTTGATTTTAAATTATAAATATATTAAATTATATATTTATAATTATAAAAATACCCCTGATTACTCCTATAAATAGAACCTAACTTCATTCTTCAAAATTCATTCCTGAGAGTCAGAGAGTTCTATTCTGAGAGAGATCTATTTAAGAGATCCAATCTGTAAGATTCACCTAAGGGTGTAACTTGTAATCTCTGATAATACAAGTTTGTTGTCTCCCGTGGACGTAGGCAATTTGCCGAATCACGTTAAATTTGTTGTCTTTTTTTTTTCTTTCATATTTTACCACGATTCCGCACAACAGATATGTGACAGACCAAGCGGAAGTATAACAAGGGCTCAAACTGTAAAATTATAATCGCTTAGTATGGTAAAACAATTAAATATGAACAATTAGACACTATATGCATCTTGTTCATCAAATCATAGCTTGATTCTTTGTTAGGAAACTTTTGACTTCTGTTGCTCGTTTTTTTCTAAGAGGTAAACTTCATGGTGAGGTTCCTCATGATACCTAAAAAAAAAAAACTGCATTTGCATAGTAAATTAGTAATGATATGATGATGTATATACATCGATCGACAAGTTCGATCTAGATCATGAAGTTGTATTCTAATATATAAATATTTATTTAATTAAAAATAACTATCAATTTAAGACATGTTCAAAAATATAATCAATAACTCAATCAAACTCAAATATTTTTACTCCTTATACCACATCACTACACAAATAATATATATGTGTGTGTGTGTAAACTCTTATATTTTAAATCTTAAATATAAATTTTCATCTAAGGATATAATTTTCTCTAAACTATCCATAATGCCTAAAATACATCTAAACTTGGGTCCCCTGGTTTAGGATTTCACATTTTTTCCTCATTTGCATAATAGCTTGCTCTATATTTAGTCATAATATGAGTATTGGTTGGCTTACTTTTACAGGGAGCAGTTGTTGCATGGAAAATGCCGGTTGCATTTCTTAGTGTCATCATTCTTCCGATTGCGGGGAATGCTGCAGAGCATGCAAGCGCTATAATGTTTGCTATGAAAGACAAGCTTGTAAGTTCATCAAAGAGTAGAAATAAGTATCTATTTAAAACGAAAATGACAAGAATCCAACTCAGCAACTATGTGGGTGAGGATGTAAAGCACCAGGATCGGATATGATCTGACCGTAACAGCAATTCACAGTGGCATCCTTTTAAAACATTTTTCTTAATTCATCCTTCAGTATTCATAAAATTAATGGTTATTACTGACTGCAGATTCCTTTCTTTGTCGTTGTGGGGTGGATAATGGGGCGCCCAATGGACTTAGTTAAATTTTCAGATTTTGGAGACGGGAACACTTTTTATATCGTAGCCTTCTTGCTGCAGGTTTGATTGAAAACAGTTTCTATTTATCTATTTCTCTATAATGACTAGTATATTTTGGAACCTTCTTTCTGGTTGATCTGCTTGCACGTCTTATATATTTGTGATAGTTTCTATTTTATGTAGCATTAGCAATTCCATCCAGACTATTTAATTTTGGCCATTGTGAGGGTCCTATCTGATGTATCGATTCTCATGATTTTTCCCTTTTTTTTCTTGGTTTGCTTGCAGGATGGAACTTCTAATTACTTTAAAGGACTAATGCTAATTCTATGTTATCTGATAGTAGCTGCAAGTTTCTTTGTACATGTAGATCCTTCTTCAGTAGGTGAGTTCCTAGGAGTTTGAATTATAGTAAATGAGCAAAATGCCTAATAACTCGTACCAAGTTAATTCCAACTAATTTTGCAGTGGAGAGGCCCGAAAGAACTTAGCAATTGACAAGTAATGGATTATCAGGTGGGGTTTAAGCCCTTTGGAATGCTGCCAAATCTGTTCTAGTTTTTTGGCTCACTGGAAGAGAATTTGGCTGGACAGATACTACTTTCATGTATACTTAAGGAAGAGGCAAAGTCAATACTAGATAGACTGAGAAAGGAAGAGACATACAAAAAATATCAACATGTCACTTGCTTTTCATCTCCTGTACTCCCACATTTTTTTCCCCTCATTTCTGTGTTTCCTTCTTTCTTAAGAAAATAGAATTTGAATTTGAAGGCATTTTGATTTTTCTTTCTTCAGATTGTGACCTGTCATAATTCATAACTAGCATCATATTAACAGGAATTAAGGATTAAGGTTAAATATTTATGTTCACCTTACGTTTAAGCACGTACGTAGGCTCATATTCCTTGCTCTAACACCGGAGTTTAGATCCCATCTCAAGTGGGCAATCCTAATTATTGAGTTTAACTAGTTGGATGCTCTAAAAGATTACATTATTAACGTTAATTAGTTATTACACTTTATTTATTAAAATGATGAATTTCATAATAAAACAATTGAAATCAATTTAAAAAAAAAAGAAGCCTAGAATTGAAAACAAAAAGGTTCATGAACTTATTTTCATTTCCAGCTATTGATTTGAAAGTTCCGATTCTTCAAATGAAAATTTTTTGGTACTTTGATGAATTATTTAATTGTTTATTTATTTTTTGGGGTAGGGGTTTGACATGATTTCCTTTTTTCTTTTTTCCTTTGGTATCTTACTTCCTTATGTATATAAGAACCAGGCCTTTTTCTTTGTTTCAATGCTCCACCTTGGCACTCGTGAAGTTTCTTGGAGGGTGGACTCTGCGACGGGCTCATCAAATTGACTTTTCAAATAGATATATCTTTGATTAATTTGCAAGAAAATCTTCAGCAGTTTCAAAGACGACAAACTCTCTTACATGTCATGTTATTATTTGATGACATCTCAATAAGGGTGATTAATTAATATTGTTCGGAATGTTCAATATTTCAGATTGATTGAAAGGTCAAACTTTTGAGTCAGATCTTTTGTTTATGCATGGAAAGAAAGAGTAGGTACGGAACAACTAAGCGAGATTGTTGTATTTAGTTGAAAGGTCAACACAAAAGGAAAGATCATAAGAAAGAGGAAAGTTCACACCTAAGAGAGCATTTATTTAAGGGCGGTTTCATCAAAGGTAGCTAGCAATTTGTTTTGTAATTTGTATCATTAAAATCTTTAAAGTTTTTAGAGAGAGATATGGTGAGGTTGTTGGAAACTGTTGATAATGGCAGCAAAGCCGCTGTGTTTCAAATTCCGGGAAGTTTGTCTTTGCTTTGCATGATTGCCTTGTCACTCTCCTTGATATCCATGGCCATCTTTGCTTGCTCTGAATCTCAGAAGAAGCCTAGAAGACATCATTGGTATGGTGGTGGTGGCGGCGGTGGCGGTGGCTGTGGTGGTGGCGGAGGTGGTTGTGGTGGTGGTGGCGGCGGCGGTTGCTGAAATTAAATGTCTATCTTTTTAGGAAAAGTATCGCATAGAGATTAAAAATTACACACCATATGAAGACTATGGTATCAAAGTTGTATTTGTATTAAAAAAGAGAATTTTTTTAGTATATTAAAGTTACATATTTGACATCGCAAGTGAATTACATTAATTAATTAGTGTGTTGTTTTTCAGTTACAAGCATTACTTACTTCATGCTCCCTATAATGACAAGAGTGTTATGCATTAAGTACATTACTTGACTTTCTGTCATTTAAATTTTTTTTATCAATATCCCATCAACGACTATGATAATGCCACATCACCTCTAGTATGATTGAGTTTTGTTTTTTTTTCAGAGTTTTTCAGCGTTACTATATAAATTTATAACAATATTAAATACATTTGAAAGAATATATGGTTGGGTCCGTATTAAAAGTGACGGAGAGACGAAGGTATCACAATAAAAATTCATGTTCATTTTAGTCATATTCACTTGAAGAGAGCCGTACAATACCTTTATAATGCTCTAATGTAATTTAGTCTTTCTAGACAAGGACATCTATTTTGTTTGTTTAGTGGAAGAATGAATACGTATGGAAGAAGTAAGAGGGAGTGGACGTCATTGTATTTAATTGAAAGGTCGACGCAAAGGAAATATCAGAGGGAAGAGGAAGACGCTTCGGCACCTAGCTAAGAGGCCTTTATTTAAGTCAAGGGTTCATCAAAGGTATCAATCCTTAAAGCTTTTAGAGAGATGGTGAGGTTGTTGGAGGCTATTGATAATGGCAGCAAATCTGCTGTGTTTCAATTTCCCTCAAGTTTGTCTCTGTTTTGCATGGCTGCCTTCTCAATCTTCCTAATATCTATGGCCATCTTTGCTTGCTCTGAATCTTCAAGGCGTGGTCGTGGTGGTGGTGGTGGTTGTGGTGCTGGTTGTGGTGGTGGTGGTGGTAGTGGTGGTTGTTGAGTATACTAAATGTAGAGATCACTATTATGTCAGATTTCTAGTTGTATTAAAAATTACTGCAGTTTTTCATAGCGTGCATATATAAATTAGTGTGTTATTTTCAATTTCTCTAGTACGATTTCCTTTCTTATACCCCTACGACGACAAGAGCGCATTGAGTACATTCATCCGGTCATATAATTTAACAAATGATGCTGATTGGTAGACATGTCATGAACTTAATGGTCCTAATGAAGCTTATATACGACGATTCATTAATGGCCAATTATTAAAGGAATTCTAAATTTCTGTAAAAAAAAAATAATAGATGACAATCATAGTAAGAAAAAATCAAAATGCCCTCAAATTAAATTTTCTAAAGCGATAAGGAAACACACAAATAAGGAAGGGTCGTGGGAGGATTGTATGTAATTTCAGAGGATATGGAAACATGAAGGAAATGTTATATTTTTCTGCATCCCTCTCTTTCCCCTGAAATTAATCTATCAAATATTTACTTTGCCTCTTCTCTTAAGTATGCATGAAAGTAGTACCTGTCCAGCCAAATTCTCTTACACTGAGCCAAAGAACAAGAACAGATTTGGGAGCAACCCAGACATATACAAAAGGGAATTTGCAGCTATTTACTATTAGATAACATAAAATTAATGAGCATTAGTCATTTAAAGCAATTAGAAGCTCCATCATGCATATGTGACTGAACTAAGAAAACATAAAATTGAGAAACCAACAACTTTTGGGGGATCACAGTAGCTTTAGATCAGAATTCAGATAGGTCAATAGAATTTGGATGGTACTTGCTAATGCTACATAATCAATATAAACAAAAACTATTAACAAAATAAGATGGGCAAGTAAGTAAACTACGAAAATGAATTTTTAAAACTAAGATTATCCAATATCCTTTAAATGTAGAAAATTAGGAAAAAATAAATAAATAATTTATTTCACTATCAATTAATAAGTACTTCATACGAATTAAACATCTCAAATATTTTTCTACTTTATAGTACACAGATTTAAAATGTGGGTCAAGAAGAATAATAGAAAAAGAATACCCAAAATAAAATTAGCACTCGAACCGCGTCACCCTCACAAGCTCTAAAATAAGGACCAACCATTTCACTTGCTAGTTGAAATTAATAAATAAATAATGAAAGACCTTTTTTATATAATCTATCTAATCATAATATTTAAAAACCGTGACTAACAAGGATTTATTCTAATAGAACTATACTAACATGGTTTTCCTAATTTGAATATAACTAAATCATAAAACAATCATTCATAACCTTTTTGTTTCCAATTCTAGGCTCTCTTTTTTTTAATTGATTTCAGTTGTTTTATTATGAAATTCATCATTTTAATAAATAAAGTGTAATAACTAATTAACAAAGATGATTTTTGCAACTAAGTTAATAATGTAATCTTTTAGAGCATCCAACTAGTTAAACTCAATAATTAGGAGTGCCCACTTGAGATGGGATCTAAACTCCGGTGTTAGAGCAAGGAATATGAGCCTACTTATGTGCTTAAACATAAGGTGAACATAAATATTTAACCTTAATCCTTAATTACTGTTATTATGATGCCAGTTATGAATTATGACAGGTCACAATCTGAAGAAAGAAAAATCAAAATGCCTTCAAATTCAAATTCTATTTTCTTAAGAAAGAAGGAAACACAGAAATGAGGGGGGGAAAAATGTGGGAGTAGAGGAGATGAAAAGCAAGGAACATGTTGATATTTTTTGCATGTCTCTTCCTTTCTCAATCTATCTAGTATTGACTTTGCCTCTTCCTCAAGTATACATGAAAGTAGTATCTGTCCAGCCAAATTCTCTTCCAGTGAGCCAAAGAACTAGAACAGATTTGGCAGCATTCCAAAGGGCTTAAACCCCACCTTATCCATTACTTGTCAATTGCTAAGTTCTCCCGGGTCTATCCGTTGCAAAATTGGTTAGAATTAACTTAGTATGAGTTATTGGGCATGTTGCTCATTTACTATAATTCAAACTCCTAGGAACTCGCCCACTGAAGAAGAATCTACATGTACAAAGAAATTTGCAGCTACTATCAGATAACATAGAGTGAGCGTTAGTCCTTTAAAGTAATTAGAAGTTCCAAAATAGGGAAAAATGAGAATCCATACTTCAGAAACAATGTATATCTCTTCATTTCAGAAACATGCATTTACCAGGGTGTAACAATTTTGTCGTTTACTTTATGATTTAAAGTTCTCTTCATTTCTCTTTCCTATGAAAGGTGATTACTTTGTTGGATATTGCGTTGAGGGTGAAAACCATCACCAAAGATCATTCATGTTGGATCACTAAGAATCTATAATCTTAAACGGAAGCGTACCTGAGTCAGTTATGATAAAAGTAAATCGTAAGTCTTGCGGTTGGTCTTCTAAATTAACACATAGTCCCTAAGGTTAGGATTTCTCTTTGATGATGGGGGTCTAAGGTTAGGATTTCTCTCTCATGATGAGATGTTAGACAGAATAAAAACGTACATGTGATTTGAGGACCATAACCGTATATATATATATGCGTTAATTGTCTGTTAACCCTAATTATTTCTATTTTGGCCATCATAAATATAAAAATAATAATTTTATCTCTACACTTAATTGATACATTAACGTCCAAAATACCTATACCTTATTGGATTACTTTAAATGGGCTGAACCTTATACGACAACCTTTAATACACAATTCTTAAAATATATAAGCTAATTAAACCCAATATACTTTGCAACCATGGAATTGATGTTTTCTCTTCATAGAGAAATTACCAAGAAGGGACTCTTATTCTGATCTGAACGTAACACCTCTTACACTTTATTTTTTTTCAATTACCTACACCGGAGCCTTTCGCACATTGAGCCATTGAAGGGAGGGCGTAGACACCAGGAACCAGAAGACGAGGGCTCTTGTCTTCGTAATATTCAAACCATCCTTTTTATTTAATAAACATTATTAGTACAAAGAATTAAACGTTGGTCACAAGAGAAAGATGACAAGGAGAACAACCACCAAGCTAGTTGGGATTAATACATAAACAACGGGGACCTTTGTTTATATAGACTATCCAATTATAATATTTAAATATTATGACTAATAAGAATTTATTATTCTAATATAACTACACTAACATGATTTTTCGAATACAATTAAATTATCAAACAACTATTCATATTTAATAAGTCTTAATTACTTTATAAATATATATTTCATATTTTAACTAATGTAGAAGCATCTGGTCTATTTAACAGAAGAAAAATGGTAGATCAGAACCCATTGTAAGAAAAATTAAAATGACATCGATTAAACTACATTTTCTAAAGAGAGAAGGAAACGAACAAATAAGGAGGGGTGGTGGGGGATTGCATACAGTTTCAGAGAAGATGGAAACAAGAAAATTTTTTTTTGCCAAAGATGGAAACAAGAAATTAAATACATGATATTTTTGCATTCCGATCTCTACCCTTACATTAATCTATCAAATAATATTTACTTTGCCTTTTCTCCAAATATTCAATTCTAGAGAGCCAAAGAACAAGAATATATGGATTTAATACAAATGAATTTTGCAGCTATTTAATAATTAATACTATTAGATAAGAAAAAATGCGCAATATTAGTCATTTAATTAAAGCAATTAGAAGCTTCATAGATAAAAATGAAATCAAGAAACCCAACATGATGCAATACAAATTGTTGGGGGTCTGTGAGAATAGAGATCTCTCACCCATGTAGACAGAGTCCCCAACAAGTCTGCTCTTTAATTATAAGATCAATGAATGATACGGAGAAGGGAAGGCTGTATAAGGTGATTACAAACCTTGTGCGACAAGATAACTAAAAACTGATATATACCAGAAATGACCCTGACAAACTAACATAACTACATAATTACCCCGAATTGTCTCGTGCATCACGTATATGTAATTGACAATCCCAAAATTTTGGGGAGTTCAACGTAGCTATATATGTATACGTATTAAATAAAATATCAGCCAATAAAAAAATATTATACTAATAGATAAAATATAAATATGAAAATGGATACAGTATAAAAAATATAAATGTTAAGATAGACATATAGATAATGAATACAGCATTATTATTCATGATAATATGATAGTTTAGGCATAAGATATATAATTTAATTATTTAACTACTTTGCCCCTTTTTAACCTTGTTGTTATGGGATGAAATTGCAGTCTTGTATTTAATTAATACTAAAAAATGTATATATAATGCACATACATACACAATAATAATGAAAAAATAAAATAAAATCTCGTGTACTAAACTTACTACGCCACGTAGAGTTTTAAAAATATTTGCAGAATAGACAGCCCTGATAAACATTAAAAATATAAAATAATTATAACTTTTAACATTCATTTACGTAATTAATACATTAATAATAACAACATTAATTGAGTATTACTCCACAGATTGTTTAATTAATCATTTATTTTCTTTTAGAGGGTCATATCTACATGTAAGTAATTGCATCAATTACTATAATAAACAAACCAAATGGCTTGGTAAAATCCAAACTATATATCAACGAGTTAATTAAATATATATATATATATATATAATTAAGCTAATCTAAAAACCATGATAATTAATGAATCCTTTTCTCATGACCATTGAAAAAGCTAACCATACTTGCTTCAGAACTCTTATTCATATAGAAATTATACTCCCCAAAATATTTAAGGAGACTAGGTGCTAGCGTTAGAAAATAACGTTGACACCTGACGTACATATTGTTGGGAAAAACATTCAAAATTTTTTAATCTCACAGATTTAATAAAAAATAAAAATAAATATTAACACTCACAACTCAAAGATATACGTGAAAAAACTCAATAATGAAATAAAAAATCACGAGCAAAAATAATTCACTATCAATTAATAAGTAACTCAAAAGAATTAAAACTTCAAGTACTTTTACACTGAATAGTACATATATATGAAACTTTGATAAAGAAAAAAAAAATAAAGAGAAAATACTAAAAAAAAACTAGAACTCAACCCGTGTCACCTGCATAAGTTTTAAACTCTACACTTTTCACAAAACTTTTAAAGATCAAGCTTCATTTTCTTCTAGATCTCACTCATTAATTGAGATTATCAATAAACAATAAGGAACCTCCTATATATAAACTTTCTAGTCACAATATTTAGAAACTGTGACAAACAAGGACTCTTCATTCTACAGTACACATGATTTTTTTATTTAAATACAACTAGATCATAAACACTTATTTATATTTAGAAAGTCCTAATTACTTTTTAAATGCATGTTTCATGTTCTAATCCAACAAGAAATCCATGTTTGAGCCACATTCTAATACATATAGCATTATTCTAATAATAATAATAATAATAATAGTAACTTACTATTTTTTTTTCTCCAATATTCTTATTTTGTAAAGACTGGGCCATACATTAATAATAGAGTTCTTTTTGGATCAAGTGTTTTTTTTTTTGAAAAGATCTTTTTGCATCAAGTTAATTATATAAATGTACATGTAAATCATTGTTGGCATTCAACTTACATGGCTTTTTTTTTTGTTTTTTTAATACTCAATGTAAGATAAATATTTATAGTCTTTGCTGAGTTCACATCTTTGGCTAAGATTTTTCAATGGGTGTATAGGTGATGGTATTTTTTATTTTTATTTTTTAAATAAGGATATAATTGATCATATTTATAAGTTAAAAGGAGATATATAATTAACTAACCAAATTTATAGATCTAAGTCCTATATAACTTCATTAATTTACTCTCCCCAATCATCTTCTAATTAATGTTTCATCGACTCCCTTAGACCATATTCGTTAATTAACAATACAACTATCTAACCCAACAATTTTCTACTATAAAAATGCATGATCTATATTATTAATATTAAATACTTTATAAAACTTGGGTACTCAACTTTATTGATCAAATAATTCATTTAAAAATACAAAATTAATTAAAGAGTTTTTTTTTTTATAACAACGGTAAGAGACTTAAATTTTCAATTCCGTAAAAAGTGAAATAGACTGACGATTCTAAACTCACTAGCAAACACACGATTTTGAAAGCCCTCCGATCACGACATCGAACGACGGGCGAGACGGGTAACCATTTTCCTTAATTACCATAATACTATTTAATTATTTACTTATATTATAATTATGGAATGTAAAATTAAACAATATATTTTTTTTCTTTGTTATAAATGATACTTAGAGTGTGCATAGTACCAAATGAAATGCAAGTAGAATTGCATGAATACTTTATACTATACACAAAGAAAATGTGGAAAAAGAAGAAGAAGAAAACAACTAAAAAGCCCTACACTCAAAAAACACAACAAAGGAGGTGTGCCATTGTCTTAAAAGTCTTCTTCCTCTTCGCTCTCTCTCTCTAACTCTCTCTCCTTTCTTTCTTTCTCTCTCTACACCTTTCTCTTTCCCTCCGTCTTCGTCCTCACCATTTTTTTTTTACAGATCAAATTCAAAACCCTCCAAACACTCTTCATATTCATTTCTTCTAATCCTCAAAACACAGTCTTTGATTTTAATCTATCTGTTTTTACACATATCTCTCATTTTCTCCATCTTTCTTCCCTACCTTCTCTGCTCTCCTTTTCTCCAATCTCTTTACCTCTGTCTTTCTATTCCTGCAAAGATGAGCAGCGGCGGGTCTAGGGTTTCAATCCCGAGCAGTGTGCGCAAAACGATCCAGAATATTAAAGAGATCGCCGGGAATCACAGCGATGAGGAGATATACGCAATGCTCAAGGAGTGTTCTATGGATCCTAATGATACCGCGCAGAAGCTCTTGCTTCAAGGTATTTGTTCCGTTGTTTTCTTCTGTGTTTAAGTTTTGGATTCCTTCTTCGTTTTGTTCTTGTTTGTCAACTGTTGTGATCTGTATCGTGTTTTTTTTTTTTTTTTTTCAAGGTTTTTGTTGATTTGTTGGGTTTGATTTGTGTTTTTGGTTATTTGGAGAGATGTATCGATTAGGTTGTGGAAACTGATTTTGGTTGTTATTGGGATTTGATATGTTTATTGAGTCGTCTTTTTAGGTGTGTGACCTTAGGATAGGTCCTGCCGCTTCTTGCTTTCATTTGTTGAATGTGAAAAAGTGATGCTTTTTTTTTTTTTTTTTCGAAAAGCAGGAATTATGTCTTTTTTCTTCATCTTGTATCGTGATGAGCAATGGAGCTTAGCTGTGAAATGGTTCTCTATTGTAATTCGTTTACTTTCGTAGTTTTGCAGATCGTGAGATGTCTTTTTTGGTTGATTAGATCATTAGACAACGAGTGTTTTACATAGTTCATGTTACGTGCTTTTTCCACTGACTGTTGAAAAAGGTATAGAATAAGACTGTTAGCTTGGATTAGGTTAAGGTTAGGCTGTGTGTGTGGTGGATCAGTTCAAATTTCACATTTCAATGCTGTGCCGTTGTGGAATGGTAATCGGGAAAGCTTCCCTGGGTTATTTGTTATTGAGGCTATGTTGATGTTTGGTTCTCAGTTCTCACTCCGAGTTTTGTGAAATTGACTTGGAAAAATACTGAAATTGTGAGAATTCTCATGCTTCTCATGATCCATTTGCAATATTTTCATTGCCATTTTATCGACAAGAATTTGTTTTGTCCTTTTGCTCAGTGTTTGATCAGCTGGTCTTTCCCATTTCCTCTAATGATCTGACTTCAAGTTAGCCTTTGATGACAGCACAATGAGTTAAGCAGTGAGAGCCCACCTATAAAAAGCCTTATCTTTAATTGTTTTTTAGCTCCACATAGCATACACGTTTAAATTCTCTTGTCCTCTTTCTGATCTTGATGGATGGTTCTCTTGCATCACACTTAAGTTTGTTTTCGTTTATAATCAATTGGAGCTATAGATATGTAGTTGAAGTGCCTAGATTTAGTTACTGTTACGGCTGATAAAACTGCTCTTTTCTAATATTGTAACTTCTCGATATCATGTTGATGAGAACATTTTGGTATCCAGCCCTCTTAGGTTTTAATCAATTTTCTTCTCTGTCATTCTTTGTTGTGTGCACGATAAATGTGTTTGAATGAATACATATTGCCATCCAGCTGCATATTTTCACTTCTTATTCAGTTTCATTTTACAAGCTTATTGTTTTCTTTGGCAGATACGTTTCATGAGGTTAAAAGAAAGCGTGACAAGAGGAAAGAGGTTAAAAAAAAGCTCAATCTTAAATCAGTACTAGCAGTTTTAAATTTTAACAAATATGTGTTGTATGCTATTTAGATTTGTGTCTCTAACAAAAGCATCTATAGTACTAGTATCTAGAGTTCATATTTGCATTTGCATGTTTCAATAATCTTCATTGCCCTTTTGGGGAGACATATTTTCCAACTTAAAATTTTCATCACTATGATCTATTTTAGAATATTTAGATATTACATCTGTTTGCCAAAGGGTGTGCTTTTGCACATTGGTAAAGATTACTCTATTGTGACATTGAGTTTAACCATTTGGATCCATAAATAGTTAAATAGTATCTGTCGCATGGAGGTATGGCTGTGTTCATTGAGCTTTACTAGACCTTGTGATGATAGGAGTTGTGTACAGTAGGTATGGCTTTTATTTATTTATTTATTTTTAAACTTTTTTAAAAAATACATTTTAACTATATCCATGCTCTACTTGAGATTTTTTGACATCTTATTTTGTAACAATCCCTTGCCACTTGATATGTCTGGTTCTGGACTCACACTACCACTGATTTTGTCTCCTTACCATTGGGCTCTTGCAAAAGGCCTTGATAGTTGTTAGAGTCTCATAGATGTGGGTCATAAAATTTTCCTTCTCAGCAGATGTGAGACTATTACAATGGGTCTCGGATCCTTGTAATCACACTTACAATAAAAGTTGTCCCACCTGATTTCTCATAATTACAAAATCAAAAGATGAGTGATGAAGGCATAGAGAGACTGCCAATGAGAGAAATCCCAGAGGTTACAACTTTTATTCATATAATAGTCCGATCCATATCCATTTTACGCAAAAAGATTGTATGATGAAACTAAAAAGCCATGCCCATATACACTTTATTATTGCCTTTTTTGTATAAGGAACAAGGCCACGAGTCTCAACTCCTTTTATTTAGACAATTTACATTATTTTTTCGCAAGAAAAGGAATGTGATTGTGAACCCTAAAGATGCCGTAAACTGGGACCACGACCATCTTATTGTCTATTACATGCTTCTTCCTCTTCGTCTAGTTTCCTGGAAATAAGAATCAACGGAATGAGCTATTGCCAAGTGGGTCACCCAAAAAGGATTTCCGCACTTTACAAAAAATGTTAGAGATATCATTCAAGTTTATCGTATAATACTCAAACGAACAAGCAATAATAATAGAATAATCATAACAATTTCACACATGCTTATCATTGATTCTATAATAGCTGAAATCTCAAAATGACAAAGTTGTGTTCTGCACCAAGCAAGGGACTGTTGGAAAAAACACCCAAACCCTTCAATCTCACAGATTTAATAAAGAAAAGAATAATAGAGATCAACACCCACAACTAGAAGATATATGTGGAAAAATCTCAAAATCAGGGAAAAAACCACATGCAAAAATAATCTACTATCAATTAACAAGTACCTTAGAGAAATTAAACACCTCAAGTACTTCTACACCAGATAGTACACAGATCTGAGACTTTGGTAAAGAAGAATAATAGAAAGAGAAATACTCAAGAGAAAACTAGAACTCCAACCATGTCACTTGCACAAGTTCTAAACTCTACACTATTTAACAAAGCTTCCAAGGACCAAGTTTCACCTTCTTCTAGATCTCACTCACTAGTTGGGATGATAAATAAACAATGAGGGACCTCATATATATAGACTTTCTAGCCACAATATTTAGAAACTGTGACCAACAAGGATTCCTCATTCTACACTAACATGGTTTCCTTATTCAAATACAACTAGATCATAAAACACTTATCCATATTTAGAAAGTCTTAATTACTTTCAAAATGCATGTTTCATGTTCTAATTTAACCAGGAATCCATGTTTGAGCCAAAATCCAACAGGGACAACTTACACCCAAGGATAAATTTACTAGTAAATGTGGTTATGTGCATGAGTATCACAAGAATAACCAGAATACACAAACTAAGGAATTGAGTAAAACACACAAACCATGAGATCATTCCCACCTTGTCAGATAATCTAAATTTCAGCAGGGCACCGACATGCAGAATTCTGAGAGTTTAATTTTCAAATTTTAATAAACTGAAAGGGTAAAAGTAAATGAAAATAACATGCATACTGTGTTGTTATTTTTGGAATAGGGTCTGTGGTAAAGTTAAAATTTTTCATGTCAAAATCTCTATTTCATTTCTATTAAATTATTGTGTTTGTTATCCTTTTCTTCCCCTGTGCAGAACCAGAACAACAAAGATTCTGCAGAATCTAGGTGGAGATCAGGCACGCAAGGGCGAGGGGGTAGGGGTGGCAGGGGGAATCATTCTCCTCGTTATGTTAATCATGGTATATTTACGTTTTTTATTTGGAATTGTAAACAGTGTCAACTGTTTGTATCAGTTGTTTAGGGGCTTTTATTGTTGAATCAATGATATTATATTGTCTTGTATCATTTTCAAGGACAAAATTGTATGGGTGCTGTTTTTAGTGTACAAGTATCTTAGCTTCCACTGGTGGTTTTATGCAAATGCATGTTTCATCCGTATCTCTGCTGCTGTTGTGTTTTGTCTTTTTTTTTGGGGGGGGGGGGTTTCTATTTTTAGCTATTTATTGCGGCTTTATCAATGAAATTGATTTCTGTTTAGGAAGGATTGATTTTTTGTGAAGATCTCTTGGAAGTTATATTATATTTTCAGTGGATGATTGGTTTATTATCTGGCCCACTGCTTTTTTTTTTCTTTTTTCTTTTTTTTTTAATCAATATTGCCTGCTTCATTTGTCTGATTCATTCTTCATTTCAGATGCAGGTGGTGGCAGGAATGCTAGTGCCGGAAAAGAAAATGGTACTAATCAGACGTTGGAGAGAGGAGTCACGTCCTCTCTTGTGCCAGCCTCTAAGGATGTAGGAAATAAAGTACCAACTCACTTATCACGGTGCGTATGTTCTGTAAATTTTCTTCTCTTTTTGGACAATCATTTTCCTGTCTTGGACATTCAATTCCTGTAGTCCTTGGCCTATGTTCTCAACATGGATCATAAAAGTTTTGCCGTAGTGGCTTTGTTTAGTTCCCTGGACTATAAACTTATAATTTTGTTTCTGCTATCCATGTTGCAGCTCTGGAACTGCCAAGGCCAATGGCCCAAGCAATGTAGCTCATGGAAGTGCCACTGTTCCATGCGTCTCAGATTTGCAGGCAGGCATTGACACCAATCTTCCTGACGATCCTTCTAGTGTTAACGAGAATAAGTTGGAGACAGCACCAACACTGCCACCGCCTGTCAATGCAAAAACAGCTTCTCCAGGTGTTGCCTTAAAACAAGGGCTATTGACTTCAAATTCTGACAACTTAGCATCTCCTGTATCTGTGCTTGGAGTCTATTCTTCAGCTTCAGATCCTGTACTGGTGCCATCTCTTGACTCATGGCTCCCAGGCACAGTTGGTACAATTAAACGTGAAGTGGGGAGCCAACGGGCTGCTGTTGAATCAAATTCATTGACTTCAGCTGAATGCAAATCCGCCGCCACTCAGGATTTTGCAAATCATGTGCAAATAAGTAAAGCTGTATCTGAAAATGTTACTGAATTATCTTCATCTATGAATGAAAAAGCAGCTTCAGAAGTTGGAGATTCTTTTATGCACGGGAAGATGCCTGGTAAATCTCTGGGTGTTGAAAGGAACCAGCTGGCTGATACAGCTCAAATCCCATTCACTTCTATACATGGTGGCAATATGACCAGTAGGCCACCATCTAATTACAGTAGCCGGTCACAACAACTAATCGGATCTCAGAAAGGTATATCTACTAATTTCAGTTGGCTTCTTGCTCTCAACAATGTGTTTGTTTTATCTATATGGATATTTATTCTTTTGAATTAGTAAATATTTATCTAAGTCTAAACATGGACAATGGCAGTACCCATGGGAAGCAACTGAGAGGTAGGGTTATTTTTGATCTGCCTATGGTGGCTCGTTCATTTTATCCTCAATTAGGGCTACTCCTCCCATTTATCGAACTTGCTTATTTCGAATTTTGTCTTTTAATATTTTACCACATATCCATCTTAACATTTGAATTTCTGTTACAATTAATTTGTTAGTGTTGTTTCTTCATTACTTAACGTTCTCTTCCATAGATCATGATTGTTGCGTTTTTATAAAAAAAATTTCTTTCAATGTTTATCATATAATGGAAGAGGAGCCTTGGTGCAAGGATAAGAGTTGCTGCTATGTGTCCATGTGGTCATGGGTTCTAGTCGTTGGAAATAGCCATTTGTGCAACAAGGTAAGGCTGCATAAATGTTGTCTTATTTTTTTTTTTTTTTGGAGCAGAAACAAAGAATGAATTTCATTAGTGAAAAGAGAAAAGTACAAAACCTTTGAGGCACCAGAAGTGCCCCCACACAATAAAACTCAAAACGGGAAAGGATACCAAAAAGAAACACACCAAACCAAAACCACTAGACCCGATGAAAACACCTGGCCCAATCAAAAACCCAATCGGAAAGAGAAAGACCATGAACCAAATTTGCGGCATGCACCCACGAACTGGCTGCAAACTTAATGTCCTCCCAGAGTCGTTCTTTCTCCAAAGATCTGTCATGAAAAATCCTACGGTTTCTTTCCAACCAAATGTGCCACAGGGTTGCGAAAGAAGCGATAAGAGCAGTGTCCTTACCCGCGCTAGAGAGGATGGAGTCATGGAAGACTGACATATAGTCCTCCAAAGACATAGGAGGAGAGAAATTTCTCCCTGAGAAATGGAACCATCTCTCCCAGATGCACCGCGCAAAAGAGCAATGCAGAAAGATATGATCTGGAGACTCACTATCCTGATAACATAATAGACAACATTGGGGAGACAGACACATAGAAGGAAGTCTCTTCTGAATCAAGTCCATGATATTGATTCTCCTATGAGCTAGTAACCAACCAAAAACTTTAACTTTAGATGGTATACACGATTTCCATATAAAAGACGATAAAGGGAAAGGGGTAGAGGGAGATTGAGCGGCAAGAGCATCACAAAGGGATTTACATGAAAAGGATCCGTTTGGTTGAAGAGTCCAAGAGAAGTGGTCTGGGGTATCAGTCAACCTAACCTGCATAAATGTGGTCTGACCCTTCCCCGGGACTTGTGTAGGTGGGAGCTTCGTGCATCGGGCTGCCCTTTAATGTTTATCATATAATATTGTAGAAACACTGCTCCATTGAAGAAATGGCTCAAGATGGAATTAATTGGCCAAGTCAAATTCATGTTTTTTGTCTAATATTTAAAATAAGGGCCATTGTTGATGATTATGAAGTTAGTTTCCAGTAAATGAAACAATTGTGAGAAATAGAGACGAGGAACAACTCCTAAACATTGGAAATACTTGGGAAATTGACTATATTGAGGCCAATGTCAAGCATCTTTCAACTATTCAGGGACAATGTCTACCACCCTTACAGCCAGATGCCATTTTGTCCAAATACTTGGAATTCGTTGAGAGACTGATTTTGCTACAGCTTATCACTCGGTGATCTTGACCATTCCAATGATGTGATTATGCATTTTTCATTGGAGACTTAGTTTTTATTCTTCTACAAAAAGTTGTTTGCTTCTCTTCCTTCTAAGTAGATAGTGTGAGAAAGAGGAAAAATATGTCTACATATAAATTGGCATTGTTAGTAATGGTTCCTGTTTAATCATTCTAGATAAGGACAATTGAGTTACAAACTCAATTAGGAGGAAGTTGATTTTCCTAGTGGAAGGGAACTTGGTTTCCAAGTAAAAAAAGGCTGACAACCGAGTTGGGAAACAGAATTTTATGGAACTTTGTTAGTTTCCATGTTTTGGTGGTTTTGTTCATTGTACATGTTTCTTGTTGTGTCACTAGTATGGATTTTGAGAAATAATTGCTTATGAACCTGTCAATGTAACCACTAGGATTTAGTGTAATTTACTATGGTCAACATCATTGGGTCAAACAGCTAACAGTTGACTATTTTGATTTTCTTTCAGGAGTGGGCCCAAGTAAGGAGTGGAAACCAAAGCCTATGAACCCAAATTCTGTTCCATCTTCTGGTACAGTTGGCTCGTCAGGTACTGCTTCCACCACTGCTGAAGCTGAATCTCACTCACTGCCTGCATCAGCTGCCTCTGTTTCTGAAAAAGAAACTTTGATACTGCGGAAGAAGCTAGAAGAGTTGCATTTTTCAGATAATCAGCAGGTTATCATTCCAAACCATCTTCAAGTGCCTGAAGCCGAAAGAACCGGATTGAGTTTTGGTAGCTTTGATGCTAGCTTTGGAGTGAGCACAACCTATGCCAGTGGCCCTGATACTGAGAAGAGCTCTACCCCTGTTTCTGAATCCTCTCACATTCTTGAAGAAAGCGTTGAGGAGCCATGCTCAAGGTATTTATTCATTTTCATTACTAACGTTTTTTCAGTTCATTCAAATGTTATCTAACTTTGTTACTAGATAATGGAGGGTTTTAGTGATTGTTTTGCTGGAAGAACCAACTACTATTAATTGAGTCTTGAAGATGAGAAAATTCCTTTTACGTTCTGCTAAATGAATTAGAGGAAGAGGTTTTTCTGGATTCTCAAAGTACTGTATTTTAAAAGACTACTTGTCCATGAGTACACGGACATACAGTTACAGTCCACCTCTGGTCTAGCATTACAAATGGTACTCATGGTGGGGGCTGTTTAAATATCACATTGGTTTGACGCAGGAGATACATTCTGAAATAAATTACCTCAAAGTAATCTGTATTACACATCATTTTGTATTTTGATAGATTTTGGAAAAAAAAAGTCTACGGGGCCCAGAAGAATATTTGTAGACTAGATGTTTCAGTCAATTGGTATGCTTGATTCTTTTAGACATTGACGTGACTCAAAATAGATCTTGTCTCCTAGACTCCTACAAATGCAGTTCATGCGTAAAGCCATGTTTGTGGGTATACTTTTATATGTTCTGCCCCTTGAGTACGTTATTTGTTACTTTAATTAAATTAAAACATCTAAAATTGTCCCTTCTTAGTACTTACATGTTTTGACAATTGGTTCTATTATTTGGTGCAGCAGTCAAATTGCATCCCCAACAGATCAGGAGGGTGATTATCCTGATCATCCGCAATCACCGATGGAAGTTCAAGAAAATCTATCAACTGTTGAGACAGCTAGTCCATCCAATGCAGTGCCTGAATATGATCAAACCAAGCTGGATTCAATGCTTCCTGTAGGAGGCCCTCAGTACTCAGTTGTTCATACTACTCCAAACTACTCTACTTTTGGGTTGATGCCTCCCGTCCCAGGGACCCAGTTTGCACCATTTGATAGCTCTGAGCCTCAGGCGCGTGATGTGTCTCGAATTCCAGGCTTTGTTGTAAGCCTTCAATTTTTTCTCTCTTTATTAAATGCTTCCCTGAAAATATTTTTCCATGATTTTCTGTATGTGTTCTGTGTCTTACTATCTTGAAACATTATGACCATTTTGTTATTCAGGTCCAGCAACCATTTGACCCTTCCTCAAGTTTTTTTCCCCAATTTTACCGGCCTAGTGCTGAAGGTGATGGGCGCTTTTCTCCTTTTCTTGCTCCAGCAGCGGCGGCCAAGTATAATGGAAATGTTGCAGTTTTATCCCCACAGTCTGGCCAGTCTCCTCAAGAGGTTTGCATATCATAATTTCTTGTTTTTCATTCTTACCCCCTCATTCAAAAGCTTCTCTTTTTCTTTTAAATAATGGTGCACTTATTTTTTGAGAAATTTATTGTTTCAGAATATTTTTCGTTCTTAACCCAATATACAAAGGCTTTTCAATGTTGTTGCACTTATTATTGATGATGTTCTTGTCTCTTTGAAAAATTGAACTGTGCTTGTGTAGTTTGAAGCAGACATGCTTCCTTTTTTTTTGGAATTGAATGTTTATATCCGACACTGATTCTGATACAAAAAAAGGGTAATATGTTTGTGTCTGTGTGTGTCCACACAAGCACAAACATACATGCATGTGGTGGACATGCTCAATCAATATGGAGTATGGTTGTTAAAACTGTTCAATTTACAGGTTAAATCATACAATTTATGTGTATGTTACTTCTACTCTTCTTCTTGGCCCTCGCCAAGTTTTTTACTTGTAGTTGTACATTGTACTTATTTGTTTGTTACTAATACATCAGTAAGGACCTATTATTTGGTATCTTGATCATAATATGTGTTTATTTGATTGTTCAATTATGTTTATGGCAAACTGATTTGCAGCTTGACACTAGTCCTTAATAAGATAAACTGCATTAAAATAGTTTCTAGCTTGCTTAAATTGTGCATTGGTTTTGATGATTTAGATGTTTTCAAGGTCATAGTTTAATTCAAGTGCGTCTTATGCCTCAGCTTTTATGGGCAGGATGGCTTAATATGCCTCTCAAATTTTTTAAACCTTGATTGTTAATGTGAGAAGCGTCCATTACAAATGAGCTTGGACCTATTAACTTGACGTGTAAACATAGGGGGAAGCATACCTGTTGTGAGGGAACATTGGAGTGATGCTGGCCTAATGCCCCCTACTGCTTGAGTCAATTGAGCATAAAAGATATTAGTGGAGAGGATGAAAGTAGGCTGCCAAGTCACTAGACTTTGTTTATCTGATAGGTTTGGGACCTTCACTTGTAAATCCCTGGTTAACAGCCTGTCAGATTATCCCCACATCCCCAAGTTTCAAGCCTTCACTTTCTTATAGATGAACAAAATCCTGGTTAAAGTCATAGTCTTTTGTTGGTTACTTGTTCTTGACAGACGTAATGTTTCTGATATTCTTCAAATTGGTGCATACCATTTAGAGAGGATGGAGAATCTATTAGCCATAATTTTCTTCATTGTCATTCACTTTGGCTCTTTAGCATAGACTTTTGAAGGAGATTGACTCCACTTGGGCAAAGATGTGTCAATATTCTCCATTTTGATTCCCTCAAGGAGTTTGATTACTTTAGGAGGAGATTTGGCTATACTTTGCTCTCACTCTTCTTAGGTGTGTTTGGTTAGAATGAAATTAAAGGATTTTTGGAGACCATGCTAACATGGTGGAGTACATTTGGGACCAAATAAGATTTAGCACGTCCTCAATGTTGAGCATAGAGAAAATCTTTTCATTGTTTTTTTCTTTATCTGTTAAGTTAGGATATGGAACATTTTTGTTGTAGCCCTTCCTGTAGAGTGTTTCTAATAAAAAAAGGATGAGATACTATCGTTTCATCTTTTGTATTGATTATTTCATTCTTAGCTTGGCTTGATATTTTACTAGAGTGTCGAAGGACATTAGGCTGATACCACATGAGTGACCCCCTCATAATAGCCTCTCTTTGATTGTTGCAAGCTCTTTGTAGTGTATTAAGATAGTTGATGCTTTGGTCAATTTTTTTTGCATAATCATTGACAATCATCGTGTTTTTTTCCCTCCCACTACCACGATTATAGACTTACACTATGCACTAATATTGGAACTTTGTGAAGAGTTATTGAATGTTAACTAGGATGCCAAATGTCAGTATTGAAACTTTAATTTCCATTTTGCCTTGAAAATTGACCAATTGAAGGTATTTCTTTATTTTGATAATTGATGGAAAAGTTCGTGGAGAAACAAATATCTCCACATGGTCTTTATTCGCTAGAGAAAGCTCGTGGTAGTGAATATTGAGATATCATTTGGTGGTATTAGGATAAAATAAGGTCCTCAAGTTTGTAATTTGAATAATTAAGGAAATTAGAAGTACTCTTTGGTCAAGTTTATATATTGAATAATTAAGGAAATGAGGAGTACTCTTTGGTACTTAGATTAGGTAAGTAAGAGTCGATAAAAATTATGGTAGCCTTCACCAAGCATCAACAGATTAGGTGCGCTCACATTTGGATGTTCCATGGTACAAGTTGTTTGTCAATGACAATTGTTGGTGGGTTCAACTCTAAGAGATTAGTCCCGCATCAAATATGTGGTCTTTTAAGCTATGACTCATAAGAAGCTTCATCCCCTCACACTAGTAAGAGGCATTTTCTCAAGGAGAAAAATAAAATCCTCACCAAGGCACGCGCTAAATGTGTGCAGACAGGCTTGACGGCCCAACTTGGGGGCCAGTAAGAAGGACAATATATCTTGCAACGTGTGGGGTGGGCTAAAATAAGCTTTGACAATAACTTTATTGATAGTAAGACTGCATTACGTAAATGCAATAGTGAACCTTCACTTGGTCAAATTTCTGGACTGTTCCCGTTTGTTGCAGGCTAGATAGGTTCTTGTTGTCAGAAAATTGGGAGAGAATCTTCCCATTTTATAAACAGGAAGCACTACCTAGGCTCACATTCGATCACAGACTGATATTGTTGGACACTAAGGAGGTCAAGCGGGGGCCATCACCATTCAAATTCGAGAATGCTTGGCTGTCATGCAGAGATTTTACAACCAGATCTAAACTATGGTGGCAAATTACAGATTCCTTTGGGAGAAAAGGGCATAGGTTCATGGTGAAGCTGAAAAAGATGAAGGAATTGACTAAATCATGGGATAGTGAGGTTTTTGGTGCAAATCTGTTAAAAAAGATGGAGCTGGAGGACTTGATCAGGGATCTTGATAGGGAGGAGGAGGGTTTAGGATGGAACCAAGGGATGGAGGCCTTTTGATCTCTATATAAGGCTGATCTGATGGAGAGATGCATGAGGGATGATAGAGCTGCTTTGCAAAAGGCAAAAATCAGGTGGTTGAAAGTAGGCGATGTGAACTCGAAATTCTTCCATCGAATGTTAAGCTGGCGACGAAATAGAAGCACAATAATGAAGCTTGAAAACAAAGATGGCTCCCTTATTGATTCAGAAGAAGGAATTGTTGAAGAAATCACTTCCTACTTCGAGAATGTTTACACTTCTCGCAGGGGAGGCGAATGGGAGGTTGAGGGTCTTGTCTAGGGGGCTCTTCCAGAGGAGGTATGCATCTGGCTCGAGAGGCCATTTGAAGAGGAGGAGATTAGATCGGCTGTGTTCAGCTGTGACGAAAACAAAGTGCTGGGCCCAGACGGTTTCACAATGGCCTTCTTTCAACAGTGTTGGGAATTTGTAAAAGGTGATGTTATGAGAGTGCTGGATGAGTTTCACCAAAATGGGAGAATAAACATTCAGACCAACGAGACATATATATGGCTAATCTCGAAATAGGAGCAATTGTGCTGTCTTAAAGATTTCCGCCCCATCAGTTTGATCACAAGTCTGTACAAGATAATGGCGAAGACGCTTTCACTGCGCATTAGGCAAGTGCAACATAGCACTATTGAGGATACACAGATGGCATTTGTTCTGGGGTGGCAAATCTTGGATGCCATACTCATAGCCATAGAGGTGGTAGAGGACTATCGAACTACGGGGAAGGAGGGTTTGCCAAGGCCTACGACACTGTGGATTGGAGTTTTCTACAATTTGTTATGAGAAAGAAGGGATTTGGGGAAAGATGGATAACTTGGATGATGGGTTGTGTTAGTTCGGTCACATATTTAGTAGTAATCAATGGCAGACCGAGAGGGAAATTCAACGTGGGTCGAGGACTAAGGCAAGGCAACCCATTGTCCCCGTTTTTATTTACCATTGTGGCTGATTGTTTGGGAAGATTAATGTCTAGAGCAAGCCAATGCTCTTTGATCGAGGGGTTCTCAGTTGGAAAGGCAAAGGTGGAGATATCCCATTTACAGTTCGCCGACGACACACTGTTCTTCTTGAAAGGTGGAGAGGAGAACGTACTGAATGCTATACAGATTCTTAACTGTTTCAGCTTTATGTCTGGATTTGAAGATCAGCGTGTCTAAATGCCAGATTTCAGGAATAAATATGGAAGTAGAAACAATCTTCCAATTGGCAAACAGAGTTGGATGTTCGGTAGGGTCTTGGCCATTGAAGTACCTCGGACTACCATTAGGAGGGAATCCTCTGAGTGCAGGCTTTTGGGAACCGGTCATGTTCAAAATCAACCGGCGTCTCGACGGGTGGAAGAGAGCTTTTCTCTTTAAAGGTGGCCGGTTGGCGCTAATTCGTGCGGTACTTTCGGCGTTACCAACTTATTACTTATCTCTATTAAAAATACCAATTGGGATAGCGAGCAAGAAGGATATGGCAGCTTAGTGGGAAAGAAGGATATGCTAGCTTAGTGAGTTTGAAAGTTTTGCAATCGCCTGTGAGTAAAGGGGGCCTGGCATAGGAAACATCTGTAAGAGAAATGTGGCCCTATGCAGTAAATGGTTGTGGCGCTATTTCAAGGAGAAGGAATCATTGTGGGCATGTGTGGTAAGAAGTAAATATGGGGAGGTTATCTCGCAGGGGCAGGCGGGCAATGCTGGAAGGTTGGGAAGATCTTCGTATAGAAGTCCATCGAAATTCATTCATTCACTTGGGATACAATTCTTTTCACATACGACACCAAAATTGGGTAACGGGGACACATTTTGTTTTTGGGAAGATCATTGGTTGGGAAATTCCACTTTGGCACACTCTTATCCTCACCTTTATAGGCTGTCCACTCTTTTCAATAAACCTATCACTTCATTTTTGACCCATTCCCACAACACCTCACTCATTTCTAATTCTCTAACATGGAACATTCAATTCCCACGACCATTGACCTCCAGAGAACAAACTGAGATTGTCCCACTGTTAGATTGTTTGGCCCAAATTTGTCTCTCTAACCAACCCGATAGCCTTATATGGTGTCCATCCTCCACCAACCTTTTCTCATGTAAATCATTCTATGACACCCTCTCTGATTCCCCATCCCTTCCTTCGTTCCCATTATCAGATATCTTATGGCATGTTAAGGTACCAACTAAGATTAGGTTATTTGCTTGGCTTGTGGCTCATAAGAGAATCAACACATATGAGATGTTGCAGAGGCGAGCACCGAACTGGTATTTATCTCCACATTGCTGCATGCTTTGCTTGGAGAAAGGGGAACATGTGGACCATCTATTTGTCTCATCTCGCACCATCAGAAGCATTTGGCAAAAATGGGTCATTCTTTCTGGTTATCAGTACACATCCCCACAGACAATTGACGAAATGCTTTCTGTTTCTCATCTTAATCACCTATCCAAAGCAGCAAGAGAAACAAGCCTCATTGCCATGTATGCAACTATATGGTCTATCTGGCTTGATCGAAATCAAAGGGTCTTCAAGGATTTTTGCAAGAATGAGCTCAATTATGGGAGAGCATCAGGTTACTTGTTTGCTCATGGGTGTGTGCATCGGATTGGGGAAATGGGTTCTCGATGTCTGCTTGGATTTACAATTGGGGAAATTGCTTGTAGCTACAATTCATTTGGTGTTGATGTCTTCCATCTGCTGGATGGTCATTGGGTCTTCTTTTTGTTATGGTTGTAATTTGTGCAGAGGTACTATCTTGGGTTGATGGTCAAAATGTATTTCACTGTTGCCATTTTTATTAGTTCAGCTCTGTTAGCCACAGTAGATGTTGTCCATGGCTTTAGATCGTGATGGTTGACGAGGCAGTTGCTTCTGAAATTCTATGTGTGAAAAGCAAATACCATTAATAAAATAAATGGGTTGTTGTTGGCTCCCTCTAGTTGTCTTGAGTGTTTTTTCCATTTGTCATCTCGTTGGATGGTCTGCTAGGGTTAAGGATATCGGTAGAGTTGCTTGTTTTTCTTTGGTGTGGTCCATTTAGAATGAAAGGAACCGCATGATCTTTGAGGGTATGGCTTTGGATTCTTCAGCTGTATGGCATTCCTCCAGGCTTGCGGCTTGCAATTGGATTTCTTAATCTAGTCTAGGGAATGGGTTCCCATTTAGCGCTTGGTTTAGAAATTGGGGGGCCATTTTATCTCATTCTTTTTTTTTTTGAAGAGAAACAAACCAAATATATTAATAAAAACTGAAAAGAGCAACAACAAAATACATCAGCAGAAGAGAGTACTAGAGGTACTCTCACAAGCAAAATGCAAAAACCCCAACTTAAATCGGCCACTAAGCTAAAGACATCAAAACTGAGATTACAAACAGTTTTCCCAATTTCTAACCCAATCATTTATGGAATATGCACCATTAATCTTGAAGGCAACCAACCAAGAGCTTGCCATAACAATAATGTCATTCCAAAGTGCATCAACACTCCTAGAAACACCTTCAAAGATTCTCTGATTATGTTCGAGCCATGTCATCCATAATGAAGCCAAAGATCCTGATCTCATCACTCTTAACTCATTCTGATTGTGGTGTGTTTTGCTGTTTGGCGTTGTTGAAGTATCTTTGGTACTTCATTATTTTTGTAGTCTTTATTTATTAATATAATTATTGTTGTTTCTTCTAATAAATAAATAAATAAATAAATAAATAAAGGGGAAGTTTCTTAAAACAATTTCAGTATTAAAATGGGAAATTTTTAACAATTACAGTATTGGCTATGCTCTGGTATCAATATTATCAGCATTTAGGAACTGAAAAAATGCATAAACTAAATGTATTAGAGATGAGGTTTTAAGTTGAGGGTGGCAAAATTGGAAAGAGTGAAGTAAAAAATGAAATAATTTGTGAATGTTGAAGATGCTGAGAGGGGAAGTGGGTCAATGTTGATATTGATCTAAAAGTCTAGGGACTGTACCGGGGGGGGGAAGATATAGACGTCTACAGCCTAGAAGAAAAAATGATTAGAGTCTAGTAATGAAATAAAATTTATTTAGCCAACCCCAATGGTAGGCATAAGGCTTTATGTGATTGATATAGTTCTATGCTTCTTCGAATTATTGGGGTTTGGACGAATACGCTTATTCAGTCATGGAACTCCTTTTATCTTTATTGTTAATTTGGCTTCGATGCGGAGTTCTTTTGCACGACGATTTATGGTCTTGCCATATGTAAAGCATACTAATTTTTTCTTGCTTATGTTACCTTGAGCTTTTCAAAAACTCAGGTCATGAGTTGCTTTGAAGCACTATATGACATTTTTCCACTTGATGCTATAAATTTTTGATCTTTTGCATTTTCCCTTATTCTTGTTCATGATTCATAGTTTTTGATCTTTATTCATCTGTACGTGCAATTGCAGGGTGGGAACTCTCTTGTTATCTCTACAGCAGGTCCAACTCCTCTTGTAACCCAAGCTGCAGGAGTCATGCAGAGTTCTATTGCTGTGACTCAGCAATCAGTTCCTGTTTTCCGTCAGCCAGCTGGAGTACATCTTCCCCATTATCCTCCGAACTACATGCCATATAGCCAGTACTTCTCTCCATTCTATGTACCTCCTCCGGCTATTCATCATTTTTTAAGCAACACTAGTTATCCTCAGCAACCTCCAACTGGCAACATATATCCCCCTTCAGCAGCAGCAACAGCTGCCACAGGTGTTAAATACCCTATTTCACAATATAAGCCTGGTAATACAGGCAGCTCTACTCATGTCGCAATGCCAACCAGCTATGCGCCATACAACTCCTCTCCTGCTGGTTATAGTCCCAGTCCAGCTCCAACTACTGGAAACTCTACTGGCAATGAGGATCTTTCTCCATCTCAGTATAAGGAAAATAATGTCTACATCACTGGGCAGCAGGTTCATTTTTCCTTTACACTTTATGCTTATCTGTTTATCTCACCAAGTTTTTCAATATGTAATTGTTTTTCTTTTGTCTTCCGGTGAAAATCTTTTGCAACCCAGAAGAGCAATCTAATTGCTATGATTAACCTTTAGCATAGAATATTTGTGCAAATAAGAAACATTTGCATAGAGTAAGCATAGTGGACATGACAGTGTTGAGGGGATGAAGACTAATGCAAGATCACGTTAAAAATGAACTCATTTATAAATAACAACCAAGTGATTAGTTTAACCACCTCCTGCTTTTTTCTGTTTCTAGTGAATTTTTTCTTCCTGCATGGTGTACAAGGAGGGTTCTCCTACATCTTAAAAAAATTAGTGTGCAAAGTTTGGTGTGGACAAGCCTGCTATCCTTATGTCAAATTGTGGACTATGTTTTATCACACAGACATTTGGTACTTTCTTCATCGTCATTCAAAACTACCTGACAATCGAGCATCGACTGCTAGCAGTTGATAATGACAACCTGGAATATGCCTCCCTGGTATCTTTATATCTAAATTAATTGTAACACTGCCCATTTATGTGTGCTGATAGAGTGATAGATACCAGAGACATTAAGTTTTACTAGCATTTTCAAAGTGCCATATCTTTGAATGGCAATGGAATTCTGCTGAAAAATATTTTTGACAAATTTTTTTTCAAGCTTTTCAGTGACATTTTCATTGTATGATACAATTATATATTAATTACTGTGTAAAAGATTAATGTCTCGCCCTATTAACACTAGTTGGTAACAATAGAGGTAGAGCTTGACCTAAATTAACATGGACACAAATAATTTAAAAAGATCTAACATCTTGTAATTTGAATGCTAACTTAGCCCTCAATAAAGCGGAGTGGAGGAAGCAGATTCATGTAACCGACCTCATGTAGTTGGGAAAAGGTTAAGTTGAGTTGAGTAAAAGATTCATATCTTACCTGCCATGCTACTTTTTGCTACCGAACATGATGCGTTGTTATATGATCTTGAGATTCTTGCGTTTAAGTGAAATATCTTCCTTTTTTATATGTTATGTGTTTACATAATCTGCTATAGTAAAGGCAAAAGCAGTATGATTGGTTAAAACATGATATGCGAGCTTTGAGATCATAGGTTCAAACTCCTATCTCACTTAACACACTCATACACACCTATTTAAGAAACGACATCCATACCATTGCTATATATGACTTTCTCTGAATCTTCCATGTCAATTTTAAAGCTGAGCTCATAATTCTAAATTCCTTCTGTTGGAATTGAGGAGCTTTCATGCTTATGGGAATTTTTCTTATAATCAGAAACTTCTTTTGCAGAGTGAAGGCTCAACTGTCTGGATTCCTGCACCTGGTCGAGAAATCTCTGGCTTGCAGACCAGTTCTTTCTACAACCTCTCTCCTCAGGGGCAGCATGTGACATTTACCCCCACACAGGGTGGCCATGGCGCCTTCACTGGAATCTATCACCCTGCACAGACTGTAGCGGCAGCAACGGTTCACCCTCTCCTGCAGCAGTCTCAAACAATGGCCGGAGCTGTGGAAATGGTAGGACCCCCATCTGGTGTTTATCAGCAGCCTCAACGCGCACAGATCAACTGGACCAATAATTACTGAAGAAAAAAAGAAAAGAAAAGAAAAGAAAAAAACTTATTATTTTTTTTTTTTTGAAGATTCAAAACAAGAACTACAAGTCAGATTGTGGAACTTGGAGAGAGCCCAAAAAGTTCAACATTTGGATAACATAACCCACAGGTCTAATTTGAGAGTGTAAATATTTATAAGATGGCCAGAAAGTTGCAGGAAATGTTATCAGTTGTTTTTGTGGGCAATGGAAGGTGGAATTCGCCTTACTGATAATTGACCATTTAAGTTAGCATTTAAGTTAGTTGGGAAAGGTATGTGCAGGTCTCTCTTGTTTGCTGGTAGTTTTTTAATTTACTTTTCAATTAGTGATGGTGAGAAAGTTGTTTTTCGTTTCTTTTCCTTTTTTTTTTTTATTCAAGGTCCTTTAGCACTTGGAAGGTAAGATATAAGTTGGTGGGGGGTTTTCCATTCTTTTCACATACTGTCTTACCTGTAAAGTAAATTTTGACAGCAAGAATTTCTGTATTACATTACAATGAAACTGTTGTAATTGGTGTCAAAAGTAGCATTCCATTTGTGTTTTAAATGAAATTCTTGGAATCTTTTATATCACTGGGAAGACTTTGCAAAGCTTTTTCAGGATGCTAGCATTTACTCATTCTTGTGTGGTATTCTCACTCAGGATTATGACTCGACAATTTCATACAGTTGCTTTCATGATTGGGTTTAAGAGTCATGACTGTGGTTGCAGGGTGACGTTTTTGTTGCATTTTGTACACAATTCATTTATTTTTTTGAAATTCTTCTGCTCCTAAGCGAGCCTTTCTGAAACCCTTTGAGGGTTTAGCTCAGTTGACAACTTCTTATGTTGTTGAATAAAGTTAAAGTCTTTATCTGTTAATTTTTTTTTTTTTTTTGTGCATCCTTGAGGCCTGATATGAATGGCTTGCCTTTGACTAGAAGGGCGCTTTTGAACCCGAAAAAAAGAAAAAAGAAAAAAAATCGTCAGCTTCTTTATTTAAAAGGGCAGAGGTAGAGAAGTCAGGTGTAGGGAAGTAAAGATGCAGCATACTAGTCATGGAAATAGATGAACAAAGAGGAAGAACATTTCATATTCTTGCTTAGGAAATGTAGAGTTTGGTTTCCAAATATGTTTCTCAAAACTGTAGCCAAGAGTCTTCTCTGTACACATTTGCCTTTCAGAAAAATATTCAAAACAATGTAAACTAAATTAAGCTAAGCAAAAATAACAATGTGGGTTGGAATCTACCCACCTCTATCTCTATCCCTACCAAAAACAAAAAAATGAAAAATTCCATAGGGGTTATTTCCCTATACCTGGCATTGCCCTATTTCCTTAGAATTCAAGTCAAGATAAATGAACTTCAGACAGCTTCAGTAGTAGTAGTACTTTTTACAACCGGATTTTCTGCATTGGAAACTGCCTCAGTTTTGGGTTTTAAAGGAAATGAATTCTGCTTTGGAAGTAGTTTATTGGCAGATTCTTTTGACTCATGCAAGTTGAGTGAAGTATACACTGACATTCCACAAAGAGCAGCAACAGCTCCACAGATGCTCAATACCCCAGGGTCTGAATTAAAAATCATATAGCTTCCAAGCAGGAGTACACACGTCTTAAACTGTCCCAGGACAACATGGGAGGTTGCTGAAGTTGCACTGCACACAGTATAATAACAGTCTAGATTAGTCATGTAGCTAGCTGAACTTAATGGCTCCAATACTAAACCAAATTGGCTTAATATAACAAGAGACAGAAAAAAAAAAAGCAGAAATCCTTACTAGTTAAATTCATTGGAGTTGGGAAATCAGAATCTCACCCAAGTACCAAAGCACCAGACCATTGCAGGAGAAATCCAAGGGCAGCAGATATGACAATAGCTGAAGTGTTATTGAGATCCCATTTAAAGGATAATACTCCTGGTGGGTCCAGCCATGGCATCAATGCCAGCAAGAAGAAAATAGTCACTGGGGTAGTCTTCCACATCAACCTGCACTCAAATATTTTGCTGTACTTAGGATCCAGATTGAGATCTTGACATATCTTATATATTTACTTAGTTTGATATCATATCCATAAAAGGCCATATATATTGCAGCAACTTACGCAAGAGAGGTCCAATTGCCTTTTTGTTGCAAATCAGACCAGAGAATCTTATTTACAGCACTGGGTATTATCCATGCTAATGCAACACAAGCACCAAATAAATTGGATTCTAAATCTGTGACAGTTGCAACTGCCACACCCACTGAGACAACTGTAAGAGCCAAAACCTGCACCACCACCATCAGAGCCTTATCATTTTATATGAAGAGTAACTCAAAAACATAAGAATTGATATATTCTTTGGCTAATAGAAGCGAAGATTAAGAGTGCATGTACTGTAGCCTGTAGGGCCTGAATATGTTCATGTGCTTTTGACTTTGGGAATGGGAAAAATACTATGAAGAAAACTACAAATTAAAGGAGCAGCAAATAATTCAATAGTAATTTCTCAACACCAATTGGAAAGCTTGTAATTGTGGGAAAAAAAAAGGAATCTGTCAATGAGATAAAAGCATCAATGAGTACCTTATTGAAAGAAACTCTTTTTTTGAATAAAATGAACTCTGCCAGGACAATTGTTGGAGTGACTGAAATCTTAGCCATCTGATAGAAGCCAACACTACCCAACCGCACCCAGTAAAAAAAAAAAAGAAAAGAAAAGAAAAAGAAACAGGAAAGTAAGAAGAGCAAGGTGAGTCAAATATTGTATGGCAAGTTGCAATTTTATCTTGAAGTGTAGGAATATCATATCTAACCTGTTATGCTTTAAGCTAACATTAGCAAGGCCGGTGGAGAAAGCCATAACCGTGCCCAAAAGAAATAGAGAGGAGAAAGGAGTAGATTTTGCAGGAGGAGAGACAGGAAGCAATGACAATGCTTTAAAGATTGCAAGAAGGACCCAAGCAGAGGAGTAATGGATTAATGTGAGAAAAATTGGATAATTAAACCCAACTTTCCCCATCACCTACATAAAAACAACTCAAACCAATCAGAATGGATTAAAATAGGGGAGAAACGGAGTGATAGAGCTCCCCTGTGCAAACTGAAAGGTAATTGGGATTGTAAAGTATGAATTTTGTATAACAGTGTAATATACCAATTTGTTTGCAAGTATTATCCCAACAGAAACCAAGAAATTGAATGTCATTGCCACAGTTGGCCCACAGAAACGCTTCTGTTGACGTTTCGCACCCTCTGAAGTTCGAAGCTCATTAAAGAGAGAACTTCGCAGCTCTTCCATCGCTCTACCTGATATTTTAGAAAGACGAAACCAAAGAAATTTAGAAACAAAATAAACCCGAGTATAAGGTGATATAGGTGAATTATTAGGTTCAAATCAGGAAAAGAATTAGTAAAACATATTCCTTGAGTGAGAACTAGATGTATAATGCTAGCTTTCTTTCAACAAAAAGTGATCTTTGAACATGTAAATGGAAGAATTTCCTAGCAAAAATAAAATGTTCTTCCCTGCTGCCAGCAACAACCACTAGAGACGATTGAAGCATCACAAACCAGAAGAAAAAAAAAACTATGTACTTAGAAGATCAAAGGAACTGAAAAGTGAAAAACCAAAATTAAGGATGAAATTGCTTATGGTTGTGAGATAGCATGTCCTAATTCAGAGAATTAACATGAATGAATTATAAGAATGTCTTGAATTATATGCTTCCGAAATAACTCTTATTAATGCTTATCACACTGTAAACCAACATTTTAGTCATGTAATCATGAATAAATGAGATTAAACAAAAAAAACTCAAGCTAATTATTAGACAACTAGCACTAAAGCCCAAAAATGATTTAGAGAGACCAAGACCCTACATTGTCCTCGAGTACCACATGAGAAGAAAACAGGAAACTCCAAAAACCCAGATGGTTGCATATTCATATTCTCATTTTCGTACAGAATTGAAGCTTCCATGAATAACAGAATCCAGAAACAAGAAAATTAACCAAAAATAGTCTACTTAGTCCCCAACTTGAAGAAAGACATCAAGCAAGCTTCATAATGCATTTTAATAAAACTAAATTACAACTGCCCATTTACTTCTGCTTGAAGCGAAAAATAAAATCTAGAAATATATAAGGAAAGCCACAGAAAGAAGAGCCTTCATTGTAAAGTAAGCTGCTCAATGATAACAACAGTTGTACTAACTCAACTAACAAATCCCATTTGGTTGAATCAATCCTACTACTAACATCAATGGAAGAAAACATTTCAAAAAAAAAAAAAAACCCAAACCCAAACCCAAAAACGGTTAAAATCCGATAGAAACAATGAAATTACTCAGAAATTATAACAAAATCCAATTATTGGAGTAAGAACAGTGGAAATTAAGTGAAATAACGGAGACCCATTTGATATTTTGATTAAAAAAAAAAAAATCGAAACTCATCAATGCAGCTCAAGCTCAGAAAAAAGAAAAAAATCAAAGCAAGACCTGTTTCTCCCGCATCACTATCCTTGCGTTTGATGAACCTGCGTGCATCTCTCCCAAACAACAAATCCAACACCTCCATTTTTCACTTAACAATCTCTTCACCTTCATAAATTCCAATCACAATCTCTACACTAAAAACCCTTCCAAACTTATCATAAAAAGCGAATTATTGTATATATTACGAGAACAGAGGAAGTGAAGAACAACAGTGAAGTGAATAACAACAGGATACTCTCCTTTGCTGAATCAAACAGCAAAGTTTAACACCAAAAAGAATCCTTACAGGTAACGTTATTTGAATACATTATATTCGATCTCGTACTCCAAGGAGTCAGATAACAAAAATAGTACCTTACGTGGACCGCTAACGAAGGCCCACCGGCCCAACACACACACGTGTCTACAACACGACGTATTGTACAACGTAGCGTATGGGAAACTTCGATAATAATCTATCTTATCGGCGCGTAATGTTGGACGTAATTTAATGAGAAATTAATGACCCGAAAATTGCTCTTCCAGTACTGTACTGGCTCAGCTCTATACTATACACCATCCTTCAGCAAGTGCCACGTGTTTTTTTGTTTTTTTAATATGAAATTGTCAAAATAAAAAATAGAGAAAATCGCGATTTTCTCATAAGAAGTAGGCGAGATTAATCAACTGAACTCAAGAACTGAAGAAACAATCTTCGCTTAGCTGTAGCCTCTATGTAGGCTGAGTGTCATTTTCGAGATTGACAGAACTAACCTTGGTTTTTGTGCCTTTTTCCTGATCAGAGGAAGGAAGAATTATCGGAATCACCGAGAGCTATTATGACGCCACGTGTTTTGAGTGTCGCACCATTCCTTGCCCGGTTAACTAACTAACTACAGTTCGCAACAAATAAAGTGATATGATATCCTTGGAATATAATTAATAATTCTACGAATTTTGAGTATGATTGCTGCTTGAACGAGACAACGGATGGGGGGAGCTGTTAGTTGGATAGGTTGTTGAGGGCCAATAAAAATAATAAAATGGTGAGAGAAAAAGTTGGGTATTCTTATAAGAAAATATTAATCTAAAAAATATAATTACAATACAATTATATATTCATGTTCATTAAATAAGTATAATTTACACATCTGAAAGTATGTAATAAATAATTTAATAAACATAAATGTGAAGATGCATTGTAATTATATTTTTTTACAATTAAATTAACATTTCTCTTTTATAAAATATAATTGTCAAAAAAGATAATTAAATAAGGACAATACGTACATATGCACATTCCCATCAAAAGAGTTTAAATTTTAATGCAATATAGTAGGTATTAAATAATGGGCCTCATTGCTTGGTATAGTACCTTTCAATGCATGTGTATCTGATATCACATGAGTTAATAAGGCACCTTGATGTCTAAAAATGGAGAATTATTTGAATTGTTTCCTCAAGTGGTGTGCCAACACTAACAGATCAAGATATCACGTCACTTCACACTTGCCACTACAAATAAAGCAAGTTATATAGCGACCCATCAAAATGAGCAGCTCTTAGAGGTGTTAGGACGGGTAAATCAAACTTTCCAGTCAAGCAAATATTAACAAAACTTGCAAAGTAGACAAGTTGTTCTCCATCATCATGCTGGCAAGGCTTTTGTATTTTGCAGTAAGTGATGGACTCGATTAGAAGAAGAAGAGTCGGTAGCCAATCACTGTTAAAGAATGAATTATGGTTATGATTGAATAGAATTTGGATGTCTTATAGTAGAAGGCAGGCTCTGCAATCCAAAAGTTGTTGGAATTTACAAAATGAATACATTTTCTGATTAGATTCAAAAGTTGAACTGGCATTGGTTAATAAAAGTCTACAAATTTAGTTAAAAAGGGCATATGATTATAGAGATTTTGAGTAATTTACAGATTTAATGATGTTGAAGCTGTTCCTCCAACAATTGATTTTCATTCCTGATTGCATCGAGATCTGCTTGGAGTTTGTCAATGTTCAAATTTCGGGTAGCCATAGCTGCAAGCTTTGCTTCTAGGTCAGCTACCTCTCTCCGAGTTCTATCAGTAGCTAGGATCTTGTCAGAGATCTGTTCAAAGCTCTCATGGATGCTTGTGAGAAGCCTATATGCCTGACGCCTCACTGGATCATTCTTTGCTTCCCTGTAGACACCAATCATTTAGTCAATTATGCTTATATTTTCAATGAAGAATAATTTTTTTTACACGGCAACTGGTGGATTGTGGTTAGAGCACCATGTATGGTATTACTGAAAATCTTTCATCCTAAAGTTGCAAGAAAATCCCAAAGAACTTACTTGAAACAAACTAAATGACAATATTCAACTTGCATACCTGAAAATTGTTTCATCGACTACAGCATAAGTTCGATGAAGCCGCTCTTGAATGGAATTACTCTGTATCTGAAGCTCCCGAGTATCTTTTAGGATCCGTTCAATATCCAAATCTTGTTTCCTGCTATTTTTTGTTATCTCGGTGATTCGTTGAATGTAGGACTTCCTTGAAGCGACTTTGGGTTGTTTCTGAAGTTTCAGAAGAAGTTTAGAATGTTCTTCCTCTCTGAGACCAATGGAAGGAAAACCACATAAACATCAGTCAGAACAGGTAATTCTCCAATGAAAAATCAGGCAATCAACTTCCATCAAAATGTGAATCTGCAAAATAAAAGTTTGATTTTATTTATCTTGCTCACCATCAATCAAGAACATATACATTGTGTGCTTGAATACTCATTACACCCTATCAACTTTCAGTACGTAAAGCCTATTGGTAAACATCCCAAAGGAATCAGCCATGGCAAAAGAATGCACCCCCCCACCCCTCCAAAACCCCCAAGAAAAAAAAAAGAAAGAAAGAAAAACAAAGCACATGAGAAAATGGAAGCCAGTATGCGGTTTTTCATCTGATTGTTAACATTGGATAAGTATATTAGGATGAAGGACCTTGGTCTAGCATTTTCTTGAATCAGTACTGCATTGATGTAATAGATTTGGAATATTTCACTTTAACCGTCTACAATCATTTAAGAAGGCTTCAAAAATCAGACATAATATCAATACTGTTCATTGACATCACAAACAAAATTAAAACTTTTAAGCATAAATAGTACCTCTTTTTTATTTCAGAGAAAATGGCCTCGATTTTAAGCTCAATTTCTTGCACGTTTGGCTTTTGTTTGTCAACTAACTCTTCAAGGAGTTCTTTTTTCTCTCCCAAAGGTATAAAGGATGCATTCCTGTAATATATGACTCAATCATTAAAGGTAGATACTAGTATATAATTTGTTTCTTCTATTGGAAAATCTTTAACTTATTTGACTATTTTCAGAAATTGATCAATGGTTCTGCTCATGCACGTTTAAGAATTAAACTTATCCTATCAATCATAATACAACAATGTCTTCTGGATGGGGAAGAAATGCAAAGCTCTACCTTAGTGATTCCAGCTCCGTAATACTCTGCCTTCTTGATTCAACTTGTCTATTTAGTTCCTCAATATGGAAGTCCACAGGATGTTGATCATCCAATCCCATTGCTAGAGCTGCTTGCAGAAGCTCATGCTTACTTTCTAGCTGCTGCACTTCTGAAGTCTTCATAGTCATTTGCTGTTTCAGCATTTCCTCTCGACTCTTCAACTCTTCAATCTCTTTTCTCATCTGTGAAAAGTAAAATAAGAATTTTATAGAAGACTGAAAAGCTGGAGAAATTCAGAGGCATTTTCAATCAATATGAAGAAAGTATTTGTACTTCCATGAAAACATTTTTTGTTCTTTCATCTTATTTCTTCTCCAAGTGTAAACCCCTCATGTGTACAAATTTCATCTCAAACTGATCCGATGAGTACAATATAAAATTTACCATCTTGAATACGCACCCACCTTAGATGATTGCTCTCTGAGAGAAACCAGTTTCTGCTGAAATTTCATATTGGAGCTATCAGTTTCCAGGGCCACACTCTTACTGTTTTCAAGTGCATCCCGTCTTGAATCCACTGAGTCTATCATGCCACCATCGACATCTTTCTTAGTCCCTGGTTCGTTCTCTGAAGATCTTGATTCAGATGTGTCTGCAACTGCATCATGCATGTCTTGTCCCTCAATAGAACCAATCACAGATGCCTCTTTGGAAAGCACATCCGACTCTGTAGTCTCTCTTTCCAGTTTCAGCTCCTTCAGTCGTGCTCCAATCCCTGCAGTATCAGTAATTTCTTTACAGTCATTCAAGAAAACTTCATATTTATCATCTTCTGCTCTCATTATAAGCACCATAGTCTTCTTCTCACCTCGGGCTTTTTCATCTTCTGACATAACAGAAAGCCGCTCCACCAAAAACCTCATTAACTTGTACGAGTCCTCTTCAGAAGGATACAAGAACTGTTGTAAGCAACACATACATTCTGCTTCTAAGAATATTCAGAACAAAAATAATGTAAAGAAGACACAAGTTTACTCAAATAAAAAAGTTACAAAATAAAAATAAATCAAATGGAATGAGAAGCCCATTCATTGTGTGAACCTGAACTCATTCAATGGATATCTAAACATCTATGGCTATCAATTATCAAGTGGCAAAGGTAAAATAACCAAAACAAAGGAAAAAGTGTATTATGACTTATGAGAGCCGGATCACCAATTTCCAGATACCTAAACATTATTGCAAGCAGTGTCCATATAAGATATATTATGCAGGGACCCTGGATGCAAGACGTTTCTTCTATATATCAAATAATGATTGATTACTACATTGGGAGGCAGGATTGAGCATATTTCTCAGGATAAAATATCTAATGAGGTCAGTAACTTGCTATAGCTTGTCCAAATGCTTCCGTTAGCTGCTATATAAACAAAGAATCCTCAATCAACCATAGTAGTCAGAATTGAGATTTGAATCGCTAAATCATACGATTTAGGATTTGATTCACCCCAAAACGATTTGAATCAGATTCATGAATCGCTATACTTGTGAATCATAAGTGAATCGCTAGTTGAATCGTGGTGAATTGATCTGAATAGTGAATTTGCTAAAAAACACTAATGTTTTTATAACCCTGTGTATACTTAATATATAGAAATATATGATTCGCATATGTGTTGTGAATCTTACAATTCATCGATCCGAAGCCCGATTCGATTCATCCAGCCTCAAAATGATTCACTTTCGATTCACGATTTTGACTACCATTATCAACATTGCTTTAAGCAAAGCTACTCAGGGATGGCTATGTTAATCTTGTTAAGCTTCAAGTTTCATACTTCAGGTTTGAAATTGTCATAATCAAGCTGTCATTTTGACAAAATCCTCCTCTATTCAGGCTTCAAACAGAAGTTTTAGTGAGTGTCATTTTGAAACTAGCTCAAGCTTCTTGAATTAGCAATGATCTTAGCCTATAAAACTAGGAGACACACTCTTAAACTAAGAAGCATTCATTCCAATCACAATTTTAATGCATTTTGTAAATCTTATCACCACTCTATTTTTGTTTGTGCAATTGTGATTATCAACATTGTGTAAAAAAACCTCGACTAGCCAATTGTTCTTCCATGTTGCACTACAGACAAGCAAGTATTACTTGATGAAAAATACAAATACTTTGGCATTGCATCATACCAAAAAAAAACCAGCATTCATATTTAATTTTCAAACTTTTTCCGAGACAAATTCGAACAAAGGAACTCATCCGAGAACAGTAATTCGGCTTAAAGTCTATTTCCGTACCACAGCATTGTAATTAGCCAGTGTGAAATGATGCACCAAAGCTCATAAAGTTACAGACCTCTTCTACCTTTTTCAGTCAGCATTTCTATTTCAGTTAATTACACTAACTACGCGGAAACTAAGAACACATACTAAATAAAACAAATAAGCAGCATTCAATCAGTAAGAAACATAATCTCTCCGAAGAAGTACCTGGTGGAAGCTCAATTCTCCTCTGAAACCTAAACTCTTAATCGCCGAAGCGATCTCCGAACAGATCTTGAACCTCTCCGCCAATGGATCAGGTAAAGAAGTCGGAAACGAGAGCGAATCGTCGATCCGCTGCAGCGACTGCGCGCAGATCGAAACCAAAGCTGCTGGAGTGAGGAGGTCTCTGATTGAAGTAACTCTCGAAGGAAACGAAATTCCTGAGTTCCTAAGCGAGTTCCACAGGATCTCGTGTGCTTCTTCCATGGCTTCTTTGAAGCAATTACAGAGAAAGAGAGAAAGATAACGAGAGCTAACAGCTTCTTCTCGTTCTTCGTTGGTGTTCTGATTCTGCCGAGATCGTCTCGGTTATATAAACAAGTAAACGGTCTGAGTCAAACAGTTGACGCTTCGCCAAGTTAACTCAGCTCTGCTTTCTCCAATTTTCTTTTTTTTTTTCCCCAACAATGGCATTTTCAATTTTTATTTTATTTTAATAATCATTAAAAATTAAATTGGAAATAACTTGATAAAGGAAGGTATATAGTTTAGAACTGAATGATTTGAAGATCTAGATAAAGTGAAATCATTGAAAGTTTTTGCTATTTAGAGACATTCCAATAGTATGCATTAATCAATTGTTTTTTTTTTTTTTTTTTTTTTGAAAAAGCTATGATTTCACAACAATTATGAAAAACCCATGAAAAAAAAAAAATATTTTCCCTTTTATGCATTCATATTTTTCATTGTTTGGAGTTAGGATCTCATTATTTTGCCTAAGTCTCTTGTAGAGAGTGCTTTTTTTTAAACACTTGTTAGTTATATTATGCAAGTAATGAGCTTGAATGGCTATTAAATGATCATCCAACACAAAAAATATCAAGATTTGAGCTTGCCCATTAGATATATATAGTCATCTTTTTTTTGTGCTCATTAAAAATCTATCTTCAAAATATATTAATACCAAGGACAGAACATGTGTAGGTAGGAAATGAATTTCGATGTTTTGAGCATATGCCATGAGGGCAAAATCATGATCTTTGCCATTCTAGAAATCACTCCAAGAGCATGACAGAACAAGCCTAAAAAGTTCCATATTTTTTACGAATCGAAGTTGTAAATTTCCAGAGTAAGCATGTGATTCACCAACCAACATGTTTCAATGATAAAGAAGAATATACAAGCAAGCTTTTTGGTTAGTTCTTGTTGACTCACCTCATTCTAAAAGTTCATAATTAGCAACATTAGATAAGATTGGCCTTGTTATAATTTTGAGTTTGTTCTATCTCTACTTACCCATCGATCTGAAGAATGGACTTTAAGAGAGAAAAGGAAGAAATTGTAGAAGACAAAGAAGGTGAGATTGCAGTGTCTCTTCCTAGCATTAGCACAACAATGCAAATTTCCGGAAGCAATGGTTTCGGTCACAACATGGAGTTCATGTCTCAAGCATATGTGAGAAACAAGAATTCCGAGATCGATATAGAGGAAGAATGTTCAAACACCAATAAGGACTTCCCTCTTCCTATATTTCTCAAGGTATTATTACTATTCGATTAATTAGCTCGATTCTTGTACGCATACATATACATAATTTAATCGGTTAATGCAAGGACTGTATTTGTTCCTACTGATTATACAGTTTGAAGATGTGGAGTATAGAGTAAAGGGCATGAAAGACTCGAGTAAAAACCCGGTGAAGACTATGATGTCAAAGGTGGCATCACAGATGAACATGGAGCACGAGAACTATAAGAACATTTTGACAGGAGTAACAGGAAGCATAGGCCCTGGAGAGATTCTTGCTTTGATGGGCCCTTCGGGCAGTGGAAAAACGACATTACTGAAGATACTAGGAGGTAGATTGCTTGAAAATGTCAAAGGAAGCATCACATACAACGATATTTCATATAACCCCGCACTTAAAAGGAGGTTAGTGAAGCTCAAAAAAAAAAAAAAACTCATCAAGTATTTCATAGATTTTATCATATTTATTGTGGATTTGTAATATCAAAATATGGTTACTTACACAGGATTGGATTTGTCACCCAAGATGACTTGTTGTTGCCTCAATTAACAGTGGAAGAAACCCTGATTTTTGCTGCATTTCTAAGACTCCCTAGAAACATGAGCAAACAACAGAAGTATGCAAGAGTAGACATGATAGTAAAGGAATTAGGCCTTGAAAGGTATTCAATTTGATTTACATGTATTACTTCATGAAGCAAAGATAACCCGAAAAATAAAATTAAGACTTAGTTCGATTCTATAACAGATGTCGCCACACAAGAATAGGAGGAGCATTTGTAAAAGGAATATCAGGAGGAGAAAGGAAAAGGACTAGTATCGGTTATGAAATTCTCGTAGATCCATCGTTATTATTGCTTGACGAGCCGACCTCTGGCCTGGACTCCACGTCTGCGAATAGAACACTTCAAATTCTTCAAGGAATTGCCAAGGTAAAATTTTCATTTTTTGTTGTCAATTTTTTTGTAATTTTTCAAGAGCCATGACTGCTTGATAAGAATAATAAACTGTCTTAATAGCTGTATTATCTAATGGAACCATAGGCAGGAAGGACTGTTATTACAACAATTCATCAGCCTTCGAGCCGTATGTTCCACATGTTTGACAAGATTTTGCTAATATCAGAAGGCTATCCAGTGTACTATGGAAAGGCTAGGGACTCCATGGAGTATTTTTCATCTTTAAGATTCATCCCTCAAATACCAATGAACCCTGCTGAATTCCTAATAGATTTAGCAACTGGGCAAGTGAATGATATATGTGTTCCCGAAGATTTACTAGCACCGAGCAGTGGCAGTTCTGAATTCGAGAGAGACATAATTAAAGTAAGCAAATTTCTGATCAAGAACTCATCATATATTTTCATTTTAACTTTACTTGATTTTGTACTGATCACAATTGTTTCCTATGACATTTTAGTATTTGCAGCTGAAGTTTAAAGATGAGATGGAACCAAAAGAAAAAGAAAACCATAAGATAGTGAGGATTCCAGAACATTTACAATTAGCAGTTCAAATCAAGAAGGATTGGACGATGACTTGGTGGGAACAGTTCATAATATTATCAAAGAGAACATTTAGAGAGAGATGTAGAGATTATTTTGATAAGCTAAGACTGGTACAAGCTCTTGGAATTGCAGTTTTACTAGGCCTCCTTTGGTGGAAATCCAATACTGGAACAGAGGCTCAACTTAGAGATCAGGTAATTTTTCTATGATTGGATAAATAAAAATAAAGGAACCGATTGATATTTTTGTTCCAGAATTACTCAATCTTCAACAATAATATCTCTGTTAATTAATGTAGGTAGGCCTACTGTTCTACATTTGCATTTTTTGGACGTCTTCGTCGATATTCGGGGCGGTTTATGTCTTCCCATTTGAGAAAGTCTACTTGGTTAAAGAAAGGAAATCAGATATGTATCGGCTAAGCGTATATTACGTGGGCAGTACTCTATGTGACATGGTGGCTCATATTTTTTATCCCACATTTTTCATGCTTATTGTATACTACATGGCTGGATTCAAGAGAACAGTTTCTTGCTTCTTCTTAACACATTTTGGAGTACTATTAGTAGTCATTACAAGTCAGGTAACTCAAGGATGATACCTACAAAAATAGCTCCAAAAAAAAAAAAAAAAAACTCACTTTTGAGCAGCAAGTACTTATAATTTTCTATCTTTTTTAGGGAGCTGGAGAACTGTTTGGTGCCACAGTGCTAAGTATAAAAAGAGCAGGAATGATTGCTTCTTTGGTTCTAATGTTGTTTTTACTCACTGGAGGATATTATGTGCAGGTATCATTGATTAATTCTTATGTACTTAGTGAGATCATTTCCTTCAACAAAACCCAATTAAGTTTCTTTGGGCCTGTTTGAATAGTACTTAGTTTTGTATTGGTTTTTATATTGCAGCATATACCAGGTTTCATGCAATGGTTGAAGTACTTATCGTTCATGTATTATGGGTTTCGCCTTCTTTTGAAAGTCCAGTATTCAGGAGATGAATTGTACGAGTGTGGAAGTAAGGGCGGATGCAGAAGCTTGCAGAGTTCACCATCTTTTGACACAGTAAACTTGAATGGTGGATTGCAAGAAGTCTGGATTTTGTTAGCAATGGCTCTAACTTACCGATTATGCGCTTATATTTGCCTTCGTAGGAAAATAAACATTTGTAATCTTTGATGACTTCTTGTTATTAGTTATTGAATTTCCTTTTGAAGCAGCATCTAATGAATATTTTTTTTCATAACTTTGGAGAAAGAATGTCATATAAAAAGAAGCAAGCATGTGAAATTGCTTTGACATTCATATATTTGTTGATATAATAGACCTATTTAGCAATCAGCTTACCTTAAAGTGTAGTTAGTTGAGTATGATTACAACCTTGATATGAAGCCAGTTGACGCCTAAGATCGTCTCTGTAGAAAAGTTTCAGGTTCAATTCTTGGATGCGTCTTTGTTAAGAAAAGTCTACTATTTTGTTCTGATTTCAAACAAGGACTAGTATCATATCTGAAGGGTGTGAAGATACTAAAGGGGAAAACAAAAAAAAATATAAAAAACAACCTTTATATTGTTATTTAAAAGTATATTTTTTTATTATGATAATTTGTATAATAGAGTGTATTATTCTGATTGACTTCTTGTTAAAAAGTTTCCAATGGTCTTTTGAGTTGTATTTCTTAATTTTTAAAGTTTTTTTTGTAATTTTCACCGTATAAACTTCGGCACTTAATGCTCATTGGGCCGCGTGGCCGAGTGAAGCGCTCGCACGAACACTGAGTTTTACGGTTTCACACGTGGACCATGCATAATGATCCACGTGGACGTCATAAGCCTTCCCATAGTTTGAGGAACAGTAACGGATGAGTTACTGCCACTGACATCAACTGCACAACGGTATTTCGCACGCAAGAAAATCAAAATCACCGACACGGTCTTAAACGCCCCCAGTCTTTCCATAGAATTACCCACATCTCCCTTCCTTTTTATCCAAAGGTTTCTAACTATATTAATTAATATTAATTGCAAATTTTTCATGCAATTATTGGCTTTAATTCCATTGAATCCCTGACTGCTTGTTGATACTAACTGTAACAAGAATTACTTTCAATTTAATTGAGGTTCTAAAACCAAACCTTCCACACCTAAATATATGAATTATAATAATGACTAATATAATATTATTTAATAAATTAATTATAGAATTAATAAGAGTTTAGAATTGTGTTAGTTAGCTAATAGTCACTATAAAAATTTATCATATTAATTATAATATAAATCTACTAAATTAAATTATACAAAAAATAAAGATGTTTCGTTAAGTGACATGTTGCATTTGCCTTTGAATATTAAAAAAAAATAGACAATGAGCATCAAATCAATGCTTAAAGTATGATGATAAATGAATAAAAAGTTTATGTATTTCTTTTGTAAAAAATAAAAAAGTTAATTTATGATAAGAGATTTAAATGATTACAAATCAGTTTGACGAAGTAGTAAGAAGACGAATTTCTTTTTATGAGGTCTTGAGTTTAAATCACATTGATAAACTTTTATTTTTATTACATGAGTGAGATGATACAACCTTTATCAGTGTAAAGCTCTTGTGTTATAACCATGTGTAGGGTCGCTCACATGCTATTAGATAAGATTTCACGAGAATTATTAAAATAAAAATAAAAATAAATAATCGAATAAATAAGCTGTCAAAAAAAATTAAATAAATAAATAAGAGGCTTAAATTAATGGTTGCAACTTGACTTGAGTTGAGTCGACAAGGGCATTTCCGTCATTAGACCAACTCTTCTCCAGCTCTAGTTGTCCACACATGCAGTCAAACCCTGCATTTTCGTCAGGTGCTGACTTTCTAAAGTCTCTCTGAACAACAACAGCAAGAGAAGAAAAAGAACAACAGCAAGAGATCAGTTCAGTATATCTATCTGGCTAAGAAAGTTAGGTTTGTTCAAAGCTTCATTAATGGAGCTCGTTCCTTATTCCGAGCAAAAACCTCAAGAAAACGCTTCAAATCTCCCCTGGCAAGACATGTTCCGATCCGCTTCGGTTCGCCGACCCGACTCCGATCCGCCAGCCCCTTCTTCCTCGCCCGAATCCGAATCATCCCCTCCATTACAGAAGCAACCAGCTAGTGCTGATGCCACAGAACCAGATCAAATTCAAAATCAAAGTAGTTTATCCGGAGATCCTCAGATACGTCTCGCTCTTTACATCGCAATGGCTCACGCAGGCCTAGTTTTTACGATATTTTTACTCTACGGTGTCTGCAAATTACTAGAAGAATATCTCAGACCGATTCAATGGGCGGTCCTCTGTTCAATTCCTCTGAGAGGAATCCAAGAGGCCCTTGTTGAATTTTGGTCCGAGCCCTTGCAATTGGGGCTAACAGAGACGGTTTTAGCAGTGCCAGTAGCGATTTTTAGGGTTTCTGTGGGAACCTTAGTTGATGTAAAGAACGCTTTTTTTGGGACTATTTTGCGCCGGAAGGGGCGGCCGCGGCTGGAGGTTTCGAGACGGAGTAGAAGTAGGTTTTCGAAGCTGGTTCGATGGATTGTGTCGTTTGCGGTTTTTGTAATTGTGTATGAGGAATTGGGTGGTTTTGGGTCTTTATTGCTTCTTGGGTTAGGGTTTGTGTTCGCTTCCAATAGTGTCGAGTCGACGATGTCGACAGTTTCATCGCTGAGGAGCAGTAGTTTTCGCCGGAGTCGAATTAGTGCGTTATTGACACGGGGGTTTTTGAAAAAGTTGAAGACAATTGTGGCTGTTGGGCTAATGGTTGGGATGATTTTAGGGTCTTTGGCTGGTGGGATTTTTTGCTCTTATAAGGTTGGAGTGGAGGGGAAGGATGCCGTGATGTCGTTGAAATTGCATGTGGAGAATAGTAATTATGCTGAGAGGATTGGGGTTAAGAAGTGGATGGATGAGAATGATGTCCCGGGGCTTATGGATCGATACACTGCAATGTTTTATGAAACCGTTTCGTGTCAGATTGATAGTTTGGCAATGCAGTATAATTTAACTGAGTTTGTCACTGGAATTAAGCAATTTGTTATTAAGCCGTCTGTTAATGCATCAGAGTCATCGAGTGCTCTAATGAACATGTCTCCATATACAGAAAAACTTGTGAGTTTGAGAAATCGGGTTAGGAATCGGGAATGGGGACAGATTTATACAGAATTAGACGCCATTTTCAGGGAATTGGTTATTAGACGGGGGGACTTGGTTGAGAAGGCAAAGGGATATGCTGTTCAAGGGATTGATGTATCTAAACGTGTTCTTGCCAGTAGTACGTCAATTATTGGTGGGAGTGCAAGCCTCGTGTTCTCAATTGGTCAGTCAATCATTTCTGGAGCTGCTGGATTATTTAACTTCGTGTCTCAATCTATAGTTTTCTTCTGGGTTTTGTTTTATCTCATCACATCAGAATCGGGTGGCGTGACCGAGCAAGTTATGGGTATGCTTCCAATTTCAAAACTGACAAGGGTACGTTGTGTTGAAGTTCTTGATCATGCCATTGGGAGTGTGCTTCTGGCCACAGCAGAGATTGCTCTCTTTCAAGGGTGTCTCACTTGGCTTTTGTTTAGACTTTATTCCATACATTTCTTGTACATGTCAACTGTTCTTGCATTCTTCAGTCCTCTGTTGCCTATATTTCCATCTTGGCTATCAACAATCCCAGCAGCTGTGCAATTAGTGGTGGAAGGAAGATATGTACTAGCTGTTGTATTGTCTGCAGTTCATCTTGTGCTCATGGATTACGGGGCATCGGAAATTCAAGAAGATATACCTGGTTATAGTGCATATCTTACCGGGCTTAGCATTATTGGTGGAATGGCATTTTTCCCATCTGCACTAGAGGTAGTTTTCATATTTCCCTTTTGATACTTCTTACTCATTTTCTTGATACTGATTTTATTTAATATTCGTAATTTTGCCTATGCAAGTATTCTTGACTTGATTATGTATTGTTAGAGGGTATCATGTCTATCTCCATCACCATTCATTAGTAAATAGGTCAATCCAGTTTGTTTTGAGGGGTGGTCTTTTTTTTTAATGGAAACAAACAGATATATTGATAACCAAAAAAAAACAGTATCCAGAATAGAGCACCAGAGATACTCATACAACAAAGAAATCATCAGCAAACAAGAACACAAACAAACTGAAACTCCCAACTAACAACTCAAGCAGACAAGCAACATTCCCAATTTCAAGCCCAATCTGTAAAAGAGTACCCCCCATTCAAATTAAAAGCTACTAGCCATGAGCTAGCCAAAAGGATAATGTCGTTCCAAAGGTTGTCAACATCCCTAGCAGCATCTTCAGAAGTCCTTTGATTACGTTCCAGCAATAGCACCCATCGAGTTGCCATGATCCCAGTTCTCATCACCTTCACCTTATTTCCTAGAAGACCATTTGAGTTCCCCAAAGCTAAGCATTCCTCAAGCGAAATGGGAATTGTGAAAATGTTAGAAAGACATGTTTTGCTTTAATCAATCCCATGTCAGTTGATACAGTTGGAGATTGGAAAATGTTGGAATATCAAACTTAATTGGTTTCCAAGTATAAATCTCTCTCCTTGAAAATCAATAAAAGCTTTCGGCCAGTTGGTTTGCTTCAAAAAGTTATGAAATAACCTTAAGAAATTCAATTTTCCCTCTTAGCCTGAACAGAGAACTTGTAATATTTTGGTCTGCATGTTCTTATAGATTGCTGCTTATGAAAATGGATTTAACTATTACAATTTGATCAGTTAGGCCTATCCCCTCTTTGGTTGAGAGACTTGAGAGATTGAAATTAGGGACTACAACTGCAATACATTGATTTATTATACAGTTTTCGGAATTAATCTTCTCTTTAGGTTTCTTCCCTTGCAACTTCTCACAGTTGTATGCCTTTCCAATTATCCCCTAAAACTTCTTCCGTTCTTTGTTCATTCAATTTCATTTTATTTGTAGTTGAAATTTCACTCTATCTGGTGCTCCACAGGGTGCAATAATGGGCCCATTGATAACAACGGTCATGATTGCTTTGAAAGATTTGTATGTGGAGTTTGTTCTGGCAGAATCAAAAGAGAAAGCAAGTAGCCATTAAATGTGAAGTTATGAAGAACTAAGCGTAGTATCATCCTCTTAGATTTCTTCTGCTGATACATCGTAAAACAAAGTTGGTGGTGAGGGTCGTGGTATTTGCAGATTGGGGTTCAACTCCTTTTTATTGTACTCATTTAGTTGTATTTATTCATTTTTTTGATGATCATATTGCCTTACTACTTATGGTGGTTAGCTGTGTGGCTTTCTTGCATTTGTATCACAAAGTTGTCTTCTTTATTATAGATTTGTGTCATCTATGTTGTATGTTTAAAGGACAAATTGTACATTTTCTTGTATTTAATTTATGTTTGTGGTCTTATTTATGTAACATTTTTTATTAAAATAAATCCCTTCTTCCTCTTTAATACAGTTCTTGAGATGATGTTGATTATATCTTAAACCTCAATATAGGTTATGTGGGAATATATGAAAATGGATATTTTTAGAATTTCTTGTTCTTGTGCAAATATAGCCATTGAAACTCGAAACATTCAGCTGATGCATCCGTTGTTTGTTTATTCTGCTCATTCGATCCAATTGTAGTCCAGTTTCATTAGTAGTTCATTTGAAGTATCGTTTTAGATTGCTTCACTCTATTGAGCTGTTTCTAGTTGGAGTATGAATTTGATTTGTCGTTTTTTTTTTCCTTTTTTTTTGGTCATAGTGGAGTGATAAGTTAGGAGTTATTGGAGGGGATATATTGTACATGGTTGAGCTTGTTCTGTTGGATTAGATGGAACGGCGACTATTGCATGCACCTCTGGTGCTATACTATGTCATCAATGTATATCTTATTATCATATTAATATAATCTGTATTGTTTCTTCTCAAAGAAAAAGATAAGTAGGGATTCGGAAGTGATTTTGGTGCAGAGATGTTAGGTCGCTTGTCATTATCTAGATCTGAAAACTTCTGGCCAGAAAACCTTGGGCAAAATGCCCTTGCGATGATAGGTAATCTCTGTTTTGTTGTGTTTGTAGCTTAAAGGATGAATTGGGAATTTTTCTATTTGATTCTGTTCATGGTGTGAGAGGCGAGAAGGCAATGAACACTGAACTGTAGTCAAACTTGGCAGCTGATATATCACCTGATGCACTTATCTCATCCCTGCAAGACAAGATTGATGAAGGGAGGGACCTGTTTGAAGTAACAAATGAACCTGATACCTCCTTTTACCCTTTGAGGGACAAATATGGCATCCACTTCCTCATTGACTTCAATGATCTTTGGAATGAGAACAGTCAGTGGCATCCGGAGACCATAAAGCTTAATAATGGTGTTGCGACCGAGTTTGATGGTTACATGAGAGTATCTGATGAGATACTGAGGTCTTCTTGTGGGGGAAGAAGCAGATTGAGACTTTCAATGATCTCGCGAGCGACTGCAAAGATGGTATTAGCACTTGCCGGTCTTCCAATTGATCAATATGGTCTACCATTTGTATATTTAGCTTAAAGGCGGCTTCTAGCTTGTTGAGAAAGTTATACACTAATAGCTGGATTGAGCTTTTTTGTACCTGTTGGAAAGCAATAACATGGTTTCATTTACTTAAGTTCACATGAAAAAACTTTGGTATAAAACTGATTTCCTGTCTCTTATCTTGATGAATAACTTTCCTTGATTCCTATTCCATACTGATAGTCATGGTAAGAAGACTGATTCTTGAATCTTTATTTGTATCCAAGTACCTGGCTATCTAACATTCTTTGTAATACCTGTATTATAATTTTTTTCCTTGGACAAGCTTTTGTGAAGCTTAATCCCTATTAATCGACAAGCCGAAAAACACCCTCTTTTTTTTTTTTTTTTTCTGTACATTGTGTTTCTCTTTCTTGGTCTTGAATCTTAGCTTCAGACACACTGGATATTGGATCATTGCTTGTCCTTTGCATTTATTATTCTAGCTTGATAAATGAGCTAAGGCAGTGGCGGGCCCTTTAGCAAGGTTACATTTAGTTACCTTAAATATTTTCTTTGGTGAACTTTAAGCTCTCATCACCTTTGAGTGAAAGCAAATAGACATATATCTATGGTCAGAAGAGCTTGTATTTGACTTACTTAATATAAACCTTAGTGTATATATATACTGTATTCTACTCCAACATCAAAACGCTGCTCAGTTTTTCTATTGTTGCATGCTGAAGCAAAATCCCATTGAAAACAGAAAGTTAACCACCTTGCCATCTTATTGACTTTGACGATTTTATTATTATGTATATATACTTGTGCTTAACTTCTTTTTTTCTTTTTTTTTTTTGGTTTTTAAAATGTCTCCAAAAATTAGTATATATATACAGTAAGGGGGCATTAAGCGGCTCTTCCCAAATGGACGAGACTAAAGTGGGCACGAGTTTCGATCATGAGACCTTCACCCCTCAATCACCTTTAGCACAGACACCCCACCCCACTTGGGTCACATTTTTAGTATTTATATCTTAGTTTAAACATATCTTTGTAATCTTCATTTGTAAAACAATAATATTGTTACATCTTTTTAATAGACCATAAATATTATAAATGAAATTGGGGTAGGTGCAACAATTACAAGCATCCATGATTGTTAGGTTTGGCAGCCAAACCTTATCATTCACATTGCCACAAATACTGTTACCCGCCAAATTTTCAAATAAAAAAATATAAACATTGAATCAGAGAGAGAGAGAGAGAGAGAGGAGGGAGAGAGAGAGAGAAATATTTAGAGATTTAAATTGTAGTTGAAGAACCGTTGCTCTCAGTGATCCAAACTACTTTGCTTGTACATGAAACAAAAAGTGAAGGAAGTTAGGCCAACGGTTAGTTGCAATATGATTCCCTTTGTATCAAAGCAAAGCTGTTAGCTTCTTGGTCACCATCTCAACCCCAACCTCTTCCTTCTTCCCTTCTTCATCCGCTGATGCCACTACTCATCAGAACCATTTTTTATCAGTTTCTGGTCGCACTCTTATGATCCATCAATGGCTACCCTTTACAGACTTTAATCCAAGTATTACATGTTCTACTCATGCATCAAGTTATTTTGGTTATGAATTGAGGTTTTGAAGCTTCACATTTTGGTTCTTCATGGGTTCTAAAGCAAAAGTCGTTGCGATAGAGAATGCCCGTTTCGGTTCTTCATCAAGAAAGCATGTCTACTCAGGCTACTCATGCCAACCTGCTGATTCCCCTTTTGAAAGTACACAAGGTTGGTTTTTAGGCAGTTTAAAGTTGTGGGTCTTGTGAGGTATCATCAATTTCAATTGTTTTCGCTTAATTCAAGTCTGGAAATAAAGGGTTTTTTGCTTTTGGGAATCATGGATTTCCTAGGAGGGTCTTTGCTAATTTGAAATCCAGTGCTACAATGGAGGAAGCAACCATGGTTTTTATTCAGAAAACTCTGAGCCAAAGATGCAATTTCTGATATTCGCTTTCTGATTTTTCAATCTATTCCACCAGCTCAAAATTCTAGTTTAAATTCCCAGTTCTGCTTTCGACATTGTTTCTATATCTGAGCAGGATTTTATGTTTGGCCTTCGGGAACCAACGTTTGGAGATTTCCAAACAGATTCTATGTACAGTTCTGGTATTCCAGTTTCATTTTCATCAAGTTCTGTGACCCGAGAAGGTCATGGAGCTCCCGGTGTTCGAAACGGATCAGCCCGCTTTCCCCCTTCATCACTCTTGGTGAGAGCAGCAATAAGGATCTCTAGAGCGAGGTGGTTTATCTTCCTTAGAAGAGTGTTTCATTACCAGAATGGTTCAAGATCCGATCTCGGATCAAATCCTTTCAATTCTGGCAGCTGGATTGCCTTAGAGTTCTTAGTTTTGCTTGTCCAAATAAACATCATAACAGTTGTTCTATCAGTTTCTAAAGAAGAGAAGCCAGTTTGGCCTCTGAGAACATGGATTGTCGGGTATGATATCGGGTGTCTTCTAAGTCTACCTCTTTTATATTGGCGCTACCGAAATCGACATGTCGCCCAAATTAATAGCGCTCTGGAGAGGAGCAGTGAAGAATCTAGGTAAAAAAGGCTTCAGTTGTGAATCAGTGTGTTCATTGGGGAAGCATATTTCTTATGTTTTATCAATTAATCTTATGTTTTTGGTTTGGCAGGTGTGCATATTTCATGAACAAATCCAGGACTTTTCTTGAGCTATTTTTTGCAATATGGTTTGTGATGGGCAATGTTTGGGTCTTTGATTCACGCTTCGGTTCGTTTAATCGAGCTCCGAAGCTGCACTTGCTCTGCATTTCTTTACTTTCTTGGAATGCTGTCAGTTATTCTTTCCCATTCCTTCTATTTTTGTTGCTCTGTTGCCTTGTGCCATTGATGAGCAATCTCCTAGGACACAATATAAATATGGGCTCCTTTGATAAAGGAGCATCTGATGATCAGATTTCGAGATTACCTAGTTGGAGATACAAAGAAATCGAGGCCAATTTAGAGCATGGTGATGATTCTGAGAGCAATTCAGATCAGGAAAATCAAAATTCCGTAAGTTCTTACCTATTTATATATTAAGTTGAAGAAGAAATATATGCTAAAAGACCCATTAATCTGTATCCATGAAGAAACTGATAATTCTGTGTTCTGTTTTCTTTTTTTTTTGTTGGATTGCTAGGAATGCTGTATTTGCTTAGCTAAATACAGAGACAAGGAAGAGGTTAGGCAATTACCATGTTCCCATCTGTTTCACCTTAAATGCGTCGACCAATGGCTTAGAATTATATCTTGCTGTCCCCTTTGCAAACAAGAAATTGAGAGATGATTAAGATCAGATTAAAATGCTGAGGAGCTAAGATCTCTCTGCATGGAAAAGTTCATGTTGATATATGGTGAAAGTTTACTTGTCTGCTTATTCCATTTGAAGAGTTAAGTTCAACAATAACTGAAATTGTATTGAAGTTTACCGTCCAATATGTGTTTATTATCCCCCCATTGCTGCATGTTCTGTCATCGTCAAGGAGAAAACATTGATCACATATTCTTCCAATGTGAGTTTTCTAGTAAAATTTGGGGGGAATGGTGCACTTTATCTGGTAACTGGTTCATCCCCCCCCCAGTAAGGTGGAGGAGGCTCAATCCTTGAACCACATCTCGTCCTTGTTGATCGAGGAACAGGAAATAGGTATGATTGCGTTCTATGCAACATTATGGTTGCTGTGGCTTGAACGCAATAACAGGGTATTTCATGATCGGGCTAAATTTACAAGTCATATTTAGGAGGATATCAAGCTAAATGCGAGTACATGGTCTTTGCTTTGAAGTTTGGAAAAGGGTCTTCAATCTCGAATTGGTTATTGAACTGGAATAATTGTATGTATGTGGGTAGGGGATGTCTAAGATTTAGTTTTCTTTGATTTTGTAAGCTTTTTGCAATTGTTTCGATAGTACTGAAGTCGGCTCAGGGGGTAGTTATTTTAAGTATCACCTCTGGTGAACATAGTTTTGTACAGTTTTCTTGTATTAAATAAATATATCCTTAGTTTCCTCTCAAAAAAAAAAAAAAAAACAATGAAGATTCAGCTGGGAGTTCTAATTTTCACATTGTAAGAAAAAAGGTACCACTTCTGCCTTTGATCCTTGTTATTTCCCGTTGCTGTTGTAATACAGGAGACAATATAAACATATACTGTATATAGAGCTTGGGAACTTGTTGAATACAATTATACTTATTTCTTTTGGGTGATTTGTTGTTTGAAGGATACCTTTTGTAATGTAAATATTCAATTCTAGGTCAAGCAGATGGACGAAGTAATTTTTTACCAACAAGATATAACAGAGAGCAATTTGAAATTATACATTATTATTTATGAATGAAACAATATTTTCAATTATATGAACAAAATTTTGTTACAGAACGTACTTACAAGTAGACCTCTCGACTACAAGACACAACAGAGAGAAACTTGAGATAACCATCTGGCAAGGTTTGAATGCTAGCAGCAGATAGAAAATAGTGAAATGGAGATAAGGAAAGCATACAGCATGTACAACTACAAACAAACGAATTAAGACATGCAACTTCATTTACGGTTTGTTTTCCACCTTTTGACAGGAAATAAAGTTAAACTTTTACTTGAGACATGAGACCGAGGCTCTGTTAATCGTAATCTAGAAATGGCAACTTGATGTTGATCATTACTTTCCTCAACATCCAAAAATGGCTTCATATCAAACTGGCCTCTGGTAAATCCTCTGGCAACCTGATGTAATAGTGTTGAAATTACAACATTTAGGTTTAGAAAAGAAAATTTGATTAATGATTCATAGAATATAATCTGAAAATTTGACCTTGCATGCATAACAGTACCAATATAATACAGGCCATGAGGCATGGACTAGCCCAACCGAGCATTACGGGAAGTAGGAAACAACCACAAAGAAAGGGCTCCAGTCCTAGGAACTATCCAAAATACCAAATTCTCAAATAGAAGGCATGGGTAAATTAAGAAAATATTAGCTCTGAGCATACCTTCAAAATAATCCAGACTTTGAGAGAACTACACAGTAGTGCAAGTCTTGTCTCTTTCCCGGAAGTTAAGTAGACACACATGGAATGATCCACCCTCAGAATGAATCTTTGCCAAGATTTTGGGTTTTCAGGGTCTGCCTTCTGGTCAGAGTTTGCCTAAAGAAGACAAAATTACAAAATTTGCATAACATTGGCTCAAAGAATGACAAAATTAAAGCATACTAACTTGACAAAGTGAGTTTCAAGCATCCAACAAAAGAAGTATTCCAACAAGAAAAACAAATGCAAATTCTATCAAAAGCTTTGTGAATTAAATCCTAAGAGTCTAAGACTCTCCTTCATGCATATATTTACAAGAGACTAAAAACTTACTCCGCCAAATTAAGAAATAAAAGGTAGAAAATACTTTTTTTATTTATTACAAGTATTCCCTAATTTTATCTAAGATGTGGATAAAGAAAATTCAAAGGGTATGCTATTTTATTAGCTGCATGAGAGTTCCTCTCATTTCCAACAGTGATGTATTCTTACTAATTAATTTGATTTCTTCCCCAAAATAAACAAGCAAATTGTGTACTCACGAGTAACCGGCGAATTTGATGTTCAATTTTAGAAAAGGAAGTCTCTAAAGCTTCAACTCTCCCTGTAGCATGACAACAAGTGCATGGTTCACTGATCATAAATGTCACACTCGGACGCACCTGTGTACCATTGAACCACAATTAATTTTAATGAATTTAAATACTTTAAAGCACAAATATTGATGATTTCAAGATACGCTTACCCTTTTTCTTGTTATTTCCATAAGCCCATGCCTTGACAATTCAGAGACTTTCACCAATGACCTGTCCCTCTCAACGGCCTTTTTAATTTCTTCATAAACCAACCTTTTATTTGCTGAAATAGAGAGTTTTTTAAGTTGAGGCAATGAGATTAGTATGTGTTGTTAAACCAAATTTCACATGATGTTTCCTTACAAGTACCCATATTGAAGTCAAAATGAAAGGATCATCATCTTTACCAGGGTTATTCATGTACCACATTCAGGGATATAGGGTAATAGCCAAATGAGAATATTCATTCTAAATGTATGAGGTCCTAGTTACTACCAAAGCTGTCAACACTTCTCATTTCCTGATTTATCTATCAACGCCACTAACAAGAAGCTAGGATGCAATGCAAACAATGATGATCATAGGAGATAGATTTTGGAGCTAGAAGATATACTTGGAGGTTTCACTGCATCAACTATTCCAGCTCACCCACAAACAAAAACGGCAGGATATATGCTTCCTTACAGTATGTATAAACTACACTATATGTGAAGAGGCTTTAAGAAGAAAGAAAGAAATAAAAACAATCTAGGTTCTTTCAATCATCCAACAATACATGTGATGTATCACTAAAGAAAATGTTATGAAGAAGTTCTTACAATAAAATATTAGGTAATAATTATTGAGTTTTATTTTTTTTTGTTAAGCTTAGGATTTGAACCATGACCTCATTGCTCAAAACCCATTGTCAAAACACAAAGTTAAGGTTTTAGTCATATTTTTTCAATTTTACTTAATAGACAACTTATTTACAATCTCTACTAGCTTTTTTTTTTTTTTTACGCATCAACCAACTTGAGGTTGGTGTGATGGTTAGGGTTTGAATCCTAAGTTTGAATCCCACCCCAAGCACGCCTTTTCCTATAGAGTTTTCTAGTGCGTGAGAATTGGTAAGTTAATGCACATCTCAAGGGACTAGGTGGATGCGCAAACTCCCTCAAATTAAAAAAATAAAAATAAATAAAAAAAATAAGTCTAATCCAACTACAAAGCCCAGAATTTTTAGTTTTCTAGCACACAAAACCTCAACTTTTTATTTCCCAAATCATTTTAATCAAAACCCTGTACTCTGCATCAATTATGGTTTTATTGTATTAGAGCTTGTAGCATCATCAAGCCTGAAGGTTGAATGGTTGACATTAAAAGTGAAATTACAATCAAACCATCAAAACAATCATGATGCAACAACAAAATGAAGAATTGGCCTTTGGAGAATGGAGAGTTTGGTAACTTACAGTCATCGGTCATATCTATAAAATCTACCACAATAATGCCACCAATGTCCCTCAGTCGCAACTCCCTTGCAATCTGGGCATAGCAGTTACTATTTTAGAAAAAATAAAAAAAAATTTTCCAATATTGTAAAATAATCTTCTATTAAAATGCTACAAACACTTCACTATTTTAAGTAGAATGCTTAATAATTGATGACCTAACATACTTGTTTTGCAGCCACAAGATTAACATCAAGAATTGCTTTCTCTTGTGAATTTCCTCTTCCAAGCATTCCATGTCCACCATTAACATCAATGGAGACTAATGCCTCTGTTTGTTCAATCACAAGTGAACCTCCATTGGCAAGTGGGACTCTGCAAGATGAGAGCCCCAGTAAGCATACAATTACATTTTGGATACTACATTGAAGCATTGAACAAAAAAATAAAAATGAATAAAAACACTGCTAAACTTGTTCCATTCAAAGTTGCAAAGAACTCATATCAGTCAAGATCAAGCTGGCATTTGCCAAACAAAAAAAAAAGATAGACAAACGATGTTGAAAAAAAAGATGAGACAAACGATGTTGACTCTTAAGTCATGGTACCACTTCCACTGGACAAGAAATTTCACAAACCACATATCACGTAAACTTTCATTAGATGAATTGAGTATATGTTGATATTTTCTGTATACACTACAATATATCCATATTATATCATTTCATTGTAAACAGTAAACGTATTTTTTTCCTTCTTTCTTCTTTTCTTTATTTCTTTCCTTTTTTTAAATTTTACTGTGATAAGGATTATATTGAACATGTTGGGATAATTTATCAACCCAACCAAAAATAGTAAAATATTGCAAGGGTTTCCTACCAGAATTGGTGAAAATAAGTAGTTACATGAACATCTTGAGTTGTTGGATTTGCACACAATATATAGACATATAAGCTATAGAAACTAATAACCAATGTTTTTCACCTTTTACTGAGCATGTTATCAATCTCTTCTTCAATGCCATATTCATAAAAAATGGGAGTTCTTTTATCGTATAGCTGAACTCGATCACAGAGATTAGGTGCGATTTCCTGAAGGTAGTTGGTAACCTGCAGAAAAACATAGCAAATGATATTATTTTATCCAACAGCAAAGAAATAAAGATGGCTTCATCAAATAGTTGAATGATAATTATGAAAGTAACCATAGGAGAAGGTAATATATCAGGAAAGACACGAACAAAACAGAACCACGAGGCATTTCAATTGGGACATCTATATGGATTTTACTCCAAACATCTTCAACTGAATGTTTTATTTTACAATATGGCATTTTGTGCTTTTAGAATGAAAAATTCAACATGGTATGGAAGGCAGCAAAATGGGTCGATCCCTTAGGAAAGGCCCACCAGCTTCAAAGTGTGAGAAAAAGATGTGCTTCAGATAAAAAAGTTTGCACTACGTCCTGGATATAAGTTGCAGCGGTTGTTAGCCTTCAATCCAAATCATGAAGTGATATAATTTCCAAAAGTCCTCCAATCGTTGTACTCAGTCCTATTGGCTACTTTTGCTAATGACTTATAGAAATAAAAATATAAGCTCTAGAAAGAAATGTTAAAGTTTGTATTTGCTCAAAATATTTTTTTAGCATTAGATGAAAAATGTGTAAAAAAAATGAGAAATGCATAATGAAGACCATCAATGTGCTTATTAGGAAGAGTAACCTATTCGTTATAAACAATAATGACAGAAGAAAAGGGAGACTGAAATACATGAGTGAGTAGGGTAATTAAGAAAACAATACTACATATAATATAATAGTAAACATTACTACCATATGACTCAAAGTCTTTCCAAAACTGTACGCCAATTCCTCAAGGAAGACTAGAGGAGATGATAAGGATCACACTCAAAATAATTTGCAAATTAGAAAATCTAAGTTAGGAACCCCCTACGAGGATATCTTGACTTCCTATCAAAGCAACCTTTATATGCATAGGTGATGAAAATAGCATCCATATTGCTTCCCAATTCTCCTTTTTTTTTTTTTTTTTTTTTTTTTTGCATATGATAAATCTCTCTTCTCCACATTATGCCATACCTCGTGATATGTTCGAGGAGAATCCACAATCATGCTCTTCACCTGAAAATAAGTTCATTTATACTTATTTTGATGCAATTACATATGAAAGTAAAATGAATGAAAAAATAGGAAAAGACAAAAGTGTGGGACATAATGAGAATGGGGTCACCTTCTCATTAAAGTAGTCCTGCGCCACAGAAAGGGTTTGTCCCATTGCCCTATGCAATAGAACAGGGATTGCCCCTTCCACGCCTTCATCTGCAGCTAGAGCTGCAGATTTTGCATGTTCTACTATATCTTTCCAGGTTAAGAGCAAGCCTTCCAAGTCTTTCTGCAATTCCTCCAAGGAATGACCAGCGGCAACTGTTCTTACAGTGAGGCCAAAGCCTGGAGGTTGCAAAGTTTTTGCAATGACTCTTAAGCGTGTACGTTCAACACCAGAAATTTTCTTTGACACTCCAACTCTGTCACATCGAGTGCTTAATATCTGCAATCCAGGGAAAAGTAAAGAAAAAAGACAAAAGAAAAATGATAGAAAAAAAAAATAAAAATTTAACAGCGATAATAATTGATCAATTATACAAATAATAATGTTACTTACCCAGAACCTGCTTCTTAGATTTGGATAAGCAGTGAGAGTTGGGCCTTTTGTACCTAATCCCTCTTTGACAACTTGCACAATAACTTTAGTCCCTTTACGCACGTGAGCCCATTTGTTTTCAGCAGGATGTTGTGCATTTGTTGCTTCCTTCTTATCTAGGAGAGCATGAAGTGACAGATGAGAATCAACGGAACTTTCCATTCCATTGGGCAGGAATTCATTAATTGCTTCTCCTTCTAGAGGATGCCCCTCTCCATCGCCATAGTCATCAAAATCAGCTTCACCACCACCATAATCAACTATACTACCATCTATTTTCCCTCAAAGACTTCTGCATAATCAAATTCATCCTCAACATAATGTTCCTTGAAATCTTCATCCCTAGGTTTTAATGAATCATCCTGAAAGTTGGCTTCTACAAAGCCGTCAATGATTTCAAAGTCATCATGTGATGCAAGTACATTGTCATGCATGTCTGTGTGCTCTTTAATCTCAATTGTTACGGAAGCATTAATGTTTTTATTTTTTACCTTATGTCGGAATGGGGGAAATACAAATGGTTCTCTATTTGGTTTGATATCCATAAGTGATGGCCTAGAAATTCCTATATTTACAAAAGCACCACCCATGTGGGGAACTAGTTTTGTAATCACTCCAAGATACACACTATTGCACTGCACATTGTTTTTAACAGGTTCTAGCAATAACTCAACCAATTTCCCATCTTCCAAAACAGCTATTCTTTGCATTGTACATATAGAAGAATTAATCAGTATAACAGTAGAAATGGGTTCCTCTAAAGAAGTTAATTTACTCTCATCTTTGGGACTTTCATTACTAGTATAACCCTTATTAGGAAATCCTAGTAGTGTGTATTCCTCTTGATTAGAACTTTTATTGAAAACAACAGAATCCAACTTATCCCTAAGTTGAAGAAAAAACAGAGATGATTGAACGAGCCAGGGCTCCTCAATTGGTTGGTCTCTTTCGGAGAATGTCTGGCTTGAATCAAACTCCTTATGATTTATATTGTTCACATAACCATTTCCAACGCAGTAGGACTCATGCTTGACGGGCACTTCATTTGCAGATTGTGTTGTTAGTAAAAGATCACTTTCAAGACTTCTAAAAATTCCACGCTCATCTGCCAAAACACTGGAAGTAATAAGTGTTCATCATGAGAAGAGAGGATGCCCCATAAGCAAAGATACCTTTCCAAGAATCATTACCTTCACTTTCCACTGATTTTGTAGGTTCTGTAGTAAGGCAAACATCTTCTATCCAAGAATTCCAAGCATGAAGTGGAATCCTTTCAGTCTGGAAAATCATCCATGAATCTCTAACCACAATCTTTTTATTTTGTTTGCTCTTTTGAGGCACTGACACTGAAAACTCAGGTCCTGGTCTCCAAATGGGATCATAGGAGGGCCACTTATATCCTTTTATGAAATAATTGTACTTGAAATTCATTCCACATGGCACCTATCAATGAATGGGAACTCAAAGTTCAAGATAAAATGCCATTCCATGACATAAAACTGAAAAGATAGTCTAGATGACAAGGTAGGTGATATAGAGATAATCAAGCAATATACCTAGTAAGCAGAGGTCACTTAGCTTTTAAATGGAACCATGAAAAACACATATATCATTCATATGTCACCGTGTAATGAAATGCAAAACATACTTGCATTATGTAAATAAAAATAGTTGTTACAGCGAGAATAGCTTTTAATTTCCCTTCATTATGGGTAAAAGCTAGTATTTAATAAAAATACTTGTTACATTGCTAATAACAATAATAATAAATACAATTTGCACAACTACCTTTAATTCTGTCTTCCACAAGTTAGCATCTTCAGTAGGGGACATGAGAATAGCCATCTCTGGTTTCCAGCAGCCTAAATGAACAGGATCTCCAGTGATGTACAAAAGCTGACCATCCTCTAAATCTGCTTCTACTGTCCAAACTACTTCGCATATTTCTTTGTAGGATGCACCTGAGTTACACAAGAAATCAAACAGTTCAAGATCCATAAGCCACCAAAAGTAAATGAGAATTTACGAGAATGCTACAAGTAGGGTCATGCAAAACAATAAATTTTAACAATTAGACTCAAAATGATAGAGGACAATGGATGAATATTGAAAAAATATACTTCAAACTATCTAAAAACTTAAAACCAATGCCTAAAAACACTAAAAAGGGCTCAAGAATAGAAATCATGGATCATTCTAAAGTTAATCTTTGGCATGTATTTTAAGTAGCATTACTTACATGAAAATTTTATTGAACAACAGAATGTTTTTCAACAAGAAAATCCAACAAACACATTACCTCTACTCACTGAAACTACAGTCGATTTTGAAAGATAGGCACGCTTTCGTGTATGAAGAATGAATCCGTTCTGCAAGGGCATGCAATGACATATGTACCTGTCTCGGAAAAAGAAGCTACTAGAGATTACTTAATTAAAGATACAAGATAAATGTCTTAAATTCATCTTAAAATATGCAAGAAGTTTTAAAATTATAATATATTGGTTCACATATGATTCTTAATGCAAACTTACACTTGTGACAAAATTTCAGTATATTTAATTGAATTAAACTCAAACATATATAAATTATGATTTTATTTCACTCAATTCAACTTTTATTTATTTCTTTTTTTAGTAAACTAAAAAAGATTCCCTTGCTTTATTATAAAAGATGTTACAGGAAAATTAAAAAAAATAAAAATAAAAACAAAAACTTGCTTAAAGATTGCATTTTGATTCCTAAAACACTATTATAAGAAGTAAAACATCAGAAGAATTTTAACATTTAAGAACCCAAGACACAGTAAACCCCATTTGACATTTAAGAACTTCAACAAAACACAGAATTAAAATTTAAAATTTAAAATTCACTCACGTTAACAGAGCTCTTTCACTGCCCAGAAACGATGAACGAAAGCTGCCGGGACGCCGGCCGGCCAGAAGCGGCCTGGCCGGAGATTCACAGGCACGCATCCTTAGGAAGCAGAGACGATGGACTCCGAAGCCTCGAAGTAACTGTGGATTAGATAGAGCGAAGCACAAAGAACTGCGAAAAATAATGCTTATTTACGGATTTACCACCTCGCAACCCGCATGTCACGTGACCACACAAGTCCTCGGTCCAGTTAACCCGAACCAGGACCGGACCGAACTAAAACCAGATCGGACCGGATCGTTTTTTGTTTTAAAAACCGAGCCGAATTAACCGCTGTGAACCGCTCTGAAGTCTGAAGTCATGGTGTCTTCTTCTCTACAGCTGCCTCCTCCTTCAACAAAACCAGTCCAAAATCACCGAAAATATCACTCCAATTCAATTGAAACACTAAGAAACGATCTTCTTTTCAACTTCAACACCCCATTTGAACTTAAACAAGTCCACTCTCTCATCATAAAATGCAAAGAAAGTCATTCAAGTCTCCCCCTTTCGCGAGTTGGGTCGGTTTGCGCGCTTAATTCGAGCTTTGATTACGCTAGATCGATCTTCGAGCAGGTTGAGAAGCCCGAGATCATTATATGGAATTCTTGCTTGAGGAAATTTGCTGAAGGGGATTCTCCTGTTGATGCTATTCGTCTGTTTTACCGGTTACGTCGGGCTAATATCCATCCTGATACTTTCACTTGTTCATTTGTTCTCAAAGCTTGTTCGGTCTTGCAGGACCTTTCCGACGGTAGAATAGTTCACGGGTTGGTTGAGAAACTCGGGTTTCATTCGGATTTGTTCCTGCAAAACACAATTGTTCATATGTATGCCTGTTGCAGCGTCATTGATGATGCTCGGAAGTTGTTTGATAAAATGCCTCAGCTAGATGTTGTGACGTGGAATATCATGATAACACAATTGACGAAAAGGGGTGAGATTGAGCAAGCCCACGATTTGTTTGATTTGATGCCTGAGAGAAGTGTGAGATCGTGGACAGCGATGATTGCGGGTTATGTGCAATGTGGAAAGCCAAAGGAGGCAATTCGTTTATTTACGAAGATGGAAGAAGCTGGGGAAAGACCTAATGAGGTAACTGTTGTGGCTGTTTTGGCAGCTTGTGCAGATTTGGGTGTGTTGGATCTTGGTAGGAGGGTTCATGAGTACTCAGATCGATGTGGGTTTAGGAGAAATGTACGTGTTTGCAATACCCTGATTGATATGTATATTAAATGTGGCTGCTTAGAGATTGCACGCAGGGTTTTCGATGAGATGGAAGAACGAACAGTGGTATCATGGTCAGCCATGATTGGAGGATTTGCAATGCATGGCCGAGGCGAGGAAGCTCTGAGACTTTTCTCTAAGATGTCTCAAATTGGTATCAGACCAAATGAGATCACTTTCATTGGATTACTACATGCTTGTAGCCACATGGGACTGATCGATGAGGGGCGTAAATTCTTTTCTAGCATGACCAAGGAATATGGAATAGTTCCAAAGATTGAGCACTATGGATGTATGGTCGATCTTCTTAGCCGTTCAGGGCTTCTCCAAGAAGCTTATGAGCTCATTAAGAACATGCCCATCGAGGCAAATGGGGTCGTGTGGGGTGCTCTTCTTGGTGGATGTTGGGTACACAAGAATGTGGAGCTAGCCGAAGAAGCAATTAAGCATCTTCTTGTACTAGACCCACAAAATGATGGATACTATGTTGTGTTGTCAAACATCTATGCAGATGCAGGAAGGTGGGATGATGCAGCAAGAGTGAGGAAGCTGATGAAAGACCGAGGAGTGAAGAAGACACCCGGGTGGAGTTCAATCTCTGTAGATGGTGTTTTACATGAGTTTGTTGCTGGAGATGGAGCTCATCCTCAAGCTGAGGAGATATATCAGAATTGGGAGAAATTACTGGAAAAACTGAAGCTTAGAGGTTATGTTCCCAACACCTCAGTAGTCTTGCTTGACATGGATGAGGATAAGAAGGAACACGTTCTATTTCGCCATAGTGAGAAGCTGGCTGTTGTTTATGGGCTAATGAAGACCCCTCCCGGAACACCAATAAGAATTATGAAAAATCTCCGTGTTTGTGAGGATTGCCATGCTGCTCTAAAACTGATATCAGAGGTATCTAATAGAGAGATAGTTGTTCGTGATCGGAATCGATTTCATTGTTTCAATAATGGTTCTTGTTCTTGTAGGGATTATTGGTAGCATATTCTACAAACCTGAAAGTGTTCTTATAAATTTTATATATGTCTAAATCACTTTTCCAGCATGTTATGATAAAGCTTTTTATTCCTTGAGCATGATATGACAATTACATTACAATTCCATCACTTTCTAGGAGAAAACAGGGCATCCATCAGCCTCTATTCCAGGAGCAGTGGGGCAAACTGCAAGTGGGCAATGATCATCCAGTTCCAAACCCCACCATTGCATCCCATTTATATCCTTTATCTGCAGAGTTATATAACTAAGGATGGCACAGAAGGCAACTCCAGCATCCAATGCCGCCGATAACACGTAGTTGTGCCTTGCCCACCAGCCCCTAAACTTCCGGTAAACATAGAAGTTGAAGAAGACACCCACTGCTCCCCAACACCAGTAGTTCACAGCACCGGCTTGAGGCATCATTCCGGTGGCACCCAAAAGGACCGGCATGTTGATGAGGCTAATCCATTTTTGCTTCGGAAACATCCGGGAAAGCACCCAAACTGGTACCGGTGCTAAGGCTCCAATGAGGAAGAAATAATTCATCTTTGAATAGAGTCCTAAGCGTCCAAACATGCGAAGTGGCCCAACAACACCCCAGATTATGGAAGCATTGTAGAAAACGTCATCTCCCGGGCATGTCCATGGGCTTCCCTCGGGCAGCAGTGCTGGATGGCAAATGTGTTTCACTGATGTAAGTAGCCACCAACCTGTGCCAAAGTAGACGGTCGATGAAATCACTGTGCCCACCAGCTGAACAACAAACATGGATTTTGGAGGGATCTTCATGTAGTGACCAAGCTTGAAATCTGAAAGGAACATGATTGCCTGGGACATACTAATGTAACCATATGTCTTAAAAGCAACATTGGCAAGAGGCTTTCCAGGATATAAGTAACCTATTATCAGCTCTGTAATCACATTTAGTCCTGGTTGCTGCATTCACAATTTCCAGACATACCAGTCAAATCCTCTGAATTAATAAGTAAGAATGACAAAATAATATACAATCTGACCCTCTTGTAAGCTGCATAAAGTTCCTCTCTACCTGGTTTGTTGTAGCTGTAATTATGCCAATGGGAAGAGTGAAGATAAAAGCCAAAGCCATTGCTAGTATAACACCCCAGTAAGGAAGCTGCAATTGCCTATTAAAGCCTTCACAAGCAACCATTGAGAGAGCAACCACCACAACCATAAGTATATAAAACCACCATTGAGGGACAGAACTATAGTTCTTCTTCATCAACCTAGTGTGCACGTCGCTAAACTGATTTTGAAGCGTTTCTTGTGTTTGTTTCCAAATGGTTCTAATCAAGAAGATCACAAAAATATATATGGAAAATGTTAGCTTTAGTAATTGAACCAAGGGAAAGTCATTTGTGAAAAAAAAAATGAAGTACCTGCCATAGAAGAGGGCAACATGAGTGAGAGTAGCAGCCAATGTTGCAAAGCTAAGACCGTAAGTAAGTACGAAGAATATACTTAGATGAACCTTGCTGTAATTAGCATAACCTACGGGATCAAATGAGAAGGTTGTACGGTTCAAAACTCTCGAAACATTGTAGGGTTGGCCATCATAGCTGAACACATGAGGGGAGAAAATTGGAAACTTCTTGGCTTCATATGTGTTGGTCCAATAGGCTGCTGGAATTATGATGTAAAGAACAATGATAAAACCAATCATCACATTAATGATAGCAAATCCTGGAGTGGCTAAGGGAGTTCCTAAGAAGCTGGCCACAGCTGCCCAATCAATGGCAAATGTGCCAACGCCTAGGCCGAGCGAACCAGACCCGATTTGCTGTGCTGTTACAGAGTCCTTCCATATCCAACAAATGAAAGAAAGTGCAGTTATCGAAGGAAAGAGATAGTTTGGAACTATGTAGTATGAGAAACTTGTTACAAGGACTAGCAAGAAAAATTGTAGCCTTGTAAGTCCTCTCTTTCTCCTCTTCTCTTCTTCATGCAGTGCCCTACAAAGTTCACAAAATTAGCTCAAGTTCTTCACAGTGACATTATATCATGAACCCATTTGGTTGAGCATTTGGAAACTGCTTATGAGCCAAAAAGAGTTTTTGGGTCATTTAGCAACACTTCCTTTGAAGAAGCTGATTGAGACCCACTTTTCCAAAAAAAAAAAAAAAGAAGAAAAAACACTTTTGCAAAAGCGGTACCAAACAGGGCCCATATATCAAGCTTTTAAATAGAGGTAGAGGAAAAATAAAAATAAAAAACACCTGAAGAGGGACACTTGAACTAGGTTGGATGGCCACCACATGTAAGGAGAATCAACAAGAAATTTTCTGAAGAGACCAGCCCACCCATACCCAAGCATCTAGCCAAAAAAGAGCAAAAAAACTTCATTAAATCTAAACTACTTCAAGATTGTGTGTACATATAATTACATGTATACATGTTGAACAAAAATTAAATCATCACCTGAGTTGTCAAGCTTAGTAAAAAAGCTGCCATGGGATGAATTTTTACATAGTAAAAGGCCTTCACTATGGTAATTATGTTGACAGCATAAACAGGATTTGAACCAGAAGTTGCAAAGATTGTGATCAAAACATGTTCTTTGAGGTTGAATGGGCCTGGGTTCAATGAAAATGACCATTTTGTTAATGGAATTGGGATGGGTCTTTCGGGTAGAGTTGCAGCCATAAGTTTTCCAATTGGAAGAACAACTATCTGAGCTGAGACTGCTGAGATATACAATGGAAGACGGCGGTAGCCGAAGAACTGGTTCAAGAATGCCAGTACTGAACATGCTATGATCCCTAACACCCATGTTCGAAACGTCAAAACAGGTAATGTTTTATCATCTGTAATTGGAACTGTGAGACGAACTTGATCGATTGGACAATCGTTCACTTCTTCTGCAAGAACTTCATGTTAGATCTTACAATCCCAAAGAAACCATTCTGAATTAACTCATTACTTTTTCCTTATCATCTTCTAAGCATATAGTTCACACAGTAAGCAGTAAACTATATACAGATTGATGCTCATACTACTATGTAATATATAGTAAGAATGGTTTTCTTTGGCCATTATTGATACTAAAACCCATGAAAACTATATATTATAGTTATCATGGCAACATGCCAATCTGGCAAGATAATTGAAGGAAGCAACACGAGCCTTTTTACGGGGAAACTCTCACCTGCAGAGTTGGTATCAGTTTCAACAGATTTAGCTGGCGTTGTAATCTGCTGGTAATCTAATTTCTCAGGCTCAAATGACATGGAAACCTCTGTGTCGTTGACGCCTGTCATCGTTCACCCCCGCAACTGAATCTAGAATTAGTGAAGCTGATCATATAAAAAAGATTCAGCTAAGCATTGCTTATGATGTAACTAAGCTAGTTGGAGAGTATAAAGAGAATGCCGGCCATGGTATTTGATAACGTACGCTACCTTAGATTCCAACGCTTCACTTTCTTTCATTTTCGTCTTGTTTTAAACTACACTTCGGATTGTTTGCTACTTCCAAATATGGCACAAGAAGGAACAGTACATGTTAACACAAAATTTGTTAAGTTTGGAAGGGCTTGTCTAGACTGCTTTATTGGAATCTCAGGAGGGAGAGGAACCAAATTGCTTGATTCTTTTTCTTGTTATTATTATTATTTCTTGAAAGGAACCGTTAAGATTCTTCCTAAGCCAAACATAAAAAATTGATGTTGATGTAATGTGCTATCATGAAAATGCTTGAATAGAAATAATAATCTCACGTCAATTATGAATAATAACTGAAGATTTGCATGCAGGCCAAGAGATGATCAAATAGGAACTATGTGAGTGAAGGAAGCAAAATAAATATTAAAAGAAAAACCAATAGATTATATCTAGTAAAATTATGTCAGAGATTTGATGGATTTAGGATCTGCAAGTTGAAAAAAAAAAGTACATTTGACTCCTGTCAAAGCAGTATAGAGTTTTATGTTGTAAACTTCTCATCATTCTTCCTCTTCCACCATTTCAGGCTGAAAAAAGAGCTTCCAACCAGTCTTACTGCAAAGAGTAAGGTTACATAAACAATATATATTAGTTTTACTAAACCCCACAACGAGCTAGTGGGGGTTTTATATAACTATTATATTCAAGGCATGTTTGCGTGAGTTCATCATATTTGCAAGTGTGGCAAAACCCCACTCCCTTGCCTCTTATAGCTGCTACAAAGTATTTGAGACTTGAGATTCTGAGTCTTCAATCACAACTGTCATTTAATTACAGATGCATTGGTCTTCCCGTTTTCTCAATCTTCAGAAACTTTCATTCTGTCTAGAGATTGTGGGAGCCCGTTCTGATCCTCGAGTTTATGCAACTCGGATTCTATGGTTTCAACAAGCTTTGTTCCTTCAACATCAGTTTCAGGAACATCCACATGGAAAGAACCTTGCTTGATAGGTGCAACAGTTTCTGATTTCATGGCTTGCTGTTTGACATAGTTGTAGAACTCTTGATGGAAGGGATGATCAAAGGAAAAGCAGTCAGTTTCATTGTTAGAATAGCGGAAAGAACCAGAGCCTTCTCTTTTACAGAAATGTGGAAGGGATGCATAGTCCATTATCTGCATTTAATGTATAAATCAGAATAATTAAACATAACTTACAGGAGAAAATGAAGCACTACATTGGAACAGCAACTTATGAAGAGCAAGGTTTTAAGGATCAAAATTTATTCTGAAACATTAATATAGATGCTAATGCAGATAAATGCAAGGGCATGAATATGTATAAAACATGGAAAGAGGTGTTTAAATTTCAGATATCCCAGTTGTTATTTTCTCAATATGCAAAAGATTCCCATATGGTCATACCTTCAACAACTCATCTTTCCCAGAGCCTTGTAGCACCTGAACTTTCCTCCTTGTTCTCTCTTGCAGAAGAGGCTTCACAACCTACAACCAATACAGATAATATGCTTTAAACATGCAAAATTGCTATACCTATGGCTATGGAAGCGTTCTCTGGGATCACCTAGCCTTCCCTCTTTGGCTTTTGCAGGCTTATGAAGCCCTTATAAATAATGCAGAGGCCATGGCTATCCAAAATGCATGGATCTTGCTGCTGCACGACATGTTCCCAAACTTCTCATTCATATTGGACTCTTAAGATGCTGATGTAATCAATCCAACATAATGTTCGAAAGTCTATCAATCACTAAATCTCCCATAAAACAACCAATTCGATTCAATCAATACTATAGATGGATGATTCTAGTTTTCGTGTTCATTATATTGTTATTCTTTCTCACCAACAAAATTTAGATTTAACTCTCCAAGAAAAAGAAAAGAAAAGAAAAAAACATGTCTAATTCTTTTAGTGAACTAATAAAGCAAAACCCAGTGGTTGATCAGAATTTGTATAGGATTCATAATTCATAGAAAGGAAAATGAAAGCAGATGACAAACCCAAAGGAAAAGAATGATTGTACCTTCCAGCATGCTGAAAATACATATGGAACATTTACAATGTAATATGTATCTGTCTTTTCTGGATAGTTTAGGTCGTCAATGGTTGATATGGCAGTCAGTAGCTGTGGTGACAGACATGCAAAGATATGTCAAGAGTGGTACAATCCTCTAAAAAGGAGACTCAAAAAGAAGAAGGAATAATAAGAGTATGAGTAGAATCAGTAGATTGGCATAAACCAACACACCCACATTCTAAAAACAATCAGTTGGCAACACATCAGTAGAAGGTATCACCACAGGAGCTTAGAGTACATGTGTTTGTTTGTCAAGGGTTTTTTTTTAAAGGAAACAAAATAATATTGCTTTAATAAGGAGTCCGCTGTTCATCAAGTAAAAGTGTTACAACTCACAGGTTTGTGATCTATGACAGGTGCATGCTTCATGATCGCATTTAGCTTATTCAGACAGCCATAGATGGACAAAAGGAGAGAGAATCAATGTACATCAGCTGACTCAGCTTCCATTAATCTAGTTTCATTTAATCTTTTGCAGTCCTTGCACTTATTATTTTAACAAGTAAATATTGTAGTAACATAGTGCACATATATCCAATGCTGGCATATGTCATAATATTTGAAATTTCATGGTTGGTTCACTTCTTTTACCAATTCTTTTTCCAAAATTTATCAATCAAGAAAAAAACTGGAACGGTTGGAATGGACACTGAAAAAGGTGAGCAGAAAGAATATTAAAGCCCACACATATTAGAGGTTAAGGCATATCAACTGAATAGGAAATCTATAAACACTACAGTAGCCACCTCCTTGATTGAAAAACTGTCAAAAACACATGCAAAAAAAAGATTCATGATCTATATAACCAAAAGGAACAGGACAGCTATTTCTCACAAAAAGGTTCCCCCCATGCACCCAGATTAATCAGGTCAAAGATATAATGGTTTCATATGGATGAACACGATTCTTGTACAAGAAAAACCAAAGAGAACCAAAAAAAGAAGGTCGAGTTTCAAAGAAGAACTGAAACTGGAAAAGAGAAGTAACAAATTACCATGGCTCAAGTGTAATTGCAGAGATAAATGAGCAAGAGTGAGAGTGTAAACGAACAAAATAAAACAAAATATACCTTAATATGGCTTAGTGCTGAAATCTTTAGACCAGTCATATCTAAAACCTTCACACATGTGGCAATATGTCTGCCATATTTTTGTGTTGCATTTGGCTGCAAGAATAGTTACAAGTTAAAAGGATGACCACATCCCATTAAAGCTTGCACTTCCAAGATGATACTCACTAGAACAACACGATCTCGGTATTCATTGATGTGGATGTGTGACTGGACATAGTAGTGAACCTAAAATAAAGAAGCATACATGTAATGCCAGAACAGGGGATATAGACATAATTAAACAGAAATAAATGAAAAATATCATATTCCATACAGAAGCTTTATCGAAGGTGCTCTGCCCTACACCAACAGCAAATACAGGGAGGCCCTGCAAAATGGAGGATGTAAGTCAAGAGTAGCAAAACAGGATAGAATATTTAATTAGGCTTAAAACAATATTTTTCTTCTTACATACAATATATTTTCCATACACATGAAAGCAGTGTCAAGAAATGAATTAAAATATACAACAGAAAATAAATAGGAAATGTACACATGCAACCAGTGAAGCACAGGTGGTGGTAAATACCTTTCTAGAGTAACCTGATAGGCCTAGGAGTTGTGAATCCCGTACTGCTCTATATAACTCAGTTGGTATTATAGGTTTCTACATAAAGAAAGAGTAGACAAATCAATGTCAGCAATTTAAGGTCATCATATTAGATATACTACAGAGAAAAAGACACCATGAATAGGGCATTGAATGTGATGTGATTTTGCCACTACTCACTAGAGATCATCATGATCATGCATGAACACCCTATAGACATTAAGATATGTTCCAATATAATACAAGGTTATCACAGCCATGCAAGTGAGTTTAGAAGAGGATAGGCATTCCACGCTTATTTTCTAATGATATTACACCAAACTGGGGCTTTCAATTTTTTAGTTTGCAAATTACGTATTTATGTGGCTTTTAATAGTAAAAAGCATGCTACCCATTTCTTTATAAAAATGCCCAAACAGGAGAAGAAAAAGACCAATGCATTATGAATCTATAACACAGCCAAAAAAAAAATGTTTTCACATATAATCGTCATAATGTCTTGACCAAAGAACCATAAAGAAATAGAAAATCCCCCCAACATCAAGAACTTGTAGAAGCACAAATACAGCCAGAACTTCTAAAATCTATACAAATTTGGTATCTACCTAACAAAATACTCACCGCCAATATGCTATCAATTTCATTTTGTATCCTCCAGTTTAAGCAATCTACCAACTGAAACAGGACGGAGAAATCAGTAACATGGAGAGACACAAGAAAGTAAAAACATAATCAACAGAGACACAATGATACTTGGTGGTTAGTTGACAAAAAATGCAACTCCAAAGACCAAGTATTACATTCACCTTCTTGCCAGTCAAAGAACAAATATATCAATAACTAAAAAGGTAACAAGAAGAAAGAGGAGAAAAGTTCTAACAAAAAGAACCACATCTTACCATTTTGTACGCTTTAGAAACATTCCAATCTCTCGCCTTAAGAAACCGCACCAAGGTTTCAGCAGTATATCCTTGATGTATATTCTGTAAATCAAAGTAACAGCTTTCGGATGATTAGAATTGTACCACAAACTGTTCTCTCCACTTTCTTCAAAGTTCAATCCTTCAAATTGAATACGGAAGGGGGACAAAAAGGCCCCAGGGACTAAATGCATTCTATGAAACTGGAAGATTCCAGTAGCTGCTCCCTAGTCTCCATAACTATGAGCAAAGTGTCTATTAGATTCACTAACATAACTGAAACATTCTACCTCAAAACATTCAGATATCTAATGTAAAAATGCAGATCAGGCTCACTGATTTAGTAAAGCAGCATACTCTATTGTGCAAAACAGTGTGAAATCCCGAACAAAGAAGCGGGGAATAGAAGTGAAACAAAAAGGGTCAAATACAGTAATCAGTACTAACTGACCCAAATCCAAAGGGCCAGATCAGTTCGGTAACAATGCTAACCAGGAACTGAACATCTCAACTACAAATCTTACATCTAATTTCACAAAAAGGAGGTAAATTTGACCAGTGAAGCCCCAAATCACTCCTCAGAACCGCTAATAAACAAAAATATTGAGCAGATCCAGAGACCTGAAGTTCACATATTGCTAACTGCAACACACGCATTGCAATTTCAACACAATAACTTGCAGATGCAGATTAAATCAACCCCAAGACCAAAAAAAAAAAAAAAGAATAAAAACATGTAAAAACTCCTAAAATTTTCAAAATTTCTTTAAAAAAAAAAAACCAAGAAGAAGAACCCAGGAGATGCACTAACCTGGAATGTGTTCTTCAAAGGCTCGTCCACTGTACCAAAAAAAAAAAAAAAAAGATATTATGATTATGTAATTCTACAATAAATAAGTTGCAAAAAAAAAAAAAAAACAAATCAACATTGCAGAGCTTTGGAAGTAACCTTCATCCATTAAGACCTTGAACTGCTTGATCGCATCCTCCGAAACGATCCCCATTCTTCTTCTACACAGTTCACTTTTTCAACAACTTCAAAATCATAAAAAATAAAAATAAAAATACCCAAAAAAAGGTAATTTTTAGGATCTTCTCAAGTTCTTTGAAACTGTCCTTCTTCTTCTTCTTCTACGCAAGAAAGAATAGGAGAAGACCATCAAAAAAGACAAGTAAGTTACAGTCAATAATGGCTGGCTTCCCGAGCTTTCCTCTTCTGTAAAATTAAAGCTTCATCTCTCAAGTCTCAAAAAAAAAAAAAAAAAATGCCAAAAATAAAAGTAAAAAGCAAAGTGCAGCGCTCTTAAAAATTGAATCTTTTCCGTACATTCGCGCGTGTGAAACCTGGACACTTCTCGTCTCCTTCCAAAAAAAAAAGATAAATCTTTTTTTTTTTTTTCATACATTATTAATCACGGTGTTAAAAAATTATCGATTTTTATTTCCAATTTCCGTGGCCTCTATGGCTCGATTGTCAAATTTGTAATCACAAATTCACAATCCAATAATAAAAGGTATTCATGCATTACACCCGCCCTTTCTTTATCTCTTTATCTCATTTAAAAAAAAAAAAACTTTGTGTAAAGTTACTATAAAAAAAAAAAAATATTAAACTTTTTAAATTTTTTTTTTATATCCGTTCATTTTTTATCCTAAATTTTTTAACTCTTTAATTGTCTAATTCATCTTTATCTTTAAATCTTATTATTTTCTTGAATTTTTTCGAAAACATATGCTTTTATCATTTTTACCCTTTTAAAGTATTTTTTTTCAAAAACTTATCTAAAATAGAAGAAAAAATAGGCAAAAATAAGTTTCGAAACTTAAAAAAATTACCCTTAAATTGGATGTGTTCGACCCTGTGTAGGCAAACAGAATAAAAGCTATCTAATCTTAACAAGCCGAACATATTAGGATAAGATAAAAAATAAAAATAAAAATAAAAAATCAAAAAATATAAAGTCCGACCCTATTGGGTCGAACACACCTCTTTATGTCCGACATATCGTAGTCAGACATAAAAAAAAAATATCTGAACCTAGTGGGTCGGACGTTTACAATTTTGACACGCAGAATGGGTTTCTAGAACCTATTTTCGCTGCCTCATTCCACCATATTTACCCATTTTTTATGCAAAAAAATATTTTAATTCAATAATGTAGTATTAAAATTATTTTAGAATATATAAAAATCATGATTTACTTGTTAATTTGTGATCAAATATTGTACTTGAATCACTTTAAGTTTGAGGCCTCCAAAACCTGAAATAATTTGATTTTTTTGTAAAATTTAGTAATGTTGTTGCACACAAATCTTTTATCTGTGTTCTAACTCTTTGAATGATTAAAAAATTTAGAAGAATAGTGAATTAATGGTGAAGAGAAGAGAAGAAAAGATAGTGAGGGAAAAGATTTAGGGCATTGGGACGAGAGAGTTAAAATAAAAATTTAGGTAGATAAAAAAAGATGAAATAATTAATTTTAAATTTTTACGTGAAAAAAGTAAGTAAACCAAGATATAGAAAATGATGAATCAAAATAGTCAAACTTTATCCATTATCATCTGTTATTGAAGGTAAATGCATAACTTTCAATCAAAAGCCTAAGCATGGGCTTTGGATGCTACCCATATAATAATGGGCTCAATTGAACATTTCAAGCCCATTCAACCTGCCCATTTAGCACCAATGCACCATAAACATCAATAATTATGTTGTAATACTTGAAATAATTATGTTGTGACTTTATCTTGCATTCTTAGCCAATACACTACGATTTATTATATGATGAATTTCTCGATTCAATCAATATAAATACTGCAAACTCGTGCACTAAAACATGATTTGTCATTGCACATTGGACAATTGAAGCATTAATAATTTTAATGATATATTATTATTAGCAAATGTTTAATATTATGAGAGAATATATATTATTGCAATTGTGAATTTTTACTTCAAAAGGCTTAGGTATTAATGAGAGTGAAATTTCAAGTTATATTTCATGTAATGTCCTTAATTACTTATATCTAATGTGGAACTATTATTTTGATTTATATGCAATCTTAACAAATCTCCACGTCCTTAGACTAAAGTTCAATTATTCATTGCGATGTGCACCACATGATTTATGTTAAATCAATTATCGTCATTATTTTGAGAAGAAACAACTTAATGAACCATCCACAACCGATGAGCACACACGCATGCTCCACCTTGAAATAATATCACTTGTTAGGCAAATCCAAATCTCTACTAATATAGTACCAATAAAATCCTCGACTGAACCACCTCTTCTGGGCTCGATATTAAAAATAGTGAGATCCCAACTTATATTCCATGTGATTTACTTGCCCGTATTTGATGTAAGACTAAAGTCCACACATACCCAACAAAATTTGTATCTAAATCATGATCTAAATGAGTTTGAAGTACTTCTTCATATCCAAGCGTCTTTTAGCACATGATTTTTTCCCATTCTTACAAAGCTATAAGGAGTAAGTCGCTAAGGATGGGATTTCGACTCCAAACTTCCGTCAAACAAGTTCTTGAATTGTATTTCTTACATGGATTTGGGCTAAGAGAAAAGCTTTCCTGACTTATGTTTAACATTATTAAACTATACTTAACTATGTGTGTTTATTAGATTTTCTTAAATCACACGTATATGACACATGATATAAGATAATTTATTAAATATATATATACTTTAAGGGGTTGTTTGGTAAGGAGTATTGAATAAGATAGGATTATTTTTAGTCCTAATTTTATGTTAAGAGATAAGATGGGATGGGATAAAAATAATCTCACTATCATTATTTTATCCCCTTCCAACAAGATAAAATGGTGAAATTATTTTATCTCACCTTTTTTTTTTCGTCTTCTTCTTCCTCCTCCTCCTCTTGCAACTTTCTTCTTTAAAAAAAAAATATATATTCAGTTTTGTTTGCCAAAAACGATTTGCAAATGCTGGTTTGCAAAACCAATCTGCGTTATTTATTTATTTTTTATTTTAATCAAATATATTACCAAATACATGATTACTTTATTTTTAATTATATTTTATTATATTTAATTTAATTTAATTTAATCCAATAAAAATAATTTTATTCTACGTTGACTCACCAAAAGACCCTAAAGTTTATATAAGAGTGTAGATGGATAGTTAATTAGCCTATTGTGTCTCTCTCTTAAGACAAAATAAGAGTCAGGAACCCCTTGGTCTTGCCTTCCCAACCAACGTTGTTTGACGGGCATTCAATTATTTCCTGTTTCCTCATTTTCTAGTTCAGATAAGGACCCACCCACAACACACCATTGAATCTCAACCCTTCAAACATTAATATCTTAATTTTTCTCCACCATCTTCCTAGGATGATTTTGAGATTCGTAATATGATTAAAAACAATATATAGGTCTAATGATCCTAAAAGTCAATACAATTACATATGCCAACAAGCTGCCTCCTCCTTACAAAAGCTAGCTTTACCCGTAACACGTCTTTTCAATTCAAACCCAAACTTACTTTCTTTACCACAAAAAAAAAAAATGCCTGAATTTTCGATACAAGATGAAGAAGATCAATGGGTCGATGGTTCCATGGTTACAAGTACGTTTGGTAATGGGTCGAACAATAGTTTCAGTACTGTAACTGAGATTGAAGAAGAGGATTCTGGTACCGATGATATTCATGAGCCTAGCTTCAATCCCAAACACAGGATTCCAGGAACAATCAGTGAAGAAATTACACTTCATCATGAGGGTGTCAAGAGATCATCATGTGATCCTGAAAGAGGAGATGAAGATATTTACATTGCAGTTGGAAAGAACTATTCTAGCATGGATGCTCTCAAGTGGGCTTTGAAGCAATCTTATTTGAAGCCTTCAAGCGTTGTGTATCTTATTCATGTCTTCCCTGAAGTTCGTCACATTCCCACTCCTTGTAAGTTTAACATCTTTTCACTTTCATTACTTTCTTCTTTTGCTTTGTTAATGGGATGCGGGCAAGTTCATCATATATAGAATATAATCTCCCCTCAATAATACGGAGACCTTTTGAATAGAACTCTACACCAGGCCCAAAGGTGATTAAATTAAAGACAATATCGGTGCCAGTAGCAATCTAAGCTCGTCCGAGTTATTAGAGCTGATGATTCGGCTAAGACATGACACATATATTAAGGTGGAGACGTGTTGGTTAATCTAAGAAGCTTGTATAACCATGAATAATTTAAAGAAAAAAAAAATAATAATAATAAAGGAGGAGGGAGCTTAAGAAATCAAGAAATTACTTCCTTCTTTTTTTTGATGCAGTGGGGAAGTTTGCAAAGGAACAATTGAGCCCTGATCAAGTGGAGAACTACATGAGCCAAGAGAGAGGAAAAAGAAGACAACTCCTTCAGAAGTTCTTGGATGTCTGCACTACTTCCCAGGTATATACTAATATATATACTTAAATAACTTGAAATTTATCAAAAACAAAAATCATTTTATTTGTTTTAAGTTAGAGTAAAGATTATTATTAGATCATTGATGGAAGGAAGAAGTTGAAAGCAGGTTAATGTGGACACACTGCTTATAGAGAGTGATAATATTGCAAAGGCTGTCATAGATCTTATTCCCATTCTCAACATAAGAAAGATAGTGGCAGGAACAACCAAATCCAACCTCAGGTAATTAAGCTTAATTTCTACTTACATATATGATCTATATATAGATATAGATAGATAGATGATTGATTTCAGCAAATTAAATGCTGTATTTTTTTATTTTTATTTTTTCCTTCTTGTGTTTTGCTCTTGTTAGAAAGTTGAGAAAAGGAGGTGGAATAGCTGAGCAGATACTGAAGAATGCACCTGATGCCTGTGAAGTGAAGATCATATGTGAAGGGAAGGAAATGAATATTATTGATCAAATTTCATCTCCAAGAGGTGTAAATGTGGGTGAAATAGAAAAAGGAGATCCAGCTGAGGACTCTATTTCACCAACTTGTGTATGCTTTGCACGCAAGTTTATGTAATTGTTGTGGTTTCTTAGTTAATTTGATCATGAATTGCTTATGGAAAACTATACATGTAAGTTTATAGTTGAACTATTTTCATATTTTTGGTAAGAAAATGCTGAAGTAATAAGAAAGTCTATGATTAGGTTGAAAAGTAATGTGAATGATTTTCAAAGACAAAAGGGTACCTGTTGAAATCAAATTTGGAAAATATGAAAGAAGACAGAGTAATTGATATAAACAATTATCAAGATAAGCTCTGGACAATTGCTTTTTTCTATTTTTAAAGACACAAGAAGCCAGGCTCTGCACATGCTATACAAAAGAGACCTTTTATTTCTTTTATTTTAGTTTGATGGTTACTATTTATTAATTTATTAAGGTCATTGTCAATCTAGTATGCTTTCTGTAAAGATTTAGGAAATGAAGAAAGCTGGAAATGTTGAATAAATAACTACTGAAATCATTAAGAACAGAGTGGCTATTTAAACTTAAATCAACTTTGGGAACATTGAGATTGGAGAATCAGTAATTTTGTAATTGCCATATTTCAGGGAATAATTAAGGGATTAATGGGAATCAGTAATTTTGTAATTTTTTTGGTATAAGTAAGATCAGAAAAATAAAAATACCTATATGATTACTCTAAAGGATCTAATACTAATTATATATGTAGAAATGACCGAGTCATTGCTTCAGAACTTGGAGCCATGACAGTGCCATTCTGTTGGACTTTGAAATCTCTGCTGGGAATATGCCATTTTGAAACAGGATATTATGCTGAAGAGTTGGAGCAAATGCAATTTTTTAACATGAGATAGGCACCAATGAAGGAGCAAAAAAATAGAGTTTTGAACATCAGAGATGAGCCTCATTACTATTCTCCTTCACATAATTGTCATTCTCAACACCTTGACTAAACAATCAGGCCCCACCAACTATTCATTCTCCATTAATCAATGCTAAATTGTGATGCTTCCAATGCTGTAAATGAGGAGATGTTTGGATTGAAGAGGGTATTTCTTGAATCTATCTATATGATCTATTCAATCACAATCACCTGCAGGCTGCAAGCACATTTCTAATATGCATGTCAAACAAAGAGAGATCATAAATCCCAGAAAGTAACGTAGAGGAAAGATCAAACCTTTCATTAAGTATAGATTCACATAAACATTTCAGCTCTGCAAGACAAATTTGGTAACTATTCTCAACAACAACAACAAACACATTAACTTCTTTCCACCAAGAACATCTATAGAATGCCAAAGGACACTACATCTTCCCTCAAATATGAACAAATATTCAAATTCAGTTCAGAAAAGTCATTAAAAGAAATCGAATTCAAGATAATTATCTGAATTTTTCAGATCATGAGCCACTGCAGAAGCAGCAATCTTTTCACCCGTTAATTCCTTTGGAATAGAGAACGACTCGATCTCAACAGGTTTCGGGATCTCCGGCGGGGTGGCACATCGTATTAGAGCCCAATTTACACCTTCAAAGAAGGGGTGCTGCTTTATCTCCGTGGCTCCTCGCTTATACGCCAAACGGTGTTGTGGCTCCTTCACAAGTAGCCCCTTAATAAGATCCTTTGCTGAGGAACTAACAACTGGAGATTCCGGGAAACGCAGTGGCTGACCCACGACATTGAACAGTGTGGCTCGGTTCCCTGATCCCTTGAAAGGAGTTTTACCGAACAAAAGCTCATACAAAAAGATCCCAAAAGTCCACCAATCTACGGCACTCCCATGGCCTTCGCCTTTGATAATCTCGGGTGCCAAGTACTCGTGAGTCCCAACAAATGACATGGACCGAGCTCCCGTAGGCTCGGCAATTAGCTCAGGCAATGGGCTCACTTGGTTCACTATCTTATTTTTCGGTTTGTCTTCCTTCTTGGACTTGCTCAAAAAGAGGCGGGGAGAAAAGCATGTGGTGGGAGCTACGCAAGATGGTTGGATACACGAAGGCTCGATGCAAGCAGGTTGAACACAATAAACCGAGTTCTTCCGGTAGATATCAGTTTCAATAGATGAGGACTTGACGAGAGTTGGGCTAACTGTGCAACGAAGGGAGAGGTCAAAGTCAGAGAGCATTATATGTCCATCTTCTCTCACAAGAACATTTTCGGGCTTGAGATCACGGTATACAATCCCAAGCATGTGTAGGTACTCCAAAGCAAGAAGGATCTCTGCTACATAAAATCTGCAGGGTTCAGATCAAAGAGTCTAGCATCAAATAACAAATTGACTATTGAAATATAAATGCTTACGGACGAGTTCATAGCTTAGGCTACTTGGATTCTAGAGTTTGTGTATATGAGATAACATGAATACTAACAATGAATTCTAGAGTTGATGTTCATTACAGAAATAAGCATTTTATGCCAATTGCTAATAAAACATATTGGCCTTCCATAAATCATGAGGTTACCAGTTTCATGTCTTTTATTGCTAAGAACATTTTTCTTTTGACACAGTTGGGTCAAGATCCATGGCATCATAATTGAGTCGACAACTATAAAAGAGTATGCACTGAAAATCTAACGCTGCATTTGGTTCATGATTTGGAAACTAGAACACAATCCGGAAAGTAAAAAATTTAGAAAACAATTTTTTATCGTTTTTGGAAAACATATTTCCTGAGTAAAATCTTGACAAAGCTGTTTTAGGGTTTAAGTAACCAAACACGTTTCCATGTTTTCAAATTTTTATAAGACAACTCAAGTCTCAAAATAGGCCATCGATTTTAAATTCAAACAAGAATTTGGTATGCAAAATAAGAAAGATTATAGATTGAGAGCCATACTTCACTGCCTGTTCGTAGAAATATTTCCCAGGCTGCTTCTGTCGAAGCGTGTGCAGGTCACCTCCTGGGCAAAACTCCATAACCAAACACGAGAACTTTTCAGTCTCAAAGTGAGTATATAATGTTGGGAGGAACGGATGGTCCAGGGACTGTAGTATCTCTCTTTCTGTCTGAGCTCGAAGTAACTTCTTATGACTTGCAAGTGACCCTTTATCCATAACTTTCATTGCAAAAGAAGTTTTGGTCCCACTCAATTCTGACAGATAAACACTCCCAATGTCACCACATCCCAACCTCTTAAGCAACCGAAAATGCTTCACACCCAACATACTGTCTCTTAATCGAACAGCCTGGATGGCTTCCCATCTCGAGTCGTTCGCTTTGTGAGGCTTATTGATACAGCTGCTTATGCTGCTACACGAGCTCTCATCACTAATGTCACTACTGGTGCTTCCCCGGCACATGCTACTCTTGCCGCTCTCTACATAATTACCACGATCACAAATCTTCGCACTTCCAAGAGTCTTGGAAAGATTGCTAATCCCGTCGCTCACTTTAGTAGAATTTAAGCTATCCTTGAGACTCCGATTTTCGGGTATTTTCTTCTCTTGATGCCGATCACTCTCTAATTTTCCTCCAGCCTCTTTTACTGCAGCATCAATTTGTGGTAGTGATTCTTTAACAGTTCCTAAGGAGGGAATCACGCTAAGCTTCTCAGGCAAAGAATCACAAACCCCCTTTTGATGATTATTTGGTGTTTTTTGAGCCTCTGAAGCATTTAAAATAGCCGGCTTTACTACAACATGCTGCAGTGACTCACTTGGTGGTTGTTTTGGGGTTACTGGCTCAGACTTGCTTGTTATCTTTGGAACCTGTAAAGGCGAAGGCCTACGAGATTTTGGCTCTGCTGTGTTGTGTTTGGTTGTGTTTTTCAGCTGCTGTTCAAAGTGAGCTCTAGAACCAGATTTTGAGGCCATCAGAAAAAATAAACACTCTTTAAACAGATAGATTCGTAAAAGCCCCCATTACACAATCCACACTTCCCCCTCAGCAGGCCCAAATATTTTCTTCACCATATCTGAAATTAATCAAAATGGAAACAAGAGCATTAAAAATAAATCTCCAATGAACAATAACTAAACAGAGTTCCATCTAAAATTGAAAATAAAATCAAATTTTCCCCCTCCATCCCAATAAAAAGGTTTTACTTAAAAGGGGAAGCAAAGCAAATTAGTACCATCATTTACATGACATGAATAAAATTCATTAATTGCTTATCAAAAAGCTCTTTTTTTCTCAAAGAAAAAAAAAAGTGCATATGTGACCATTCTACAAAGCCCTTCAAATTTCACAACCTGCTAAGACAACTGGTAATGGAAAAGAATTACAAGGTTTAAAAAGAGAAAGAAGAAAAATTGAAAGGAAACACTATGAACAGCAGAAAAAACACATATCATTCAGCAGAGTCAAGATAAAAGACCAATCGAATATAAGATGGATGACACAAGATACCCCTAAAAGACTCAGAGGTAAAAACAGAAAAAACAAAAAAAAAAACCTTTGCTCCAGCAGGGCAAAAGGTAAACTTTCAGGAATGAAACCAGACCTAAAAGACTAGACTTTCATATGTAAATAAAAATAAAAGGTTCAGATAAGAAGAGAGCAGTGAAGATCAGCAGAAACAGAGATGTTGGCCCTAACAAAACACTGCCTCTAGGCAAAAATCAACAGACCCACGAAAAAAAATGCAATATTTTCATTAAAAAAAATGAACAAAACAAGATTTTTTTAACTCGTAACAACAAATCAATTGAACACAAGAAAAAAAGCCACCTTGCTCCGACAATGCCGAATCTAAGAAACTCCAATAAATCCCAAGAAGAACAAAACGATCAAACCAAAACAGATAAACAAGATGCGAGAAACGATGCAAAAAAAAAAAGAGCAATCTATCTACCAATCCAGATCCCAAACAAAGACCGACCCACCATTTAATCTGAAGTCCTGAAGCCAAAAATCGAAGGCCCCCACAAAAACCCAGATTCAGAAAACGAAACCATCAGATAAAAAGACGCGTACCCATCAAGCAAAACACAAAACTAGTCGTAAATGAAGAAGAAAGAGCCCCAAAAAGAGTACCTGAGTTGCAAAGATCGAAACTTTAGGGTTTTTTTTGCTTTAGCAGAAGAGCCCAACAGTAACCACACAGAGCTCACGCTGATGATATATACGAAGTGAGAGAGAGAAAGAGAGATAAAAAGAAAAGAAAAGAGGAAGTGTGGGAGCGTTGGAAAGCGTTAAGGGTGAACTGTGCTGTGCGGATTATTAGCATTATGTATATACGTGAACAGAACAGAACAGAACTGAGTGAAGAGAAAAAGGAAGGTGAGACTGAAATGTTTGGAGGGTCAAACCAAAGCTAAAGTTTTTAGCTTTCTTTTCTTTTTTTCTCTCTTTTTCTAATTCAATTATTTCTTTGTATTTTGTCTCAAACCAAATGGGTCCAAAATCAACAAATGGGTCTTCTTCCTGTCTCTCGTGCTATTGTTAATGCCATTACCACCATCTTCCTTCCTCCTCCTAGTTTCTCTTCAATCACAAGGCCCTGCTCTTATTTTTTTCTTTTGATATAGGCTCGGTCTTTCAATCAACTTACGTGTATTACAGACTAATCTATTCGATAACGTACGAATATCCTCATATCCACAGTATGAAAACTTCGTTTTAGGTAAAGGCTACGTCACTCCCTCCAAGCAGCGAGGCTTAAACCTTAGACCTCACGAAAAAGAAAGGAAAAAAAATTTACCACCTCAACTAAATCGATTGGTGATCCTGATGTTGATTTATGAAGGCAAAAACTTGTTTAGATAAATTAAATATAATCTGAAGAGACATTTTCAATTTCTGTATTAATTTTATAATGTGATAAGAATATGAATTAGACCCATTAATGATTAGTTTCTGAATTATATCTTAAATTGTTGGGTTTTTTTTTTCTTTTTCTTTTTTGATTTATTTGTTGGATGGGTTGGACTTGTGCGGTCTGAGTCATATGCCAGGAAGGAAACCAAACTTGATTTGATAATATTATATGTCTAATTGGGATGTGTTGAGTCAAAACATGAGTAGGAACAACAGTTGGGTTTTGGACAAACCTAAAACATAATTATAAAAATTGAGCTAATTTGGTTCTTTTGTTGCCATCATGCCCCACCTACACCCCCAAGAGCCAAGCCTTTCCCTCCATAGCCTCTATGTATGTAGCTTTCATTCAACCAATAAAGCCTTCTTTCTCATCTCATGCATGTAGCCATCTCCACTTCTTCTATAGCACATCAAAGGTTCAATTCTTTCTCCATTTTATTATCAGTACCCGCTATATATATTTACCATTTCTCATTTATATGACATGACCATATAAATTTATTTTCTCCATTCTATTCTATTATGAATTAAGTGAATAATTTATTTTTTTATTTTTATTTTTTTTGAGAAGATACAAGGCGCTTCCTAAACCCAAATTTACTTCCTGTGGGGCGTCGGATCCCTTCGAAACTCACTAATCCCGACACCAACGTATGACCCGATATCTGAAGGCACCTAGAAGCCGCTCTCAACTTAAACGCCAAACCCTCCCCTATGGGGCCTTCCTGAGATTTGAACGTAGGTCTTCGTACTTATTTCACTCAAACTTCAACCATTGCGCCAACTGCCCCTGATTAAGTGAATAATTAAAATTTCATTATATTACTAATTATAATGTATTTGTTATATTAGTTGTTAGTATATATCTTAATTTCCCAAGATTGATTTCATAGATTAAGACTTACAGATTAATAAGAAAATTTTAAAAATAATTTTCCCTTACTAAGAATTGCTAGTCCAACAGTTAAGGCACCACCCTCTTAAGAGGTGGGGGTTCGAGTCTTCCAACTATATTATATTTGAGAGCTAGAGCATAAATATTAATTCTTAGTTTCCTTCTATCAACATGTCTTTTAATTTTATTTTATAATTTTTTTGAGATCAATAGGTATCAGGAGCTTACGTCGCTCATAATCCCTTTGGAGCACGGTCACAATCATTTATGGACGTCATTTGCCAATAAGTAGTAAGAAGTGTCTCGAACTCGGGGTAGGTACGCTTACACCCAACTACTAAACCAATCCACCGTTTGTTCTTCTGTGTCGATTGCATAAAATAAATAAATCAATCACCCTTTTTTTTATGGGGTTTTATTTTTTTATACTTTTAACTATTTTTGGTTGCTATTCCTCATTTTAGGATTGACTCTATAGAGGTCAATCAGTTCACCAAAAAATGAAGGATATATATATATTTTTTTTTCTTATCTATCGTCTAATTAATTTCTCTAGAGTATCATATTCATTCATCAATGCTTCCAAACATAATATCTTGGAATGATATATTTTATATATGTATGGTTTCTTGTATTTGGAATTTGCCTCCTTCCCCCTACCAGACATCTTCCTGTATATAGACAGCTTATGAGCTAGGGTTGCTCCCTTTTTGACAATTGTAACTGTTGCGAAATTTCTTCACTTGTCAAGGGATTTGGTACATTAATTGAGGATCCTTAACAAGCAAATGCATCCAAAAAGCCTATGCATAGAGATATGAGTAGCCCACATGCATCCTTATAAAATCATGAAAAATCTAACATTTTATTTCAATGATCTATGATTTAATTATTGCTCTAGACCAATAAGGGCAGTTTTATAAGTATACATCAGTAAAATGTGGTGCAAAATTAAGACACATTGGACCCACATATATAATGTGCCCCACTAGAAAATCTATTTAAATAGTTTCCATATCTTCATTTCTTTCAAGGACCTACCAAGAAAATTCCAATCCTTTCCAACAGAAAATTAAAGAGTGGTATTTTTAATGCAATTATCATACTTTAGTGTCATAAATTAATTTTTATTCTTAGTTTTTCTATTTTAAAGCTTAATACAATAGAAAAATTACACATTTTTCTTTTATTCTACATCCTAGTTGATGTTGTCTACAATAATATAGTTTGGTAGTTAAAAAAATAGCCAAAGATACAAAAAGTATTTAAATGCTATAGAATTTGGATTTTATTTTGGATAACCCATGTGACATTCTCCTGGCCAATTTACGTGCACCACAAAGACTAATCCACCTGAAACAAGCACCACTAAGGGGACATGGTGGCATCCTCACTTAATGGCATGTGAACGTCCTCACACGTGGCCATGACCTAAAAGCTTTACCTCATGCAAACGCCGGGCCACCCCACCCATGTAGTGAAAACAAAAGTCTATCTTAAGCTCGACTCTCAGACTTCATGGGAAGAAATTTATCTTCTTACCACCCTGCCAAAACCATTGGTTATAGAATTTGGATTTCAACTAACCAACTTCTTTCCTTAATATCCCAACTGCAGCACAGGTATCAAAGAACCAAAACTGGAACTTGTCATACATAACTATGGCTATTATCTGATTCAAGTGGCAGAAATAATGACCCAAACTGCTATAGGATGCTTTGATTCCAATTGAGAATTGAGAAAGAGGTCATTGAAAAGACCTACAAAAGCTTTTATAGCAACTAAAATTGCAAAAGAAAGCAAGGAGCCAGTACTTGCATTATGCAACTTCTTTAAGAATCTAAATAAAAACAGGATTAGTAAAAAACTGTAAAGAATAATCTGAAATGTTGATTGAAAAATGAGGGCTGTTTCTCTATTGGTGAATTAATGTATCAGATAATCATGATTATAAAACAAGAATGATTTATGGCACATGAGATTTCGTAACAAGGCTGCTACTTCAACTAGAACCTTTGTTTAGGCGTAATAGCACTTCCTGCATGCCTGCAATAATTCGATTCCACGTCCACTCGAAATGGGAATCTTTTGCTCCAATAAAACAAATGTTTCTGTTAGCATATGCTTGCAGCTATGGATTTCAAGCTTTCCCTCACCTTTAAATATCATCTGACTAATAAGCTTCGCAGCAAAATGCAGCATCAAGTTGTTCCAAGTCATATGTAGATAATTGAGTAACAGTTTAATCCAAGTTTCGCTTAGTCACAGTTGAATTGAGGGACTTGGGCACCCCTGAAAGTCGCAGTCGCAAGACTAGATACAAAGCAGGGCCCAAGAATGGAATGAGTGTTAAAGGCAGAATCCAAGAACCTTTATCCGACCTGCAGAGATGAAAATATTTACTTAAATTTAAGAGATGAAATGTAAGTGTAACAGTGACAGGCAAACCTAAGTAGAGAGGAAATTCATGAGAAAAGTCCCATTGATCATATTCAGTGCGAGAATGTTTTTGTTGAAATATATTTGTAAACAAATATATCTACCTATGAGAATTGGTTTTTCATTAAAATATGTTTTTCTGAACATCCAAAGAGTCCTCTGACATATAGAAAAATAAACTAAAATCGAAATCTCTGAGAGTCTTGTGCAAGATTTGTAGAATTTGATGTTAACCCTTTGGGAGTCATGTAGTATAAAACGAATTCACTACTAAAAAATAAGGACTGCTTCTGTTTCTTGAGCAATTATAGTGTCGCAATCTCTATTTTGGCTCTTTGGCTCTTTCTAGGAACTTTGCATGGTGTTTTGATCATACATCTTCAATTATGATAACAAAGAAAAAAAAAAACTTTATTGTGGTTTCAAATTGATCATCTTTTGTTGCCAAAGTAATAACATATGTTCTCACCATTTTCGAGCAGTCATGTCATTATATACCCAAAAAGGAGCGAAGGTTGATAGAAGAGTGAAATCAAGGCATGTGATGTGGATCTGCAATGCAGAATAAGCGTCACTAGAAGCTCATATAAAACTTCAGCAGATCAGAGAATCAAACCATCAAATTATGAATATGTAACGAACTATTATAATTTCATTAGAGTAAACCATCATGATAGTGAACATACTCGGTGCTTGTAAGTTAAAGTAAGGTAGTGAACGGAAAAAAAAAAAATAAAAAAAAATGGAGAACCAATGCAAACTTACAAATTTACTTTCTCTGAAGTACTGGGAGAATTCTTTCCACACGTCTCCATTGGCAAGAACTGCATATGAGATTACACCTAAACCTGCAGCAGCCAACACCTGATGTGCAAGCCAATTACTTATCCTTACAAATCCAATAAAAGAAATTACATATGTGATTAAATGAAAATACGTATGAAGAAGATTGTGCTTAGAACCAAAATGAGAAGAAGCTAAACTCAATTGCAGTTCTTGTACATTGAGAAAATTCACACCAATTCATATATATTTTCATGAATGAAACAAAAAAAAAAATGTAGGTAGTACTGGCTTCATACCCCAGCAGTTAATTTTGATTCCAAAAAGTTCAAAGGCCACTTCTCAATCTCATCTTCTTCAACAGGAGGCGGCGGCGGTCTCCAAAGAACAAAATATGGAAGAAGAGCATATGCTCCACCAAAGAACGAAGCCACAAGGAATGGCCATACAGGGATTTTGCTTTTTGAGCTGCAAATTCAAAATCACTGGATAACATCAGATTCGTTTAGCATTTTGGCATTCATCAAATGAAGAGAAATATTCACATCTGGTGTGTTAAAATTATAAAATACTCTCAAATCAAGAAAATAAATCAAAAGAATTGCAAGTACTGATAAAATTTCTGTTGGACTGAGCATTAGCCTGATCACCTTCTACCACTTGGAAGCAGAAGCATGCTATAAACTAAGGGCCACAATCCCATGATGTACCATAGGCACACAAGCACCTCATTCATCTTAAATCCATCATCTCCCTTTAAGTTCAGTAGCTTCTCCAAGAAATACATGTCCCTAGCCTGGAAAAACCTCAAAAGTTAAGTTATAGTACAAAAACAAAGACTAAATAGAAATTTTATTCGATAACTGATCTAATACATCAATCTTAACATCCTTCTCCAACTATTCTGAATTTAACTTCAATTACTTAAACAGACCTTGTTCCATCTTCTAAGATCATTTTTCCATCCATTTTATATCATCTACTTGACAATATGTGCAGTGAAAATGGAGTTTCTCGAAATTCTATGTTTTCTCAAACCCATTTCTACTAATGAATGTTTTGAACTAAAATATAAATACAAACAAACCAAATGCATCACCATGACTGAATTAACAAATAACTAATGTAGTTCAAATGAAATTTTAAGAGCAAAACAGATTCTACTGGAGTCTGGTTCGGCGTGAGGACGAAAACATAGTACATGAGTGCAGCCCACAATCCAAAGAGCAGAACCGAAGTCGTCCAGTCCCTTCCATCCCCACCATCGCCATTACCGTTTCCAAGCTTATTTTCCAAAAAAGACCCTTCTTTCAATTCTGGGTCTTCTGATTTTTCAACACTATCAAATGAACTCTGATAAATCTGGAAACAAGCCCTTCTTCTTCCAAAAGAGGGAAACCCAGAAGAGATTGAAGAAATGCTAGGGTTTAAGCTCTTGAGAAATGATATTTTAGAGTTATGGGCTTTGGAATTAGATTGCAATGAAACTATAATGATTTGGGGTTTGGTTATCAGAGGAGAAGAGGAAGAAAAATTGCAGGAAATGAGGTTAGAATTAGGTGACATTCTGGAGATAAGAGAGCAGATGACGGGAGCCAAAAAAGAGAGTTTTTTATTTTTTGGGTGGTTTTCTCAGATAATAGTAGTACTGTAGATGAAAAAGATGATATAACGTATGGGCATTTCTGTCAACTCAAAAAAATGAAAAGTCCCAAGCATGAATATCTGTGCATGTTTATAATAAAATTTCTTAATTGCTACTTCTACTTAACAGTTAAACATTATAAGATTCCAATTATACCCTTTCAGTTAACAGTTAAAAACCTCTCATTTCTTTTCTGCTCTCACAACAACAGATAAGGTTCTCCTTTCTACCAGCTCTCCTGCTCTTCCTGTCTGTAGTAGCCATGGTTGAAGCTTCTAGAATCTTCTATCTGATGCTTCTGCCTCATATTTCACAAAACCCTTCTCCAATTAGACCAAGAAGATTTGCTTCTCCTATTACACTACAGAGGAATTTAATTCGTTGTTCCACATCCACAGCATCTAATGAGAGCTCCAGAGTCACTGCAACCCAGAAAATTCCTTGGGGTTGCGAAGCTGATTCGCTGGAAAATGCGTCGGCGCTGCAGAAATGGTTATCAGATTCGGGTCTGCCACCACAAAAAATGGGAATTAAAAGGGTGGAAGTGGGGGAGAGAGGCTTGGTTGCTTTGAAGAATATAAGGAAGGGGGAAAAATTGCTTTTTGTTCCTCCATCTCTCATTATTAGCGCAGATTCGGTAAGATTTGAAGAATTTGGTTTCAAATGTACTGGCTTTTATCTAAATTTTTCTGGGTATTTCCAATCTGAAAGTTCTGTTATGTTAATCCTGTTTAATAGATGAACAATGGAGTGTGTCCAACACTGAGTTGGTTCCTGATTGTTGAAACATTAGATTAGCTGTTGAGAAATTTCAGGGGCTAAGAAGTTAAAGAGTTATTCTGAAAATGCAGTATTTAGTACACAATGGAGAATGCTAGTGTTTTTTTTGGGCTAACCCAAATGTTAATATCTATATTCGCGCTTGGTAAACATAGTTAGCCCCTACCTGACAATCTATCGCTTTTGGGTTCAGTGGTTTCTAACAATATTAAGTATAAGAAAGTAGTTGAAATATTTCTTCTTTTATTGTTTTGTTTATACCTTGTTTGGGTTGTAAGGAATGGAGCTGCTTAGAAGCGGGTGAAGTGTTAAAGAGAAACTTTGTACCTGATTGGCCATTGCTTGCGACTTACCTGATTAGTGAAGCAAGTCTCATGGACTCTTCAAGTTGGAGTAATTATATCTCAGCCTTGCCTCGACAACCTTACTCACTTTTATATTGGTATGTGTTTATCCTACTTTTAACTCAAAACTTATATGTTTAAGTGCTTTTGAAGTTTTCCTTTTCTCACTACAGAAGAGTGTACTCTCAGATTTTCTCCCTACAGCCTCTGTATGTTATTTCAGGACACGCTCAGAACTCGATACATATTTAATTGCCTCACAGGTTAGGGAGCGTGCAATTGAAAGGATCAATGATGTGACCGGAACGTATGAATTCTTCTCTTCTTACTTCAAATTTTGTCACTAATGTATATTTTTTTCATTGGAATTTGTCTATATACCTGTGTCTCTTCCTGCATTTTGCTGTTGTAGGGTGTTTTAGAGTCATAATAATTGGAAAATGTGTGCCCATCTGCAGGTTCAATGATTTACATCTAAGGATATTTTCAAAGTATCCTCAGTTATTTCCAGAGGAGGTACTGCATACTAAAGAAATACTTTAATTTCTACAAAGCTTTTTTATATCATTGAATCTCTAGGAGGACAGAACAGTTGGGTGCTTAAAACTGCTAGATTGACATAATGCATGTTAATTTGAAGCATCTATTGTGTTCTCAACATAAACAATATGAACAAGATACCAACAATGACCTACTTATTTTGGACATCTGAAATAGATTATACTTTTCCTCCTTGAATTATAACTGAAGATTCCACTCACCAAGAATCAACAAGATGGTGATATTAAATATTCATCGTATAAGAATCTTTTTGCTGGGATATTTAACATATTTTTGCTAACCAGAATGAAACGTATAGGGATAGCCGGATAGACTTATACATGACAGAGTTAACATAGGAGCTGCTCTTGTAAGCCTGATATAGTATGAACCAACTAAGCCTAAAAGATAACAACCTAGCTTACTTTCATGACAATTTCTTGGCCTCTCCTGTAGAAATGAAATCAAGTTTACTGTTATAGAGCCACTAGATTCATCATTTTCTTACTCTCTTTTTCAGTGGTTCAAATAGAGGAATAAATGCACTCTACCCCATAGGTCAAGTTAGAAATTTTCTAATGATGTTGGAAATATACTCATCATGTCGTTGAGATTTAAGCTTCTGATTTCAGGTATTCAATATGGAGACTTTCAAATGGTCCTTTGGCATTCTTTTCTCACGTTTGGTGAGTAAGCTGTAAAGTTCTGTATCCATTCCATGTTATAGCAAAGATGACTCTTGAGTCTTGACTATCATAATATGATTTGTACGGTTGCATTCTCTGTCTGATGTCCTCTGTTAGTACCTTTTATTTGTATTTATCTGTGCTGTGCTTGAAGATTTTTCACAGGTATTGCAACAAATAATGATTGTTGAAAAAAATGTTAACTGGTGCAATTTATCATTTTTGGTCCTTACCTGTAATTACAGGTTCGATTACCCTCCATGGGTGAGAAGGTTGCCTTGGTCCCTTGGGCAGACATGCTTAACCATAGTTGCGAGGTATCTTCTATCTTACATAATGCAATTCAGTTAGAATCATTTTTTAAAGTTAAGCACTGACTAAAAATCTCTTTGGCTGGTGAGGTAGGTGGAGACATGTTTGGATTATAATAAATCTTCAAAGGGAATTGTCTTTACTACTGATCGGCCATATCAACCTGGCGAGCAGGTAAGCAAGTATAATTTTCTTCATTGCTCATTTATATCCTTGAGGTAAAGAAAATGTAGAATATAAAAGATGAATTTCATGGGTAAGTAAAGCATTCATATGCATTGAATTGGTCTTGTTAGTTTCAAGTAAGATTACAATTTGAAATATATATATATATATATATATATATATATATTTTTTTTTTTTTGAGAAGATACAAGCCCTATACCCATTCCCCCCCCCATGGGATGTCGGAACCCTTTGGGTCTCACTAATCCCCACACCAATAAAACAATCAGCCCAACATTCGGTACAGGACATGGACATGGACCCTCCGTGGATCTGCTACAGCCTTCAAGAAAATGTCGCCTCCATTGGCAACCCAAGACTCACAATTTGAAATATTTTCAAATGAGAGTCTTTTGAAGACACGTGACAACCCAATGACTAACTGGTTTGAGCATTGCTCAGAAACCTCAAAAACGAACTAGCAACCGTGAATTAACTCTTAAGACTTTGAGTTGAAACCAGAATGATATCAGTGAGCAATAAATAATATAATGCCAAGTTGCCAATAATATCTATTTTTCATGCATAAAACCCCTAATTCGTGTAGTGAAGAATCACCTAATGAGGGAAATCAGCTTCATTTGAGTTGAATTGGCTGTCAGTCTCCATGAAAAATTCAAGTTTCTTACAGACTTAAGTCGATATCATGTCCAGGTCACTAAGTCAACTGAGCCATCTCAAGGTTTTGGAAGATTTTGGGCAGTGGTTATCTGAGAATATTTCGGAACTTATTCAGTTTATTCTGGGCAAGTCTCTGTCAAACCATATATGAGACATTTTGGTGTTAAATTATTAAGTAAATGTATTAATCAAAGGCTTTGTTAGCATGGGCTCTAGCTTTTGCTCATGTTATTGGTTTTTTGGCAGGTTTTTATATCATATGGCAAGAAATCTAATGGGGAGCTATTACTCTCATATGGATTTGTTCCAAAGGAGGGCACTAATCCTACCGATTCAGTCGAGTTGTCATTGGCAATTGATAAATCTGATAAATGTTACAAGGAGAAATTGGAAGCCTTAAGGAAGTTCGGCTTGTCTGCGTGAGTAAATTTCTCCTAGAAACTGCATTCCAATATGGTTGATTATCTTAAAATCGTGCTATTTTCGTCCATACCAACCACATCAAATTTATGACAATGTTAAATATATGGATGTTTCTCTAAGAACTATTGACAACCCCATTTTCCTTCTGGACAGGTCTCAAAGGTTTCCTCTGCAAATCATTGGTTGGCCTTTGGAGTTGATGGCATTTGCCTATTTAGCTGTTAGTCCTCCAAATATGATTAGGCAATTTGAGGAGGTATATATATGATAGTTTTGCCTTTATGTGTTGCAGTAAAATTTTATAAAATGTTCTTATTCCATTAACACTCTTTAGAGAATCATACAAATATTTGTAACAGATGGCAGCTGCTGCATCAAATAAGACGACAACTAAGAAGAACATTAGATACCCGGAATTGGAAGAAGAAGCACTACAGCTCATATTGGATACTTGTGAATCTAGCATATCAAAGTACACAAAGTTCCTCCAGGTTAGAATCAATGAATGGATGCAGTTCCCTTTGTGAGCATTTGCAAAAAAGTGTTTCTAATTGATTCATGTGCATTGGCTGCATATATGTTTTCTTTCATTAGAGCACTTTAATAAGATGGGTAATTCTGTCATCCTTGTTACTTGGAACAGGGAAGTGGGTCGCTCGATTTGGACGTTACATCTCCGAAGCAAATCAACCGAAAACTGTTTCTAAAACAACTAGCAATAGATCTTTGCAACAGTGAAAGGAGGATATTATTTCGCACTCAATATGTAAGACTTCAAAACCTCATTCTTACAGTTTTCAAACAGTCTTAGGCCTTAAGTTGATGAGTTTAACAGTACGTAGTTGCTGATATACATTGTTTTCGCCTTTTCTTTTCATATTATTATTATTTTTTTAAATTCAATGGTAGTAATGGTTTTGGTCTCTGGAAACCAGATTCTGCGAAGGAGGTTGCGGGACATGAGAACTGGTGAATTGAGAGCTCTAAGGATACTAGACGGATTCAAGAAGCTTTTCAAATGAGATAACAAGATAGAATTACTGTTCAATTTCAAGGCAGAGGGGAAGGACTATCTATATCATGTACAAACTCCCACTATAACTACTGGCATGATGAATTTTTCTGTTGATTTTAAGTCATGATCTCCTTGTCAAAAACATGCAAAATATAAAAATATATCATATAGTAACTTAATAAGTAATGATTAATAACATGAAAAAAAACATAAGCAAATACATGATACTCCACTTGGTACAAGCAAGGTTAATTGTGGCGCATATTTATTTTAATGATAACTTGATATGCATTGTTGGGTTTTCATCTATTATCTATAGTTTTGAGGTGAAAACCATGAGATAAGGTAAGAGGTCTTAGGTTTCCAAGGTTTCCAAGTCTTATTAGATGTTTAGTATTTATCTCTTGACAGAAACACGCGAGGGACTTGTATTACTGCCAAGTAGGTTTGGCAAGCAATTACTAGAGATGAACACGTAGGCGCGGCCTTGCGGGCAAGTGCCAGGTGATTGTCGTCCACAGTTTTGTTTGGTACATAGTGATCGAATACATCGGTTTTAATTGCTTAAAATTGTCGAAGAAGGAAGGGAGGGAAAGAAGAAGAAATTTGGAAGATGGAAAGAGGAGGAGGAGAAGAAGACAAAGGAGGAGGACGTAAGCCAGTAGTTGAAGGGTGCGAGGGAGAGCACGATGATGAAGAATGCAAGATGATGTTGATGATGAGGTTGAGGAGAGAAAATAAGAAGCGGAGAGAAGAAGAGAGAGGAGGGAGTGGAAGACGGGTCGGGTAATGTGGGTGAAAAATGGTGAAAAATGTCCCGGTGCAACCCAGCAAGCTCATCACTTTAAATGTTTAGTTCATCAACCTGCCCCTACCACCAACTAGCACAAAGAGAAATACATTTACGATCTAAAAATTATATTTAAAATTATACGGTGAGTAGAGAATATTTTTTTCTCTTTCATGATGCGGTGATGTCCACATCAGCTTAAATATAGATTTACATATATATATATATATATATATATATATATATATATATATATATATATATATGCCAGCTTCACTATTATGAATAATTGTCAGTATATCCTGGGCTATTGTATTCCAGTTTACTAATAATATTGTTTATTGTTTTCTCTAAAAAAGATATATATATATATACATATATATGCTAGCTTTACTGTTATGAATAATGGTCAGTATATCCTGTGCTATTGTATTCCAGTTTACTAATAAAATCGTTAGTGATATAGTTATACATAATACTATTTTTCTATATATTATTTTGAGAAAGCTATATATAACATTTCTTATATAGTAACATGTTTTTATATATATTTCTTTCCCTGGTTTTGTTTGTTAAATTTTGCATGATTAAAGTTATTAAATATTTACCAATGTACTTCTTTTGCCTTTGTAAATTAAAAAAATATTAATTTAACTATAAATTTTGTAATTTTATGTACAATTATATATGTATATTTATTGAATATTAATATTTTACAGATCTTAAAATATATAATAAATAATTATATATATATATATATATATATATATATATTTCACACATCTTAAGATAGAAAATAAATGATCCCATGAACAGATATATTGTAATTAAATTACTATTTTTCATTGTTATTAATATTAAACATACACATTTATAATTTCTTTTGTTATATTATTTAATTGTTACGGCGTTAATTAAATAAACTGGTGACTGTTATTAGTCCTGTATTAATTACCCGCCACCGCCGGGGGAGGCTATTCTACCATTACTTCGAAATTTGTACGGAGCTTTTAAAACAGTTCTTTCGAGCATAGTTGCCACCATTTCTCCATAAAAAATGGGGTCAAAAAGCCCTAGTTCCGGCAAGACTCCGGCCATAAACTTAGATTTCTGCTCATCGGACGACGCCTGGTACGGTGTTGAACTGGTTCTGCAAGACGAGACTCTTATCGTTAAGTACTGCGACTTCTCTGATGAGTTCAACGATCGGTTCAGTGCCGGAGATTTCAAGAGTGCGAAAGAAGTGGAAGAATTTGCAGAGAGGTTTCGTCCAACTTCGTTGCAGTTGCAGGATGAGGAGTGCCGGAAAGTGTTCGAGGGAGTGCGCGTTTGTGTTTCTCATAAGTTTTCTGATTACGACTTTAGGTTCTTTGATGCAATCGTTGAAGCAGTAAGTTCAATTCTTTGAAATTAAGGAAGAGATCTTATTTTTTTCTTCCAGATTTATTGAACAAATTTAGTGTATTGGAAATGCGTATATTAAGATTGATATGTGGCAAAACATTAGCTGGGTTTGGTTTGTGATTCAAAAACAAGAATATAATCTGAAAACAAAAATTTCAGAAAACAACCTTTTATCATTTTCTGAAAACAAGTTGCTTTCTTGGTAAATTTTTTGAAAATTGTTTTCGGATACGACTAATAAACACATTTTCCTTTCTTCTTTTTTCGGATTTTCAGATACACAAAATTGTGTCGGAATCGCAAACCAAATGCCAAAGGCAGAATTATAAATGAACATTTTTGAGAAATGGTAGGAGTAGCTTTAGTTGAGGATAAAATGATAGAAAATTGATTAAGATGGTTTGGACACGTACAACAAGTACCTATAGATGCTCCAGTTAGGAAGAACGACCTATCAACAATTCACAGTAAGGATATAGGTAAAGGAAGATTTAAAATAACATTGACATTTGACAAAAATAATTAAGAAAGATATAATTACTTGTAATTTAAATGTTGACGTAGCCCTTGATAGAATGGAGTGGAGGAAGCATATTCGTGTAGGTGACCTCATGTAGTTAGAGAAAGGCTTAGTTGAGCTGAGTATTTTTTCACAATTCGTTGATTCATTTAGTTGTATATGTGATCTATTTCATGGAACTCACATTTGAATCTTTCTGCAAATGTGTGATCATGAAAGCAAGTTAGAAGCATCATTTGTTTCCCTTGAAAAAATTATTTGTTTGATTCATTATACCTCTGGTAGGTGAATTACAAAGACCACATAGTTTCAAATGGTGAAGAAGTGTGCAAATGCACCTTTGAGGTTTTCTGGCAACATGGTCCGAATGCTGGGATCAAGACTTCAACTAGTGTTGAACATATTTGCTTACTTCAACCTGGAAATGCACTATCAAATCCAATATTAGCCAGTTTTTTAAATATTTCAAGAGAGAAAGTTGGGATGAAGTCGTCGCGTGGTTCTTGTTTCATGGCTTCCAAAGATGGTTCAGTATGTGATGCTGCTACCACTACCAGTCATGACAGAGATCATAGCATAGTGGAAGGATTCATGAAGTCCAATTCATGGAAACCCCAGACTGATAAGGATGTTTCAGTGTGTACATCCAGTCATAACAGAGCTCCATCATTGATGAAGTCCACTTCATCTAAACCCCAGACGTGCCGTTTTAAGGTATGTGTATTATACTTATTACCTTCACATAAGGTTTCATAAGTTTGTATCATCAATTGGGAATAAATCAAGTGTTCTACGTTAATTCTCTGATCTGTTGTTGTATTTTGAATAATGTGTACAAGGTTGGAGGATCAGTTCTGAAAAGAGCTTCATATTTGCTTTGCTGGCTTTGTAGGAAACAAAGACTTCAAAGCGATCAGTTAGTGCTGCACTTGCGAATGAAGGTTTTGATTTTTGTCTGCAGTAGAATATTCTGTACTTAGTAGACATGAACATGTGATTTTCATTTTGTACTTTATGAAAACAGGGCAGAGTAGTATTCACTGGAAAAGAAATCATCAGGATGTGGATTTGGGAGGGAAATCCTTTCCTAATTGTAATCTCAGGGAAGTGGGATTGTGCCATTTTATCTTGATTGAGAATTTGGAAAAGGATTTAGCTCCTTCAACTATGGTGGATTTCGTAAAGAGGCATGTTTCCGTTTTATCTCAAGCATATGTTTTTCCATGCTTGTCATCGGAATCATATACAAGGGGAATAATTTCTGTGGATAGTCAAGAGAAGCTCCTAAAGTTATCTGACTTCTTACATAATCCAGCTCATATGATCTTGTCCTCAAGAGGAAGGTACTTCACTCTTATCTCTTTTTTTTTTATTGTAGTCTAGGAATTAAGACCTTGGAGAGATTTATGCATATGTATATCATTGTTTTAGTTCTAAATCCTTAGGGACATGGTATATATGGAACTTAAGAATAAAAAATCGATGTTCTTAAAATGGCCCTTATTGGATAGGATATGGTTTGCGTGGCATAAATTTGCATTCCCTGTGCAATACAAGTATTCAGCACCTTGTGAAGCAAAACAAAATATTTGACTCTTGACATTCCTGTTTATTCACTGTGCAATGACTTGTATTTTTTTTTTTTTTCATTTATTCCATGCAGACCTTGGGCGATAACTGAGAAGGAAGAGAGACATAATGCAGTTGGAGTGACACTTGGGAAGTTACAGTCCGGTTCCAAGGTTAGTTTTGGTGTTTTTTTAATTTTTTATTTTATTTTATATATATATATATATATAAAACATCCATGATTTTGTGATGTTTGGCTGCCTTCTCGTATTGAAGAGATGGATACTGCCACGTATTGGTGTAATTATGTGAAAATACTGCATAGTTCTAGATTTCTCTGTTCTGAACTGCCAACCATGATGGTAAAGCTAGGTCTCCTACAAATTTATTGCTTGCATGAATATACCATTCTTGATTAGGTAGACTTATCTCATACTCAAAGGGGTTGTATGTCAAAACAATTTTCCATAAGTGAAGTCTTATAATCAGAAAGGCCCACTGTTTCTTTTTTTTTTTGGCAAATTTTGTTTCATCTAAATATATGTTACTTGGTTTATTCATTATATAAGTGTCAGTAGTAATTTGTTTGTTTTCATTCCTTGAACTCGTGAAGGTAGATCTTATTTATAATGCCAATCCATTAAGATTATAAACTAAGAATAAAAATTGGTTTTAAGGTGTCATCTCGATTTTCACCATAAATTAGGTGAACAACACCAGGCAAGGTTGCCATCCATTTTGACAGCAAATCCATTAAATTTTTTGGGCTTGGAGGCAGACCAATTTTCCCAGCCTTCACATGAATATTCTTGCTATTGAATTGCGGTTTGCTTTAGTGATTAAGTCATGCCCTATCATTTTGCAGCGTCGATCATGTGACGAAAATCTTAAACTTGGTAGCAAATTAAAGATTGTCACATTGGGGACAGATGAATACCGAAAAGGTAAGCAGCTAATGGAGTTGTTTACAGAGTTTGCAGTTCATATAAAGCAACTCCACAAAAAATTGGCATCAGAGGAGAGGAAGATCATGCAATCATCGGAAAATTGTCGCATGAGCACATGAAAGATGGTAATGGATTTGTAGTTTTTTGTATTAGAGATGATTTCTACTCTCGATCGGAAATAAGAAATATTTAGTTGAGGATGTTTGAGTTTCCAACAACCATTGAGACCTAATCTCACACTGACACAGAAACCAGTTTCCTAATGCACCATCTAAGTAGTTTCTGCTAGCTTTGCTTATCCCTTGTAAAAATGTCTTTTTTTTTTTCCTCCTTTTGATATACATTTTATTGCCTGCCTAATAATTCTCACACTGGTTTTGCAGAGCTCTAAGTGATGCAATGACTGACTTTTTGTGAATAGAATCAACTAGGATTTTTGTAAGACATCTCAATCACGAGCTGTGTTTGGAATACTCTGCGTGTAAGCATGTTTTCTGCATCACCTACTACTTTGAAGAATTATGGAAACTTACAAGAAAGATTGTATGAGGTTGGACCCCGGGTGAAAGTAAGTGTTGTGCATAGGATGCCAAATGTGATATAAGCAGAGGTTTATTTTTGTGTAAATGTTTTTCTGTTTTTTTTTTTCTCTCTATTGGCCTTTGTAGTTCCTGTTATTCTAATATAGTGATAATTTTCACCATCCATTACTCTAACTGACGCTTTTGTGACAATGATAGAAAACCTAGAAAAGAAGAAGCATATGAAGAATCAATTGATCTGCAAGAGACAGTTCTTATTGTATGATTGAGCCTTTGGACATGAATACTTTCATATATCAATATATGAAAGTCCTTGTTCTTGGTCACGTGTGGGGACTCCCGCATGCTATTGAGTGAAATGTTATTATGTTTTTTAAGTAGTGCTCGTTTAGTCTCTGCTAGTGCGTGTGAGTTGGCCTTCGGAGACGCCACCTTGGATCACGGAAAAAAGAAACACATTATCTAGTGGATGCATTACTAAGTTTTTATGTGTTTGTTTTATTTGAGAAAAAGACACATTTTTTTAATAATTTTGAGAGAGATAATTCATAATAGTCAATACCTATTTTTCCATCAGGACAAAAGATCATTAAGAAGTAGTGGCTGATGAGACGGAAGATAGAGTCGTGGTACAATAATATAAAACTCTCCGCACCTTTTTTCGTGGTTTTAATTGGCTTCGTAGAGCCCATCCATACGACACAAAAATTGCAGGAAAAATATTATGTTATCATTATCCAGTACTAACCCATAAGACAAATGTTTTGTCAGTATTAAGGATTTTTCTATACATTATTACAATATAATAATGCTTCTTGCTACTACAATTCCCATGGCGTTACTGTTACAACACACATGCTAGCTACACTGAGAAGAAAGAAAAAAAAAAAACCAAAGATGGGTGTTAGAGAAAGTGGGAGCTCTGTTCTATTTGAAACAAAGAAAACAAGGGGTTGCAGAGGCTATAGATATCTTGCAGGAACTATTTTTGTGGGTATTTGTTTGATTTGGATTTACAGAGCTACTCATATTCCAAAAACAGGGGAAGCAGGAAGATGGGCTTGGATTGGTTTGTTTGCTGCAGAGCTCTGGTTTGGTTGCTTCTGGATCATCACTCAGTCTGTTCGATGGAACCATGCTTTCCATCACACCTTCAAGGACAGGCTTCAAGAGAGGTACCCATTACTGATAGCTTAATATATATTCTCAAGCCTTTATATAATAGCTATTGACTTGTAGGTCTAATAGTTTCTAACATAATATGATAGTTTTTGATTCTCGTTTTGCAAATTGAGCGTATTTGAGAAATGGCAGGAGTGGGTCTAATTAGACATAAATGAGAAAACTAATTAAGGTGGTTTGGATACATATGATGGAAGGCCTTTTAATGCTATAGCTTTTATTTTACCATATATTAGAAAAATAGTGAGGAAATAGAATTAAAACGAAGTTACATGGGCCAACATCAATGGTTAATTCTTGCAACTTCTTTATGTTCTGAGTTTGATCTTGAACTTGCAGATATGGAGATGACAAGTTGGCAAGAGTAGACATTTTCGTGTTCACTGCTGACCCAACAATAGAACCCGCAACAATTGTGATCAACACAGTGTTATCTGTCATGGCTTACAACTACCCATCTGATAAACTAAGTGTCTATCTCTCTGATGATGGTGCCTCAGTTCTCACTTTCTATGCTCTGTTCGAGGCCTCTCGCTTTGCTAAGCATTGGATACCTTTCTGCAAGAAGTTCAACGTCGAGCCTACATCTCCGGCAGCCTATTTTGCTGGAATATCTGACTTTGTTAACTCCTCCAGTGATGTACAACGGCTGTCCATTAAGGTACCCTGTATGAAATTAAACTAGTTTGGATGTTTTTACAGTTATTAATGTTTGCTGTTATTTCTGATTAGGTAGTTACTTATTTATAATATAAATACATAATTATCTGATTTATTCCTTTTCTATTTTTCTTAAAGAGATTATATGAAGAGATGGAGGATCATATTAATGCAGCAATTGAATTGGGTAGAATTCCCCATGAAATAAAAGAACAACACAAAGGGTTCTCAGAATGGAACTCCTCTGTGACTAAGCAAGATCATCACACAATTCTTCAGGTAACAATTAATCAGTATCTCAAGTTAAATGCTCTTTAGAAATTCTGGAAATTAAACAAATGTAGACTAAGTTAACAAAATTTCACATTTTCAAACTTGTTTTGTGTGGTATATGTTTCACAGATATTGATCAATGGGAAGGATTCAAATGAAGTGGATATTGACGGTAATACAATGCCAACACTAGTGTATTTGGCACGTGAGAAGAGGGCTTGTTATCCACATAACTTCAAAGCTGGAGCTGTTAATGCATTGGTAACATTATGTATAATCATGCTTTAATCTGCTCTAACATATATCCAATATTATCGTAATTAATTTTCTCATTATGATATATGCAGATAAGGGTGTCATCAGAGATAAGCAATGCTCCGATAGTTCTCTCAGTCGACTGCGACATGTATTCCAATGATTCGGATGCAGTGAGAGATGCATTATGTTTCTTCATGGATGAAGAGAAAGGTCATGATATTGCTTTTGTGCAATTCCCACAAAAGTTCAATAACATCTCCAAAAATGATCTTTATGGTAATTCACTGAAGACAATTGTCAAGGTATGTGCTCTTAAAACTAGGATTAAATTTTTCTTGATACATTGAAGGAATATTGGATCATGTATTTCTTTCTAACGTTTTGATTATGGTGATGAAGGTTGAGCATTCTGGCATAGATGCACAAGGAGGGTCCATTTATTCTGGTACAGGATCATTCCATAGAAGAGAAAGTCTCTGTGGAAAGATCTATAAGACGAATTGGAAGGAAGAATGTTATAAAGATGCTGATCATCAGGGAAAATTTGAAGTGGTAAGTAATAATGTAACAGAGTTGGAAGAAAGAGCAAAGGTTCTTGCAAATTGTAGCTATGAAGAGAACACCCAATGGGGTCAAGAGGTAGATCTCTTCCTTGTTAGTTAACAGATATGGCTCACATTAATACCTAGGTGTAGGTATTAAGATATGAGTTTCTTAATATTCCTCTCTGATCACAAAAACACATAAATTCGAATCATTGATCATTTTCAAGGTGTCTAATGGCTTGAATCTTATGGTGTTGCAGATGGGTTTGAAGTATGGATGTCCAGTGGAAGATGTAATAACAGGATTAGCAATCCAGTGTAGGGGATGGAGATCAGTGTATTTCCTTCCAGAAAGAAGTGCCTTCCTGGGTATTGCTCCTATCACATGGGAACATGCACTGATACAGTACAAAAGATGGTCCGAAGGTTTATTTCAGATTTTCTTCTCCAAGTACTGTCCCTTCATTTATGGGCGTGGGAAGATCAAGTTAGGCCTTCAAATGGGATTCTGTGTTTACTGCTTGTGGGCTCCCAACTCCATTCCTACACTCTACTATCTTGTTGTCCCTTCTATTTGCTTCATTGTTGGAATTCCCTTATTTCCAAAGGTATTTATATAAACATAACGCCCTCTTTCTTCCAATTCAAGAATTTTTTTAAATGATCATTAATTTGTTAGAAACCTGAGCAACCCCATCCCTGACATAGAGAAACAAGAGAGATAGAAGAAGGGACAAATACCAATCCATGTAAATTCCAACAACAAGACTTGAACTCCAAGTCTCTCATAAAACTATTGCTTTGATACCATGTTAGTAACCAGTTAACTCGAAAGCTATAGTCAATAGGTGGAGACCTAACAATGCATATGAAACTATATCCAACTCAACTCAACTAAACTTTTTTTCAACTACATGGGATCAGCTACATGAATTTATTTTTTCCACTCTGTTCTATCAAGAGAGCTAGCAAAGGCCGAAATTTAAATTACAAGTAGTTATATCTTTCTTAAGTATCTTTATCTATGTTAGTTCGAGTCTTCCTCTATTTCTAATACTACTATGAAAATGTATATCATGCTATCATTAACATAATTGTCTCTTCTGTATGACTTAGATATCCAGCTTATGGTTCCTACCTTTCACCTATGTGTTTGTTGCCAAGAATGCATATAGCCTAGTAGAAGCAATGTGGTCAGGAGACAGTCTCAGATCTTGGTGGAACTTACAGAGAACATGGATGATGCGAAGAACCTCGTCTTACGTATTCAGCTTCATTGATGTCATTATCAAACAACTTGGGCTATCTCAGACAACATTCACCATCACAGCGAAAGTAGTTGATGACGATGTCTCGAAGAGATATGAACAAGAGATCATGGAGTTTGGCAGCTCTCCGTTGTTCATTATCATAGGAAGCATAGCTTTGTGCAACTTGCTCACCTTGTTCTTGGGACTGATCAAGCAAGTATTCTTCATGGAAATGGATATCAGAAGCACAATTGAATCATTTGCCTTGCAGATCGTTCTTTGTGGACTCATTGTTGCCATTAACGTTCCTGTATACGACGCCATGTTCATCCGCAAGGACAAAGGCCGCATGTCGATCTTTGTAACATTTGCATCAATTGTTTTAGCTTTAGTTCCATTTTTAATCACCATGCTTTAGAATTTTATTCAAATGTAACACTTTCATGAACTGTATGATTTAACATCATGGAAAATAATATACACTTCTCATGAACTTATCAGATGTATGTTTGAGATCATTTGAAGCTATTTTGAATTTTGGATGATTTAATTGCTTGAATTAGAAGTTATAATGTTACTGCAACTGTAGTTGTTGATTACCAACCATCGGTTGGTTCAATGGTTCGAAGGCCGAACTCAATGGGGGTTGAGGGACTCGGTTTCGAGTTCGAGGTTCTCTTTGACAAAATTATAGTTTGGAGGGACGTCCCGCCTTTACATAATCTCGAAGTCCTGTAGAATAGTCTCGTCCCGAAGGGGAAAGAGAACATTACCGGATGTCAAAATTTCGGTAATAAAAAATAAAAAAAATTAAAAAAATTTGTAGTTGTTGATTTACTAATGTATTGCTATATATTTAAATTTAGTTTAAAGTAATTTTTATTTATAAAATTGAGTTGGTCGATTTTTAAATAAAAAAAAATGGATGATTAAGCTAAGGATCTGCATGCAATCCACGTGTCAATTGAACAGAGTTCAATGAAGCTGTTGACGTGGACCCTAAAAACTACATTGGCTTGAGCATTTTCTTTGATATATAGTTATTGTTAGACGTTTCAGTGGATTTATTTGAGGGTTCTCAGCTAATATTCTCCAAATTGAAGGTAATTTGTTTTATTGGAAAATTCGTGCATAAATGAATTAATGGTGAAGGTTTCATGAAATCATATTCTGAGTATTAATTAATTCCTTGTTGCTTACTTGAATTTTTTTGGATCCAATTTCCGATGGATCCGTTCAGTAACTGTAAAAAAAGGAATTTTTTATTTTATTTTTGAAATTCAAAGTCACATTTATTTGATCATGTTTGATGGAGAGTTTGATTCTGTTCAAAAATTTCATTGAATCTTATTGAAGAAAACAAGATTGATCGATCAAGGACTGATGTTTGAGCTTTTCAAATAATTTTACAGATGTGGAGATTTCTTGTTGCATTGGTGCTTTTATCGAGCTTTGAAACTTCAATTGGGATTAGGTTCGTGATTGACAAGGAAGAATGCTTCTCTCATACGGTTTTGTATGACGGCGATATCCTTCGTGTCTCCTTTGTTGTCATTAAAGCTGAAACAACTTGGCATTATGGTGACGATGGAGTAGATCTTGTTGTAAGTTCTCTCCTTCTCCTCCTCTTTGAATGGCATCGGTGGAATTTGAGTTTTGTGATCTTTTTAGGTTATTTTACTTCTTTGACTGTTCATCTCCATTAATTCCTCAGCTTTTTTAAAAACTTATGTTTTAGGGTGCTAAAGAAAACTACAGTTGTAATTTTGAAACGGAAGGATGGATCACGATGGTTGCTTCATTTTATTTTTTCTTAGTACACGAGGCTTTTACTATTGCAAGGTCTGGAAAAGGGACAATGTACTTAATTTTACCTTCTTTTCATGTTAAGGAGGTTGTCACTGGATTCAAACTCGCGATCTTTACATCACGACGGTAGAACGTGAACTTTTTTTTTTTTTAGAGGGCATCCAGATTTCATCCAGACTAATTCCTTGGGCCCCTGGTTGATCGAACGGGAGATACCCCAGTGACCAATGCTAGTGGAAAGTTGAACTCGTGACCTCGTTTTCCAAGACGAGAGCGCCGAGCCACTCAACCAACTGAATGTTGGTTGGTAGAAAGTCAACTGTTATAACAAGGCCACCCTTCAATAGTAAATTTGGAAAACTAAAATCAATGGCTAATATTCAGATGTGAAAAGTGAAATCAATGTTAAGATATGGCAAGAATGCACAAGGGAACCTGCAACATAATGGATTTTCTAAATTTTCAGATTTGCATTGCAAAGACTTATATTCATATTGTGAAGAGATAAACAGTTCTTATATGAACTTTATGAGAAGATTTATGTTGGCAGGTTTCCTAATTGCATTGTCTCCTAGATCACATATAAATTCATTGCTGACATATAAAGGCTTGAGATTATCAGGTAAAAAGTCCAAGGGGCGATCAAATTCATGATTCTCGGGACAAGACGAGTGAGAAGTTTGAGTTTGTTGCTCGTGAGAAAGGGCTGCATCACTTCTGCTTCACCAACAAATCTCCGTATCATGAAACTATTGACTTTGATGTACATGTTGGCCATTTAGCATCCTTTGATCAACATGCAAAAGATGGTAGGCAATCACAGAATTTCTGAATGGTGATTATCCTTTATATGCTTGCCCTGCAAACATTTTGAGTATATAGGCTTAATAACCTTCCTTGGTGTTTCCAGAACATTTCGTTCCATTGTTATCACAGATATCAAAGTTAGAGGAAGCTCTTTACAACATCCAGTTTGAACAGCATTGGTTAGAGGCACAGACTGATCGCCAAGCACTTGGTATGTCCTAGTTTTTGAATTTTCTTCCCTATAACTAAAGAAAACCACTTTGTCATTCATCACTTCCTTTCTACAACTTCTTTATTGGTTTCCTTATCAGTTTTACAGTAGAATTTCTGGGGACTAATTGCTCTAGGCAATTATTGATATTCTCACACTAGGTTTACGGTTTAGTAATCAGTGAGGAAGTAGCTGTGGCAGCTTGTATTTTTTCTGCAGCATTTGAGCAGATAATTGAGGGAAGTTCATTACTTGTGTTATTCTGGTAATAAATTGCTTTCTCTTACGTGTTGCAGTGAATGAGGGGATGAGCCAGAGGGCAGTGTACAAGGCAATGTTTGAATCAGCAGCCCTTATTGGAGCTAGCATTCTCCAAATCTATCTCCTGCATCGATTGTTTGAAAGGAAGCTTGGACAGACAAGAGTTTAGATTCAGCTTGTTAATTCAGAATGGAATTTTCCACTCCAATTCTCTAATACACGGTAGCATCTGTAGGAGAGCTTCCTTCTTATGAATTGGTGGTTCCTAACTGAATGAGAAGAGGTTAGTCTCCTCAAGTATGCTTTCCAAACCTTGAAATGTCCCATTATTATGATGAGTTATCAAAGTTTTTAGATATTTCTTCAGAAAATACTAGACCAAAAAAAAAAAAAAAAATATGTATGGGGAGGTAGAAAATCAGTTGTCTTAAATGAAGATACAGTTTTGTTTTGTTTTTTTTTTTATTTTTATTTTTGAGAGAAAACAAACGGTAATAATAATGAACAAAAACAAAAGTACAAAGGAAAAGGAGAATCAGCAGTACTCAAACAAAAACAAAAGACCAAGCCAAACAAACCACACTATCACAGTTTTGGATATGATACATGAAGTTGGAAATTTTAGCTTCAATGCATCAAATAATGCAACTCAAAGCTGAATCCATCCTCAAGTGTTCTACACTTTCCGAATGGAAGTCTCAATTTCACCCAGGATGAAGTCATTTTTGTCATAACTTTCAATATTACCCTATCTTAGTTGAGATTGTAAAATTGTAAAAGATTATTAGATAATTATAATAAAAGAAACACTTCACCTTCTTCAAAAGTAAAATGTTTGAAAGGGGAAGCAAAAGACTCATCGCATGCACCAGCTCACAAGAAAACAAGACCATTTATATGTAATAACACACCAGTTTCATCAAATATATCTCACAAGCAAACATTGACCCATCAACACAAGGGAAAAGAGGAAGCTGGTCAGCTTCCAAATGATAACCAACCAGTCAGTGTTATTACATACATTAAGACATCCATATTCTTTCCAGTTCCACATTCTAACCCAAGCCCATCTTTCCCATTATCTCATAGCACAACAAACAGAATAATGCAGAATCCATAACAGCTTTCCTATCTAGAGCTCCAGCCCTTCAGAAAATATGTGAAGCTGGATATGGTTGAACATGCTTTTCTACAAAGACCCCCACTACCTGATAAGAGACCCATATCAGGATTCTGCATGAGCAGCTTGCATGCAGCAAAACCATTTTTTCTGCGAAGAAGAGCAACGTATTTGTCAAGCAATAACATCAACTATCGTGAGAGCATGGTTGGTTCTATGAATCAAATCCACATGGAAACAATTAGGCTGTGTTTGGTTTACAACCCAAAAACTATTTTCAGTTTTCAAAAAGTAAAAAAAAAAAGAAAACAATAGAAAACTTGTTTGGTGGAGTAGTTTTTGAAAACTACTTTTCTAATACTCTCACAAAAAAGTGAAAACTTGAAAAATGACATTTTATCATTTTTCAAGCTTTCTAATTGTACTTTTTTAGATACCAAGAAAACAGAAAAACTGTTTTTAAGTCCCAAACCAAACACTACCTTAACATTTCTTGTTACTTTCTCTTCATAATACGATTCTATTCACATATATTCCTATTCTGGAAACCAGTTAGCTTCCTGTCCTATCCATGAAATGTAGGTACAAATTGAGCAGTCAATACGGCCTCGATCTTTTACGTTGTCACTACTTGATAGGAATGCTTACAATTTGCATAAAAACTGAGCCATTGAGATGATAATGACAACTAATTCTTCTACTCATTCAGATGGAAAAAATTATTTGCATGGTCAGCAATAATGGCCTAGCATATGGATTTCATAAGGGGGAAGCAAAATTAACATCATGCAGCACACTATGGTTGGTCATAAGACTCGTAACAGTTTTTATAAACAAAAGAAACATCAAACTTTCTATACCACACCAGAAGCTTCTCTATTTAACAAAAAACATTCTCAACTCGATTCAACTCAACTCAACTAAGCCTTTTCCAACTACATGGGATTGGCTACATGAGTCTGCTTCCTCCACTCTGCTCTATTCAGGGCTAAGTTGACACTTATTTAACTGAAAGGATTGAAAAGAATAAAATAACACTCAGTACACCTGCCAAAGTCCAGAACTATATGCATAGCAAACCATATACACATGAATACATGAATACAAGTCTCATTCTTGAGCATGACTTGTAATGCTGCACAAGCCAACTTTTGGCAAGGAAAAGTCCTATAATGTACCAGATTTTTACTGAATTCCAATTTCCTTGGATGCTTACCATGTGTTAGCTGAAGATAGATCATATAGAATCAAATGTAAATGAAAAACAAACTGAAAAACATGGATAAATGATCAATAGAGCAACTTACGGCCTGGGGTTTGCTAGGATCTGCTACATGCTTAAATGCGAGCTCTTCTTTTCCCGGTGAGTCAACCTTGCTTCCCGTCTTCTTCTCATCCCTGGCTTTGTTGAAGATCACAGTAAATCCCTCAGCTGAAGCAGGGTCATTAACATCCCATTCACCAAACTTTGGTAATGGCGTCCCTTTTTCCTGTTAAGTAGCACATTTCACTTAATGTTTGCACAGCCACCAGTTGATATTTTTATACAAATAATGACACCCACAACCTTCTTCGGAGTTGTATTTATTACTTAGTAGGAAAATATAGGAAATTTCAGAATATACAATCTAACTTTCCACGTACAAGTAAAACACAATCAACTGCTCCAAATGGACAGAAATCTAAATGTTGTGTTCATAATTCTAAGAATGTGATGTTGCATTGAGATAGAAGATAGAAGAACAGAGGACAGCACAGAGAATGGAAAAGGAAAGAAAGAAGGAGAAGAAGAAAAGAGGAAAGAAAGATAATTCTTTAATAATTCAATTAATATTAATCAATGACCATCTAACTCTTATTACAAAAGTTAATATTTATAACACCTGAATTAGATTCCTAGTATGTGTCTTATTACCACATCAACTTGCAGGTAGCAATCCTAGTAAAAATAAAGAATTAGAATCCAAGTCCAACTAAATTTAAATAATTGAAATTTTAACAAAATCAATAACTTATGTTCCAATCTAGTTTTAGACTACTATTTACAACGGGATGGTGACAACATTCCTTCTAAAACTGATGCAAGTAAAAAATGTAAACCCTATTTTACATTGCATTTTCTAATTCAGAATAGGAGTCCAAAGCGTAGTTGAAATTGCATTTTCTATAGTTAAAAGTTTAAAATCTAAGTTCCAAAGGACAGAACATACTCTCATAACAAAAAGATATTCTCAAGTTCTCAACTCAACTCAATAAAGCCTTTTCCCAACAATATGAGCTGGGTACATGAATCCATTTCCTCCACTTTGCTCCATCAAGGGCTAAGTTGACATTTATATTACGAGTAATTGTATCTTTCATATTTTTTTTTAAACTATCTTCCATTGCTTGAATAAGTCTCATAAACCAATAGATCAAGAGCATGAGTTTGATATTAAAACACAAATAACGCAAAGTAGGGTTGTATTGCTCTCCATGGCCACAATTTCTTCCAACGAGTTGTATGCATTAAGATAGAAAAATACCTTAAGTTTGAGTAAGAGTTTAGGTTAAATAATTCATCATATCCATCTTTCTTGCACTTATAAGGCCATTTCTAACACTAGCATATTTACCACATCATTTAGAGACCAAGAAATCAACTTACAATCAAAGATTGGAAGCAATTCAATGCTTCATGGACTATTTAAATCTCCACCAGTGTAAAAGGGATAATAAAATCACTATCTTCAAATCAAACCAATTGCTACACCAAATCAAATCTGTGTTCGCTGACACCATACAAGTGCGAAACCTTGTCTTGAGAACTGATCTCAAGAAGATTGTCACATAAGTACAGTTACTAGAATCAAATAATTAATCAAGATTGTTACTTGGGTTTAACAGTTTAGAGTCAACAAACATGAGTAGAGGACAAACTTGAAAGCTTGGCTACCAAACTAATAGTGTAATGGTTTAAATAGAAGAGCCTTTCATCATCAGTAATTGAACAACAATCTCTCAAACAAATATAAACTAGAAACTTTTTAAAAAGTCAATATTTGACATATGTCTACTTGTCTAAAATAAAATCAAGCACGCTTCAATAAGAGATCACTGATAAACAAGATCTATGTCTACTTTGACGAAAAGAAATTGGACATGTCACCGCGTTGCATAACATGCATCAAGGCAAGTCATCAACCAACATGTAAGTTGCATAAAAAATGACTACAAGAACAAGAGAGCAATTTTCAACATTGTACTCACGGAAATCTGCTCTCTTCTTTAAAAAAAATTTGGTAAATATATCATGTGAATAAAGACATGGGTCAAGGGTAAATTAGCTTTAGAATACCTGTGTGTTTCCAACCCTAAAATGAATTAAGGAAGAAAAAACAACAGATGCAAGTGAATAAACCTTCACAAAGAACAGCATTAACATTAGGCTTAAGAAAACATGAAAAAAAAATAAAAAATCAAACAAACCAACCACTATATTCACAAACAAATAAATGAATACACCAAAAAAATAAAACCCTTTTCCCAGACCTCTGCAAACACAAGCAACACTGTCCATAGCATATGATAAACTGCGAATCCTTAGAAAACAGAGAAATGGGCGTTTATAAGAACCTCTGATTCCTCAAGGATCTCGCTTCTCAATCGGAATGGGGTGCAAGGAGCTCCCACCTTTCCATTGAGCTCCGTGTTTCAATAGGAGTCCATCAACCTTTTAAGAATCAATTTTAAGAAAAAAAGAAAAAAAAAGCAAAAAAAGACTTCAGGAAAGGGGGTGCTCTAACTGGATTTTTCCCACTTTCTGCAGCTCATCCCCTACTGTTTTTTCTTCTTTTTCATTTTTATTTTCAATTTTTGCCAAAGATTTAGCTTTTCCTAAACCACAGACACACAAAGAGATAGAGATTTACAGAAAGAAGCAAAAGGCTTAGTTGAGCTCTCAATCAGATTATAATCAACATACAAACGAAAGAATGAAATCAAGAGAAAAACCAAATCTCCCAACCATTAGCCTAAACTAACATAAAAAAAACCAAACCAAACTTAATCCACTAAATCAAAGCCAGACAGAACCAAAAAAAAAAAAAAAAATCAGGAAGAAAACACTAACGCAAACACATATAATTGAAAAATCTTACACAAGAAAAAGCAAAGAAATTACAGTTCTCATACCGACATGAATTCCCGAAAAGAGATGGATCCCTTGAAAATTAAAAAAAAAAAAAAATGGAAAAAATCTCTCCCTTCTCTTCCTGTAAATAAAAAAAGCGAAGAAGAAGAAATGAAAACACGATCGATATCAAAGTGGCTCACGATAGGAAGACTTCAAACTTAATTATATTCTATGTTCGGTCGAATGTCCAAACCCCAGACCTGGGCCCACTCAAAATGAAGTAGAGGGCCCATTTATGACAATCAAAACCGCAGAACGTGATCATCGGGCCCACATTGTTCAACGCCGTTAGAAATAACGGCTGCCTCCTGTTTCCGCCGTTATGTTGGGCGAGCTTAACCCGGGTCATTTCAACCCGAATTCGAACTGGACTCGGGTCTTCGGTGGTGATTTTCCTTTTACTATATCCAAGAACAAATGTTTTAAGTTTGAATCTTTGATTCTTAGAAATGCGATCCTCTTTTGATTTTCAGTTTCCGCTTCTTCTAAACTAAAATCCACAGTTTACTCTCAGTTCGATCTCTGATTCTTGCCATCGATCATTTTCTTCATCTGAATATCTTCTGCAAAACACATCTTGTCTTTGTTTTTTTCTATCGATCCGACGAAATCCTCAAATTTCAGCGACGGATCTCGATTGATGATGAGTTGTGTGGAATAGTTTTTTGATTAATGGTGTTTTATTGTAATATTGGTTCTCCGAATCCCTCGCATGACATCTCTCCAGGAAGCTGGAAAGACAAGCGGTGGATCTTAGGGATTGTTCTGATGCTTGCTGCGATGTTAGAACTACTAGAATTTCTCCGATCAAAAGGCGTGTTGTTGATAGATTGGAAGTGGCTAGGTTCGTTAGTTTTTGTATCTGATGATGGTTTGATTTTTGGCTGAATAAGTATCTTTTTTTCGTTGGTTCTGCTTCTTTTGTTGTTTCAATTTTGTTTTGAGTGTGTGATTAGTTGTGGTGCATTGGGATCCGGGTTATTGCTAATTTACTATCTTAGATCTGCTAAATTGCTTTAATGTGCAGTTTTGAAATCAGAAGGTTCTTTTGATCCACGTATTTTTCTTTTGTGGAAGGATGATGAAGCAATCAACAATGTTGAAAGTCTGCATCATTATCTTTATTCGCTGATTCATATTTTAATGATTCTATCTGGTTATAAACTGTGGTTATAATTCTCTTTTTGCAGTGTCACAGATTCTCCATAAAATATGGATGCCATTTCGGAATAAGGATAGACAATATCAACAAAATAATACATTATTTTATTTTTTAAAATTTGTTTTCTATGTTTTCTTTGCTAGATTATCTGTTAAAATGTCAGAAACACTTCATTCTCATCGATGCAATTCTTGTATCTGTTTCTTTGAGAATCATGTATGCAAAGAAATTGGAAGCTCATGAACGTAAATTTTCACAAAGTTGACGGAAAATTTGTATTGATGTTTGAATTGTAACCTCAATTTCTAGAGTGGTGAAGATGTTCAAATTGAACTTCTTAACACCATAATAAGTTAGCGAGGGTACATGCCAAACTAAAAGTATTTTCCTTCTATTGTTGTTTATATTTTTTGTTTTTTTCAATTTTTTTTTGTTCATTTAGAATCTTTAGATATCACTTGATAATCTTAGAAAGTCAATGTTGGTTCTGCAAATATGTTTTTGAAGTATTTGAATCAAAGAAAGGTCTTCAAGATTTTTTACATTACCACATTTTTTTTCCAAGTAAACAAGTCTATTTAAAGTTTTGTTTCATGCTCCTATTTACCATATAATGTAACATGGTATTAGATAAAGAGTTCGTATTATTTTCTATGACATCGTAAAGTACATAAAATGCAAAACAGATTCATATTCACTCACTTGATCTAGATCTTCACATTTAATGAAGAATTTGATGACTAATTTGTTGAATAGTTGAGTATTCACTTTTTTTTTATTTATCCATATTGATTTGCATTTCTTTTTGTGCATTTTTCATGTCAATCAACACTTGGAATGTTGGCATTTACCCTATTAAGTGTTGAGAAATATGTGCCCACAATATAGCTAAGATATCCCAATTAAGTATCAAACAACTAACCCTCACTATTGAAGTACATAATGTTTTGGAATCATTTATATATGTTGAAGTATCAACTCTTTTGGAGTTCAAGATGCTATGATTTGCATTCAAAGAGTTAGATGTTCTCTTCCTAGATAAGTAACTGGAAAACCCATTGTTTCTCTAAATCTCTTTGGAAGACCAAAATCCCTTCTTAGATCAAGGTTTTTTGGCTGGTTGCTTGTCCTAGACAGACTTAATGTCTTAAGGAGGATTTCGTTGCCTTGTCCCCAAATTGGTGTATTTTGTGTAGGGAAGAAGGAGAATCTATTGATCACTTGTTTTCACATTGCTACTTCACCTCATAGTTGTGGGCATGTGGCACAAGCTTTTGGAGGATATAGGTTGGTCTTGGGTCACCTCAAGAAGGTGTGTTGACATTCTTCATGATGATTTTGGTAAGGAATTTAGTCATTCTTGCACACCACTGGATCCCAAAAATGCTTACAAAGAGGATTACCACCCTAGGGCAAACCCAAATAAGTTAAAGGCCAAGATCTAATAGAGCACCCAACTTTAGAAGCCAAACGAAGCAAAACATCCCGGTCGATCTTAATACCAACCATCTGGCTTTTTTCCATATTAACATGTAGTCTAGAGATACTACAAAAATGATGAAGTATACCAAAAACACTGTCCACATTTTCCTCATCCCCATCAAGAAAGAGCAAGGTATACTGAAGATGAGAAAGGGAACACCCATTTTTACCCACAGAAAAACCTTTTACCAAGGAACAACTCCCTGCCCGAGACATCATTTGGCCCAACACATCCGCTACATGAGTGAACAAAAAAGGGGATTGGGGATCACCTTGCCTTATGCCCCTCTCGGCCATGAATTTGCCAGTAGGCTTTCCATTAGTAATAATAGAGTATGACACAGAGTTTACACATCCCTTGGCGAAATTTTCCTTAAAGACAGCCCCTTTTAGATTAAGAGAGCGATAGTCATCAACAACTTCATTTGCAATCAAGATGGCATCAAGAATTTGACGATCATGAACGAATGCAAACTGATTTTCCTCCATCGTCTTATGAAGAACCGCTCGGAGTCTCATAGATAAGGTCTTAGAGATGATTTTGTAAAGACTAGAAATTAAACAGATGGGCCTGTACGCCTTTGGATGCCAAGATTCCCTTTTTTTTTGGAATAAGGCAAATATAAGTTTCATTGGTTCTTATATTGATCACTCCACTTCTATGAAACTCATGCATAACCCTCATTACATCATCTTTAAGGATGGTCCAATTGCGTTGATAGAAAGCCACAGAAAAGCCATCCGGCCTAGGTGCCTTATTCCCATTACAACTCATCACAGCCATATGAACTTTGTCACCTTCATAAGGCCTCTCCAACCATTCCACATCGTGCAACCCAATCAAATTCCAATCAATCCCATCAATCTCCCCCACATAGGAGCCATGAGGAAAGAAAAGCTTAGAAAAATAATTGACAAATTTCTTCTCAATCCCATCTTGAGTCTTCACAATTGAATTGTCGACCTTCTCAACTTTAGAGATGTAGCATTTAGCTTTCCTATCACTGAGGATCTTATGAAAGATCTTTGAGTTAGAGTCGTCCTCCTTCATCCACAAAATTTTAGCATGTTGACCAGCCATTCGAAGTTCCTTCAAGCATATGTCTGTCAATTCAGTTTTTGCACGCAACCACAAAGCCAAATTCTCCGCATTTAATTCACCATGACTTTCCAAAAAATCAAAACATTCAATTAGCTCTTCCAAATCTTTCTTCTTTTCATTAATATGCCCAAATGAGACTTTGTTCCAATCTTTGATGAGATTTTTCAACTTAGCAAGTTTTAACATAAATTTGTGACCCTCATGAACATACGTTGCAACTGAATTCCACCACCTCTCCACCAGAGGAGAGAATTCTTTGTGAGCCAACCAAATGTTCTCGAATAGGAAAGGAGTAGGGCCCCATCAAAAGGTAGTTGAATCAAGGCTTATAGGACAATGATCCGAGACAACGCGAGGATGAGCTTCTTGGCGACAAAGAGGAAACAAAACTTCCCACCTTTGAGTGAACAAGAATCGGTCCAACCTACAACAAATAAGGGAAGCACGAAAATTGGACCAAGTGACACGCGCATTAAAGAGTGGCTGGTCTTTGAGCTCAAGCTCCCCAATGATGGTGTCAAACATCTACATATTAGTCGTCACTTGATTACTATTGAATTTCTCCCAGTATTCCTTATAGTATTAAAATCACCTCCTAAGCACCAAGCATCTCCACAAATTACACTAAGGCCGACCAACCACCACAGCTCATTGCCATCCCTCGAAATTTGGATGGAAACCGTAAAGCCGCCGACCAAACTCTGAACCTCCTTTACCAATCTGGAATCCCAAACTACCACCACACCCCCAGAAGAACCATCTGTAGGGAGAGCAATCCAACTTTTCAACCGAGAGCTCCACACCTGACCAATGAAGTGTCGATCCAACACAACCTTTTTTGTTTCTTGCAAAATGACGATATTCGGCTTCCCTCTGCAAATCATCCGCTTAATGAGACAACGCTTCCTACTTGAACCACTGCCACAAATGTTTAATGAGAGGATCTTCATTTAACAACCTTTACTTTCCTTATTGTGATCATCTTGCATTCTGCACTTGTCATTACGATACCCTCCCCATCAGATCTGACCATCTTCTCAGTCATTGAAGGAATTTTTTTCCTGACTGAAGATTTGGATCTTTTGTAGTAATGGTAAAACGACTCATTAGTGCCCAATGACCCCTCAGAATTTGAACCAGATTCATTGTCCGCAGCAGCATTATCATCATCCTTTTGATCTCTTGTTGCTTCAACATCTAGATCCTTGATGGGGTTGCCCCCTTCTTTGCCATCACCACTCGTTATGGGCAACAACTTATCACTAGTAGAATCATGGGTTTCATGGGTAGGAGTAAGGCTTTGGGGTGACTGACTAACCGAAGGTATGTTTCTCACTGTTTCGTTAGCAAGAGGTAGAATAGAACAAATAGGATGAAGATTTAACGAAAGTTCAACATCACAATTAGAGTTAGGGTGAGGGATGCCTACCTTGGAACCATTAAGAGTCGACAGTGAGTGAGCGTTTTCAACAAAGAATCCCTCGCCTGGACTAATGTTGTCACTACCGCCATCGCCATTTACAACAGCTGCATCATCAACACTTTCAAAGTTGGAGCCCGAAATGGTTTTTTTGCAGAGAACTCGTTGACTTTCCAAAATGAAATCATTGGCTTTGTTTGTGCTTCCTTGGGAGATTTGACACCTTTCCCTCTTACGACTTTTCTTGGATCTTTTCTTCATTGTTGGTTGTTGTGCCTCAACTTGTCCGTCCGAGCAAGCAAGCACTCCTTTAGAGCCCTTCAGAGCTCCCGTATCCAGCTGAGCACCACTAGCATGTTCGATCACTCCAGATTTGAGGCCAAGTGGAAGAGAATGGGGCAGCGCAACCTTGTTGGCAGAAGCAAAAGGAGCTGACACACCTCCAGTTGATGCAGCTGAGAATTTGGTTTCAAAACGTGGCTGAAGGAGTCAAAAGTAAGGGTGGCAATTCGTGTTGCCGTGTCGTAATCGGTCGGGTCAAAATTGTGTATAATGAAATATATTGTAAACCTAAACACGACACGTTTAAATAACGTGTCATTATATGTAAATTTACACCCGACACGTTTAATAAATGAGTTAAACATGTTAACCTGTTTATAACCCTTAAAGCTTTAACAAGTTCATTCTAACTTATTTATCATATATAAATTCTAAATTAACATATAAATCAAAAATTCAAAATCATAATTATACAACCATATAATAAAGATCAAATAAAATATTATAAAGTTAAGAGTCTCAACACATGATATAAAATATTAAAAAGTCTTCACACGTAACATAAATCTCAACACAAAATATAATCGTATTAAACGGGTCAATTTTGGTTTAGTAGGTCTACCAAATTTTGACCTAAAATTTAATCGTGTCTAATTGGGTTTAACTTATTTTGATCCGCACCTGTTTATGCAAAATTCAAACTCATTTATTTCGTGTCGTTTTCGAGTCGTGTTATCGTATTGTGACCTATATTTCCATCCCTAGTCAAAAGACTCACAAGCGTGATCGTTCGGCATTTTCACAGGGACCTGAAGGATATCGAGAAGGGTTTCCTTCATTATGAGCTCGTTGTGGGATAGGGATTTGTGAAACAAAATGTTGCGATAGGGCTAAAGGGCTTCCACAACCCCGATTAATTGAAACATCCAATGGGCTGCTCGCAGAGTGGCCTATTTGACCGGCTCCACTAGCAGATGACTCAGGCCCATACCAATGCCCAAGATCCCATAGGTGAGGCCTGAAGTCCAAACTAGCAGAAGAGCTGCTCCCAGGCCCATGATTCAACGAAGGAAGGGAGGGTCCATTCAATTCACGCTGTCCAACATCAGCATGGCCCACCATAGATGACTAGATGAGGAGGGGAGAAACGTCACTGGTGCAATATCTTTGATCAGAGCAGCAGAGCAACCACCACTGCCTTGGAAGGTACGATTGTGTTGACACCTCATTGGCTCCGTACCTGCACCGTTCTGGACCACATCCGTCAAAGAATGGAAGGGACGATGATCCCTCACATCCGTTGATTTTCCTCGGTTGATGTTATCAGCATGGATAGGATCTGAAACACGTAACCCTGAGTTCGCACCCTTTTCCGACGTGCCTTCGCCGGAATTATCAGAGATACGACGACCATCCAGTCTAAAAGCTTTAACCCCAATATGCATACCATCCAATACCACACTCAGAATGTCGGGGATGAAACCATCTTCACCACCCGAAACCTTGATTTTTGCATACCGAAGGAAAGATCTTTTGACAGTCTCACCGGCAATATCCAACAAGCCTTCACATTGATCACCGATCATTTGGAACACATCCTTGCGCCGATGTCAGAGCGGAATGCCGTCGATGTTGATCCAGCTTTGCTTACACCTAACCCGTTTTTGATGCCATTGGCCGGACGGGTGCCACTCTACAGAGCGAAAATCGCTAGAGATGATGGTAGAGAGAATCAGGTGTTTTTCATTAGAATCCTTATACATAGCAAAGCTCGATCATCTGCTAATGGACAGAGAAACATGGAACGACCAAGACTTGCAGAGATCTTATCAGCGACAGCCTACCACCATAGCGACGAAGCCGACCGGAATATAACCAGGCAAAGATTCCAATCTTTGTCCACAAGAACGCCCTCATCGCCTAGCGACCTTCCTTTTTTGCAGGAACAGGTTCTATAGAACCACTCCTCAAAAGCAGACCATCCCTTGTTGGGAGAATCTTCCGAGATAAAAAGCGCCCATGTCTTACCATTTTCCACCTTTGAAACTTTCAAAAATCTTCCTCTGATATTTGAAAGCTGCTTTTTGAACAAAATCTTCGGGTCAGACCTAGACGCCATTCCTATTTGATTCAGGAACCACTCCGCTGAACCCACCAGGATTCTCAGGTAGAAGGCTTTTGAGGCTGAGGACTCCTTGATCGACAACCTTTTACCGTTTCCAGTCTGTTCACAGAAAACATTTTTCCTCCTATTTTGTACGTGGAAGATAATGTTCTAAAAAGTTAAAATCCCCCATAACTCAAAGGGACTCTGAGGAAGAAAGTAAGAGGATGAAACGGAGTGACCAAAAGGGGAGAGCAACTAACGGAGAAGAAAGAAGACAGGGAGAGCGAAAGAGGACGGAGAGGATGGAAAAATCAGTGGTAGGAGTAGTGATGGCAGATGGAGAGAACGATGTGGGAGCTAAAATGAGGATCTCCGGAAAAGAACGAAGAAGACCTGGGAAGCTTGCCGGAGCGGCATGGTGACTTTGTGCAGTTCTTTGCCATTATTTGTTAAATTGACTTGAATCCTTGTTATCTACAGAGCCATCCCTGAAGATGGAAGAAGAAAAGCTTTATGAGGAAGCTCTGGCTAAAGCAAAAGCAGAGGAAGAAGCAATTCAAGCTTCTGAGAAAGCTCGGGAAGCAGCTGAGGCAACCAAGAAGCTTGAAGAAGAGGTGAAAAAACTATCTGAGCAAGAATCTCAAACTGCTAGCCTTGCCCAAGATGCCCAAAAGAAGGCAGACGCGGTAGGGGCGACCATGGAGGACCTGTTGAGCAAAGCACAAAACTTTGGCGCTGGATTCTCCTGGGAAAAATTGAGCTCCAAGTATTGCAACGGCGGTTCAAAAGCCCGAGGAAGAGGAGGACGCGAAACCAAAAGTTCAGATTGCTACCATTAGAGGTGTAGCTAAGGCCAAGAAGCTGCCAGCCAAGAAAGCAGTTATCAGGCCATCCTCCTTCATACCAAAGAAGGAAGTTAAATCAAAACAAGAACCAAAAACACCGCCCCAGAAAGAGGTGACGAAGGTGTTTGGTGGCTTGTTCAAGCAAGAGACCATCGCCCTTATTAGGACCATCAAATAGCTTATTAGTCATAGTCCATATATATCAATCACTCCTACTCTCTGTTGGATTCATTCTTTTGCATTGGTAATCCTAAAAACATCATCTTAAGATTTTTAGATGATGAATATACAGGTTTTGGATGAATTTTTATTAGTGGGAGTGCAAGTGTGCGTACAAGATTTTTATCAGTGTATTGTTTTCACTAATCCATAGGAATATAAGTAACAACTCTCAAGGATAAGTATGAAATACCTATTAGGCTATTACTTCTAAGGTATCAATATTATTGTGTTGCCTTAAATATGAAATAAACTTGCTAAAAGTTCCTTTGGTGTTTTTGGTGTGTTGAGCAGGAAACAAGAGGTTTTTTATTTACTTGTGAGTGCAACGTTTAGTACAAGCAGATGCTGCAAAATTAAACAGATGAAAAACGATTTACTGTATTGTGGGTGAGTGCAGTAGGAACACAGCCAGGTAGAGCAGAAAGGAAGAATTAAATGCACCCATCACCTATGGCATTCTGTTGTGTCGGAAAATTTTGGTGGGTGCAGCGTGGGTGCATTTAGAATAAAAATGTAAACTAAGCACGACTCCTGAACTAAACACACCCACTCTGCACCCACATTTTGTCCGGATTTTTTATTTTTCTGAAAATTAAGATTGGTGGGTGCATTTAAAATAATAATGCAAAAGAAACACAGCTCTTGAACTAAACACACCCACATTTTATCGTGATTGAATTTTTTTTATTTTATTTTTCATAAGAAAATAGATTGGCAGGTGCAGCATTGGTGCATTTAGAATAACAATGCAAACGAAACACAAGTTTTGAACTAAACACACCCACGCTGCACCTACATTTTGTCCATTTTTTAAAAAAAGATGGGTAGGTGCTGTGTGGGTGCATTTAGAATACCAATACAAACAAAACACACCTTTTGAACTGAACACGCCCATACCCACAATTTGTCCACTTTTTTGTAAAAAGATGGGTGGGTTCATTTAGAATAATAATGCAAATGAAGTACAACTCTAGAACCAAGCACACCCGGACAGCACCGACAATTTGTCCAAATTCGCTTAAGAAAAGGTGGGTGCATTTGGAACAGTGCAAACCAAAGACATGTCCCTTGAACTAATACACCAACAATGTCTAGATTCAATTCCTTCAAAGGGAAAAACTATTGGCGGGTGCAACGTACGTGCATTTGGAATAATACAAAGTTCAATAGTCACTGAACTAAACACACCCAAACTGCACCCACAATTTATCCCATATTCAGTCATTTTTTTAAAAGAAAAGATTAGAATATAATGCAACCGCAATACAACCCTTGAACTAAACACACCCACAATTTAATTAAATACACCCACGCCGCACCACCATTTATCCTTCACTTCTAAAAAGGAAATTGAAATTTACATGTTAAGACTGGATTGATGAAATAAAATATAACTCCGCAGAGTGCCCTATTAAATAACCATACAAAACCTGCCATTTATTTCTTCCATTAGATACCCAGAATGTAATGTAAACTATAAGAGGTACAATTAAGAGAACCCAAGTAAGGATATGGGCAATCTGAAGCAGAAGGCCAATTGGCCACTAACTCTTAGTAGACAAAATGAGGAGAGTATGAACAAGAGATAGATAGAAAATATGTACTATATATTATATCTTGTTGGAATGTCAGAACGGTGGAAAAGCTAACCACAACTCAATTTCCGAGCTGTTTCTTGTCGCTTCAAGAGCAGAATTGTCATGTGCTAATCAGTATAGACGGCAATTTCACCTATGAATCATTAATGGCGTCATGAAGCTCTTCCAAGCAGGGAGATCCATCCAAACCACTTCCATTTGAAACTTTCTGCCACACAGATCCAGCCATAGCCCGTAACTACAATCCCTTGATTTAAAGAGGTTGGCAGAAAGGAGTCTTGGTAATCATGACCCAACTGTTTCTGCAGGCATAGTAAACAATCAGAACTATAATTTGTCATAGAGCTACATGAATCTAATCTTTGTACTATCATTTTTTAGCTAACCTGTACATGGGATCTCTCATAGAGTGCCAGTTTCACCTGCTTTAGATCATCTTTGACAACGTCTTCAACCAAAGCCAAAGCCTTCACTAGCTTCATGTATAGCGAGCAGCAGGCGTTCTTGGAGCAGATCCTTGGAGGAATACTCAGGAAGGTCTAATTGGTTGAAGCTGAAGATTATGGAAAAAGAAATGACAACAGAAGTTTGAATTCCACCCATCAGAAACTATTTGGCCACCAACTAGCAAGATATAATTATTACTATATTTTTTACTCGAGACTAACCATGTATGAGCTGATGGCAACCTCTCAGGAGCTCCATATGCCTTGTGAATCTGAAACCTTTGTGGCCCAGAGATACCTTGTAGCGCTTTGAAACCCTCCAACGGTACCTGAAAATCCAAAAACATTTACTTTTATGGCTTAAATACATATCCAGCACCTTACTAAATTTGCTCATGAACATATTCATTAGCTTCATTGACCATTTCTCTTCAAGATGGCCATCAGAAAAAAATTTATGAGGGCAGAAAACAGCATTGCAAGAGCTGGCCAGCTTAGTAATCTAAACAGGGCAACATTGCAACCTACACCAAGAGAAATCACTATCACCACTTATGTATTTCACGTTTCAACTTAAAAAAAGCTTTTATTGGATATACATTGAGAAAATTGATTTCCAATCTGCAAGTCAATCTGCAACACAAATTGTGCCAATAGAAGGCTTTTCTTGATGTCTTCACAATATTACCCCACATTGCAAGATATTTCTTCTTCTTCTTTTTTTTGAGGGGAAACAAACCATTGCATTAATAATAGGAGTATCAAAAACTGTCTTACAACAACAACACGAACTGAGCACAAGGAATGCTCAAGAGCAGAGGCAGAGCACAAAGTCAACAAAACTAGAACAACAAAAATAGAAACACAAACAGTAACTAGCATAAGCAACCATGCCAATTTCTAACCCAATCCCTAATCATGTAATCCCCATTAATGTTAAACGCCACTAACCAAGACCCAGCCATTAAAATAATCTCATTCCAAAGAGAGGACACATTCCTAAATTCATTCTTGAAGATCCTATTATTGCGTTCCAGCCACATACTTAAATACTGAAGTTTCTCTAAAATACCTATATAGAGGCATTATCTTGCACTCCTATTGGTTGTAACTTTAAAGCATATGAACAATAGAAAGTGATTTTGTTAGCACCCTAACAGAATCAAGCGTTCCTATACTGTTGTTGTCGTCATTGAGTCATTATTGCACATATAGAAAGAAATAATGTTCAATGAGAATGATGCATCCACTTCAATTTCTTGTCAATTCTAAACAACTTTCCTTGAACATGCTCGCTGGCCACTTCCTCTTGCACAAATAACAGATAACTTTGCTCCCAACCAACAAAAATGGAGAACTTGAGAAAACACACAGAAGATTGTAAACCAAGGCCTATAACTGACTCAGGTATGTTTTAGTGATGAGAAAAAGCTATTAGTCCAACATATATTTGATTGTATAAAATGGCCGTTAATTGTTAGGCAGCAAATTTATTGTGAGAAAAGAAAGTTTTACTCAAGCCATCACGAAGTTCTAAGAAATGAAGAGTTGATTATTCAAATACATCATTGTGCTTCATATGAATTGAAAAGATTCATGAGAAATGTTAGTAGTTAATGAGTTCACCTTTGATGTTCCAGTCACAAACTGAAGGAATCTTGCCATGTCCTCCTTGCTAAATGCTTTGACAACCTCCCAGAACCACTGAACAACACCAGATGCAGCAGTATAGCCAGTATACTCAGTATTGGCCTTCAGATCATCCACTGCACAACAAAGAAATATCAGAGAGAAGTAGATATTAATGGAGATTGAATACTACATAGAGTACTTAGCGCATATGTTAAAGGGACTCACGGTCAATTTCTGGAAGCCCACTGATAAGAAGCTCAAGCTCTTTATCATTAAAAATTGAAATAAGCTCTCGAGGGACCAATTCATTGAAACCTTCAAGGAACGAATTAATTTGAGGACGAATAGCATTCGTCAAGATATGTTCAGCAACCAGGTCCACATACTCATGCTTTGTTTCTTCTGTGACCCTGATGTTTCTCCCTCCAGGTATAAGCTCATAGTCGGTAACCTTGTAGAAAGGAGTAACAAAAGAAAAAAAAAAGTGATAAGTCTAAATTATAAAGCAAGTTGAAAGTCATCACATATGTAATGATAAAAAGGTTTCAATGCAAGTAGAAAACTTTGAAGTCCTGCAAATTGATCATAATGGTTTGACACAGAAAGAATTTCACAAACAGCAAAACTAGGCAGAATTTGTTGAAACACAAGGGCTCAAGAAAGGTACAAAAAAAAAAGAACCAAACGGTATGGAATAAGGTAGAAAATAGAAAAGATCTGATAATTCGACTTTGAATAATAAATGTTTCTTCAAAATGGAATTGAATAGAGAAACATGAAGTCACGTTACAGAGTCTACATTTTGAGAAAAAAAAGACAATTATTTTCATTTTTACAAGTGTGTCCCATAGTCAGTGACGTACAATGGGATCAAAGCCAATAAGTGCCAATTGGGTGTATCATTTGGCATCTTCTTACCTCAGTTTTCTCGTAAAGAATATGCTTCTCCTCATCCGCATCCATGCTAAATGTCAAGTCAGGTATGTCACTCACATCATTCTGTTAAAAAGAGTCACATGTTAATATTCCCAGCAAAACACAAGTTTATTCATGATTACACAATGGTTGTGCAATAAAATACAGTGGATATAAGTTAGAGAAGTTACCTCCAGCATCCACTTCAAGTTCTTGTAGTAATCTGGATCAACAGCCTCAATATCATGATAAGTCACCTTTGCCCCAAGAATATGCTTGTAGAATGAGCGAGTGAAGTAAACATCCAAAAGTTGGCCATCAAAGAGTGCCTTGGCAACCTGATTCATAACAAAGGTTAAGACAACATATAAATAAAAATGAAGTAAACCAAAGAAATCAGCACAGGAATGCAAAATGGTCCAGGAAGAATTACCACACGGCCTACAAATTTGAAATATGACAGATGCTCTGTTTGATACACAGAATTGGGATTTGGTTGGAAGGTTGCATTGTTCCCCACATTAGTGAAAAGCAATGCCCCCTTGTCAAATATAACCCTAGATAGCAACTGATACCACTCTCGTGTCAGACCACCAGCATCAATTCCCTCTTCACCCTGAAACTGCACAGTTAAACGCCCCTTCAAATCTTGACTAGGGCGCATTCTCAACTGATTGAAGGAATCTTCTAACACATATGCACGACGAACACTTATGCGCAAAGGGGCAGAAGGGTGCTGCTCGTGCTGTTGCCTGATTTTTGAGCGGAAATATGCCCTCTTATTGTCAAAATCAATAAGTCTTGGTGCCTTCAGCATCATAGAGAGTGATTTCTCCAGTAAACCAGGATTTTGTCTAATGAAAGCATTAAGAAGACGACGATGCTTCTCAGCAAACCTTGCAAAAGTAACAGCAGTATCAGGTCGTCTCTGGACGTGTCCACCACATTTAGAAGTTGATTCAAATGAATTCCCAGTAGATTCTTTGACCTCTCTTGCAGTAACCTCGACATGATCGTGTGGCAAAATAGAGACATTTGCTTGGAGCCGCTCACTCAGAACAAAGAAAGCTTCAATGTATGGCAATAGGCGCTGTGTGCCAGGAGGAAGAGGTGGAAACAGAGAAGAGGCACCTCCTACATGGTCCCCAGCGTTTGCATGTGGCATCGTAGAAGAAGAAGAGCTCTGCCCCAGCTTTGACTCAGTTGTGCTTATACAGTCACTCAATTCTTGCCACAATGGTTCAAGTGCTACATTTAATCGCCACATGATGGCATGCTCATCCTTCTCCCCATCATTCTCTTGTCCCTTACTTGCATCAACTGTTGAAGAAGCAAGTACACTAAGTGCTAGAAGAACACGTAAGATCGCAGCCCCAGCCATAGAACCCGCACTCAACCCCAGCATGTGTGTACTGTTCAGTGTAGCAAGATCGGACACAGCAGAAGTACTCAATCCATGAGCTAAGCCCGCCAACTCTGAAGTGAAAAACTTCCGATGAGGGGCAGCAACAAAGGCCAATTTCTTCAGGACCTCCGCTGCAGCTGAATAGACCGTGTCTGAAAGCCTAATCATTTCAAATTTTAAATCAGCAATCCCACCAAGTGTAGAATATGTGATAATGATATAGCTACAGTGGAAACTTCTAATTTATAGTAGCATTTAAATATAAATATGGTAGATAAAATTACCCCTCATGAGCAAGAAGGCTACAGAGGTTGCGCAACTCAGACTCAGGAAGCTGCAGGAAAATATCATATGGATTGATCGTTCTCTTTATATCTGATGCCGGCAACTTGCCACTGATATCCTTACCCAACTCTTGATTGGACGACTCTGGTTCAGGTACAGAATGACCATTCTGGTTATCACCTGAATCATCATTGACAGGTAGATTTTGGGAATCAGCTGAAGTTGCTTCCGAACGAGGTTGATATTCTACCTTCGATGCAGCGATGCGAACCACTTCTTGGAGAAGAACCACAACCTGCACACAAAAACATATATAAGAAAATCAATACATTGAGATTAAGAGAATAACTGTTTCCAAATAGGTGTCCACCATACTTGTTCAAGATGAGCACTACTGCGTAAAAATAGTGGTTGCTTCAAAAGTTTTAGAAACAATATTAGAGGTATGTCACTCTTGGAGGTTTCCTTTGAGCCCAATGAAGCTGCATTTCCTAAAATGTTTTCTTTCCCTACTTCCCCATTAGCTTCTGAACAAATTGTACTCGAGGGTGTGAGGTTCGATGACGAATCAAAAAAGAAAAGAATATCTGCAACTGCTGCATGACTTGTGGCCAGATAAGTCAAGATCTCAAGAATACGACGTAACACCAGAGGTGGAAAACCTGCAGGCAAAGAAAAAAAAACAACAAAAGAAAGGTTAATCCATTTAGGAAGGGGAAACTGTAAGGAAACAAATCATTCAAGCACACCAAAGAGATACCATCCAAAAGCTGTGATCGAACATATACAACATTAGACTGACATCCATAAAGCCTCTTTGGAGTCACTGCTGCAGATCCACTGACAGAACCTTCAGCTTCAGGTTTAATCATATCAAGTAAAATGTGAAGTAGAACTGCCCGTGTAACGCTATGTGCACATAGGTTCAAAAACAACCTCTCAAGAAGGCCCTTTCCCAGGGGCTGCCCACATAAACAAGTAGGCCACCATGTTAGAACACCAGCTGTACCCAAACGGAGGATTCACAATATAGGTCTATTGGGCAAAATCACTTTCTAAATTGACTGAGAAGATGCTCCTTAATGCAAGATGAACTGAACAAAAGTATAATATTGACCCATATTTCAGTGCCTGAGATGTATATATATAGTAATGGTTTTGCTGTGGGACCTGAGACGTTTCATTCTATACAAAAGAACATGTCTTTTCAAATTCAGTCAACATTTGCAATTTATCCTATATTTTAATGCATCAAATGGCAGAGTTACAAAGTTTTACCATGGAGGCAGAGGATGCTTTTAGGATTGAACACCAAATGTTACATTAATTACAATTTTTTTTAACAAAAGTTCCAAAACTAAAGAAGAAGATGAACTTTATAAATAAATAGATCACAATTTAAGTAGCCAATGGTACAATTTCAAACAAGTAGCCAATTGCAAACGAGTATGCTTTTTCAAATTCAATAAACCTTTTTATCCCACAGATACATCCAACAGTATAATTAAAAAGCTCTTCCAGGGAGGCGGAGTATTTTTTTCCATATTGAAGCTAAAGACCAAATGAATCACATTAATTTCATTTTTTTATTCATATCTTAAGATGAAGATGCACTTTAAAAACAAGTAGGTTGCAAATCAAGTAGCCAATTATACAATTTCCAAATTTCCCAAGTTTCTGAAATATGATGGCCAACTATACCATGTTTCTTATTTACTACATCTCATCCCTCCTATTGCAAATAATAATTTACTTTGAAAATAAATCAACATATATATTTAATATGTATAAATAACCTTTCAACAAACTCAAGTCAAATATAAAAATTAATGGATCATGATTTGTATTGCTGGTTGCAATTACTTAAGAACAAGATACAGCAACTCAGAAAAGCATAACTTGCCAAATCTTAAGGTTCAGTCAATAAATGAATGACTATTACCTGAGCTAATCTAAGGAGCCGAACCAATGCTTGCAAGGCATTTGCATCCAAAAGAGGTGCACCCTCAATTTCCTTCATTTTCATATTATCCGAAATGGCAGAAACTGCTCTCCGACCTATTGTAACTCCTACACCCCTATCAGTCACTGTCTGTCTATCAAATCCCAGATTATTCCTCCTGCCACCAAGCCTGTGGCTACCTCCAAAAAGGCTGCGAGCCTGATAATGGCTCATTGCTCTGTCCCTAAGCATCTGTGCCTCAGCAAGTAATGGAGAAGGTAGTCCTGACAGAACTGCCTCAGATGAAGTCAAGAGAACCTGGAAAGAGAAGCAAAGAAAGTTACTAAAAGTTAACAAAGAAGTAAACAAGAGCAGATGGAAGAAGATCAAACCTCTTCGCGCAAATCAGCAGGAAAAGTAGCTATAATAGAAGCATTATCCATGTCAACTGGTTGCCCTTCAGCTTGTTGAGACTGTGCAATCCTTTGTGCCCTTTGTTGCGCCAAAACTTCTGCTTGGATATCTGGAGGAAGAGCAGCTAAAAACTCAGGATCAATATCCTCTGCCGGAGGTGGTGCATAGGCTGGAGCTTGAACAGATTGAGTTTGTTGGGAGGCGAGTACTTCTGCACGCAGATCATCAGGCAGCGCCTCCAAAAAGGTAGGGTCAATAGTATTTGCATTAGAAGTCTCATTACTAATATTGGTTTCATTGCCTTCATTAGTATCTTGAGCAATTGCAGTGCTTTGCCCAGCATATTCATTTGCATCATCATTAGAAACAGGCATGTGACACTCTACTTCTGCCCCTGCACCATCCATATCGACATCAGCACTAGCATGCATAGAAGACACATGACCATCATCACTAGCATCAGGCATTTCCGGACCATAGTCAACACATGCATAATTACTAGACTGGCTATTGGCTCTTGATGGTTCATCAACACCATCCTGAATTGATGAATCATGGAGATTAGTGAGCTGAGGAGAAACTTGATTCTCATCATGAACACTTCGTGAGTCAACTGATGGTGTAACAGTCTCTAACTGTCCACTGGTAGCATCATTTCCCTCCCCAATTTCCATGGTTTCATTTCCATCTGGTACACTGTTCAGTTCACTTAGATGTCTTGATATACGTTCCGGGATTTGTGAACGTTCAACTGCTTCTCCAGCAATAGATTCTACATTGGCCTCACCATAGGATAATTCAGTAAAATGATAACCACTTTCAATCATAGGATTATCCGGATGATCTGCTGATTCCGTTGGAAATTGTTGAATGTGAGCTTCACTTTGACTGTCAACATTATCGCCAGCTACCGGAGTTTGACCATCAAGATTTGACAGAGGGTCATCTGATTGTAGCCTTTCCTGGGGTCCCGAGTTCTCCGACAGCCTCTGAGAGGGCGGATTACTGGCAGAAGCTACACTACGTAACTGAGATATAAACTGTTCCTCTACAGCCTGTGCAATTGCAGCAGCTTGACCACTAGCCTGAGGCTGACCATCATCAGTCCACCGACCATCACCTGGTCCCCTTCGTCCAGACAAATGCAAAGAATCCACACCAAAAGAAAAATCAATCAGAGGCGGCGGTGCCGCACCAACCAAGCGATCACCGAAGAGAGAAGCAGACACATGTTCAGATGGAAGAACAGGAGTATCAAACATATAGAAATGAGTTACATCAAAACTGCCAACTGGTAAAGCGTCCCAATCTCTAGAAGAATTTCCAGTTGAGGGCCACATTGACGCAGCTGGATCACCTGACTGGGAAGGCCTAAGGAGGAGTGGATGTTGAAAACCACTTCCATCTAAACCAGAACGCTCAATGTAAGTTCTATTAGCAGCTTGACGACGACGCTCAGAGCCTAAGGGCCTACGAAGACCAAATAAGTCATCCATATTTACCCCATGAAAGGGCTCAGGTGCAACATCAATCAGACCACCTGCAGCTCCAGGTCGGCCAAGAACTTGCAGATGATCAAAACCATCAAGACCTTCCCTCCATCTTACTTCTATAACTCGGTTCTCATGGAAATCATCATCCTCTTCATCAATCATCTCATCATTGTACTCATCCCCCAGTCCATTGTCATCATGGTCCTCCACATCAGTATCTGCCAAAGACATCAGTGCAGCACCATCTTCTGCAATATCTTCATCATCCACATCTTCATCATCATCCTCGTCATCATCATCACCTTCTTCTCCCATGTCCTCATCATCTTCATCACCCATATCATCATCTGTTCTGCGCTCAAGACGGAAGGTCACCTCAACTCCATTTGTATTTCGCAATACCCCACCTTCTTCCATATCATCACCCATGAACTCAACCCTGTTCTCCATAGGTGGGTTAGTGGGCATGGTCTGTTCTACTTCTATTTGTGCATCTTGCTCCATAGACTGATTAGTGTTTGCAACATGACTCCCTTCATTGAGAGATGATGCTTGAAGCTGCTGTTCAGTTGGCACTGCATTTGTTTCTTCATTTGAACTGCTGTTATTCTGGTTATTCCTTGCAGCTTCACCGGTAGAGAAGGCATTTGTTTGATCTTCAGTTCTTACATTCATTGCTGTTAACTTTTTTTTGTTTGGCCCATCCAACTTGAATGCTTGCTCACTAGCATTAGCAGCTCTTGTTAAGCTTTCCAATGCCTTGAGTATGAGATTTACAACTTTTGGAGAATCAGGATGGTCCAAATCAATCACCTGAAGAATACTGGTCAGAGACTGAACCATTCCTCCATCTATCATGCTCTTTGCCATGTCCGGTGAGCAACCAGGACCAGGCAAGTTGCTGGAGGATGAATTTTTAGACAAAATAGATGTGACCAAATCAACAAAGGCTAGAATCTTCTTATTTGGTAATAAAATGCTCTTGTTTGAGGAATTAGCTTCCAAGATTGAGAATGAAGAAAAGGCTCTAACAATTTCACCAATCACTCGTCTGCGCCCTTCACTAGAACGCCCAGATAGCACTACCAGAAACCATGAAGCTTTTTCAGACAACTTTTCTCTCCATTCATCAGCAACTTCTTCAGTTTTATCAGAAGATAAAGGAAGTAGATGATGCAAAATGTGATATAGTATTCCACCATGTCCAGTGCTTTCTACTTGAGTAGCTCCACGGTGTTGGCAGCTTTCCATATCACGTCTCAGAATAACCCCTGCCGCGTGCACATACATGAGTAGCACATCGCTCAACAACTTTAGGACAAAAGTGACCTTTGCTAGCCCTGCCGATCTTTCAGAAATACTATCACCCTCCATTGTCTTCGAGTCATCAACTTTTGATTTTCCCTTTTTCCTTGTAGTGGGTTCATCTACTTCCATAGGAACTGAATGGCTATTACAATCTTCCTGAATTTTTGGTGAAGGATAGCTCATTAGTATTTCCAGAAGCTGATCAATTACTTGAGTCAGATTAGCAGGAACCTTTTTGTGCCCCTTGGAGCATTTACCAGATCCATCGTGTTGCTTATTTTCAGGTATCCGAACACATTCATTTGAGGATAGACCAACTTCAACACCCACTGCCTTTAATTTCTCCTTTTCTTTCTCTTTTTCCTTTGATAATACAACAGTGATCCTCCCTCCTGATGACTCCAACTGGCAAACTGCAGCTGCAGCTCTCATGAAAACCACAGGATCCCTAGAGATTACAGGTGCCATGGATGTCAAAAATGTTTGTGGGGAGAGACGGCCAGCATGGCGACTAAGGATGCCAGATAAAGTTTGTCGAATCTCCAACTCCATAGCCGTTTGTAGGGTTTGAGGATCTTCAAGAAGGTGCCTAATTATAGCAGATGCCACACTGTCATATCCAGGGAAGAAACAACTTCTTGGAAGATTAAATAGAGCAGCAAGACCTCCATTTTCAAGAAATTGCATAGCAATAGCATGTGTTTTTGTCAAGCGGGCACATAATTGCATTACAGCTTGCATTACCATAGCTGGAACATGCTGTTTAATAAATTCACAAGCAATTTCCAGTACCCTATGACACTCCTCAAGTGAGAGGTAACCAGTGGACTTCCCTAAGATCTTCTCAAACACATTGCCAGATTCTGCTTCGGATTCTTTTTCATTGGTGACTGAAGCATTTTTTGTCTCTTTAACTGCTGCTGAAAGAGACAATGACGCTTGCTCTTTAGATGAGTCAGTTGTAGATCCGGGGAGAATTCCTTCAGTACCTTCAGCGGAAACTCTGCGTTTAGGTTGCAACATGCTGTCTAGGATGAGCAGCAAAGCACTTATGCCCTTTGGGACTGGAATCTCCTCTCCTGACCCATTTCTTTCCTTAAACTTCATCAAGATATCTATTGCCACAGATACAATACCATTTTCTGCAGCAATTTCGCGAGCGTTACCATCTTCAGAAAGAAGCAAGGCTAAAATATGTGATATGGTAGACAGTGCACTGGTATCTTTTAAGAAATCAAATGGACAAAATTTCAGCTGCTGAATCAGGTAGGAAGTAACTTTTGGACGATCTTCCCCTTTGCTCCTGTTGCAAAGTGTCACAAGCAATTCAGTCAATGCAAAGGCCATTGAATCACTACTCTGGAACAACTTCATAGAGGACGCAAGGATATCATCTAATGGAGGTGCCTCTGTCCCTCTCTCTTCCACAGGTACATCCTTCATCTTATCGCCACTATCTTCTTTAGAAGTTTCGGATGAATTTCCAAGCGATAAGGCAAGGGCTCGAGCCAGCTCATCATCTTCCTGCACAGGATCTTCAGCATGGCTTAATAACCACTCCATGGCCATCTCAACACTGTTTGCTTCCACCCTTCTAAGTGCTTCCTCTGCTCTGCCCCGAGTAAAGCCCATGTCAACAATAGTAGCAATGGTTCCTTCATCAGGAGGGGGACCAAGGAACCGCTGGGCTACACTTCCAACTGCACCATTACGCCCCCGCTTTACATCTCCAACACCGGAGTAAATATTCGTAACAAGGGAAACCATGGCAATGACGAAAGATGAGCTACAACTAGGAAACATGGGTTGATTCCATACTGGGAGGACAACATCCAGAACCTGGGACTGCAGCATACGTACAAACACTTCTGGATCCCTAGGAACTGGAAACAACCCAATCGATAATCCAGCCGCAACAGGCTGAACAAGAAGCTGAGCTTGAGATGATGAAGTTGGAGATAAAAGTAAAGCAGAGTTGACAAAATACTCCAGCATACGACAATAACTCTGCAATGTATCAAGCAACCATGAACTGTGAGAAAACCTGTTCCCTTCGCTCCACTTCTCTTGATCAACTCCAGATGAGGGAATATAAGGTAAAGTCCAAAGCAACTGACTTGTGGCCTCAAATGTCGTCAGAAGCTCCTTGAAGGTTCCATGGACGTAGAAGTTATTCACCAATATTGTATTGCATGCACGTCGCCTGCTATCAAAGGTCAGTGCCACCATGTCATCCACAACCTTCCCAAGATATCGGCATTTCACTGAAAGCGACATTTCAAGTGCAGGAGAGGAAGAATGCCCAGAGAAACTAAGAGCCTCATGAAAGATTTTAGACAGCACAGTAGCAAGGCTCCTTGAAGCAGAACTCAATGAGCCAGATTCAGCTCTTCGACGATTTGGACCTGTGAATCCTTTAACCAGAGTTATATAGAAAGAACGTATGCAAAAAGCAAGCTTATTTAGACTTTCCAAAACAATTACATCAGGGCTTTTCATTTTAGTATCTTGGACAGAAGAATTCTCTGATGTATTTCCAGAATTTTCTGAATCAATGTTTGAAATATCCATCTGTCTACCAGATCTGCCACCTCTCATACGTGTCAATCCATAGCGACTATGACGGTGTACACCTTCAGCAGACCGTACCACAGACAGGAGCTCCTGCTCTCCACTCCAATGGGACTGAGAACCATTCCTTGTTGAAACAGGATTTGTATACCTTGACATTTGAGCAATGTTTGCATCATCCTCACCCCCCGCAATTCTGGATAAGGTAGCATCTGCGGCTCCAGGTTCTTGCTCATCCCTTTTTTCTTCCACCTTGGAATCAGTGGACAAGGAAATTTGCCATAGTACTTCCTTGTAAACCTTCCCAATATCCTTCAACACATCAGCATCAGCAGTGCTCAATTCAGATACCATGCTGGTAGAACCCTTCAATAAAAAATTAGAAAGTGATAGAAGACCTTCAAGACTGGAAAGGAATCTTAGAACCTCCATTTGCTTTGACACTTCCAGTTTAGTAAAATGAGTCCCTTCAATTGACACTAGCAGTTCATTTGTCGACTTCAGATGTTCTCTCAAGAATGTGCATATTAAGCGAGCAAGACCGTTAGAGTGCTGGGGTGAGAAGTTCTTAAAAGCAACAGATAAACTCTGCCCAATTGATACAGAAAGAGGCATTAACGGCAAAGTGAACAGCTGGAGAACCGCTTCAATTCCCTTCTTCTCAATAAATATTCGGACTGTGTCCGCATTCTGAAGAATAGTTTCAAGCAGACGTGCAACATTGGTTATACACTCAGGAAGGAAAGATTCTATATTCACCAAAGAACCATCAGAAGAAGCTTCAATAGTCTGCTCTGAACTTTCCATCTTGGATGATTCCCCATCATCTGATGAAACCAGATTCCTATCTTCTACATCAGTTTCCATTGGAACAGGAGCCGAAGAGCACTGCTGATCAATTGCTGAGGAAGGAGCTTCTACCCCATGTCCAATCTTTGAAATCGTATTCAAGATCTCAATCAGCATGTCCACACCAGAACCACGCAATGACGAAGCATGGCGCATCAGTTCATCCAAACCAGTAGACAAGGATCCAGGAGTATCACCACTAAGGGCTCGTAAGTATGTTTTGGAAGTAAATATCTTCACAAAGCACCTTAAAGCATTGCGATCCTTCACAGCCTGAAGTCCTTTGTTATTCAAGCACAATGCATCCAAGCACTGTGGTATGCATGACACTGCTTCCGCAGAACAAAGAACTCCGCTCATTATGGCATCCAGGAAAGTAGATGGAAGATCAGCAGCATCTAAAACAGCAAAACATGTCGGATCTTTGTGAATGAGATCACTCATAACAGTTGCCGCCAGGGAAAATACCCCACCACCAAAATCTTTTGCTCTTCTGAAAATGATACAAAGGCCCTGAGGCAACAAACTCTCCTCTGAACCATATAAACGGGCAGTGGTTCCGGGGGCATAGGTCCCAAGCGATATTGAACGCAACAAAGCTTTCATCAGTAACCGGCGGTGATAAGCAACCAATGCTTCAGAGTAAAGTGGCTGCATATTATCCAGGTCACCAGAACTTCCAAGGGCAACTTGTTTTCCTTTCTTACTGCACTGAGAGTCTTCACCATGTCTCTTTGAAGCCTTTTCTACATGAGAAACTTCTATCTTCAGGCGTGCAATAGTGTCATCTAGACCTCCTAAATCTCTAAACAATGCAGCAGCTGGGTTACTATAGTCCATAAAAGCTTCCAGAACATGAACACCGGTACTGACCAAGTGCAAATGTTGGGGATCAGTGTCTTTAAGAAGAGGAAGAAGGGTAGGTATAAATCCAGCTTCCCGCAAGGCAGAGCAACCTGAAGAGGAAGAGACCAAAACAGTGACAAGTGATAGAAGAGCCTCAGCAAAAACAACAGACCATTTTGATGAATCCCCAGTTATACAATCAATTGTCTTCTGCATAAGACTCGGTAGAATTCCACGATGCCCGCCTGAGGTGATGGCAGTCAATACTGCTGCCTGACGAGACCGATCTTGGCAAAGTGCAACCAATGATAGAATACCTAGTATGCGGATTTTTTCTGGGATTGCATCTTCATAGCTTAACAAAGATACTAGTTCATTGATGAACTCGGGTTCATTATTAAAAAAAGCAGCCAAGTCATCAGCATCGTGGCTTGCTTGAACAAGTACAATGAAAGCATAGAGACGAATACATATATACTGCTGACGGAGAGCTAAAGACCCAAAAGCTCTCGCAAACCTCAATCTTGTCAAAAGTGAAAACCTTAAATTAGGTGGTACTTTGTAATCTGTCACTAGCCTATTCAGAAGCTCAAGATCACCCTCTTCACAAGCATTGATGTTGGGCAAATGAATGACTTGTAAACCCTGGTTTAACTGGTTCATAGTAGAAGCCTCTTTTGATGAACCACTTTCATAAAACTCAAAATGGAGCATGCAGCCTAACTCGTGTGCCACAGAATCACACCCATTCTGTACAGAACATGATATTAACCCAAGACCTTCTTCCTTTCCTCCCCAACCTTGTGAAAAAGTAAACAACTTTGGGATTAAAGAAGCATCCCTTATAGAGCATTTCCCAGTTATTTTCTTCAAGAATGCAGCCAATGTCTGAAGACTAGCTTCAACCACATCTGCATCAGTAGAAGCAAGCAGAGACGACAGATGTTGCTGCATTGAGATAAGAAGGAAAACATAAGATCAGAGATACAAACTAAAGCAAATGGAAAATAAGAAATAAAAACTGAATTATTCAATGCTTCAACATAAAACCGGTCATAAAAAAGTATGCAACACACCAATTAGCTAGTAGCAAAAGAACTATATAACAAATAAATAAACATAAGAGCGTAGTTGCAAAGAACAAGAACTTCCAACATGATGACACATACTTCATAAGAACTATAAAAGTGCTTGTTTGTACAGTTCTCCAAGATAATCCTTATAACACGGAGAATTTGAAGAACAGCTTCTCTTGGAAAGGGAGGATCAGCTGCTAAACAGTTATCCTCAACCTGCAAATCCTTCCTTGACTTGATGTGTTTCTCAAAGAATGAATCAAAATGATTAAAAAGATCAACCCAATGATGAAAATCTCCCTGCATAGAGAAGCATGAAATTCGTGTCACTCAAAGTCAATGTCAGAAGCCATTAAATCATAAAGGTCAGGATCAACTACCTTATCAAACTCCCAGGAAAAACCTTTTAGGGGTTCGTCAATGCTCTCAAGCGGAACAGCTGTAACGCTATCAATAAAAGATCTGATTTTTGGAGGCTGGAACAAAAAAGAACATACAAGAACTGTCAAATTTGTGGAAGTTTGAAGATGCATGAATCACAAATTAATAACTTTTAGGCTCACATCAGTTAAGAAAAATAACAACAAAATAGGACAAAATGGAATCTGTGAGATCTAATAAATAATTACCGTATGAACCACATGAAATATTAAATTTGCAACGAGCATGTAAAATTTATTCTACAAAAATGGAACCTGTAGCACAATAATGTTGCCCTCAACCACAGTCAATGGGTGTGGGTTTTCAATAAAACTACATGATTCACTTTTGCACAAAAAAGGCCAATTCAAAACAAAGGCCAAAGTAATTTCCGTCTTCAGTTACATGCTCAGACCCAGGTTCACTGTTCAAACAGTGTAGATGGTTACAACAAACACTCAGGCAGTCTTAACACTAACACCAGATGGATCGGAAAGGCGAGACTACTGACTACTGGCTCCATACAAATTAGTTCGTTTTTTTCAGAAAAGAAAATCTAATGCACACTGCATAAGATCAACGCGAGATTACTCCATAGTCCATCTACCGGCACAGAAAAGGCTAAACAGAAATATCCAAAAGTAATGGCAGTTATGTCAGAAGCTCGGACCCAGGTTCACTGTTTCATGGTGTAGTGTGGTTAGTGGTTACAACTATGGACAAATAATAAAGTAGCCTAAACTACCACTAGAGTGATCTGATGGTACTATAGCAGTGACACCCATAGCTATCAGAATTGTGAATTGAAATCAAATTGTTTGTGAATTGGCAAATCGAATTAGGTCTAAATCGATGAATCGTAAGATTCATGCATATTATATGAGTCATGTATAAGACACGTGTATAATTGGTCCTACACTCCTACTTGAACATCTAAAATGGGCCGATATTGCATAAGAATGATACCTTCACAAAGATGATTATTCTTCCAAAATCTAATCAACAATAACATAATCAAATTATTCTCAATTAATATTTCATTTGTTCATTTCCAAAACCACCTTTCTCTAAAATATGATTGCTAGTATAAGGGAGTAACCCAGGCACGAAGCTCCCATAATTACAAGGCTTGGGGAAATGACCACGTTCATAGCCTTACCTCCATATTGGGACAGGCTAATTCTGATTCCATCTCGTGACCTCAAGGACACAATAGCACGACCTCAACAATTGCACCAAGGTTTGTCCTCCGTATGATTGTTAGGAAAGTAATTTCAAAATGATTTTTGTTGAAGAACTCGTCCTCATAAAAATTGGTTAACATTAGACTATCTAACTAAGTTAAATGATTAAAATCATGCTTAAATGTCCACATAAGTAATTAGATATTTCTAACATTGTCATAATACATACAAATACTTAAATTTGGAAGTTAAAATATGATACTTCAAATCTACAATATAAAAATATAATTTTTCACTTCTAGTAAGATTTTTAAGAATCATTTGAATTGAAATGCATGAATTTTAAATGATAAGATTTTACTTTTAGATTCACCATAAGATTCAAAAACACTTTTGAGATTCATGTCAAGGATTCATATGGATTTTCATTAAATTAATCTAAGAATAGCCCATCCACTGACATGGGGAAGGATCATAAAAATAAAAGATAAAAACTAATGGAAGCAAAGCTAGAATCCCCAACAAAAGATTATGGTTCAATTGTTTACAAAGAAAAAATAGAACACCCTAAAAACTAGCACAAAAGGATCTAATAGGGATGGGAAATGTTACCTAGACTCAAGTATAGGTGTCAAGTAGCAGGTACATAAATATGAAATGCCAAAGGCAGCATAATACAGTCATGGGGTTGAGTCTATAAAAAGTAAACTGAGTAAAGCATGATTGTAGTGCTACAAACAAAAACCCAAGATATCTTATTTGGTTTACATACCAGTGGCTATCATACACAAATCATTTGGTCTTTGTTTCAAACTCTAGGGGAGTGCTTACCCTACAAAATGTCTCATCTTACACAAAACATGTTGTTGCACCAGTACCACTGATGTAGATTAAATTCCCTTAATAAATAATATTATCAGTGTTTTTATTTCAGTTAGAGTTTAGTTAGAGTTCAATTGTTGCGAATATTGCGATCCAATCCATATTCTAATCTCCTACTTGTGCTTGATATTTCAGTCATAATTTTATAAATTTGATATAAGCTTCCTCAAGTCAAGGTGACCAAAAACTGCTTCCAGGCTTAAGTTTCAATGGCATCCTGTGAGGCTTATGCCTCAACCTACATGGTGTGTATGCCTTGAAGCTATGTGAGGCTTGAGCCTTGGTGCCTATCAAAGTAAGCCTCAACTTAAACCCATTTTTTTATTATTTTCTCCTATTTTCATTTCTTCAGTAATATGCTTATCTAAAATGCTTAAATTAACATTACATTAGAAGTTAGAACATAGATGTTTAACTCCTTTTCTTTCTTAAAGCCTTAATCTCAACTATTAGGAGTGATCCAAGTTGAAGCCTTAAGTCTAACCATTAATTGCAATAGTTGCTATGTTTTTTCTTACAAATAACCTCATTAGATATATCCAAGCGCAAAACTATAAAACTTATTAGAAGATTGTGAGAAGTGATGAAAAAGTAATATCTTTGGATTTTATTATGGCTAAAAAAACTTAAATCTTATAGATCTTTATTGTAATTTATGTTCGTGTTTTCAGTAACATTTTTTTAAGGAAACTAAAAGTAGGATATGGGGTTGTTTGGTACATGGGATTGGATGGGATTGGACTATTTTTAGTCCCAATCCCATGTTTGGTAGCCGATTAGGATGGGATAATTTTTATCCCATCAACTTTTTTATCCCACCACAGTGGGATAAAATAGTGATGGCTCAAAGAGTGGGATAAAATTATCCCACCCTCTTCTTCCTCATTTCCTCCTTCTTCTCCCTCATTCTTCCTTGTTTAAAAAAAAAAAAAAAAATCATCAATGGTTTTGCGATTTCGCAAAATCAGAATTTTTTTTTTTTGTAATTTAATTTTTTTTAATTACTTTTTTTTTTCAATCCCAAACATACCACCAAACACAAGATTACTCTATTTTTAATCCTATCCTATCCTATCCAATCCCATAAAAATAATCTCATCCTATCCCGCATACCAAACGGGCCCTATATGTATTAATGATGAGAATGTAAGAGCTTAACAGAGGTAATGCAAAGAAAAAAAGAAACAAAAACAGAGATGCAAAGACAAAAAGAAACAAAAACAGACACATAACCCGACATGGGAACAAAATTGCCCCAACCTTTAAGCAAATCCCCTGGAGAGTAACACATGGACAATGAACTGTTGGCAATCCAAAAAGAGGCTAGTACTTGGGAGTTCTCCCACACCTTAATTGCATAACAAAATTTGTCATCAAAGACTTCGTTGTTCCTCTCTTTCCACAAAGACCAAATAACCGCCAAACATGCCACCTTCCAGTGATCCCTCCACGAAGGTTGTACTGAGTTCATAAAAGGGAAGATATCCAAATCCTCAACTTCTATGAAAATATTGCCCATAACTGGAAAATGCTGACACCATCTAGCCCACACCTCTCTCGCAACCGGGCATTTCCAACAAATATGCCGAACCAACTCGGAATCCCGACAACATAGATAGCACCAATATGGGGAAAGACAAATATACGGAAAACGTTTTTGTAATATGTCTCGTGTTCCAATTCCCATGACTAGCTACCCAACCCAAGAATTTGAGATTTGATGGAACCTAGGCTTTCCATATAGAGGAAAAAGAAGGGGAGGAAATGATGGATGGAGCAAATGGATGGAGCAAATGGATGGATTTAGTTGAAAAGGAACCAGATGGTTCCCAAGGCCAAGGCACACGATCATCGTCCCCAGAAAGATGGCAGCCCTCTAGCATCCCCAATAATGATAATAAGTCTTCCTCCCCCCTAGAGCAGGAATACCTACCTAAATGTAAATGCCAAATCAATGTAGATCGACCGGAGTTCCTAAGGAAATCGTTACAGGCTTGTTTTGCAGACGAGACCGACGGTGTAGGTCAGGGAAAAGAGGATGAAGAGTATTGTTCCCGCACCAGAGATCCTCCCAAAAACGGATGGAATCTCCCCTTCCGAGTTCGTAACTGATGAGAGGCACAGGATATATAGAAAATATGAATTTTCATGGGCTCCTAAAGGTGGCTCTAGGTGCTAAGCCTGCAACACAATGCGTGCCTCGGATTCCATGCCTACAACATATGACCTTCCTCCACAATTGATCCCTCTCGAGTTCAAATCTCCATAACCATTTTCCTACCAACGCTTTGTTTCTAATGACGATGCTGCCAATGCCCAATCCACCCTGATCGACCTGCCTCCGAACAATGCTCCATGCAATCAGATGTGAGCCATGAGTCTTTTCATCATTTTCCCACATAAAATCTCTCATTAATTTTTCGATCCTATCAGCCACCTTCACAGGAATTCGAAAAACTGACATATAGAAAATAGGGAGAGCATCCTAAACGGATTTAATTAATGTGCGTCTACCTCCTTTGGAGAGGAAGCTAAGCTTCCACCCATCTAGTCTCCTTGAGACCTTTGTTACCACTGAATCCCAAAAAACCATCCTAGAAGGATTACCACTGAGAGGCATACCAAGGTATTTCAAGGGCCACGAGGAAGCGGAGCATCCACCCATGTTAGCCATAGATTCTAGCCAATCCTGACATACATTGATGTTTGCCAATTGGCTTTTAGCCAAATTAATTGGCATACCCGAAAGCCAACAAAACGTCTTCACTACCATAGAAACATTAGTAACACATCTCTCATTGCCCTCCAAAAAGAAACGTGTATTGTCAGCGAACTGAAGATGAGTGACTTCTACATTATCCCTCCCCACTTTAAAGCCCGAAATCAAGCCTGCCTCTCTGACCTTATTCATCATCCGCCCTAAAACGTCAACAACCAGGTTAAAGAGAAAGGGAGATAATGGACAACCTTGTCTAAGGCCTCTTTCACCCACAATCTTGCCCCGAGGGCGCCCATTGATAAAGACCGAATAAGAAACTGATCTTAGACATCCCTGGCTCCATTTCCTCCATCCCACACCAAATCCTTTTTTTCTTTAGCACAAAGTCAAGGAAATCCCAGTTCGCCATATCGTATGCTTTTGCGAAATCAAGCTTGAATACAATTTCGGCCTTCTTACTGGAACAGTAATCCTCCACCAATTCATTAGCAATCAAGACAGCATCGATGATATGACGGCCTTGGACGAAGGCCAAATGATTCTCAGAGATGGTATCTTGGAGCACTCCCTTCAACCTGTTCGCCAACACTTTTGCAATAATTTTGTAAAGGCATGTAGTGAGGCTGATTGGTCTGAAATCTGCCACTCTACGAGAGACGTTCTTCTTAGGGATCAAACAAATGTAAGTCTCATTGGTGCATCCATTTATGATCACATTATGAAAGAACTACAACAATACCTTCATGAGATCATTTTTAATAACTTCCCAACTACTTTGAAAGAAATTCATAGTCATCCCATCTGGCCCCAGGGCCTTGGACCCCTCATAGTCAAACATGGCATGCCTCACTTCCTCAATATCAAATGGTTGCTCAATCTCCTCCCTAGCCACCTCCATGATAGGATGCCATTCAACACCGTCAACACCCTGAGCTTTGCACCCGCCAGGTGCATAAATACTTCAAAAATGGCTAAGGATCTCATTTACAATAGCATCATCTCCGTCTAGGACAAACCCATCCTCATTTTCCAATCTCGAGATAGTGTTAATAGAACGTCGGCTTGACATGATTCTGTGGAAAAATTTGGAGTTAGCATCGCCATCCTTAAACCCATCGAACCCTTGCTTTGAGCATGGCTGCCTGGTCTTCTTTCAAACATAAATTCCATAGTTCAGCCTTAGCAACAGATTTGTTCCTGGCGAGAACTTCATTCCAATTCGGTCCCCCTTCCTTTTTGTCTAACTCTGAAATTAAATCTTCCAACGCCATTCTTTTCATAACATCCCACCCCCTTAAATCTTTCCCCCGCCAATGTAGCCTAGATTTAACTAAGCGAATTGTCTGCATGAACCTATAGCCTTCCCAACCAAGCGAAGGCCCTTCATGCCACCAATCCCCACTCACCTTTTGAACTTTGGGTGATCAATCAAACGACTGTCAAACCTAGGTGGAGATGGCCCCCACATAGGTTTAGAAGTATCAATCGTACCCCACACAAGAATCTATCAAGCCAGCAACATACCGGCTGTGTACGAAAATTGGACCATGTGAAGGAGTTATTGTGTAGTTTTTAGTAACATTAATGAAAGAGTTATTGTGTAGCTTTTAGTAACATTAATGAAAGAGTTATTGTGTAATTATAATTGTGAAGTACAATAGTCAATTATGTTATTAACTTATTATAGCAAGTACCACACATTGCAAACATTATGAAGTGCATTACATATACATCAATGGACTTTGATAGCATAGTCAACTATAGCAATCCATTGTTGCAATTAAACAATAATTATCTTTTATGAAAATTAAAACAATTGAATCATGTTTCAAACTCAAGTCTTAACATTTTCACTTATTAAGGTATTGATTCAATAGTTTGTTTATTTTATGTGTTCTTCATTTATTAATAATTTTACATTTTCCAGAATTTTATGTGAAGTTCTTAATTTTTATGTATTTCTTTAAAAAATATAAATAAATAAAAAAAGAGTTCAAATGCCTCAAGGCTTACACCTTGCCTCACCTCATACATGCATACTTCCTTAATAATACCTCATGAGTTTTAAAACCTTGATTAAGTGAATTGTTACCTATTATTTGTTCTCTTCTTTCCTTTTTTTTTTTTCTATTCTTTCTTTGGAGAATCTTAAAAAATCTAAAGTGGCACACACATACTTGATTCCCGTGTCAGTACCATATCATATTGATCCTTAACCAAACTCAAATCAACAAAACCTTTTCCAAATATATGGAGTTAGCTATATGAAATTGCTCCCTCCACTTTGTTCTATCGAGGACCAAGTCCATAGTCATATTACAATAAAAAAAAAAATGTTTAGTAATCATAGATATAAATGTTAGTTTAGTTCTTCCTCAACCTTTATCATTACTATAACACCATTAATTGTCTATAGGTCATGTTTCCAATTTGGTGGCATCTAACGATTTTCAGTGTATGTCTACAAACCAACTTAATTGATTCTTCCTCATTTTATCTACAATTGAGGCCTCTCCTACCATTTACTGAACCTATTTATTTCTTTTTTTGTTCTTTTCAATAGTTTACAGCATCCATCTTAACATTCACATTTTCATTAGACCTAGTTTATTAATGTGTTCATAGTCCAACATATTGTTTCATACAACATGATGGACCTAATGCCGATCTTACTGAACTTTCCTTTAAACGTTTATAGGATCATCAATCATATAATACTGTAGAAGCACTCTTTCATATAAGCCAAACTACTTTAATTTTATAGCTCACATAATTGGGTTTTTTTTTTTTTTGAGAAGTTTGTTCATCTTTTATTTCCTTCCTAATGAATAACTAAGACAAAATACCAAAAGTTTTCACTTGATGACTTTTGATTTTCAATCTTCACCATCTCTCCACCTGTATTTATACTTATAGTAAATTATATTTAATACATTCAATCTTAGTCTTAGTAACCTCTCTCCAAACATCTAATTTAGCAATTACTTTACTCCAAATTTAGTTTTATCAATTAACACTATATCATTCGAAAACAACAGATACCATAGAATATCTTCTTAAATATGTTTAGGCAATTCATCTATAACTTCACACCCTCTCCTATGTAGACATTACATCATGGAACAAATGTTGTCAAGGTGTCAAGACGATGCCTAGGTGATTGACCCCACTAGGTGGGGTTATACCAGAAGTCCTAGGTTCAAATCTCACTACCGACACCAAGGAGAAGGCCTAATGCTAAGCATAGGACTTTGATGGCCACTGGGGGCATGTCCCGCTTGAGTAACCAGGACCCAAGGGATTAATTTGGATACCTTCAGTACTCAAATTAAAAAAGACATATATATCCATAAATAAGTGGCACGTCTTAATACTTGCTGTGGTGATAACTTATAATCCATTTTCTCTCTCCTACACTTGTTTTACAAATGTAGCAAATTTGCTTGCTCTGATCTTATTAGTAGAGTCTTGGACTGGATCAGCATTGGAGATTTCAACAAATGCATTTTTAGCGGTCACAAAATTTTCCAAACAAATCAACACAATACAATGCACATGAAATAAGACAATTGCATGGTTAGCATTCAGAATTTTTCAATTTAACAAGACAGGTTCATGAATCATAACGCCTATAATGAATGCATCCCATGCCAATGTCATCTAGGCATAATTAAATTCCATTAAAAGTTCTGTAAACCGAGCAGAAGCATCTCCCGCTTAGCAGAAGCAAACACTTATTGGATCCAGGATGATTAATTACACCTTTTTCACTGCAGACCAGAATTCTAGGTTAAAGAAACATCTGACGTTACCTTCAAACACAGTAATCAGAAGCAAGAAAGACCATTATGCAAGGAAAGTGACGACTCTAAACATCAAATCAAAATAATGCAGAATCCCTATCACAGTTTCCATTACATCCAAATGTCGAATTCTCCAAATAAAATCTGATGATTCATATCCACCAGACATTACAAGATGGACAGATAAATTGACGAAAAAGGGTTACCTTTCCCGAAGTAAAATTTAATTCTATATCTATAAAGAAAGCAATTATCAAGTTATCGAGGTCACACGCTGAGAATTAAATAAAGCAACCGATCAACGAGAAAATAAAAAAATAAAAACCACAAAGATTTCCTCACTACTAAACCTACGCTTCACGATATCAAAAACGAAAAATAAAAATAAAAATAAAATCTGAATGCCAATAAGTTGAATTGGGGAATCAACGTACCGCTTCCAAAACCCTCCTTTTCTTCAACTTCATCTTGAATTAACCAAAAGAGAGCATTGGCCAGTATAAAAAACACGAGCAGAAAGCGATCGAATAGAACTCCGATTCAAATAAAAATGGATAGCGCAATCGGATTGAAGAAACGAAAATCTTCGTCTTGTAGGGTTTTTTTTTTTTTCTTAAATTATTCTCCGGAAGATTGGATCATTGGAAGAATGAACAAACAAAAGAGAGATGAATAAAAAGATCAAAATTATGGAACGAAGATAAAATTTAGGGTTCTGAGAAGGGGTTTCGGTTGCGATCCGATCGATGAAAGGAAGAGAGAAAGAAAGAAAAAGAAGGAAGGCTAAACTACGTGAAAAAGCTGAGGAGTATCGAGTTTATACTTCGTAGCGAGGAAAAGGAAAACAACCAAGTGAAGTAAGATAGGTGGGGCAGGCCGCTTAGAAAATAAAAATAATAATAATTATGATAACAAAAAAAAAAAAAAAGGAAAAAAGAAAATCAGTTTCCCATGGTACCCTTCTTTTTTTTTTCTCTCTGATCTTCGAAATTTTTATTTTTTTAATTAGCAATTTTTTGGCATCTCAAATGTGTCTTTTTTTCTTTAGACGCGATTAATTCTTAGGAACTTAGACATGGCAGAGACGTTTGAACTTATCTTTCTAACAGGAGCTAAAAAACAGGGGCATGCTCATAATCGAACTCAAGATATAGACCTTAATCTTATTTTTATTTAATTTCTCAACTAACTGAGCTACTTCCTATTGATAAATCTTTCTAAAATATTATTACAACATTACAATATTTAGTGAATTATAAAATAAAATAAACTATGGTCACTGATCAGTCCAGTTAATGAAAATTTTGATATTGTGCTTCCTCTCTCTGGGTTTGCTTAAGTTTTTTTTCAAGAATTTAGATAATATTTAATGTTATGTGATTTACTTAGGATTTATTTTATTTTTATTAAGATGCTGAGTGATTATTTTTAATGTCATACAATAATAATAGAAATGAGCAGACTTTCAAATAAGAAGCTATGGCTCCAATAAAGACCACAAAACTACCCTTATTTTTATTTATTGGAGCCATAGCTTCTTATTTGAAAGTCTGCTTTAAAACCTCAAAATCTATCATTTATATTATTATTGTATGACATTAAAAATAATCACTCAGCATCTTGATAAAAATAAAAATAAAAATCCTAAGTAAATCACATAACATTAAATATTATCTAAATTCTTGAAAAAAAACTTAAACAAACCTAGAGAGGAGACACAATATCAAAATTTACATTAAATGGACTGATCAGTGACCCAGTTTATTTTATTTTATAATTTGCTAAATATTGTAATGCTATAATAATATTTTAGAAAGATCTATCAACATGTAGTAGCTCAGTTGGTTGAGAAACTGAGTATAAGTAAGATTGAGGTTCATGTCTTGAGTTCGAGTCTGGGCGCGCCCCCCATTTATCCGCTTCCATTGGGAAGACCAGCCCAAACGCCTCTGCTATGTCTAAGTTCGGAAGAATTAATCTCACCCAAAAAAAAGACACCTATGAGATACCAAAAACTACCATAGATAAGGATAGTTTTGTCATTCAATAAATATTTTAAACTTTTACAAGGTGAAACATGTAACAATTGGGAAGAATCTTGGATGGCTTTTAATTAAATGGTACCTTTATTTTCTTGATGAGATTTGGGGAGAAATGTTTATATGAAATAAGTTAATATTCCCCTGTTACTTCCCCTTCCCCACCGTTCAAAAAAAGGTTAAGAATATTTTTTTTAACTACAATTTCTTCTTAAGAAATAGGCTAAGAATTTTTTTTTTTTTTTTGAGTTGGTCCCACTAACTGTTTTTCCCAACTTATACTCTTGATACTATTTATTAAAGAGAGCAACCAAACATATCACAAATATTACTTTTCATATCACATTTATTTTTATTCTTCCACCCAATCGTTATCCTTTTTTTTTACCCCAAAAAAATACCCTAAACTTCCTAAACTAACCTCATTTATTAAGAAGGAAAAAAAAAAACCTTCGTTTCTTCTTCGTTTCCGCTTCTCCAACGAACTCTAAACTCATTGTCGTTCTTCTTCCCTCGATCTACTCCCTCTGTTCTTCTTCTTCTTATTCTTCTTCTTTGATACTCGATCCCTGGACCTTTCTTCTTCATCGACATCGTCGTTCCCATATTTTTCGTTTAAAAACGAACCCTGACTTGCAACTTCAAATCGAGCATTTTTTGTGTGTGTATTCTGGGTTTCACCCGAACCTATGACATAAGGTTCCGTTGGACCTGACCGAACCTTATATTTTTAAATTTTTTAGAAGGGATGACCCCTCTAGTAAGTTATAGTGGTGGTCTAACTTATTTGTTGGTATTTTTTGTGATTTTCGATGCAACTTGTATGTCAACGCACCGTTAACCCTTGTATTGCTGCCTATCAGTGGTAAACGGTACATCAATGCTCAAATGAGGTGGAAGGTACGTCGAAATAGGCTCATGTCGCTTCAAGGGCCATGAATGTATAATTATCACAAGAATATCCTTGAAAAAAACTGAAAATATAAGGTTCGATAAGACATTACTAAACCTAATGTATAGATTCGATTGGACAGTACTGAACCTTATACACAGGTTCAGTTTTATCCCGAACCTCATTTTTTTTTGTTGTTTTCAAGGATATTCGTGTGGTAATTATACATTAATGGCCCTTAAAGCAACATGAGCTCATTTCAACGTACTTTTTACCTCATTTGAGCGTCGGTGTACCGTTTGTCACCGATAGGCAGTAATACAAGGGTTAACGGTGCGTTGGCATACAAGTTGCATCGAAAATCACAAAAAACACCAACAAACAAGTTAGACCATCATCATAACTTATGAGAGGGGTCGTCCCCTCAAAAAAATCTAAAAATATAAGGTTCGGTCGGATTCGACCGAATCCAATGCATAAGTTCGGTAGGCCCCGACACCTACCGAACTTGTTGTTATATATTCGGTCAAACTCGATCGATGACGATTTTTTTTTCATTTAAAACCCATAATACACACACACACAAATACAAAAAATTTGCAAAAAAATCATCAAAAATTGTCAAACTTCGTCTCAACTTGAATCATCCACCATTACGTTTTCAAATGGTGTGAAGATCGAATGTTTTAATTGCTTTGAGGTTTCTTTACATTTGAGAAAACTACTAAAAAATACATAAAAAATGGCGGCAAAATCTTATAAAGAGTATTTAGGGGAAGAAGGGTATGAAGATAGCTATAGGAACATTAGAATAGAATAATGGTTTAGGGTCTACGGGATGAAGATGAAGGGTTTAGGGTTTATAGAATGAAGATGATGAATAGAGTAAGAGTTTATGATAGGGTAAATTTAGTAAAGATAGGGTTAAGTGGAAATAAAATTAATTTGCGGGTAGTTTAGACAAATTATACAAGGGTATTTTAGGAAAAAAAATATTTTTTAAGGTGTGGTAGGAACATTAAAACTGGTGGTATGTTTAGTTATTCCTTTTATTAAAATACCATTATTAAAATTATTGTTTCAATATTACCAGTTTAAATAAAAAATATATTTTTTATTAAATTTAGTAAAGCCCTTCTACATAAGCCCTATCAATACATCATGTGACTATGCTCACGTTCTCAATTTAAGAAAAAAAAAGTGTGTAAACTCAATATGACAAAACTCGTTCTACATCACATTTCCACCATTATATTCAGGAAAATATTAATTTAACTATAAAAAATATAATTTTAAGTGTAATTATACGTGCATAATTATTAGATTATTTATTACAAACCTTGAGTTGCACAACACACATCTATTCAATAATTATGAATGTGTAGTTATACTTTTTATAGTTAGATTAACATTTTCCTTATATAAATATAACATTCTATCTTAATTTACTTTTTTTTTTTTTTATTATCGGGATTATGGCGTCCAAGTGACGTCCTTTTACCGTTTTACGGTGAGACTAATCCAGTTGGACTCGAGGTAACCGTTGGGCACCGAAACATGAACCTCTCCCAACGGAATTTTTTGCATCTATAAGGATTCAAAATCGAGACTTTTTACTTAAGCGACCAGGACTCCTTCCATAGAAGCCAACCCTCAGTTTGTTTTAATTTGCTATTTGACTAAACCAAATCATGACTACTTATACTACTTATAAAACTCGTGATGTGATTAAAAATGTCAAATGTCAATATTCCCTCTATAACTTAGATAATATCTAACTAGAGCTTTCAAATTTAAAACGATATTCATTGGCCTTCAAAAAACAATTGAGATTTCACACACTCTGCTCCTAAGGGAATACTAAATTAGCCGTAGAAACTACTTTACATGTGAATAAATAAATAAATGTGCCAAAAATGGGTTATACTAAAATAGTTGAAGGTAAATGATATTGATTGTCAAACAACAAAAGATGCATTGAGCATTGCATTTATGCACCTCTTATTGAATAGCATTTTTCCAATATATGTTGTAAGAGCACAAGTCGTAGAATCTTGCTTCAGCCAATCTTAAATGTACTTGAGGATCAAAAGTCAAAAGATCGAAATAATGAATTGGCCCACGAGATGTCAGATGAGTTCAAATACCAAATTGTATATGATAAAACAATTTTAAATTCTTAAACAAGACATGGTTTTCGTATCTATACCATTACTTATAACGCAAATACCTTTAAAAATTCACGGGGCGATCAATTTACCAATAATTTTTATGTTGCCCCTATTTTTTTTTTCTTTTTTCAATATTTTTTTAAAATTTTAATTTTTTACTTTTGAAAAATATATAAGTAATTCAATACAATAACTAAAATATTATGTATTTGAATAATTTTAAAATACCTCAATTTCTATGTTTCTTTTTACAGTTTTCAATTGTTAAAATACTACGAAAATGGTCTCCTTTTCACAAAACACAAACATGAGAACTCTCACCAGTGCATCAATGAAAAAGGAAAGTAAATGGTGGAAGAATGATAGTTATATATTTTCAATTGCATCTTGATTCGATCTTTGATAAAAGTTCTTGGAGGTGAATCGATGATTTCAGGCTATCACTATTTTCTATTCACTCATTTCAATTACATAAAATTTTGGATCTCTATTTTGTGGTTTATATTCTGATTTTGTTATCAAGTACTTCAAATCTATTCTTTCTTTTTCAACTTGCTTCCTTTGATGGTCAGTGTTGTTTCTTTTAATGTAAAGAATAATGTTTTTCTTTTTCAATTTGATTTCTGCAATTCTCTTTTTGATACAATTTTTTTTTTTGGGGTATTAGGGATTTACTGGCATGTTAAGGAATCATGAGTAGTTTAGTAATACAAATCAGCCTAAATTTGATAATTTGTTGATTGAAGATTATTTGTTGGAAAGAGTAGTCTCCTTCATAGTTTCACCCCCTAGAACTTTGAAGATCTCTCACCTACTATAGGTTATGGTTTCATGGATTTGGAGTTCATTCTCTTATATGGAGTACTGCAGTTGGGTTGGATTGCAGCACTTATATTTATGGTTTGTTTTGCCGTTGTTACTCTCTTACTGTTATATATCCAGAAAGAGAGATTGTGGATCAAGAATTGGGTATACTTTTCCACATAATATTGTGGATCAAGAAATTCTCGGCCCTAAAAATTAAAAGAATTTTTTTTTTTATAAAATTATCCTTGATTTGCTTTGATAGTTGGTTCGGTGTTATTAAGTAAGTAATTTATTATTATTATTATTACTATTATTTAAGGGAGAGTTATTGAGTAAATTAGTAATTTATAACATTTATTTATTTGAATCTATTTTTTTTTCTTCAGTTGTACATTACCCACTTTTCTCCCCCACTCCCCAATGTCACCCCTGCCCCTCTCACATCTAAGTTAATTAAATTATTATATATTTTAAGAAAATACATACGTGACTATGAGTCATGATTATTTGTTATATGTTTACATTTGTTTATTTTAAAAGAAAAATGTTAAAAGAACACAGATGAAAACTATGGCTTTACAACATCATCACCCAAATCTAATTTATTTTTATTAAATTTAATTTATCTTATATTTTTTTCATTTATAATTTTATAGCTATAAATTAAATAAAATATAAAATTAGCCCAACTACAAAGATACTAATTAAAAAAATATAGTTAGATCATATACTAAAAACATCGTGTACCGTAAAATTTTGTCAATATTTTATGAGAACATTCATAAATAGTTCCTTAATTTATATATAAATATATATATTTTACTTTCATTGTATACCTCAATTGTACTTTATTATGTTTCACTTAATAATTACTTACCTATGTATATGTAACAAGTACTTTTAAATTATTGTTCTATTCATCACTTATAATTTTAAAAAAAAAAATTAACTCAATTTTTATTTCTTTTATTCACTTTTAAGCTATTTTTAACACAATTATTTAAAATTAAGTAACAAAAATCATTACTTAATTTGTCCCCAGTTAACTATTAATCCAAAGGACTAATAAAATATTACCTTTTAAAATATTTAAAAAAAGTTTAATCACATGCACGTTAACTTGTATATATATATTTATCAAAAAGACATGGTTTTCAATTGCTCTAGGCAAAGTGATTCCTTTAAAGAAAGCTTTTATGTGCGTGCATTGGCAACGCTAACGGGGTCGCAGAAAGAATAAAAGCTGCTTTTTTATTGTTTTCTTTTCTCAGCTTCCAATTAAACTTTCCCGTCCACCACGTACGTGTATTTCTCTGATTTTCTTTCAGACCTTTTAAGTAAACTTATCGGCCAAGTAACGTTCGAAGCATCAGGAGCAGGGTAGATATAGAATCCAAATAAGCAGCACTAGAACAATCAAGAAAGAGAGAGAGAGAGAGAGAGAGAGGTGAAAATTCTAAATCATTGATTTAAAAAATATTATCCCTGTTCAATACCCATTAACAAAAAACTAAAACCATAGTATTTATAGTTAAATGACAATGGTGTAACAACAACTTCGTCTTAGTAAGTTGAGAAGCTTGATTACGAGTTTGAACCCCACTACAATATGCACTGATGAGAAGGTACTAGCTATCCACCTTTTCAGAACGTCAAACTCCAAATTAGTTTCGTCCTCGCAAAGAGGTTAGGTGAGGACACTAGAGGGTTTAGGACCAAAATAAAAAAAATAAAAAATCTCAAATAAATAAATAAAATACTTAGTGTGAATAAAAGAAGAGTTACATTACCGAAAAAATAGGTAAGGTAGAACTCTCTCATATCAACTATTACATAAATCCACTAAATCAAACTATAAGAAGGGCTACAGCTTTATTCAACTTAACCCTAGATCAAGCATAGAAGAAGCAGATTCATATAACTTGGTCCCATACAATTGAAAAAAAGTTTAGTTGAGTAATAGTGCGTCAGTGTGTGCTCAATAAGATGTTATTATAGAATACAAAGAACTATGAAAGTGTTAGTAGTGAGGCGAGTTGCAAGTTTTTAATAATGGTGGTAATGGTGAGAATGACGGTCAATATATTTGCTCCACTTTTAGCTCTCAATATGTAGAAATCACCGCGCCATGAAAACTATCAATTGTCTAAAGCATTAAAAGCTACAACTTTAAAAAGAGCACTCAACCAATACAGCTTTATTTGATGAGAGAGTGAGAGACATAATTTCACAGCTTGATTATCACTGAGATGTGTTAAGGAAGCTCACCCTCAAAGTCATAGCAAGGAAGATCCCACCCTTCCAATTGACCTGAAAGACAAAAAGCTTCAGTGACCTTTGGGTACTTAATTAGATTGCAAGAGAGTTAGCTGGAGAAATTTCAATCAAGCAGTTGTGTAAATTTAAAAAGATCCTAGAGAGTATTACACTTGAGTTTCAATTGACTGGCATTCGAGCAATTGGACCGTAGGCTTACACGAGCTCTAGAACAAGTGCAGATGCTCCTCCTCCACCGTTACAAACTCCGCCAACGCCATATTTCCCATTTTTCTGTCTCAGCACCTGCCATAGGCCACATCATTACATCAAGATGAAATAAGGCAGAAATGTTGCACTTTGACTAGCAAGTTTAATGAAATTTAGATATAATTGAATATCTTGTATTGGTAAGTATAGATATTGTTAATGGATATGGACTGAAGCAAGTTTTCAATAAAGAGAACATGGTGAATAACCATAAGAGAATGGTTAAGAAATTAGTGCAATTCTTTTTCTGACAGGTTTTCTCCATTGAAGAGAGAGAAAAAAAAAGAAGGCAACTTATTTTTGTTGTTTTGCAGGTAATGATAATTGGATCGTGGGAAACCATGAGAGAGGTTGTACATTTAGAATGCAAGTAAGGAAATTAAACATAAAAGAGACAATGAAGTCAGATATATCAGAGATATACCCCTATGAGGGTGACTAATATGCGTGCTCCACTGCAACCTAGAGGATGCCCCAAAGAAACTGCTCCACCATGCACATTAACTTTTTCCTGTATGAATCAGAAGAGACAGAACTTAAAAAAGAGAACATGGCGATGGCACTTGTGCAAATTAATGAAAACAGGACAATTCACAATCAAACAATAGGCCATCTAGAGAAAACTCATCAGGCATCTATTTAAGATAAATTTAGGGGTTAAAATTAAAAATAAGCACCAAGGAATGATCAAGCACTCACAGGATTTAGCCCAAGGAGCTTCTCGTTTGCAAGAGCTACAACCTGAAAAAGGACCCAGCAAACAGATAAGATTGCTTTTTGTGTCTTGATGAATGTTCTTGATTTACAATTAAAAAATATTTATCAAACTTACAGAGAAGGCTTCATTTATTTCATAGTAATCAATTTGAGAAGCCTCCAGGCCAGCATTTGAAATGGCTTTTGGTATTGCAAGGGCCGGAGCAGTTGTAAATAACTCTGGTGCCTGCAGATCCATATTATTTATATTGTATATTGTGAGAAATCAGATACAAAGCAAAGCGAATAGAGAAATGCAGCCGGCTGAAATTGAAGAATACAAACAATTTAGTTTCTGAGAAAGTAATCTGCGATTCCAAGTTCTGGAAAGAGTAATATTTAGAAATGAACAACTTTATCATATCTTCTCCAAATGCATGCAAGTTCAATGATCTTTTCCACATACCTGAGCTGCATCAGCATATCCAGTTATCTTTGCAATAACTTGCAGTCCAAGCTTCAGTGCCTTTTCTCCACTAACTAACACTAATGCCGCAGCACCATCACTGTTTACAAAAGCAATTTCCACAAAGTTATCAGCTTCCTGTATTAAACAAGATTTTGAAATACTTAAAAGAACGCATTTGCATTGGACTCTTCGAGAACAAGTATCACCACTAGAGTTTACAATTGCCAGACACATGGCAGAATAGCACAGGCAGATGTACAGGATTTAAAACCAAAACATCCACTTTGATCATTAAATTTCAAGAATCATGCATGGTTGAAAATCAAGAGCCTAAGAACATAAAATTGAAAGATATGCAATGCAGAAAAAATGTTCAAATGGTACTAAAAAAACCGAAAGGATTTAGAGAAGTAAGACCTGATACTCGAAGCGTTGCCAGCAGTAACAGAACCCCCATCAACTTTGAAACTTGGCCGGAGCTTCCTTAACTTTACAGGATCAAACTGGCAGGATAAAGGCAGCAAGCCAGTATATTAAACTCAATTATGTCATCACAGGTCAATTAAAATGAGATTTGGCAGTTCAGTTGCACATCCATCACATGGTCCAATGGCACTTTGTAGCTAAGGTTCATTCAAATCAAAAGGAAACAACTTAAACTATCTATTTCTGCCTCTAATTTTTCATGAATTTTTTTTGAATATTTCTATTCAAAAGTTGCGAAAATGGAAATTGTAGTGGGAATACATCATCTTCTTCCTGTTGCAAAGGAAACAATACTTAAATTTGCACCTTCATGATCTGGAACTCAAAAGAGGAGGGGGGGTCAAAGAATTTTATAACTATTTTATATATGCAAATACACACATGTACCCCAATGCACACATTCAATTCCATTTCCATCAATTCCCATTACCTTGTCGAGACCTTCATCCCTATCAACAAGTGTGGAAGGTCTTCCTCTTCCTCCAGACACTTCAACCTGTATTAATTGGAATCAGGTTAATGATGTCATCTAAAATAATATTTTCTTTTTGTTCAACAACAAACTACTAGTCTTACAGGAGCTATTTCCCATGCAAAGGCACCAGAATCTCGAGCAGCTATACCACGCTCAAAACTTTGAATTGCATAAGCATCCTGTAGTAATCAAATTAAGATATTCAAATGAAAAGAACTTCACATAATGCTAAAAGAGAATAAATGAGGTTCTGGTTTTAATAGCGAAAAACAACTAATGATGGTCAAAAGAAAAGAAAGCACAGTAGTAAATGAAAATTCAGAATGGTGTTAATTTCTTTCGTATAATGTTCGTATTGAACTAGGCTAGGAACGTCTTCAGTGTCTCTATGAGAGAACCATATGGCTTTTTTACAATCACTGGAAAAAGTGATAATAACCTCCTGGAAGGAACGCCACATGCTTAAAACTATGGAAAAAGGATCAATGGAAACTGGGTAATATCTGCTTTCTACAATATAGATTGCGTTTATTAGGTTAAAGATCTCAAGGAATAACATTGACACCTTTGAGATGGATTTAGAACAATACCTGCTCTTCCCTTGTTATCTTATGCTGGTCTGCACATAATTCAGCACAGACTCCCATGCCATAATCATTATAAACATCCCATAAACCATCTTTAAGCATTCCATCAACAAGAGTATCATGTCCCAGTCGAGATCCCTTTCTGTTTTTAAAAAAGATGATTCATGAGTTTACAAAAGGACACTGCTTTTTTATTCAATGTAGAACCTTAAAAGTAAACTCATTGAGCTCAGCCAAATGAAGCTATGAAGGTTGTGAAAACTTACCTAGCTTCAGATAGATATTTAGGCACATTAGACATGCTTTCCATGCCACCAGCAACAACAACATCATTAATCCCCAACTGAATGCTTTGTGCTGCAAGCATTATTGCTACAATGACAAAGAAAAATGTGTCACACTACATGACTATCTCAATCAACAGATGTTGTTTCCTAGGTACAATTGTCCTTACCCTTCATCCCTGATGCGCAAACCTTGTTAACTGTGGTACAGATTACCGAGTTAGGTATTCCTGCACCTAGTGCAGCCTGTCTAGCCGGTGCTTGCCCTAAATTTGCACTCAGAACATTTCCGAAAAAGACCTCTTGTACAAGTGCTGGATCAACATTTGCTCGTTTAAGAGCAGCTACAAGTTGGCATTACATATCAATTAGTCAATCCGTTTGAAGCGCCAGTATGCTCAAAGATCAAAAACAGTCATGACACTGGATGTGTATTCTTACAATCAATAGCTGTAGACCCAAGTTTAGTAGCTGATAAGGATGAAATTGAACCGAGAAAGCCACCCATTGGTGTTCGTGCAACACCAACAATGCATACATCTGCTCAGATAAACCACAAGAGCTAATTGAATCAACAATCCTCTAAAAATATTAGCACTGCATCTAAAAATAACAAAATCCAATCTGCGTGAAATACCAGTAAAATTCATATGTACATGCCAAATAAAACACAAGCACAACAAAAGGCATAAAAAGCTACAGCTTCTGGACTAGAAAAAACAACACCAGTCTCTTCATTTTGGAGTTTTTTTTTTTTTTCATTGTAGAATTAAAAATATACATTATACTAGTGGTATGTTCCCACCAAGTAAGCGATTTTCAAAAGGTCAATAACTCAAAGCTGCAAATAAGTTTCAAATATCCATCTCTTCAACAATTACTGGGCATAGATGATGCAGTTAAAAAATGAATATAATCCCACAAGGAACTAAATCCATCAAGTTCAGACAATGCTTAAGACCTTTGGCTCAGAAAATCGAAAATAGTGAAGTATTGACAGAAAACTATTGTTTCTTCAATACACACTGATATTTAAAAATAAAAGAAAGACAAAGTATGAGAAATCAGAGCAAAAGGAAGCACCTCGAGACTTTGGTGAATCTGAAGTAGCTTCCGCTGCTGTAGCCATGGAAACCTCAGAGATGAAACCTGTACAAGATCATTTTTATTCTATTAGCCACATTTTTATAAGAAGCAAAACCAAATTACCAAACTTATACGAACAGGCCCAAGTTTTTGCGTCGTTTTGGAAAAGCTCTACGGAAAAAAAGAAAATCAAACCTCTTCTTCTGGCGTAAAAATTGGGATCCACACATGCTCTGACTTCACAAAAGGTTTGAACATTTTAGGAGCCAAAACGTGTACAAAGACGTTGCCTTTCCCGCTTTACAACATCATACTAACCTTTTTTTGGCTAAATCTACGTAACTAGACAACCGAAAAAGAGCAAGCTTTCACTCGAAACATAAATTCTACCATTCTCTGGCTTTCCGATCGACTAAGAAGATCAATAACGAAAAACGAGAACTTAAGACCAAATGAGCTACAAAGATCAGCCAAGATCGGGCATGAATCAGCAATCCAAAGCTAAAAACTAGACGAAAAACCTAAGAAGGAAGAATTCGAACTCGCGAATATTCGTGCAGAGCCAAAGCATTTTGCATTAAACCAACAAGAAATCCGTGAAAACACAATAAAAGCGGATCGAAACTTCTGATCTTTAAGAACTAATGAGAGAATTAAGGTTAGATTTCAATATTCCGTGTGAAATGTTTACCTGCGCTGGTTCTCTAGAGATGGAGGAGCAAAGAAATGGAGCGTAACTAGCGTCGATGGTGCATTGATTATTTACTTCATTTATAGAAGAGACGCTGGAGAGCGCAGTTGTGGTGCTTCGTGAAAATTGTGAACTTCGTCGAGTTATTTGTGATGTTACGGGAAAAGCCTCTTCAAATGAGTTATTGACTCTTATGTCCGAGATTTCTGAACTGACAAAAGTGCCCTTTTCGTTTGTACTTCACGTGCGAGAACATAAGCCGTCGCAAACGGGACTCATAGTGAACAGGTGGCATAACGTTAATTTCCCCATAAGCAAAGTCGTTAAGCCCGTTTGGCTTGACCCCCTTGCATTTTTTTGTGAACTCGTATAGCAAGTTGCGCAATAGAAAAAAATTGGAAAAAAAAAATGCCTCGATTTGATGACATTTTATATCAGAAATATATATATATATATATATACACTCTTCTTTTTTGAATTATATTCTAAGTGGGATTAATTTAAAAAATTAGGCCACTTTTGTCTTGTATGAAATTAGATAGCATAAATTAATATTTAGTTGATTAGGATGATTTAGCATCTATTTTTTTAAGTGAGGTGGTGAGTTCAAAATCTCATCATGTATGAAGCTATTATTTGTTAAGAGATCTTTATATTTTTTGTAATCTAATCAGAATCGAATTCAGATAGAATAGTCTCGTCACAAAACGAGGAAGACACCACCCGGATACTATTCCAAGATAGAACCCGAAAAAAAAAAAAAAATTTCTGAAAAGCTTTGACTTAACGTCAAGTTGATTTGTGATTTAAATCCATATTTTCCGTACTTAATTGGATTGGTGGGTCTGATCTTAGAACCCTATCTGTTTACCGTTGAAATTATTAAATGGAAAACTATAAAACCACGACCTTGAATTTTGTTCCAATTTATAAATTTAATGGGTTCTTATAGTAGCGTGTTTCGCATGGTGGTCCCAACTTACAAGAAACGATGTTAATTATGTATCTCGACAATAGCATTTTCAAATAAAATTGAGTAATACTGAAAATGTAATCCAAACTGCATCACTCTTTTAACATTTTTAGATTTTATTAAAAATTATGTATTGATATATGATTCAATACAATTTAAATACGATCCACAGATAATAAAATGTTATAGTTTGAACTATACTACAACACTTCAATTAATTTAATATTATTCAAAATAAAATAAAAAATCAATGAAACACGACAAATTCATCTCTTTAATTAGAGTCTAACTGTCCCTCATGCAACCACATCATTAAACGTGATTAGCACCCAACACCTACCATAGATTAATAAGCTTCACATCTGTGGTAGGACCTTTATCACGTGCTTTAAGACCAGTCTCATCTCTAATTTTAGCTTTCTTTAGTTAACAATAATTTCTTTTATTTATATATATAATTAAATCTGTGATGCCCATAAAGATCTTGAAGAATTTTATATAGTATTTCTTGGAGGGATCCGAGATACACCATTCATGCTTATGTAATAAAATGCAGCTTTCAACTTTCACCAACCAGCCTTTTTTTTTTTTTTTCTTTCATGTTTTATAAGTGGGTCACGGTCACATTCAGAAAATTAGCTTGAGCATGCGTTGGGCATGCCTATTTGTTTATGTGTTTCAAGTGCTCATCAGGTACCAACCAAGTCATTCATTCCATTTTTTGATAAAAAATACTTCAGAAATAGATATACAATTTCTCAATCATCACTGTCACTGATATCAAAGGTAAGTTTTCGAACAAGGTTAGAAGAGAGCTTCAAAGAGATTGGTGGTTGTTTTTTCTTAACTGTGGAAATCCCAAGATCATTTGCTGCTTGGATGAGGCGTTTGCCAACTTCAGATCTTCCAAGCTTCTTGTCTCTTGAAGTTCTAGGACTTGGGCTAGTAGGCAAGGGAAGACTAGATGGTGTTTTAGGTGGGAGAAGTTGCTCTGTTTTGGAACTTCCAAGTTTGGCTCTTCTTGATGCTCTAGGAATTGGAATAGATGACACTTTAGAAGATTGGGTTTTTGTAGCTTTAGATGGTCCAGCGTTGCCTCTTGGTGTTTTAGGATTTGGGTTTGTAGGCAAAGGTACAGGTGCATCGAGAGGTACCCTTTCATCCAATGTCTCTGATTCTGAACAGTTCCTAACAGCATTGTACTTCAAAGTTCCATCAGCTTGATGGGTAGTTTCACACATGTTATTACTTTCACACTCTGAAGAGCCTTTGCATGATTTCACTTCGTCAAACTCGGGAAAATATCTTATTATAATACCTGTAACTGACACTACATCAGATGTGTTTGGACTTAGCTCCATCTTCTTGTTCTTGTTCTCGTTCTCCTTCTTCTTCTTCTTCTTCTTCTTCTTCTTCTTCAAGGAATTGAATTGGCAAAGCCTCCCTTGAGATGAAACAACTTCTTCATTTTCCTCATTTTTGTCAAGAAATCTTTCCTTACTCCCATCCAGACATTTGACGGGAAGGTGAATTTCTGTTGTTTTCTTCTTCTTTTTCTTTTCCTTGGGAACATTTGCAGCTGATAGAAGTTTTTTCATTAGATCTTCAAGGGAAGTGGGCGTTTTCCTCTTTGATCGTCCAGCATTTTCATTAGAATCCTTCATGATTGTGCAATTGGTAGAGTCTTCAGGTTTCTGAGAATCATTAACATCACTTCCATAAAGAGCAGAATCCTTCAAATCCTTGGAAACATTAACAGGTGAAAGGAGTTCTTTCATTACATCTTCAAGGGAAGTGGGCATTTTCCTCTTTGATCGCACAGCACTTTCATTATAGTCCATCATAATTGTGCAATTGGTAGAGTCTTCAGGTTTCTGAGAATCAGTAACATCACTGCCATAAAGAGCAGAATCCTTCAAATCCTTGGCAACATTAACAGGTGATAGAAGATCTTTCATTACATCTTCAAGGGAATTGGGCATTCTCCTCTTTGATCGCACAGCATTTTCATTAGAGTCCATCATAATTGTGCAATTGGTAGAGTCTTCAGGTTTCTGAGAATCACTAACATCACTGCCATAAAGAGCAGAATCCTTCAAATCCTTGGCAACAGTAACAGGTGATAGAAGATCTTTCATTACATCTTCAAGGGAAGTGGGCATTCTCCTCTTTGATCGCACAACATTCTCATTAGAGTCCATCATAATTGTGCAATTGGTAGAGTCTTCAGGTTTCTGAGAATCAGTAACATCACTGACATAAAGCGCAGAATCCTTCAAATCTCCCGATGGACAACACTTGTTAGAACAAATCACAGACGTTGTATCTATTTGAAGAAACCAAGCGCCCTTTACCCCCTGAAAGACATTCTTTATTGGCATAGAGTCTGGAAGGTGGTAAAAGTTTGATTTCGTTTTCACCTACAAGAGAACAAGAACAACAAGAGAGATCTATAAGAATACATAAACTTGGTTTAAGTGCGTCAAAAACTTCAATCTCAGGAGATCATACTCGTACCATTAATCCGTGAATGCTGATCTTTCCTATATCTGGGAAACAGATAGAATGTTCATCCTCAAGTTTTCCTGATGAAAAAATTTAGGACATTATTTTCTATTGAGTAATAGATATATGTACAGAGAAAACACGTTTATTGAGATATCATATAAACTACAGTATAGAGAAGATACATGTAACTATATATATCAAAGAGGTATAAAATCAATAATTGCTTTGTCGCATACCATTCATGTTCATCCATGAAACTAACGATTCTTCCAAAAGTGCAACTCCCAACTTAATTCCAGGAGGCAGGAGATAAATTTCTAAAGACTCTCCAACACATTTCCAACCTCTAAACGCTTCAGAAAATTTTATATGCACTCTGTTCAATCATTACCAAAGCTAACCTTTTATTATCCTTACTCTGCAGCAACTCGTGACATTCAACCTCTTCCAATTTATCATTAATTTGAAGCCTATGATATGAGTTCAGACCCATCGTCTGCTTATTTTAGTCATTATTCTGGTCATTGTGGGATTTGGAGAAGGGACGATTGCAACCTTACCTCCACATGGGTGAAAGCAATTCTAAGCTCAAAAGGAGCACCGATATTTTAGCTTAGACTCTATGCCGAATCCTTTTATATGTTACATTGCATGACAACCAAAAAAACTTGCTTCCTTCAGATGCATAGGAAATAAATGAAAATGGAAAAACTAAAGTTATATGCTTGGTGCATAAGGTATTCATTATTCATTTCATGGTAATGGTGGGCCAGAATTTGTATAACCTAAGCTAAGAGCCAACAATACCTGAAATGGGTCGGAACATCAATAATGGAAGTTTGATTAAGTCAAATATGACTTCCAAAAACAGCAAAGAAAAAGAAAAAAAAGCACAAAAAGGTTGTTTTCACAACGTTCTGGTTGGAAACTCATTGCCGAACTATGGTGCATTATATGAGGAGAAGGTTAAGGTCAAAACGAGTACAATTCTCCCTTGCAAGCCCTATAAATAGGATTCTTAAAACTCTCTGAAAAATTTGTTTAGAACAACTTACAAAAGCATAATTATTATTGGTCATTTATACAAGACCAATGACAATAACGGATTATGGAAAGGATACCTTCTGATATAATCCTTCATGAAGGAGATCCAAGGAGTCGAGGACACTACGGAAACAAGGTTGGGATTTTGGAAGACCTTTGGCTGAAAAGCAAAACACATTTGTGCCTAGTTTCAAGGAAGAAAAAGTGTCTGGCTTAGGAGGACCCAAAGGGAAGTGAAATTACATCAATATGGAACTTTGGCTTTAGAATGAATTTGAATAATGGAGAACGTGAGATAAACTCGTATATTTTACTGATAATCTCAATGAGTGTACACATAGGTATATATACATGAAGCTCAAGGCTATGTAAGGTAAACCTAATCTATACATGATAAGTACACATATATGGTAACGCTAGACTATGTAAGGTAAATACACATATATAGTAACATCCTCCCTCAAACTCAAGGTGGTAAAGAAGAAGCCATCTTGAGTTTGTCAATCAAATCACGATGACGTCCAGGGGGATGTGCCTTTGTGAAAATGTTTGTAAGTTGATCCACGAAGGCCACATGAACCAAGCGAAGAGTGTCCTGCTTAATGTGTTGACGAATAAAGTGACAATCAATCTCAATGAGTTTTGTTCGTTCATGGAAAACATCATTATGGGCAATCTGCATAGCACTCATATTATCACAGTGAAAGAGTGGAACTGCTGGAAAGAGAAATCCCCATGTCCTGAAGCAACCAACGAATCCACAGATGTTCAGACGTTGCATCTGCCATTGCTCGATACTCAGCCTCTGTACTAGTCTAGATACAACTGTTTGTTTCTTACTCTTCCAAGAGATTAGGGAGGAATCAAGCAAGAAACAATAACCTGTGATGGAATGACGATCAGTAGGGTCACTAGCCCAATCTGCATCTGAGAAAGCCCGAAGCTCCAAAGAGGAATGAGCCGAGAAATGAAGTCCATGAAACAAAGTGCCCTTAGTATACCGAAGTATACGTAGGACAACTGCATAAACTAACTCACTAGTGTGACTGCATAAGAAAGGTCAGGCCGAGTCACAATAAGATAGATGAGACTACCAACCAACTGCCTGTATAACATCGCATCCGCCAGAGGCTTGCCATCAGTGCGCAACAACTTCGTATTCGTCTCCAAAAGACTGTCAACAACTTTACTATTAGTCAAACTAACACTTGATCAGAGTTCATATGCATATTTGGCCTATGAAATATACTATTCATTGGGACTAGATGTGACCTCAAGACCCAAAAAATAACTGAAAGACCCCAAGTCCTTCATCTCAAAAGTCTAACCAAGAAAACTCTATAGAGCATGAATACCCGACACATCATCTCCAGTAATGACCATGTCATCTACATATAGTAGAAGAATAACAATACCTGCCTCTGATCGACGAAGAAAAAGTGCAGAATCGTATGAACTAGGAGTGAAACCCTGCTGGGAGAGTACGAAGCTGAACTTGGAAAACCAAGCTCGAGGCGACTGCTTGAGGCCATATAGAGCCTTGCGAAGACGACATACTTTCCTTGGTGGATGATCAAAACATGGGGGAGGTTGCAAATACACTTCCTTGACCAGCTCCCCATTAAGAAATGTGTTCTTAACATCCATCTGAAACATCTTCCACTGTCTAACAGCTGAAATGGCAAGCAAGGAACGATAAGTGGTAAGACGAGCAACTAGAGCAAAAGTTTCCTCATAATCAATACCATACTCCTATGTGAATTCCCTAGCAACAAGGCGAGCCTTATAGCGTTCCACTGATCCATTAGCATGAGTCTTAATCTTGTACACCCACTTACATCCCACTGCAGTCTTACCAGGAGGTAAATCGGTGACATCCCAGGTATGAGTGTCATGTAGGGCTTGAAGTTCATCGGTCATAGCTTTCTGCCAAAGAGGATCAGATCGAGCCTCCTAATAATTGTGAGGCTCATACAAGGTGGCACGAGCAAAGAAACAATGATAGTCATTAAGATGAGATGGGATAGCTCTTACCCTACTGGAGCGACGAACATCAGGAATGGCGGGAGACTCAATGGGTGCGGATGTGATGGTCGGATCAGTTGACAATGGAGGCAAGTTAGAGTCGAGCGTCAAAGAGGGGTCTGTGGAACTTACATCACCTGTACCCGAGTCAAGAAAAAGATCTTGAGATGGATCAACAAAAATAGTGGAGTAACGGGAGGCTGTGGGGACAACGGTGAGATAGAAGTGAATAACCGATGCTCCCAAAACTGCACACGTCTGGAAATACGAAGACGTTTAGCAATAGGATCATAGCAGCGATAACCCTTATGCTCAATACCGTACTCAAGAAAACAACAAAGACGTGAGCATGGCTCCAATTTAGAGTGCTCATGAGGAGGAAGCAAGACAAAACATGCACAACCAAACACTCTTAAAAGCGAGTAATCGAGTGTTTTTCCATATAAGACCTCATACGACGTTTTACCTGATATAGTATGAGATGGAACCCGATCAATGGTGTAGACTGAAGTGAGTGCAGCCTCACCCCAAAAAGACTCCGGTAAATTGGCAGAGAGAATGAGAGATCTGATAGTATCTAAAATGTGCCTATGCTTTCGCTCGGCACGACCATTCTGCTGAGAAGTGTATGGACAGGAATGATGAGAGAGAGTCCCATCGCGTTTCAAGGTCTACATAAAAGAATTAGACGTATACTCCATAGCATTATCACCACGAAAAACCTTAATCACCCGTCCGAATTGGATTTGGACCATTTTTTGGAAGTCACGAAAAATATCAAGCAACTCAGATCGATCACGTAAAAGATACAACCAAGTATACCGTGAGAAATATCAGAATGGACAAGATCCTCCCTCAAGTATACCAAATAACACAAAATATCGAGATCCTCCCTCAATGGGAACTGGGCAGGTCCCCAAATATCAGAATGGACAAGATCAAAAGGAGCAGAAGAAAGAGAATCACTTTTATGAAATGGTAAAGCACTCTGTTTACTCAATTGACAAGAAATGCAATCAAAGGGATGGACCCTAACTTTGCCCAAACAACCACTAGAAGCTAAAGATTGAATGCGAGATAAAAAGGTATGACCTAAGCGGGAATGCCATAGACTGGAAGTGGAAACAGATGCCGCAAGCGAAAAAATTGGAACTAGGTATATGTAGAGAAGTAAGCTCGAATAGACGACCAACTTTAAGCCCAGTCCCAACTAGCTGTCCCATCTTTTGATCCTGCACATCACAACCCTTCTCAGAAAAAGTCAAAGTAAGACCATGTTCAACAAGTTGACCAATCGAAAGAAGGTTAAGAGACAACTTGGCTACAACTAGTGTTTCAGGAAAGGAAAGGTTGTGTGTAGATATAGTGCCAACATGACTAACAAACATACTAGAACCATCAGCAGTATAGATAGCAAGAATATGTGGAGTGTGGGTAGCTAATGAAATTAAAGAGGCATTAGAGGTCATATGATTACAACAAGCTGAATCAATGAACCAAGGGGGGGATTTACCTGATGTGACAGAAAGAGCAGTAGGTGTGCGAGATATAACCTGATGCATGAATGCCTCAAGGTCAGTTGCAGTAAGAGATGATAAGGCAGGTGCCTCAGATGAACTCGATACAGATGGACCAGCAAAAGCTACAGCGGCCCTACGATTATTACCATTCTTTGCTTGAGTGGTTGGTCTCTCATCACCAGTCTTCCTCGTACATTTTGAACCATGACGCCCAAAGTAACCACACTTAAAACACTGCCCAATAAACTTGTGCTTACCTCCCGCAACTGCCTTAGGAGAGGCAGCAACAACCACAATCTGAGAAGTCGGTAATGAACTAGTAAGTGGTAGTGGAGTAACCATAACTCGATCAGTAGACATATCACATCTAGTAGCTTGACGTGTCTCCTCAGAAATAAGCTCAATGAGAGCAATCTCAAGTGTCGGAAGCAGAGTATGGTGAAGCAAGGAAGCACGGGCATGTTCAAAGTCATCACGAAGGCCCATCATAAGCTGAATAAACTGACGAAGATCTCGGTATGACTGAAAGGCTTTAGCCGAAGCAGCATGAGAAATGTCCGGATCAGCCTGAGAGAGCTGATCCCAAAGCCCACTAAGCTGCGAATGAAAGTCCATAATGGATTGGCCGGGGGCTTGACGTAATTGCTGAAGCCGAGATTCCAACTGGTACTGAAGGGCCAAATCACTCGAACAATTATATCGATTGGCCAAAAAATCCCAGGCAAGTTGGGCATTTCGAAATTTGGGCAAAAGTATATGGATAGACAGCGCAGAGGCATTAATAAACCAAGACAAAATCTTGCAATGGGTGCTAGACCAAACCTCATGCCTCTCTTCAAAGTTAACGGCTGACTCAGTGTCACCGTGTGTTGACTCTTTCTTATCACCTGTGACATAACGCCACATCCTGCGACCAATAAGAAATACACACATCTGCTGGGCCCAAATAGTATAATTGGTACCATCCAAGATAATCTCGATAGGACAAGTAACATCATTAGGCGAGGCCATGGTAATTTAAATCCGAGAGTATCAATTCAAATTTGAATAAAAATATTTGAATAAAGATTTATTCAGTTGCAGAATCTGATGAGATGGGATAACAAATTTGAATAAAAAATGTGAAGTGAATAAAAAAAAAATTGAATAATCGGCTAGGCAATGATGATGGCACGTGGGTAGGTAATGATGATGGCACGTGGGTAGGTAATGATGATGGCACTTTGGTAAAGTAAGACAAACTTATCAATAAAATAAGACAAACCTCTCAATTCACGCACAAGACAAAACTTCTCAATAACGCCAATAAGAATGGAGAAGGAGAAGTACTGGTGCAGCCGAGGCAGAAAACTGGTGGCGAAGTTGCCAAAGCAAAATAACGGAGAAGACGACTACGACTACGACGATGGCGTTTCACGGAGTAAAGAAAAGTGCATCAACCAACGATGACCGTGAGAGCAGCAACGACGACTACAACGATGGCGGCGATTCGTGGAATCGGCAGCGTCTGTTTTTCATGCTAGGAACCCTAAAACCTAGCTCTGATACCATGTGAGATAAACTCGTATATTTTACTAATAATCTCAATGAGTGTACACATAGGTATATATACATGAAGCTCTAGGCTATGTAAGATAAACCTAATCTATACATGGTAAGTACACATATATGGTAACGCTAGACTATGTAAGGTAAAATACACATATATAGTAACAGAGAAGTTGATGAATTGGTTATCAAAACAAAAACCAGATGAGAATAATACTTGGGCCCTAATGATCTGTGAGAATGTCCCCCATATGTTGATAATTTGAGTCCATGTACTAGAAGAATATTAAAACATCAACACAAAAGGATGCCGAAATAACAAACTTAATTTCCAGTCAAATGCTCATTTGAGAGAACATCGACCAGATTACTTTTAGCTTGGTTAATCTGGAAGCGAAATCATTAATTTGCACCAATCAAACTTCGCACAGCCCCATGTAGTAAGCCTCAACAACAGCATGAAGCAACTTAACTCAACAAAGCAACTTCATAATTTGAAAAATAAACAATATCCTCAATCTCTTATTAGACTGGTCTACTGTCATTCGAACAGTCTTAATCCTCTCATAGCAGAGCAAACATATATGTTTTCATAAAATTGTCTACCCAATTACCTCTTCATAAAGAGTACAGAATAGCACCTTAGTCTGTCAGCAACCATGAATAAGCTAGATTGAAGTTGCACAAGTAATAATGTAAAATGTGGATCTTAAGTTCATGGAAACAATCCTCAGGTGAATCCCAAGCAAAATAAAGTGAAAAAAAGATCACTGAATTTCCACAAAAAACCACCCAAATGAAAGACCCAATTCATGATATGAAAAACAGTAAACAAATTGATCTCAATATCAGCATTCACAAGCAAGTTCATCAAACGAACTAGTAATTCCTTTGCCCATTACAATAATATCTACAACAAAGAAAATTATAATTTGTTTACCAAAGTGGATGATAAAAGGAAGAATCCATCTCAATAAAGATCACCAAGACCTAACATTCAACAGGAAAAAAGCAAACAAAGGCCGAGATATGATTCTTCTGATTAAATAAACAAGTGAAAGCGAGAAATGTGGCATCTTGACACAAAGAAGGATCGCAATATAGCATCGAAGCTACTGATAATGAAGAGGGAATTTTTCCTTACTTTTGAGGTCTCTCGCAGTGATTTCTGGAGAGATAGACATGGCTATGCGGGTGCCCAGATTGGTATCTACAAAGACGGGCACTTCAGCAGAAAAACCCATAAAAGAATTGCAGAAATGGAGCTCGCTGTTCCACTACTTGCAAGTAATGCGTCGTTACTACTGGTGTTACTACTAATACAGTAATACGCACCCTTTCGCATTCTCTCTGAGATGTTTGGTTACAGCTTTAAGTCTACTTACCACCTTTTGACACAATTTTTTTTTTTTTTTTTTCAGTATTGAAAGGGAGAAGCTGATTATAATCACGGGGTTTATAGAAAATTCATAGTGGAATTTGAGATAAATGTAAAAGTTGTCAAACGATATAATTAATTTAAAGTATTCCAATTATTAGTTTATGCAAAGATAATAATGAGGTGATGTCGTACACCACCTCCATTTGAATATAAATTTAGTTACATATATTATATCATTTTAACACTTCTTTAATATATTTTATTACATCCCTAAAAAAAAATTATATATATATATATATTTTTTATTTCAATTGAATTTTGAATAAAACATTTAAAATGGTAAAACAGGGGTTAAAATTGAAGTACTTTTCTAAAATAAAACATATACCAAACAAATATCATAAAAAAAAATGAAATGATTTTTTTCTAATATAATAGTTAACTATTTTAAGCTTTGATTTCTTGCTAGCATCCATTTCATATTATCCTGAAGGGGACACGTGAAAATTCAATCCTCGGTTGGGTTTTCTTCTTATGAAAATGGAGGGAACACTCTTGCAATTCCCTTCTCTGTACTCTATCTCTAGTTCAAATTCATCTCTCTTCCCGGACTCCCATTTTCAGTCCATAAAACCACTCTTAATGGTGAACACGCTTACCCTTCAAGCCATTAAATCTGCAGAAAGAGACACAGCTTCAGCATCAAGACCACTAAACTATGTTAGAAGAACTCGGCGGGCTAGATCTAATGTTTCTCTTCCCAGAGAAGGTAAACTCGATTCCCATGACTGGGTTCAGTAGTATTTCGATTGGGCAATTGAGTTCAGTTTAATTTTAGATTGTGGTTCTTGTTGCCCTTTAAATGCTGTTAGCTGTTAATGTAAACCTTATGGAATTTGAATTTCAGGATATAATGTCCCTTCAAAGAATATCTCAAAATTGAATTTGGAGGTTTCACCTCATAGAGCAGGTGAATTAGAGCCTATATTCTGTATTTCTTGCACTACAAGAACTGCTCTCTTTCTAGTGTTTTTCTTAATCAGATTATGGGTACTTAGAAATGCTTGTTTGGTGTGTATAGTGTCTGCAGTGAGGTTGATGCGGATAGAACTGGGTGGTGCTTTTGCTGACCTTTTGAATGAGAAAGGAAAAGGATCTGGGGACAATGAGATGGGATACGTTGAAAGAACACTTGGTTTTCGTACCCGGGAATTGGATGATAGAGATCTCAGACTGGTATTTATTCTCTTTATATGTAACTTTTTTTTTTGTTCTAATATTTGTGTGTATTTCATTTGAGCAATGTGATATTTTCGAGCGCGAAATTTAAGAAATGGTGTTATGAGATTCTGTTGCAGTGATAGCACTTCACTTATCTCAATTGCAGGTGACAGACATAGTTGGAGGCACTATTCGTTGGAGACGATTTCTTGATCATCTTATTGTATCATTATGCCATAATCAGAACATGTTTCAAGGCATGGAGCCTCTTCTTGTTCAGGTATAATTAGTAGCTTGTCACATGCTTTAATTCTATAGGTATATGAATCCATTGTAAGTGTTGACTTTTCCTTGATGTTATGATGTAAATATGAAAGTTGATATTCTAGTCTTGCAATAATTATGGAGATATATTAAGGATTTTTATTTTATAGATGTATTGTTGTTTCTCAAATAATGGGATGGTAGGAGTTAAATTGGGAAATCCATTGGCATTGGAATTAGGATAATCTACAACATGCTAATGTAATTTGATAAAGAAAAATAATTAGTTTAACAGTCTTCCCTTTGGAGGAAAGCTTCTCTCTGCCTTCTGTAAGGTTTATGCTTGGAACTATTTTGCTTTTGCAAAGACTAGCAATTCTTTCTCAAGGTCTCCTAACTTTGCTCCTGCATGAGCACCACCATTCTTTTTGTTGTGGGCGTTCTATTAATTGTTGGCTCTGGATCCCTGGTAATTGTCATAGAATAGCAACATACCTTCGTATTTCCTTCTTCTTTTCTCTTCTGTATCGCATTTACTTGTTTCAGTTACTAATATTAAACTTTTTCTTTATCATGTCTGTAGATCCTCCGAATTGGTTTCTATGAGATTGTCAAGCTAGATATGCCACCATACGCAGTTGTTGATGAGGTATACATACTTTTTTTAGATTCTAAGGATGATATTCTTGGAGGCAGTTATTCCTAGAATGAAAATAAGGTGTACATTCATGCTTTTGTAATTGTTATCAGCTTTCAATTTTTCTATTTTTGTTCTGGTTTAGATCCTGTTATTGATAATCTTTTGTGTCACATGTTGCATTATTTTAGAATGTCAAACTTGCAAAGATTGCTCTTAGGCCTGGTGCAGGCAATTTGGTGAATGGGATTCTGCGGAAACTAGTTTTACTTAAGGTTTTACGCCCTCTGCGTGCATTATTTATATTTATTAATTCTGGATTTTTATGTTATGACATTTTTTCTGTCTCTCTCTTGGATCAGGAAAACGATGCCCTTCCTCTGCCCAAAGTGGAGGGTGATGAACGTGCCAAAGCACGTGCACTTGCCACAATTTATTCACATCCTGTTGTAAGTTTGTAATTCATACGATTTTTGGTTAATTCAAGGAGGTGAAACTCCCTCAAAAATTGAGGCACACTGCCCTTGTACGTTCTCAAGTTCCAGGGACCTTGATGAGCAAGGACCTCACAATGTATGGATGGGCTAGACCAACATCAAAAGCCACTCCAACAGACTCAGAGATGGGATTTGCCCTTTCTTAAACATGACTGGATTGCACTCACTCAAAGGCAGAAGCAGGCCTGCTTGATGCCATTGTGAGCATGGTGAACCTTTCATTCATATTTCATAAGCAATTGAAACTTCCTCTATGAGGAGATTTTCAAAAGAGAAATGCTGGGGCAGTCCCACTCTCTTTATGTCCTTTACTTTCCAACCTAGGAAAAATCAAGGTTCGAAACTTCGATTTTGCCCTAAACTTCGACCTTCAAAAATCAGAATTAATTCGGAGAAGTTTAATTTGACATGGAGAATTTTTGTAAAAATTCGCTAATTTAGAGAAGTTTAGAGAATTTTCGCATATATGCTTAAATATCTAAGTTTATTGTAGTATAAGCTAAAAACTAATATAAATAGACACTTGTAATACATAAAAATACCAATAAGCGACCTAACAAAATTAATCTCGTTAAGTGAGTTGATGAATTTGAATGATGGCTTTTGGTCTTAATTTGTTTTCTTTATTTTGATATTTAGTTTTGTGGTGGCTTGCTTCTCGACTCTCAACCATATACTTTACTAGTTTGAATTCTATCATGCTTAATTTATTAGTTTATTATTTGAATGTGTTGTTTATTAATTTTGTTTTATAAGAGTTAACTAAAAGAAAATGACTTTAGGAAATCTTTTAATTTATTTTTAAGTTTTTATCTTATTTCAACTTTATTTATTTATTTATTTTACTTCTTTTCTTCTTCTTTTGGTAAAGCATATCTCATAAATTACTTAATTTGTTAGCTTGCTAAACTATTTTTTAAAATTTCTATTACTATGTTGGTTGATGAAGTTGAAAATAATACATAATGTTAGTTATTTGAAATCAGGAAAACAGAAAAACAAGAATTGCTTTTGAGAGAATAAAGAAGTACAATCTAGATTTGAGTAAGAAATGAAACTCAGAAAAATTCTCTGCAACTGCTTCGTTTATAATTTTTAAACTCAAAGACTTACATTTATAGACTTAAAGAATTAACTGAAAATAAACACATGGTCCTAAAATTAAGTTATGACTGAGTACATCAAATAGGAAACTAACTCCTAAAGACTAGGAACAACTCAACTCTATAACTGCAAAGCAGTTTTACATGAAAAACATGTGAACTTAATGCAGTCTTAAAGCAAATAACTGACACTCCTCTTGCTTTAGGAGCTGCAAACTCCAAGCTTTTGCCTTAACTGCTCGAACTTGCTAACTGGTAGAGGCTTGGTGAAGATATCAGCCAGTTGATCTTCAGTCTTGCAGTAGATGAGAAAAACAATTCCATCTTTCTGTACCTCTCTTAAGAAGAATAACTTAATGTTAAAATGCTTAGTTTTCCCATGAAACACAGGATTATGAGAGATAGCCATAGCAGCTTGATTATCAACAAATATCTCTGTGCTTTCCTTCTGCTCCAAGTTAAGATCAATTAAAATCTTCCTCAGCCACAAAGCTTGATTAACAGCAGTTGTTGCAGCAACAAACTCTGCTTCAGCAGTGGATTGAGCTACAGTTTCTTTTTTTTCGAGCTCCATGAGAAAATACCAGAACCAAGTGTGAAACAATAGCCTGAAGTGCTCCTCATATCATCAATGGAACCTCCCCAATCACTATCTGAGGAACCAACCAGCTTGAACTCTTTGCTCCTCGTGAATTTAATGCCAAAATTACATGTGCCTTTGACATATCTAATCACCCTCTTTGCAGCCTTGAGATGCAATTCATTTGCACAGTGCATAAACCGAGACAAAATGCTTACAACATTCAAAATGTCAGGCCGAGTTGCTGTGAGATACATTAAGCAACCAATCAAACTTCTGAAATGTGCCTGATCAATCTTGTTTGTTCCATCTTCTTTACAGAGCTTTTCCTTTTGGTTCATAGGAGTACTCATTTCTTTGCATTCTTCGAGTTTAAACTTCTTCAAAATCTCCTTGGCGTATTTCTTTTGACAGATAAAGACTTCATGTTCATCCTGTTTAATTTCCATTCCAAGAAAGAAGGTCATCAAACCAAGATCTGTCATCTCAAAAACCTCCATCATCTCTTGCTTAAACTTCTCCACAAGACTTGTGTTGTTTCTTGTCACGAGCAGATCATCCACATATAGTGAGATGATAAGAATGTCAGTTGCATTGTGCTTGACATACAATGTTGATTTAGATAAGCTTTTAGCAAATCCCAAGTTCTGCAAATGTTCATCAATTCTGCTGTACAAAGCTCTTGGAGCTTGCTTTAATCCGTAGAGGGCCTTTTTAAGAAGATAGACCTTGTCTTCTTCTCCTTCCTTTACATAGCCTTCTGGTTGCTCTACATAAATCTCCTCCTGTAGAAAACCATTCAAGAATGTTGACTTGACATCTAATTGGTACACCTGCCAATTCTTTTGTGCTGCAACAGTAAGTAAGAGCCTGATAGTATCGAGTCTAGCTACTGGTGCGAAGGTATCTGAGTAGTCCACACCGAGTATTTGAGCATATCCTTTGACCACAAGTCTAGCTTTATGCTTATTGATTGAGCCATCAGCATTAAGCTTGGTTCTATACACGCACTTGACTCCAATTACTTTTCCGTTTTGGGGTCGATCAACCAACTCCCATGTTTTGTTCCTTTCAATCATGTACAGCTCCTCCTTCATTGCAGCAATCCAATTTTGATTCGTCTTGGCTTCTTCATAATTTGCTGCTTCACACACAACAATGTTGCATCTTTGATAAACATTAGAAAGTGATCTTGTACCTCTGATAGGAATGTCATCCACCATGTCATTCTCCCAGTCTCTTATGCTTTGTTCCGCTGTGTTCGAAACAAGAAACTTGAGCTTTGGCTCTTTTGAGGTTGGATCCATCTTCTTCGCATCATCCCAATTCCACTCTTCGTCTTCCATAAAGTGCACATCCCTGCTTATAACAATTTTTCCAGTTTGTGGCTAGGAAACTTTATAAGCTTTTGCAACCGAGCTGTAGCCAATGAAGATGCCTGGAAGTGCTCTTTTATCTAATTTATCTCTTTTGATCTGTGGAACATGAGTGAAGCACAAACATCCAAATATTTTAAGGAAATTCAGAGATGGTTTATAACCATACCATGCCTCAAAGGGTGTTTGATCCTTCACTGCTTTTGTGAAAAGCAGGTTTTGCAAAAAAACAACAATGTTTGCTGCTTCTGCCCAAAACTGCTTTGGTTGGTTCTTCTCATGTAGCATACATCATGTCATCTCCAATATGAATCTGTTCCGTCTCTCACTTACTCCATTTTGTTGCGGAGTGTATGGAGCTGTTAATTGATGTTGGATGCTTGGCTCCTCACAAAATCAGTTGAATGATTCAGAGGTGTACTCCTTGCCATTGTCTGATCTAAGAGTTTGAATTCTACAGCCACTCTCATTCTCAACTCTGGCTTTAAAGTTCCAGAAGACTTGAGCCACGTCTGACTTGTGCTTCAAAAAGAAAATCCAACACATACGGGTGAAATCATCAATGACTGCAACATAATAGAGACTACCTTTTAGAGAAGGCGTTCTTTGTGGGCCTGCAATGTCCATATGAATCAATTGCAGCTTCTTTGATGCTCTCCATGTTACCTTGGGAAATGGTTTCCTGTTTTGCTTTCCATATTGACATGCTTTGCAGTTTGGAATATGATCATCGAGTTCTGGAAGATCATTTGCCATCATCTTGGATTTCATCTGCAACAGCCCCTTATGATGATAGTGCCCGAGCCTCTTGTGCCATACTTCTGTGATATTTTCTTTGATTGGGAAAGCAATTTGCTCCTCCTCCAATGGATTTAGGGCAAAGCTTTTCCCTTTCATTTTTACTTTGAAAATATCTTGGCCAACTGCATCTTTAATCAAGCAACTTTTTTCTTCGAACACAACTTTATAACCTTTTTCAATTAGTTGTCCAACACTTAACAAGTTTTGATCAATTTCAGGAACATACAACACATCAGAAATGAACTTTGTACCTGAACAACTCAAAATTGCAACTGTTCCCTTTCCTTTCACTGTTATGTGTTCACCATTTCCAATTCTGACTTTTGTGGTGTCGGTGGGCTTCAATTCCTTGAAGAGATTCCGATCATAAGTCATATGGTTGGTGCAGCCACTGTCAATTAACCAGCATTCACTTGAGCCACTGCTTGAAAAACAGGTTGCAACAAAAAGTTGATCTTCTTCTTCTTAATCAACAACTTGAGCATTTGCTTCTTGCTGCTGATTCTTGCTTGTGCAGATTATAGCTTCATGTCCGAGTTGGTTGCATTTGCTGCACTTTGCATCAGGTCTTTTCCAGCATTTAAAATGAGGGTGACTTTTTCTACCACAATGTTGACACGGAGGGTAATTTCCCTTCATGTTTTGACCATTGTTTTTGTTGTTGTTTGCGGTAGCTTCACCGTTTGCTGCTTGACTCTTCTTATTGCTTTTCTTCTTAGTTTTTCCACCATCTTGGCACTTGGCTGGCAGGGCTCCTTCAGTAGCACTGTCTTGCCTCATGAGCCTTCTTTGCTCTTGTTCCTGCAAGGCATTTAATAACTCTGCCAAGGTGATCTTGGACAGATCCTTAGTGTTCTCTAAGGTGGTAATTGTTGCCTCATATCTTTCAGGCACAGTTACAAGAATTTTTTGAACAATTCTTGAATCAGAAAAATCAGTACCAAGTAACCTTACCTTGTTGATAATGCTGAGCAATCTTTCTGAATAGTATTTGATTGTTTCAGACTCTTTCATTTTCTGCAACTCGAATTCCCTGATTAAGTTTAACACTTGCATTCCTCTTATTCTCTCATCTCGTTCATATTCTTCCTTGAGATATTCCCAGACAGCTTTTGCTGTTTTAAGGGACATAGCTTGAGAAAAAATAGTTGGTGATACTGCAGTGAACAAGTAGGCCTTTGCCTTTGATTTCTTTGTTTTTCTTTCCTTGTGATTCTTGATTTAAGCCATGGTGGGATTGTTTGGCAGAGGAAGAATTTCATAATCCTCTTCAACTGCTTCCCAGAGATCCAAAGCATTCAAGTAGGTCTCCATTCTCACAGCCCAAATATGGTAATTGTCTCCATCGAAGACAGGAGGAGCAATTTGTGAAAACTGACTTCTTTTTCCATATCTGGGTTTCACTCAAAATCACACACAGATCCCTTAAGAAAAGAAGCTCTGATACCAAGTGTTAGTTATTTGAAATCAGGAAAACAGAAAAACAAGAATTGCTTTTGAGAGAATAAAGAAGAACAATCTAGATTTGAGTAAGAAAATGAAACTCAGAAAAATTCTCTGCAACTGCTTTGTTTATAATTTTTAAACTCAAAGACTTACATTTATAGACTTAAAGAATTAACTGAGAATAAACACATGGTCCTAAAATTAAGCTATGATTGAGTACATCAAATAGGAAACTAACTCCTAAAGACTAGGAACAACTCAACTCTATAACTGCAAAGCAGTTTTACATGAAAAACATGTGAACTTAATGCAGTCTTAAAGCAAATAATTGACACATAATTATTGGTGTTTTTTTGTTGTCTATTGATGAAGTAACATTTTTTTTTACTTCTCTATCCAATTTCATCGAATTTTGTCGAATTTTATCGAATTTCATCAATTTTTTTGTCGATTTTTTGCATTTTTTGATTGAAAAACTAAACTTTTGTCGAAGTTTATCGAATTATTTCGGCGAATTTTTGCATTTTTTATTTTACATCTACTTTACACTTCGATGGTTAAAAAACCAAAAAAATGTGCCGAATTTCGGCGAATTTTTAAACCATGGGAAAAATAGGAGAAGAGGAAAGAAATAAATTTGCCTGTCATCTTATTATCTTTACATCTTCATAGTTGATTGGGTTCATATTCTTGAAAGAGTCCATAATTTCGCTTGTTAGTGACTCCGTCATAGCGTTAATTAATATGCATGACAAGTTTTCATGCTTATGCTTTTACTTTCATCCAGTGGATGGTAAGGCGATGGATAAAGTATCTTGGGCAAGGAGAAGCTGAAAGACTGATGAAGTGGAATAACTTTCACCCTAGTTTCAGCCTCAGGTGTCAAATTATATTACATTTCCTTCAGTTTTACCCCGCAGCTCACTGATGTTGTGGCTTATTTACAGCCAACTCTTCTCATTTTTATATCAGGGCAAACACTGCAAAAGATTTTACCAGAGCTGACCTCGTGACACAACTTACAATGCTAAAGGTGCTTTTATTTTTTTTTCTACTTGGGCCCTCCATGTTTTAATTTGCCTTGATTTGTTTAAGGAAATGGTTGCTGCATTTATTCAATTTTTTGCTTACCCCCCTTTTTTCACTCAGGTTCCCCATGAACCGTCTCCTCATTTGGATGATTTTATTCGCATTACAACTGGGATGCAGGTAAGCATTCAAATATCCATGAGTGCGGGGGTATTTATTTATATGTATTTATTCTGGATAAATATCATATTGAGAAGAAGGTGGAGAATATATCAAGGACAAGGAAAGGGAAAATGTTAAACTACCAAAAACAATGCCAATCAACAATTCTCACCCTGATACAAAACTCTTACTTATGAGCTGTTTAGAGCATACTTTCCTACATTAAACATTTAATTTTGATCACAAGAGAAATGATGCTAACACGGTAAGATCAACTAGATGTGGATTTCATTCTTCCCTTTCAAAGACTTTTCCCATTTTTCTATATAGCTCCTACGAAGTATCAAAATAAAATGTTTTCTCTCTATTTCCTTCCTAATGGGGTTGAGGAATGGGAGATAGCAGATGCTTCATGTGCAACAATGACAGAATGTGGAATTTGGAACTTGCATTTTCAAAAGTTTCCATAATTAAAACTAACTATGCTGCAGAAAATTGTTAGATTTCTTTAAGTCTTGTTCGTTATTTTGTTGTTTCTGGGGTTGTGGTTGCGACTAGTGCCTGTAGCATGATTTGGATGGAGCTTTATGTTAACGGCTTAACCCAAATATAAGTACATTTTGAATAACTTGACATTTTTTGGAACTTAAATTTTGCTGTTTCTACTTTTGGAGGAGTTGGTGCTCAGAAATTGAAATGTAATCTGTACTTCTTGTTGGCAGCTCATTTGTCTTTCTTATATTTATGATTTTTTAAATATCTATGTTTTACTTTTGTTAGATTGTTATACAAGCTGGATTATTGAAAGAAGGTTTATGTTCAGTTCAAGATGAGAGCGCAGGTCAGTCCTTTATTAAATCTTGCTTGGGTTCATGTTCCCGCGCTTGGAGGATCCTAGTTCAATCATATTGGGCCAGAATTAACTTGGTTAATGTTTGATAGAGACCACATAATCAAACTCATCAGAAACCACTACTGTTTGTAATTTATCAAGAAATACATAGCATTATAATTATTAGAAGGGAGACAAACTCTTCCTTCTGAGTTCTGACGTCTAATGCTATATTTTACTGGATTTGGGATCCTGCAAACTAAAATAAATTGGTGGCCATTATATGGAAGGTTTGGTGGTGTCTATGGTGGATCCACAACCAGGAGAAACTATTATTGACTGTTGTGCTGCACCTGGAGGGAAGACCCTTTTCATGGCATCACGTTTGGCTGGCCAAGGTAGAACATTTTAATATCTGAGAAAAAAAAATGTTGAGGGAAAATTTCCATATATTTGTTCTTGCAAGGAGGATTTGCACTCGAAATTGTAACTTATAAGTGGAAGATCATGTGATGGTCATTGAATATTTACTCAATGATAATGTTGGTTATTGTGGATCACAAAATACTGACTGAAATCAATGTTGATCTCCCATTTAATAGGATATAACTTAGAATTTCTTTGAATAATTTCTTAAATGCCATCATGACTTGCAGGTATGATTTCTGCAATTGACATAAACAAAGGTCGTCTAAGAATTCTTAAAGAGACAGCCAAGTTACATGAAGTTGATAATGTCGTCACTACTATTCATGCTGATCTTCGTGAATTTGCAGTAAGCTAAACAGTTCCATGTTGGATATGGTGTATATAAATGTATGTGTGAGTGTACCAATATCCAAGATTACTCTTTCTATGTATAGGTAAATAACCCAGTGAAGTATGATAAAGTTTTGCTCGATGCTCCCTGTTCTGGATTGGGTGTTCTCTCAAAGGTATTTTTGCTAAAGTAAATTCAGAGGCTAAAACTGTTGATAGTTGCGGCAATTTGAAGAATTTGGTTTAGGTTTGAGTTCTTTTGCAACTTCTGATTTAAACAATGCTTTAAGGAGTGCTATCGCTTTTTCGTTTCTTTTTACTCATTGAAGAGAGCAGATTTACGCTGGAATAGGAAATTAGAGGATATGGAACAGCTGAAGAATTTACAAGATGAGCTCCTCAATGCAACTTCCATGTGAGAGCCATTAACATCTTTACTAGTAAATATATTCACCCATTATAAGCAAATTTTGTACTTTAATCTTACATGTAGTCACGGGTTCAAGTCGTGGAAACAGCCTCTTGTAGGTAAGGCTGTGTACAATAGACCCAAATGTGGTCTGACCCTTCTCCGGGACCCTGCACAGGTGGGAACGTTGTGCACCGGACTGCCCTTTTTTTTAATCTTACATTCATGCAGATCATCATGACTCTGCCCTCATAAAGATTGCATCTTCTCTATGGACAAGGCCTTTTATGTCATTCACTCTTAATATGTATTCTTTAATATTTTGTAGGTTAGTAAAGCCGGGCGGAGCACTTGTGTACAGTACTTGCTCCATTGATCCTGAAGAAAATGAGGAAAGAGTGGAAGCCTTTCTTCAAAGGCATTTGGTAAGAACTTGGAAAATTGATCATCTTAGGTTGTAAGATCATTAGGTGATTATATGCATGTTTTTCATGCTTAAGATTTTCTCTTCTAGTGCTCAAAACTCTCACTACTTTCGCATGTTCCATGTGTCCATTTCTTTGCACTCGAAGAAACAAACAATCAAAGATAACAAGAAGACATTTTGATGGTATCTATCAATGCATAAACTTAATATTTCAACAATGTACAAAAATTGAACCTGGGTTTTTAATCCTTGCGAGGTACAAAAATAGAAAGATTTAGAGGATTTTTAATTGCCATATGCTTTAGATAATGATTCTTCCTTCTGCAGGAATTTCACATAGATCCTGCTGGCAGATATGTTCCACATGATTTTGTAACGAAGAGCGGTTTCTACTTTTCCAATCCGGTGATGCACTCCCTTGACGGATCCTTTGCAGCTCGTCTGGTTCGTTCCTTATAAAAGAAGGTGCCTCAACCAAAGTTTAACCTATAATGTAGGAGAATCACCAATATTTTTATATCTTTGTTCAGCAAGAAAACTCCCTTATCACAGATAGTTTCCTTTAATAATGAACCTGGTTGTACAGGTAACATGCTAATCAGCAAGGAGATAGACTTTGCTCAAGCATTGGAGAACATGTAAATTGCAAGTCAGACCCTCCATTACAATGGCTTAAAAAGCTTGAACTTGAAAATGACCAGACAAGTGTAAACAAGGGATTGGAGTTCGAACCATCTTTGATCAGGCACGGGGGACGAATCAAATTGCTTCGAAGATGAACCCTATTATCATGATCAGGAGGACCGACCGTCCAGAAAGTTCTCAAATTGAATGACCCATTGCAATGGATTTGGGAGTTAAATTGGGATTAAGACTCGTCAAAGGACATTTTGCAGAAAACCCAGGAGACTTACTGTGACATTCTGGTGCCTTAACAAGGCCAAAAACACATGTAGTGATCACAAATTGTAATCAGTTGTTGAGAAAAACACTTGCATTATATAAATATGAGGCAAAAACTGAGTTGGTGGCCAGGTCCATTAATCTACACGGATGCACAAGATTGGCTGCATGGAGCATCCATTCTCTGTTGCAATTTTGTAACAGGTGTTCTATAAAGCACTTAATTTAAGCATCCTATGCTGTCATGTTTCAACAATCTAATGGTCATTATTTCATCTTGGCTGATCATTGGTGCTTTTTTAGCTTGGGAAAACAACTACAACTTTGAATGCATTAAAAGCTGACTTGATGAATTTGATTCTATTGATCAGATGGCCTTGGTTGTTCAATTGTGTGGTGCTTTTGCTTGTCCAAATGTACAAATATTCCTCCATGAAACTGGTTGTTAAAACTCCACAATTCCACAACCATCTTTCCTTCCCCAGACCAATTGAGAAAGAAAGTGAGATTCAAAACTAACTTTGTTTTCAACGCCTCCAGCCTCAGCAAGGTACACCACCATATTCTTCTTGTTTTTCTGTGTCAAGATTCTCACTTCTGTCACCGTTCTGTTACATGCCACTTCTTCCACCACAACAAAAATGGCTGCCTCATCTTCTTCCTCTGAAATCCTCCTCACAAGCTCTCCTGATGGCCCCATTACAGCTTTCGATACGTCAACCGGTACCATCCTTGCTCACTTCAATGGAAGTAGGTCACCACGAAAAGGCCTCACCCTTGCTGGAAAGACCCTTATCGTCACTTCTCATGTCTCCTTAGATACAAGTACTTGTGGTTCAATCCAATTGTACAATTGGTGGTCTTCTACTCCTTTTCAGCACCTTCCCGTTCCAGAGCCAGTTGCCCCGCTAGTTGCAACTCTTGACGGCTCCTATGTCTTCTGCGGCGGTTTATCGGGTCATATCCATTCCTTGGCTCTTCCCTTAGGTGATGTCCAATGCTCATTTCCTTCTCATTCTAGTCCAGTCTCCTGCCTCACTGTTAATGACGACGGTTCTCTTCTTCTCTCAGGTGGAGATGATGGAACCATAAGTATATTCCCAATCTTACATCTCCTGGACTCAAAATCCAATGATCATTATTCAAGGCAAGATTTCACATTGTGTCGCTTCGGGGGACACGCCTCGGCTGTGACTGCTATTACTGCTGGAATGGGAGGATGCAGCTCGACTGTACTCTCTTGTTCACTGGACTCCACATGTAAGTTTTGGAGCATTTCAAATGGTTCCCTCATGAGAACTGTGGTGTTCCCATGCATGATTTGGGGTGTGGCAATGGACTCCACAGAGTCCGAGTTCTATGCTGGATCAGACGGCCGTGTTTATGCTGGGATTTTGAAGGTCAATAGGAGGGGATCAAGGAGTCACCGTGCTGAAATGGCGGAGATTGTGACGTGGGCACCGGAGCACAGTGGTGCAGTGACAGCAGTGTCGATGGCAAATATGGGGAAGAATCTGATATCAGCTTCAGAAGATGGATGCATTAGAGTTTGGGAGGTAGAGAGCGGAAGGGTAGTGAGAGTCCTCTGGAATGAGAGGGGTAGTATTAGTGATCTTGTAGTAGCAAAAGTGATTATACATGGCAGCGGATTCAGGTTTGGAGGAGCTGGATGTTGTCACAGTCACTTAGAAGGGCAGATTTCGGGTTTTTCTGATAGAGAGATTGGTAGGCCAGTGAGGGAAGTGAGTGAAATGGAAGAGATGTTGAATGTGGTGGTGAAAGATAGGAAGAGAGCCATTGACACACTTGAAGCAGCTATTGGGACTTACCAGAAGCTCTTGCTGCTCATCCTCAAGGAAGCCAAGGGAGGTGGGTGGAGCTGACAACAATAACAGTACAAAAGAGGGAACTGAGGATTAGTATACTGGCTATGCTTCTCTCTGTAATAGTTGGCCTGTTAGATTTTTTGCAAACACAAGTTCAAGTCACAAGCAAAACAAATTTTTCTTGTCATATGTAGATTTATCATGCATGCCTTGCCTTGGATAATGAATCCTGAATTCACTGCTTGATTCTACTTCAATAGAAAACTATTTACATCATCAAAGCTTAGGATTTGGAAATAGTTAATTGGAACCAAGTCCTTCTATCACAGTTACATTGACACTGCAAGTAATACTCAGACATGAAGAGAGCAACCTAAGCAACGCTTGGCCTAAACCATTGAAGTGTTTCATCACTAATCTGATCGATCATTTTAATAAAAGTGAAGACTAGATGAATGGATCTTTAACTCGATGACATCTGAGAGCAACAACGAGGCTTATTGATGCACGTTTTGCTCATAAGCGCTGATCAACCTCATTACTACTCTCTTCCTTTGAGGAAGCAGCGGAAGCAAGAGAAGGGTCATCAACCCACTTGATCTTTAACTCTATCTCCCCTGACTCAACCCCAGAAAGCCTGAGACAAGCATCCTGCATAATCTCACCATTTACACAACTTATGAAGCTTTCTTTAAGCAGACAGTTATCAGTATCTGGAATCACTGTCCTTATTTTTGTCTTCCCTTCTGAAGTGCCCAGAAATCTCTTCAACCTTGCTGCTGATGCAATCTGTTGAAGGCTGAGGTATGCATAACCCATCTTGTCATCTGCCTTGAACCGGTCTTTGTCAAACACCTCCTGTGTAAAAGCAACACAATCATGTTGATACAGTTCTTGCTTTTTTGAAAATATTTCAATAAACATCTCTAAGTCCAAAAATAACTGGTAATTAGTTGAGCTAGAAGCAGAGAAAAGTGAGTACTGAGATTTATATTAAACATAGAATTAAAAGAGATGGTTCATAAAGCATGTGTTCTGCTCAAGAGGGACATATACAGATGGTTCAAAGTTTCATTACTTAACAAGTGAAGTAACTCATTATTTTGCATAACAAATATCAAACACATCATAAACATTTCATTAATTTGATTTACTACATATTAATCTATGTACTATGTCTATGAGATGGACCAAACCCCTTGTCACTATAAATTCTCATTTTGGCATTCATTAATTAGAAGATTAAGACCAATAAGTAAATCTGAGTCTGACGGTCACAGATAGAAATGGGATTCATCAACAACCAATGCAGAAGTACCATATAAAATTGTACATTTCTTCAAACCAAGGGCAGCCCAGTCTATCAAAGCAGCACTTTGGTAACCTTTGAAGATATTAGCCATGCAGGCAGTGACAAATTACCATGGCATCTTGGCATTACATTGAATAAATTAAAGAAAGAAGTTTCGTTCCGTTATCTGATTGCAAGTAATACAAGATGAAACAAGACAGATGCAGGATCATATATAAAAACTACGAATTTCTGTCGAGGAAATAGACGTCCCAGTTGGCAAAGAATATTCTCTAGTAGCCGATTGGGATAATAAAATAACACAACCAGATTATCTTACAAAATGCATAACATCAATAGCATCAAACTACAGCAAGCAAAGCAAAGTTAAAAACAGAAATGTGTACACAACATGAGGAACTTACCAAGTTTAGAATTCCAACAGGTTCTGTAATGGAGAATGTAAATTCCTCATTCCAAACAGGATTTAGGCAACTGTTGATAACCTTGGTCTTTGCAGCCTGGTTGTAATGATAATGGGTGAGCAAATTTCATACACGAAGTTAAAAAGAACTTGAAAAATCAGCCAAAGCAGCAGAGGGTAATTTCTGAGAACCATTCATCATTTTATTTTCTTATTCTTCTTGAAGAAATCACAAACAAAAAAACATTTTCCACAGATAATTGCTTTAAGAAACTCTACCTATACATGAAATAAATAAGATAACTATAAGGGAATTTTAAAAGGGATTATGAACAGCAGAGAAAGAAATTCTTGCAAAACTAGATTTCTAAAGTTGCCTGACCTATCTCTGCTAACATAATTCAAAAAAATTCTTTCTTTCTTTTTTTTTTATTTTGTCAAAAAAGAAGAAAAACAGAAGTAAGATATACAAAGGGGAGAGAAACCTGATTATCAAGCTTGAGGACAACATAAGGGTCACTGGTTCTGAAATCTCTGATGACCAATCTTTTCCCTTGCAATACAACCACTTTCACCACCCCAATAGTCTTCCCCATCAGCACAGCACAGCACCCGTTTCTACTAAGACATCAATTCCTGAACAAGCAGGCCCTGCTTGTATTTATATATATATATTATATATATGTGTGCTTCTGGGAAGGCCAAAGGAAACTCAAAATTTACAGAGAAATAAAATAAGAAGAGACCCAATTAATATTAATAAAAAAATAACTGGTTTTAGAAGCATCCCAGCTCAGTTACGCACTTTATAATTAATTGAAAAACAGAAGCTAAAGTAATCGTAATGCAATAACAGTAATACGTTTGTTGCAGGAAGTGGGTGGTGACGTTGCTGTTACAAGCCAAACTCACAAATGTTTGTGTCGTTTAGGTTAAGGAAGGAATTCCCATGTCACTCATGATGCCCATGTTCAACCGCCAGGTGTCAATCTCCATGTACATTGATATCATCCTTGTACTTCAAAAACTTAGATCGTTTAAACTATCTAAAGACCCATTTGGCTTTTAATCTGGTTTTTTTTTTGTTTTTTCATCAAAAACCAATAATAAGCGATGATCAAACAAAACAGATTTTGTTTAAAAAAAAAACATAGAATTAAATTAATGTTTATTTAAAAAAAATCATTATAATTACTCTTACTTATTTTTTCTTTTTAATAATTTATGTAGTGTCTCTCATACTAGCTTACACACACCATAAAAATTGATTTATGGAGAACAAGTTCTATTAAAATAAGATGGTGACATTTTATACAAAAACGTGTGAACGTCCCTACATATGTCATGTTATTTTACTCGTATAACAAAAATAAAAGTTTACTCGATGACTTGAATTTTGTAGTGTTCTTTTTTTTCTTCTTTTTTCTAGTTTTCCTTGAGCTATTCTTATACTCTTCAGGTAAGGAACTAATTTTCATTAAAAGCAAATACGGAATCATAGACCTCTCGTCCCCTTAAAAAAAATTATAACTTGTATGCGGAAACGACTTTAGGCCTCTGCCTACTTCCAACTAACCAACCAACTCGTGGCAAAAGAAGGATAAAGAAGAATTTCAAAGACGAAGGCCGATGACATTTTCCGCGGGGCGGGGCCGGCTTGGCTCCACACTTGAAGACCGAAGCCAACACATGAAGATGTTGATGTGTGGGCACATGACGTCATCATTTGCTGAGGCGTATGCACTCCAAGGACAGGCATTGGTGGGTCTAAAGAAGAAACGGACACAGAGAATCCGCAGTGGTAAGATATTTACAGTCAAACCCTACCTGAGCCATTTTTTGGTCAAAAACTCTTGGTTGAATCGAAGCACCGCACGACCAGTCATAAAATCATTAAAAAGAGAAAGTAACCAAAAATAAAATAGAAAAAAAAAAAAAAAAAGCAATAGGACGACCAAAGGGCAGTACTAAGGTTTGTTACCGAATAGTGAAGTGGTTAAATTTCATGAGATAGTTATACAAAAATATGAGTTCCACTCTCATGACAATTAGGCTGAACGCGGCCTTTACGCTGTAAACTACTTGTGAATGCACTTACATACTCTTTAAAAAGACGTCATAATCTCTCTCTCTCGTTGAAACTTATCCCCTCTCGTTAAAACTTATCCCCTCAGACTAGTCGGTGCCCGTAAGCTAATCTGAACACCCAAGTTAAACAAAAAGAAAAAAATAGTAACTATTAAATTTGACCATTCATACAAAAGGTAGTGATGTCTTAATGATATAAAGAGTGAAATGTTACATATTAATGCTCACCACATTAGTAGAAGGAAAGTGCTGAAGTGACAACAATATTAATGGCTAATGATTCCTATGTAAGGACCAGCCTTGATAGCGGAGAAAATAAATGCAGTCAAAATCAGACAACAATGTTAATGGCAATAAGAAAGTGAGTTGATTGTTGAAACTCCTGAATTGGATTACCATTGACTTGAGGTGAAGTATCAAATTATCATACTCAATCCTTCCTTCAAGATAGTTGGACTGGGAGAGGAAAGCCATTAAACCAAAAAAATAAAGAAGAAGCCATCATGGAAACTAGAACTTTCAAAGGACCCTCCTCTCAAATTCTGAAAATGTCCAATGAAATGCTTCTTTCGATTATATATATAAAGAAAAAAATCTGAAAATGTTTTCTACTGTTATTTTCAAAACATGACTCACGGATGATCAAACCCAACTTGGGGTACAAGATTGTCTTACTTTTACTGCAATCATACTAGGTTTAGGAAGATTTTGATCTACAATCAAATTCAAATACTGATCTAAGGATACATCCATTTACAACAACTGCGTACCGCTGGTACTTGGCAAATCACCCCTAGAAGATGGATCCTCATGGATCAATCCTAGTTTTTACAAACTGATGGCACCATTGGAAGGAAAGAAGAGCATAAAACCTAAATCTTAAACCCTAAAATTATAAGAAAAACACCAAAAAGCAGAATAATTGTTACAAAAACGTGGAACAATAATGATTATGTTAATATGTTACAGGCTTACATGGGGCCTAAACGTGAGGCTACTGCACAGTAGTGTTTATTTGGTGTGCTGTCAAATTCAAATAACATTCATCACTACTCTGTCAATTTCTAAAAATTACCATCCTGAAGAATGAGGTCGCGACAGCGGAGGTAATGGCATAGGTTGAATCTTAGTAAGATCAGGTTTTCATGTAGTTGCTTTCTATTGGTTTATGCCGCTTTCCCTTTCCCTGCTCGGCGCTTCCACACACTCTGCATATGGTACACAACTAGATTAGAACATAGATGGGAAAAAGTAGGTAATCCAACATATAGACAAAAGGGCAAGGTTGAAGTAAGTACAAGTGTTTCATCATCAGAATCTCCAGTAGCTCCAGAAGAAGATTTATCTGATTTCTCATCCTTGTCAGATTGCTTAGTCTCTCCTGGGCTTTTCTCTGCAACTTCTGTTTCTTTCCTTTCAGAATCTGATATATCCTCATTGTCGGATTGGATGCTGTCATTTGGTCTCTTTCCTATTTCTTCTACCTGCTCTTCATAATCTGATTTCTCTCCTTTGCCAGATAGCTCCTCATTAGTTTCACTCTTCTCTGCTTCTTTCGCCCCCCCCTCCTTTTCAGATTTCTCCTCTTTGAACTCCTCTGAATCTGTCGGGCCTATCTCTGCATTTTCAGCCTCTTTTCCTTCATCTCCTGATCTGTCATCTCCGCCATCTCCAATACCTGGGCTCGTCTTTGTTTCTTCAGTCTGTTTCCCTTCAGAATCACCTGCAAAATACAAAGAACCTGCAAATAAATAAACTTTGATTCCATAATATGCCTCTGCAAAATGCTAGTGTAGCTTATATACACTATCAACAACCAACTTCCTAAAGCACGGTCAATCATATAGCTGCCCATCAATAATGTGCCAAGTCATCAGGATAAGTGTATAGGTGAAGCATTAGAAAAAGTAAACTCTCGAACATGCAGAAATTCATGCTACAAACTTTAATTTCAACATGGCAGTCATTGAAAATGTTACCTGAGTTCATCAATGCCGCACCATGCTCAGGATTTGATAAATCAGAGACATCCCTGCTCTCAGCTTCACTAAATTCAGCATATTCTTCACTTTCTAAATTTCCATGTGATTTACTCTCTGAACTTTTGTTGGGGGTTCCTCTCCATCCTACTCTGGAAGATGAAGATCTGTCATCCAAAATTAAGTTAAATAAGGCAACATCATAAACACGGTTTTACAGAATACCACCATTGATGTAAATTTCAGCTCACTTCTCAATCAATTTCTTGTTCTGCTGTGAGCCACTTGGCTTCCTCCTACTATTCTTTTTCTGTTCAGGTGATCTGAAACAAAAAATATTAATTCAAAAAAAAAAATTATACATTTTGCTACGTCAGTCAAAACCAAGATTGTCACAATCCATACAGATGGCAGCCACCCTACTAAATAACATTTTGACCATAGGTAAGAAGGGAAGAAAATATGATACTTACATTCCCTTAGAGGGGGAAATTTTTGCCGATTTTAGCTGCTGAGGAAGAGTAATTAACAGCAGTATAAGAACTTGTGTAACTATCCATGGATTCACTTTAAACTGAATGTAAAATAACTTTTAGCAGCCAGTAATAATGCTTAATAATTTACAAGAAAGATACCTTACTAGGGCTCTCCTCATTTGTAGCAAGCTCCCACCTCTCCTTATTTAGCACAAGGACTTCCATATCTCCATCATCATACAATACCTTACCACAGAGACAAATTCACTCTAGTTAGGATATCCATTAAGATAGCACCCAGAAATCTAACACAGAAAGTACATCGTACCACATGTTTCTTCTTTCCAGAGTCATAAGACTGCACTAGACCTTCATAAAACCTGTCGTGTTGGCAGGAGAAATCACAAAAATTCTGATTACAACTTCTTCAACTTCTTCAACTTCTTTTCAAAGAGAAAGTAATAATACCAATAAGCAAATAACAAATTATAACCACAATAACAAATTAAACATGATGCACCAAGCCACAGTAACAAATTATAACCAAATCAAAGAGATGAATTCATGATTAAGATGTTCTCATCACAATGATAATTCTCACTTTCTACAATTGACTACTTTAAAAGTGAAAAGATCCTCCTCATGTAAAAATCAACCCATATCCTATGCATTATAAAGAATTCCTCTGACAAAAAGATTATTAGAAGTTTGTTGAATGATTTTATAAATCATCATCTTTCAGAAGTACCACGATCTTCAATTTAGAAACCCACAAGGTTGGCTCTTCCTTCAAGGTGTATTATGTTGTGTTCCTTGTTAAACAAATTGCATGATACTTACTGCTTATCTAATGGCCACCAAACTTTTATTCTACAGCCAACCAAGCTTTGGTTCTCAACTTCCTTCAATGAACACTGCATAGGAAGATAATAAAAAAAATCAAGTTACAGAAAAAAAAAAAAATTATTAGAAGGAAGCCAAAATTGCAGTTAGACCATCTGTAACACCACAAATTTGATCAAGCTACCATTCTTCAAGAGAAAATGATAAACGTAATCAAACATAAATAGCACAGCCTTGACTGCAGAAGCCACTGAGCCAACCATTGCAAAGAACGTGGCATAGGGATCACCTTGGCCAATCCTGCAATACTTCTTCTTTTCCTCTTTTTGGTGGACACAGAAGTGGATTTGGGACTGGTGATTGGATTATCCATATCAGCTACAGCATGCACACTTAACATCTGCAAAAGCATAAATAAATTTGAACCTATACAACCAAGATAGAGCAAAATGTTGAAATATTTATATATGCACAAGCAGCATGCCAAGATAAAAAACCCCACCTTCATCTCTGGTTTGCTAAATTCCCCAACTATGTCTTCCATATTATTCGAATTATAATCAGTGCCTTTGTGTTTGAGTTTTGATGATGAGGTTTTCTTTATTGGCAAGCATGATGCCAGCAAGTCGGTCTCCATAGGTTCTGCTGTTTCTTTAGCCATAGACAATTCATCTGTTGAATCAGCATGGTCCTCGTGCATTTTAATGGAGGGTATTCGTATATGATGTGAATAGTCCCTGGAAGCTTTTCTCACACCCTTTGAAGAACTCCTTGAGTGGGATGACTTGTGAGCAAGTGATGACCGTTTGCGTTTCTGTAATGTCAGGGGTGTTGGATCACCAATTGTTTTTCTCTTCCTTTTCTGAGTTAGTGAAGCCTTCTCACCATTAATTTGACCATCCAGTTGTTCACTGTTAAAATATTCATGACCATTGCCTGATTCCAAGTCCTTGGATCTTTCAAGGCTATGCAGATTTATTTCTCTCACCATTCCCAATATATCAACATCATTTTCGGGATTTTTCATTTCAGCCGGTAAAATCTTTTTCTTCCCAGTCTTTTTTGTCTTGATCCCCTGAGATTTTAAATGCTTTATCATCTTTCCCAGAGGCACTTCATTTCCATCTGCATCACTATCTTTCAAAACCTTTTCGTCTTCATCAACCTGATGGTCATTACAAAAAAGCACCAAATGAGATAATAAAAAGCTGAAGGAGAAGAAGCTCAAAAAATCTCCAAGGAGTTTATACTTGGGCTGTAGAACATACAGTTCCCTTAGGATCCAGCTTGAGCGATTCAAAATGGGCCAAAACACTCTCATCTGCCAACCACGTACGCCCCTCATTTTCCTAGAAGAAACTTGCAACGTATTAATATACATGAAAGAAATTCCCTAAATAAAGTCTTGCATGAGAAATCCTCCTTTCCAGTGAAAAAGATGAGAAACTGCATTGATTTCAAACTGCTGGTATTAAAGCATGGTGCTGATGACAATCATAATGATGAACAGCCATGTAATATTCCATTTCACTGATTCAAACATAATAAACAACACAGAGGTACCCCGCAGCTTGTGAAATAGAAGTGGCTGGGTGGGATTTTTCTAGTATCATCCCTGTATGGCCAGGGGAAAGTGACAATACAAGGGACTTACAAGACTGGTTGTTTGCACTTATTCATGATTTGATACACTCAATTGAGCCAAAATATCTCCCTTTTATTAATTGATCAGGAAATATTATTTGCAAAAGGGGAGGAAAGCAGCCTTTCCATATGGATATAAGGTGACCTACATCGTCCCTTCCCCAAATCCTGCAATGGCAAGAGCCCTTTTTCAAAGGGAGGAGGGGGGGGTGGAGCAAAATGAATAAAATAAAAGGCATGGAACGACAGAAGGGAAGAGGAAGTTAATGAATAAAAAAAAGAGAGTAAAGAAGTCCAGTGGCCAAACCAATAAGATCATCCAAATTGAAAACAAACATCCAAAAATTCTGTTTACCTAACCTCCTTCGAGATTGATGGCAAATAAGAAAAAAAGAAATACATTATACAAAAGGAAGCTAGTAACGTTGGATAAATGATGACATAACAAAAACAATAAATAAATGAATGAATAAAGAATAAAAACATTGGATCAAACACGTCAATAAAACTTTAAGTGGTTAGTACTCACTGAACAGTCATCCCCTTTCTGCTCAAGTGGTTTGTAGAGTGCTGAAGGCAGTGGAACAGAAGCTGTCAAACCTGTCACATCCTCCTGCTTTTGAGATAAACGCTTGATGATAGACAGACCAAGATCACAAATTGCATGTGAATTCTGAAAAAAAAAAAAAAGATTACTTAGAGAAATATAAGAAAGAGGATTTTGATGAACAAGACTTGAAAATAATTACGACCTCTTACAACCAAAATCAAAAGCCCTGGAGCTCAATAAAAGAAAAAAGAAACAAAAAAAAAATTCTACCTTAGAATTCATTGCATCAACTACATCTTCTGAGCATTTGATACCATGAAATATAGAGATTATTGTAGAAAGCGTCTCTTTTTCCTGGCTAGTGGTAACCTCAGACTTAACATCTTCTTCTCCATATATCAGTACAGAAAGAAATAAGTACAATTTCCTGAAAATTAAAAAACGCTAGTTATGGCAAAATAATAGATATGTTGGTTCCCAATAAGTCAGTTTTCCCCAGAACAGTAAAATCCTTCAGTTAGCATTATTTGAAACAAACATTGTGACAGACACTAAAGTATATACCAAATCTCATTGTTGCATTTATTCCAGATGGTGTGATAAAAATTATATCAAATACGAACAATAGAAACCACTTGGCCATCAATGTTAGCTTGAATACATTTTGCACTATCCTTTATATGCATTGTTATTTATGTAGCATGGTATTCAAATAGAAAAATAAGAAATTATTGAAAGTTATTAAATAAGTTGTGACTACTTAGGCTGACAACCAAACATACTATTCATATTTTCAAAGAAAACCAAATAAGTTAACTACTTTTTTCAAGAGTAAACAAACAAATAAGTTAACTACTTCAGGACTCGTGAAACTCAGATTCTTGAGAGAGATTTTTCTGAGAGATCTCTAGAGTGGTAAAATGGAAGCCAGACTGGACCATATGTTTTCACAAGCAAGCTTCTGGCCAACAATACAAAGAGTGAGGAGGGAAGACAAGGTGGGAGTCAAAGAGTCCAATTAGCAACCATACCTGTAAATTGGCTCATATACTTTAATATCTCTACATTCATCAATGTTAGGAAATGAAGAATGATGCGCAAGGGCATGCACCAAGAAGGGGAGAATGTATGTTGGATAAGGCATCAGAGGGTTTCCATCACATTGCATGGGAAGCTGGCGTGCTCTGGCTTGGTAACACATCTGAATAATTTCTACAAGGTCATGTTTGTCCTGCCATATTAGACGTGAATGAGAAATAATGAAATCCAAAATCTAGTGAGGAAACTTTCAACACATTATTCAAAATGGGGAAAATTTGCACAAACAAGAAAGAAGAATACTAAGAACCTAGTCGCCTACAGACGTCTAATATGAACAAGCAGGATCTTAACCTCTTTATTATCAGGCTGTTGAAATCCATTTGCATTAAATACAAAGGCGCAAGCATACTTCACATCCAAAAGTCGATCCTTTATATATTGATGTACTTTTCCTAGAAATAGTTTCCTAGCTTCAGGGTAGAGAACCTGTCAATTAAAATAGCAAGGAACTTCAAAATGTTATGACTTGAACTATCAGTCACACCAAGAAAAGCAAGACAAAATTAGCAGAAAGATTCGACCTCTGATACTCCCAAGGTTAAGTGGAAAACATTAATGGATATCTTATGATCCCAGTGCTTTGATAAACGCAAGACTGCCTTTGCAGAAGCAAGCTTCATATGAGCTTTATCAACAGGACTGCAAGAAGTCAATATAACATTGGTATGAGCATGTAGAAACCCCACGAAATGAGAAAAAATTGAAACAAAAAGAAGCAAGCAACATTATCTCAATTAACTTTCAAGAGAAAAAAAAATGTCTGATTTACCTTGAATCCATGTGCATCGAACTATCTCCAAATAAAAGAATGTTTTTAAGAATTGCCAGCAGGTTCTCAAACCCAAGACGAAGATGTGCATCTTTAACAGGCAAGAAGCTCTTTACCAATGTTTTCAAACCAAATATCTGTAATGTACAAAGACAACCCTATGTCAAAGCTAGCTCACAGCACAATATAAAAGACAAGAACAAGAAGTCAACTGAACTCTGAAACCAAATCCTTTATCCTATACTGAGTAAATATTAGAAGAAAATACAAGTCTTCGTACCCTGACTGACCTTCAACAGACAAAGTTCGCTTCTTTCTTCCCAACTGGTCTTACTATTATCTTCTGTTTTCTGAAATAAGATACAAAAATTCCAAATCCCCCCCCCCCCCCCGAAAAAAAAAAAAAAAAGGAATAAGTAATGGTAAAAATTACAGAAATAAGTCATAGCATGCAGGAGATTGTAAGGTTTGGAAGGTATACATGACCGTGCTCCAGAATGTTGGTCATTATAAACGCTACGATCTCATTCTCTCTAGTTTCAAAAACTGGCATGGCAGTCTGTGCTATGCATCCCAGAGACTGTAGAATAGCAGGCAGATGTGTTCTTTCCTCCAGCATGTCTACAAGCCTCTGCAAACAAAGGGAGAATATATCATCTGATGTGGATGACTATCATTTAAGATATTGCTCAGAAAATGCAAAGATCAAATTGCAAGAAAGATACCCACCCACCCAAAAAAAAATGGAATAAAAAAGGGCCAAAAGCAGGAGGAGAATAAAAACCTTATAGAGAACAGAGAGAGACTTAAGTCCATCATCTTTTGTAATTGCCGCTAGAGCATGCACAGCATACTTTGCTTGCTTTCTGCTACCCTCCAGACATAGCCTCTCCAATATGAGGTCTACTGAGCTGCAACAAAAGGACAAGATGCCAAAATTATATTAAAATGCAAGGTAAGAAGCTCAGGTTCTACATATCTAAGATTTCAAAGGTTGTGTTACTTGGAAGTTGCTGCCAGTCCTTCCCGGATGGTTCCACCAGCCCTAGCCAGAATTTGCAAGGCCCCTTCTTTAGTTAAATCATTATCCTCTTTAAGAAGGCATACCAGATCCTCTTCAGTCCCACTCAATAGCAATGGGGAGAAACTGGCAATAATCTGAAAGTTGACAAACATGAGAGCCTCACATAACATGAAAATTGAACATACTTCATAATACTAGGGAAATAAAAGAGTATGGCAAACTTAAGAAATAAATTCTGCCAGAATTCAGTGTCCTACATAGATAATTTAGAACATAAGAGTTCAGTACTACTGATTGCAAAATCACTTCCAATGCCGTAGATGGCTTAAAATATTGGCAACTGGAAGTATAAAATCAAAGAAACACCTTATTCTCAAGCAGACCCAGTAAAATGCTCTTGACGTGTGAACTAAGCATAAAATATTGCCGTGAGCACTAGTCCAGTTGAAATTCATTCAAGCTGGTAAAATACAACTGAAGACATGGCAGAGACATAAGCCACTATGTTTTCCCAGTTGACCATAAACTATGTTACCCAGACTTGGGTGTGGGTTTTGGGTGCTAATGCATATCTAAGGTCGCTTTGTTCTTTCTCAACTTAGGGAAAAGGTGTACAAAAATTGGATGCCTATAATATCTTTTTCCTTCCTTTTTATCTTCTTGTTCTGTTCCTCTTCCTATTCTTCCTCCTCTCTTTCTTTTTATTTTTCTTTGAAAGTTCTTATTCTTCCTTTTCTTTGTCTTCTCTTTTTTTTTTTCCCCTATATAGTTGTTCAAAACTAGTTGACCCAAAAGCTATAGTTGTCAAGAGGACCAACAATATAAATTAAGCTATGACTAACACTTTCTCTTATATATATATATATATATCTGAGAGAGAGAGAGAGAGAGAGAGAGAGAAAGAGAAAGAGAGAGAAGCTTCTATAGTTCCAACAGCCAAAGGTTTCAGTACAATAATAGAGAATGTTATGGGTTATGGCAACAGGTGTTTTACCACTAGTAAATTCATGCACGCTAAAGTAAGTTGTGTATTCCCTGCAGATCTTTGTGTTGCAGCCTCCAAAAGAATTTCTTTCACATGTTCCTTGGTAAATAGATAAGAGCATTTTGTCGAGAGTGTACCAAGGAAATCATAAAGTGGATGCTTCTCTCCAAGGATCTTAAGCAAATCATCCTGAAAATGAAAGGAAAAATAAATTCATCCTACACATTCTGATAGCAATCCTCTTCCATTCTTAGCATCACAAAATTTCATCTCATTGAAAAATTACAAAAAGAAAGAAAGAAAGAAAAAAACAAAACTGAAAGGAACCTAATCATCCCAAACAGTATTTTTTGTTGCTTCCATCTTGATAATCATGGTTCAAAAATTTCCTGAAATTCGGCAAAATTCCACGAAAATTTTCCCTTTTTTTAACCACCGAAGTGTGAAGTGGATGTAAAATAAAAAATGCAAAAATTCGTCAAAATAATTCGATAAAATTCAAAATTTTTGATAAACTTCAACAAAATCTCTATATTTCAATTAATAAATGCAAAAATTTGACAAAAAGTTTAATAAAATTCAACAAAATTCGATTAAATTCGACATAAGTAAAAAAATGTAATTTCATCAATAAATAACAAAAAAAATACCAATAATTATGTATTATTTTCAACTTCATCAACCAATATAGCAATATAAATTTTAAGAAATAATTTAACAAGCTAACAAATTATGTAGTTTATGGGATATGTTTTACCAAAAAGAAAAGAAAAGAAACAAATAAATAAATAAAGTTGAAATAAGATAAAAGCTTAAAAATAAATTAAAAGAGTTCTCAACGCTATCTTCTTTTAGTTAACTCTTATAACACAAGATTAAAAAATAATGCATTTAAATAATAAACTAATAAAAGCATGGTGAAATTTCAAACTAGCAAAGTATATGGTCGAGAAGCAAGCCACCACAAAATTAATTATCAAAACAAAGAAAATGAATTAAGACCAAACGCCTCAATTTCAAATTCATCAACCCACTTAAAAAGATTGATTTTGTTAGGTCACTTATTGGTATTTTTATGTATTAAAAGTGTCTATTTATATTAGTTTTTAGCTTATACTACAATAAATCTAGATATTTAAGCATATATGCAAAAATTCTCTAAACTTATCTAGTTTAGCAATTTTTTACAAAAATTCTCCATGTCGAATTAAACTTCTACGAATTAATTCCAATTTTCAAGTGACCAAAGTCAAGTCAAAATCGAATTTTCAATCTTTGTCGATAATCAAAGATGGAAGTATAAAGAAAATACCCTATGCATCCACGCTTGATGGAAGCTAGTATTAGGATCAAGTATGTTGGCCAAAATCTTCCAAATATTAGCATCCTTTAGCTGATCAAGAACCAGGAAGCTCTCCTCAGCCTTTACAGGGTCAACAAACCAGCGAGACATTATCCAAAAGCAGAGCAAAACTTTCTTTTGGAACTCAGCAGAATCATGATCCTGCATTGGAAAATATTGATTTGTGGGAGGGCTTTGGAACTGATACAAAACTAGTAGATCAATTCTCAAGGCTTGCAAACCTGATACATCTGTCTAAGGGAAAGATATTTCTGCATTTCTTGCTGTAACCTGCAATCCAAGAGGAAATCCCCTGAAATCCGTGCAGAATCTATCAACTACAAGAAACTGAAAAGGAAGAGAGGCTTACAAAACATCACTTGAAAGTGAATGATGTCAAAATCAACAACTCAAAACAAACCTTTGCTTCTGCTCCATCATCTTTTCAAGGGCTTTAATTTCTACTTTGTCAAAGCTTGAGAAGACTGTAACCCAATGTTTCACCTTATCTTTGATTGAGAACTCAGTGGGGAACATAGAAGCGCATAAAACAACTTCAATTGTCTCTGATCTGCAGAAAGTAACTTGAATTGTTAAAAACATGTGCACTTTTGAAATATAAAGAACATCAGATTGCCTAAGTAATTTTTTTTTTGCCAAAACAGCGCTGAGGTTAGAAAGTGCACAACAGTACATGCATGAATTATATCTTACGATTCTTACCTGAAATCCTTGTCATAAAAACATCTCAATATCTTCCCTGGAATCCATTCATACTCACTGGAGCTAATCGAGTCATCGGAAGACTTCAAGCAATAAAGTTTATATATTTCAGCCAGTCTATCCATGGTATATCTTTTGACAAGTAGCTGGAAATGGGAAAAGAAAAGAAAAAGCATGAAATCATCAAAAAATAGAATAGCTATGAAACACATGCACTCAAGTGTGTATGCTGAGGAAGAGAGAGAGAGAGAGAGATGTACTGATTTATCTCGAAGGCGCTCTGCAACAACTCTTAAAGCTTCAACTGGAACAGATTTCAAAGTACAACATGCCACGTCACAAACAGCTGCAACAACTTGTTTCCGAACACTTTCATCATAATCTAACAGCCGGTCAGAGAGAGCAGCTGAAAAAATATCCACCAGATTAAGGTCAATATGTGTTGCCTCTAATTCATACAATATCATTAAAGCCTAAAAAGGTAAAACAACAGCAACTCTCCTTACCAACAATTTGAGGTGCTTCCACTCTGACAGGATTTGATAGCAGACAGCTCTTGACATGTTCAATAACAGACAATCGAACATCAACAACTCTATCAGTTAACCTTTTCAGAAACTCAGAGAAGATAGGCTGAAATGCTTCAGAAATCGGACAATCGGGTAATGCAAACAAGTCTCCAAGTAACTTCACTGCTTTTAGACGAGTATCCAGCTGATCAGTCTGTGGAAATTAGATCTTGGAAGTGAGAGTATGTTAATCAAATACTTTGCAAATTCTCAAAGAGAAATATTTTCCTCTTTAACTCACATAAAACTTCAAGGTAAATTTGTTTCATTTTGCAGAATACATGATGCAGCACTGAGAAGAGAGAATAAGAAATAGAGAGAGATAAGAAGAGAAGAAAGAAAGAAGAAGAAGGGAAGAAGAAGAGGAGAGGAGAAAACAGAAATTTCTTTATTAATTCATATCAGCCCATCTCCTTACAACCCAAGTAGCGACTATTTAAAGACGTTCAAATAAAGAATTAGACTCCTAATTGATCTCTTAATAAAATTCCTAATCAAATAAAATAACCAAAATCCTAAACTTTTTAAAATAAAACAACTACAACTAAAGTCCTACAATATTTAAATAAGTGAAATTTAGATAAAATCAACAACTAATCCTCATCACGAGGCATGTCTAACATTCAGCAGTTTCATACTGTCAAAGGCCTATCAATGAATATCAAGCTGAAAGACAGACACATTAATTCTTCCCTTCAGATCATACTATGAATGAGGGGACAAACCAGACTTATAAATGATGAAAACAAGCAAAATATTGCAACAATTCGAAGACTAGAGCTCTGATATCATGTTAGAAGCCACTAAAGCCAAAAGTTATAGTGTTATACTATCAGTACCAAGTAGAAGCTCAACAATGTATTCCAAGCTAACAGGCACATTAATACATACAAATTTCTCAATATTCAATCCCAAGTTACAACCTCCAACAATTGAAAATAGAAAAATAATAATAATAAAAATAATAAATAAATTAAACAAATAAAAATTAAAGTTCTTAGTCTCAGTCATTTTGATTAGTAAAACATATCAGCAGTATGGTAGTGGAAGCCCACAGATACATCTATTTTATGGAAAAGATGGAATGAAAACATTGACTTCAAGACATGCTAGAAAAAGTTGACAAACATTTACTCTAAAACCTTGAGTAAATAAAGAAGAGTAACAAAGTATAACAAAACGCTCAAACCCCGAGCACGCATCATGGTCTTCATCACACAGAAACACACCTTCTACAGGAGGAGAATATGGGGGAGTGGGGCACACAACCCCAAGATAAGTAAACCTGACTTCATAATCTAGTATCATGATGAGACTACTAACTTTAAAAAACATTTGATAGATATTGGTGAAAAGCTGCATATCAACTGTTCCAACAAAATAAACATGCACGTGCCGAGTAACTGAAAAGCATTAGATAAGACATCCATCCATTCATATTACCAAAGGTCCTTACCTTAGAAATATTGTAATTTAACGTCCACATATATAAAGTATCATGAGATGTAAGGTAAGGTTGTGTACAATAGACACAAAGTGGTCCGACCCCTCCCTAGACCCCCCACACAAGCCGAAGCATTGTGCACCAGGTGCCCTTCTTTTGTATACATAAAATCATGCAAATGGCATAAACAAAGTAGAAACTGCAACATCAGTTTAATTAAAAAATAAATAAATAAAAAGAAATCAATGATATACATGTATACTTCAAAGCTTTTTCCATAAGGCCAGCCTCAAAAATCAAAATAATAAAAATACTTGTATAGTTGTGCACCACAGGCGATGTTGATCCTTGATATAAAGACAGTATAGTGACTTCAACTACACTCACTATCTCTTTAAGATAGTGAGACATATCATGTTTTAAACTCATGGTAGGCTAAACACTAGATATTGCTTAAAAAACATGTAGTTAAAAATATTGTCACTAAAATTATGAACTCTTCATTGTGCTATCCTAAACTTTAAGTTAACATAACCAAAATGAGAACTCATATGTCAAGGTAAACTAACCAATACAAGATCACATACATCAACCCTGACAGCATCCCACCTACATTTGGATTTCCAAGAAACAATGCAAGGTTTGTATTTCTTGATTCAAAACCACACATTCAAAACCACATAGGTTCTATTACAAACCAGTAAACCTAAAAGCTATAGTTATCAAATAAAGGCCCAACATATATTAAGCAAGTTATCACTTATCACTAACACTCCTCACCACGTGTTGCAGGTGGAGAGACAAAAGGGAGAGATAAGAATGAACAACAAATATGCAAACGGAAATATGCCAATGCCAATGAGATTTTAATGCAAGACCTCTCTCAAAACCAAAATACTTACACCATGTTAGAAACTATAGAACCTAAAACCTACAAAGACATCAGGTAGAGGCCCGCCAATGTCTATTAAGCAAGCAATTGCTGACATGTTCAACAGAAAATAATAATAATAATAATAAAGTAAATATATGCTACGAACAACTACAGACATCTGTATATAGCATAAATATCCAATAAAATTAGCAAAAAGCTACTTGACAGAAAAAAATTTAATACTAACTGAAAATTAAGTACAATGAGAACATATACAGAGGAAACAAAGTAGTCAAGAACTTACCAACAGTTCCCCGGTAAGATAAGGGATGACTCCAGAGAGGATCTGAGGAGCACAGCGGTAGGTATCATAGATAACTTCATGATAATCAAGTTGACTAGTCAGTGAACTGTTGTCTCCTGACATTGATGATATGAGAAACTGCTTTACAAAAGGTTCAAGTTTCCCAGCACAATGTTCTATTACATTCATAGCAAGCTTCCGTGCAGCCGCAGAAACATCCTGCTGTCACAAAATCCACTAAATCAACACTCCAAAAGAATTCTGATTAAAGTAAAGTCTTAAAAACAAAAGAAAAAGAAAGAGTAACCAACAGAAAGGACACTGGAGCTACAAGCAAAGAAGCAGGACTTACACATTTTTTCCTGCCTAAAACAGACAATAATATAATTAGCAAATTATCTTGAATGTCCTCACTCTCTTCTAAAAGAAGTATCATTATTGTCTGCATTGATGTGAGAACACTTTCTGGATGATCGTCGCTGCAAAACAATGATTTGAACAGTAAATAAAATAAGAGTAAATACCGAAAGTGCTGAAAGCCTTGAAAAAATAGATTGGCAGGTATGGCTCTAAAAACAGTTTCACCATGAATAATTCATAGAATGAAAACTAAACATAATACTCCAAGTTTAATGGTTTTTTCAATCATTGAATTACAAACTACGTGTAATCGAATTATTACAAAAATTCCATTGAAGTTCGGTAAATATTGAAATAATTATAACACTCCAAAAATTCTTTAATTTTTTTTACTTTTCCAACCCAAAGTTCAAATAAATAAATGCTAACTTCGACTTTTGTTGGAAAATATTTCTAAAAAATAAAAGTATATGAGATTGAAGCACAATTCCATATCTAATGCATAGAGATTATCAAATTAAAGAATCACAAAAGGAAGAAGCAAAACAAGATTTACAAAACTCTAATTTAAAAGAAATAAAAATATGTAATTTACAAACTACATGTAAGTAATTCATATATGTCCTATATTAAGTTCACAATTGATAAAAGGTACAAAAAAAAAAAGGAAATGTGCTAGATTCCAAGAGTTGCAAATTTAGCTAATTGGACACCAGGTAGCAACTAAAGGCATGTGTAGACTACAAACAAACCAAGAAATGATGGCATTCCTAATGGCATAGTTATGACTTATGACTATGACACATAAGTATGGCAATTGGCATGGACAAAGTCAAGGTGCTTTGGAAATGGTTAGATAAGTGTACTGTTTGAAGCTAAAAAAAGAAAATGATCAAGGCTTGCGATACAAGACTCCTAGGGGTATATGGCTTGGAAAAATTGTAGATTATAGTTAAATGTGCAAGAAGTTTAAAACTGACTCTTTTCCAGAACGTGTTACCAATGTTTCTATCCAGTGCCTTCTGTTTTTCGACCTACATAGGCTCTGAGTTGTTCACATAGCAAGCATTTTGAGGTCCTCATTAAGTAGGATAAATCTGGTGTGTATAACCATCCCCATTTTCCACAATATAAGGAATAACTCTGCCACAGGCCTCAAGTAGACCTTCCCCAATCTGGTGTGTATAACCATCCCCAAATCTTTTTTTTTTTTTTTGAGAAGAAACAAGGAAACTTTATTAAAAGTCAGTAGAAAAGTAAATCACATAAATCACCAGAGGTGAAGAGGATGCCACATAAAACAAAAACACCCAACCAAAGGAATGACTCCAAAAACACAACCCCGAACTGGAGATAACAATCAGAATCCCCTACCCAAATATATGCAATTACTCCAATTTAACAACCAATCTGAGATAGAGAAACACTTAGCTAAGGGAGAAGCAAAGATCATATTTTATTCGCCAAATCTCTATTCTCTAAGTTCATATTTTTTTCCTTTTAATACCACCATTTCAGTCATACACCCAAGAAATAGACACAAAGAGCGAGAGATTTGATGTTCCTATATATTATGTACTGAAAGTGCTGAGGTGATGTGTAGACGGAAGCAAACAAAAATGCAAGGCGCCCTACGTCCCATAGATCAACATGAAATCACAAAGCCCATTACTTAATATTTTACATGAGTGCGGCAAAATGAAAAAATTTCTGAGTGAATTAATTAAATAAGAAAATAGGCGTGATGGGGTATTTAATCTCCAAAAAGTATTACCAAAGTAAAGAACGGTAGTCCAGTCAAGTCATATATACTAAAGAATCAAAGCGGCCATTTGTTTGAACAGAAAATATACCTGGCAACTGCAAAGAACGTACGGAACATTTCATTCACTAGATCATCACATTCAAGATCCAGCATCACAACACACGACCTATATCTTGCAAGAGTCTCCAAGATAACAACTCTTCTTCCAAATGAAGGACTATTGATATCATTTAATCCACTAAAGGTACCTACTATCAAGCGGAAAATATCCTGTAAAAACAAAACAATTTGAAATCAGGTATAGCTTCCTCCCCATACTACAAAGATGATTAAATGAATAATAATAGGAACAGTAAAATAAGCCAACCAAATCCTTTTACTTCAAAGAAATTTTTTCAAGGAAGAAATGTACCCTTAGGACATCATCACTGTAAGGAGCTTCTGGAGCAGTTATTCGAGTTATCTCACAAATGCATGCTGCCAGAAGAAGTTTGACATCTCTATCTTGGTGCTTCAGCAAGTCTGGTTTCACTATGGCATTAAGACAGGATTTCATTGAATCTAGCATTGACGGCATGGGCGACTGGTCCAACTCAGAAAGACATGTAGCAGCTTGCTGCACACCCAGAGAATATTCACAAAGTTCAAGCAAGGATTGAAAAGTCAGTCACCCTCAACTTCGATCCCTTAAAATTCAGAATTAATTCATGGAAGTCCAATTCGACAAGGAGAATACTTGTAAAAATTCAACATTGTAGAGAATTATAGAGATTTCTATTTAAAGGTTGTTAAGATATATGTTTCTTATAGGAATGTAGAAACTAACATAATTATATACTTAAAACTCATTAAATTATGAAATATATAATGGTTTAAAATAAGATTTATAACCCCCCCCCAAAAAAAAAAAAAACACAGACACAACAAGCATTGGGGACAGAGGAACTAATCTCTACCAATACAAAACCAAAAAATCAAAAGATGAACATGCTAGGATGACCATATAGTTATAAGGATCACAAATTCAAGAACTACAAACTACAACTATCTTTTTCTTTCGTTTCAGAAACTTGTTTATGTATATAACCTGCTGTTCTCATTCCGTGGCTCCAACAAACTTCAAAGTTCAAACAACAAAATCTCTATAGAAGAAAATATGGGTGTGTATCAAACCTAATTACTTGAAAAACCCAACTATCTGGACACAACCCTCTTGGGTTCAATCGGGTCATTTCTTTTAATTTTTTAAGTTCGGTTTCAGAACTCTAATTGGAATTGAATCAATGGAAGTCTACAAGAATTGAATTAGACTTTGAATTGATGAATCACAAGATTCACACATATTTATGTGTCTGTCTCCTTAAGTAGGTCAAACTCCCTAGATTCATAGAAATTGACTTATAATCTTTCTTGAGCCATTTTGCCCAAATTGAAGTTCAAGATAATAGCACCACTAAGAATAATCGTCACTAAAAGTAATTCTATTATAAAAATTTGCTGCAATGCCACTCACCAGTTAGGTGAATTATGCTGTTTCGAGTATTTTGTGGTCCATTTGAAATGAGAGCAAATACAGGATGTTCTAGGACGTACGGAAAAATATCCTAGTACCGTGGGACTCTAGTAGATTTAGACTTTCCATATGGCTTAATGGATCTAAGCAATTCCAAGCCTTTTCACTAGGGAACTTCTATAGAGATTGGTATCAAATTTTTAATCTTCCTTCAGGAACCCATGAATAAGGGCATTTTGTCCTCTATGTTTCCTTGTTGGATCCTATATATATTGTTGGGTCTCCAACTATATATATATTGTTGGGTCTCCACCTATCAACTATAGTTTTTGGGTTCAATAATTTCTAACACTAGGGTCATGTTTTGTTATTCACGGACAACAATAGTTTAACTCACAACTTCATCCTAAAGTAATTTTAGCTTTCTTCTTATTCTTACCACTAAAGTATTATTTTGCATTATATCACTCATAAATTTAGTCTTCTACCTACATCTCACTCCGCCAAACCATTTCAACCAACTTTCATTATTAATCTCCAATTGGTGCTATCTTAGAATCTTGCAAATGATTTCATTTTATGATTCTATCGATTCTAATCTAGCCAATCATCCACTTCTCATTTTCATCAATGTTCATCCTTAAGCCTCCATAATTCTACTTCATATAGCATAATTGGTCGTTTGGCCACTTTATAAAAAATTATGCTCAATCTTAATAGTTTGTCACTTGCCATATGAATCCCATCGAACCATTACGATTATCTGCTAATTCCATAGTTGACATCTTCCTCAATACCTCCCTCTTTATATACAATTGAGCCAAGACAATAAAAAAACACTACAGCTCTTGTTATCAACTCCAACGACTCCCACCTTTCTACTCTTGAATTTGTGTATTGAGTCATTTGAGATTCGGAGATCTTCAAACGTGTCCAAATATTAGTTCAATGATATCACAAGAATCCAAATTTAAACCTATGGTTGATCCCTCCTATAAACCATGGTCTCAAACAAAGTAGGTAAATCAACATTGATAAGTCCTAGGATTTAAATATCTTTTTTACAAATTCAGACATAAGGTAGAGACTCGAAACTATCATCATAGAATATCAATATGTTTTTCAACATTGCCTGACACGGTAATCAGGATTAAAATTTAAACCCTTCCCTCCCGAGTGAAACCGTTGTAACATAGAAAACTTCCTCTTAACAGCATTGCTTCTACCATTAATTACGGCCTCGACATGCATGTCATCGGAAATAGTCCATATCATTGCTCAGCTAAGCATATTTCCCTCTCACTGGTTTCTTCGTTTCAGGAATGAATCCTTTCAAATTATTCAATGCCCAAAAAAACCAAAACACACAAAACCTTTAATCCCCAACAAAGAGTATTCTCGATTCCCATACATGATTCTCCGCAAAACCCCAGGATGCCAATTCTCTCATTTACTCTTCCCATTAATGAATTACCATCCTCAAACGGCATCTCCTCCCACAATTACACGACCACAAAAGCAAAATTCGACCTAATAACGTCCTCAAATTGCACAATAACACTTCAAGTCGCCACCTTTTCCATCAAACAAAAATAAATAAAAAAATCCCATCACAGAGCACAAAAACAAACTCCGTAACAACTAAAAACTCCGCAAAAACCCACCAAAACAGAACCTTTCAACCCTAGAAAAACAAAACTTACTAAAAAAAAGCCACTGTTCTTGCACAAAAACGATTCCCGAAAATGAGCATCACCAAACAAACGACGAAACGCTCAAAACCCAACAACCAAACAAATTAATAAAAAATCAAACCATTTCGAGAACTTCAGGTGCGAAAAGCATCACCTTCAAGAGCTTAATTAGAGCGTCTTTCGAAGCCGGAGGGGTTTCGAGCTTAGCCCCGACCTCTCTCAGCTGCTGTTGAAGCTTCTTCACCATTTTCGCAACAAAAATTACAGCTTTACAACTGTTCTAAGACCGCTTTTACTTAAAAATCCATCATCTGAGCTGCAGAAGATTCTAATTTAAGAGGGCATGAAAGTTAGGAAAGAAAACGAAGACGAAGTCTTAAGGGTTTCTACTCGTGTTTTGAGAGAGAGAGAGAGCGAAATGAAGTCGAAATGAAATGAAATGCGACGAAATGAGGATTTATATAAGGACACAAAGTGGAAGTAGTAGAAGAAGTAGTACTTAATAGAAGGGTTTCTAAGTTCGTTTATGGATTGTCTGTGCTTCCGACACAGTTACACTGACATCATCGTCATAAATTACAAATTTACTAAAAAGGACCTCGTTTTTTCGTATTACCCCATATATAACCTAATCTCCCTCCCATGCTTGCCACGTTGTGCAATACTATTGGCCCTTTTATACGAGAGCGAAATGAAGTCGAAATGAAATGAAATGCGACGAAATGAGGATTTATATAAGGACACAAAGTGGAAGTAGTAGAAGAAGTAGTACTTAATAGAAGGGTTTCTAAGTTCGTTTATGGATTGTCTGTGCTTCCGACACAGTTACACTGACATCATCGTCATAAATTACAAATTTACTAAAAAGGACCTCGTTTTTTCGTATTACCCCATATATAACCTAATCTCCCTCCCATGCTTGCCACGTTGTGCAATACTATTGGCCCTTTTATACAAATTATTCCATCTTTGGTCTTGTGGATTAATAATCTCCTTATTTATTTTTATTTTTATTTTTTGAGTATGCACCCGTGATGTTGGCAGGGGGGTGAGAGCGTGTCTAACCCAATACAACGATAAAAAATATAAAAAATTTAAATAAAGACTGTACGAATTAACTATAATGGTTTTACTCTCACTATTATTATTGAGGAAGAAAATTTTTTTACTTATTTGTAATAAGAGATAATCGAACTTCCGACTTTGAGTAAAAGAGTTTGACTGCATATTGTTAAAACTAGCGAATATTTTTCAATAATCCCTTAATTTATGAAATTCAAAAAATGTTAATTTGATATAAAATTTAAGTTTTAGTATAATTAATATGTAAAGCAATTTGTTTGCTATATGAATACATTAAAGAGATTAAGTTTTAAGAAAGAAATTTGAAATCATGCAGCATAAAAGCACATGTGATTTTTTTTTTTACTTAAATTGTCTAGAATTTGAAAGAAAGGAATGTGATCATAAGTGCATGTGATTGCTCCTACTACTTATAATATCTCTTTCTAAAAAAAGCAAAAGTTGAATTTATATTAACTCCAAATGGTACAAACAAACAGTAATCATTTTATATAAGTTTTTTTTGTAAATAAAAGGTTATTCCAAACCTGTCAAACTACACATGCTAACAAATGTTAACCTAACAGCTTTGAAAAAACTTATTTCATAAAAAACACTTTAATGACTTTCATTATCATTTTTTAAATTATCCACCACTTTACAATATAAGACTATCAAATAATTTTTTATAAAAAAAATATACATTTACGGGTAATTTGGTATTAAAAGCACTAAAATACTTATTTTGTAATGTTAGTAAATACAAGGCTTATTTAAAGAATTACTTAATTTTTGTCATTTTTTGCCCCCTTTTTATTCTTTTTGCTTTCTTCTTTTCAATTTTTGGTAACTTTCAGCCCCACTTTTGTTCTTTTTCAATCCCTTTTATTTACTTGTTATGCACGTGCTTGTAGACTAGTCATTAGTAACATAAATATTGTTGATTTCAAATAACGGCTCCGTTTGGTAGAGTTTTTTTTTAAATACATTTGGAGCAAAAATATATTTTTGAAAGTGTGTTTGACAATACTTGCTTTTAGGTAAATAGCAGTGAAAAAAACTATTTTTAGCTTTAAAAATAAGCTTAAAGGAGGAACCAACTTTTCTTAAAAGCGTTAATCGAAAAAGTGTTTCTAGAAAAACTCTTCCAAACTGGGCCAATACTTGCAATTCCGTCTAGTTGATTGCCTTGAAGACCACATAACCCTTCAATTGTACAATCCATGCTGTACCCAAGGAGAATTCCCCTATTAAATTTACAAGAGACTTCTTTTCAAACCATTAACTATTGATGCAAAACTTAATTATATATATATATATATATATATATATATATAAAGCTAAATATAAAAAGCATATTCTCCAAAGTTTATAACAATATAATCAAACTTTATTAAGGCAAACACACATCTAATAGTCTAACACATAAAAGTTTTGTGAATTTGGTGACTTTAGAACCTCTTGTCTTGTCCCAAATCCCAACTTCACATCTTTTGAACTTCATATGTTCAAATGATCTGAAACATGTCAAGGCAGTTCTAAATAATACTTCTCAATTTTTTTGATGTTTCTCTTCAATCTGGAATCAAGAAAAGAAAAGAAGGGAGTAAAATACATTTGCATTCAATAAAAAAATTGGTGTACATCTAAATGAATAATAATAATAAAAATTAAATCATTGCAAAAGGAAAATTAGAGAAAGGAAACAAAGAAAAAGAAAGGTTAATCTCTCTCAAGTTTGTTACAAATTTGAAGTTTTCTATTGTTACAAGCTTGGAACTGGAACCTATAGTTACAGAGGTTTCCTTTAGATTAGTGATACCATAATAGCAACCCCATTTACTGCCTTCAAATGCTTGCTGTTCATTGAACTGCAAAACAATGAAACATAAAGAGCTTAGTTACTTAACGTTTCTCGGAGACAAGTTTCATCAGAACACCCAAAACATAAACATTGGAGCAAGTATAACCAGGAAGAAAATTACCAGTGTTCAACAAGATATATAGATGAATTTAACCATTAGAATCAGACAAAGAGCTGTATATTTAGAGCTCACCTCATGAGTTGATGCTGATCTCATACAAAGGACTAGCTTTTGCACTCTTTTCACAATCAGAAACTATCTCCTCTATACTCAAAGGCAAGCTACAAGAGAACATTAAGCTCGGTTTGGTCTTCGATAATGCCGGAAGACTCGCCTCATTGTTCAGAATCTGAAGTACCCTTCTCATGGAAGGCCTTTCGCTGCAAGACGGGTTTGCGCAGCTAAGCCCAACAAGCAAAAGCTTCCTCATTTCTTCTTCATTGAACTCTCCATTCAATCGCTCATCGGCTGCTCCAATGAGTCTATCTTCAGAATGCAACCCCCAAACCCAGTCCACCAAATTAACCATTTTCTGACTATTTGGTTCCTTCTCAATGGGTCTTCTCCCACAAGCCACTTCAAGCATAACCACGCCGAAGCTAAAAACGTCGGTTTTTTCAGTTGCTTTTCCATACTGAAGGTATTCAGGAGCAAGGTAGCCCATTGTTCCAGCGGTAAGAGTTGAAACAGGGCTCTTGTCATGCTCCATCAATCTTGCTAGCCCGAAATCGCCTAATCTCGGATTGAAGTTCCCGTCTAACATAATATTACTGGTTTTTATGTCTCTGTGAATCACTTGTTGCTCACATTCTTGATGTAGATATGTAAGAACAGAAGCAATTCCCATTGCTATGTTGTACCTTTGCGACCATTTTAATGAAGTTATCCCTTCTTCTGATTCTTGGTAAAGGACCTCATCAAGGCTACCATTAGGCATGAATTCGTAAACAAGTAGCAATTCGGATTTCTCAGTGCTCCAGCCTTGAAGTTGAACAAGATTTTTGTGTCTCAAACAGGCTATTATGGAAAGTTCAGCAAGAAATTCAGTTCTACCTTCATGTGTGTGTTTCGATCTTTTCACCGCAAAAGTTGCGCCCGATGGAGGGAAAATGGCTTTGTAAACTGTCCCAAATGATCCATGACCCACAATTCTGCTGGAATGAAATCCTCTAGTGGCAGATTTCAGTTCTGCATAATGGAATTGTCTTGGGCCTTTAAGAATCTCAGATTTGAAGTCGTCGTAGCCTGAACTTGCTTTCTTGCATTTCTTCACAGAAATGTAACCAAACACTACAAGAACCACACAGAAGAATGCCGGCCCGGCAATCCCAAGCCCCAAACCGAGCTTCTTGTGGGCGCCATTGCCGGAATTTGAGATAGGATTCAACGGAATTACCGTATTATCAGACACATTGTGCGGGTTAGGCCGGGGCGGATCAAAAGGATGGAACCCAGAAGTCTCAAAGGTCCATTCTCCAATGGTATGCACCTCAGTGCTTCCTTCAGTAGAAGCAGAGAAGCCCACATACATAAACTCCTTGAAATACTTGAAAAGATCGATTTGCACTGAAAAGATTGGATTTTTGGGCTTGAAACTCGAATAACTCATGAAAACTTTCAAAATCTTGTCATCATTCTTGTAAACAATCCAAGTAGTAATCAAATTCCCACTCTTTAAATCAATCCCTCGTAATGTCGGATCGGCTGTCTTGATCGAAACAAGACTATCTACATCTAGTCCTACATGATTATCACTAGGATCACTAAACAAAGTATCCAAACGGGTATCAAATTCCACAGCAACAAACCTGTTCTTGGTGAGTTGGGAAGAATTGACAAGACCCAGATACCCGCCGGGGCTTCCGAGAGTGCGGTTATCGGGCGAAAGAAAGAATGTTAGGCCGTCACCGTAAGAGCCCGGATTCACATTTGTAATGGAGAATGAGAACCTTGTGGAGAAAGAGGCAGAGACATTGGTTTCGGGATCGAAGAAGGCGATCGGGGAGTTGTAGATAACGGTGCCGGAGCTGGAAGCGGGCACGCCCAGTTCGCGAGTGAGTCCGACGACGTCGTTCCTGAGGTAGGAATCGCCGAGGAGAGTGAGGTTGCGGAAGGTGAAGGAATTGAAATCAAATCTCACATTCTTGTGCTCTGCAGTTGCAAATTGGAAGAAGAAGAAGAAGAGGAAGAAACAGATGTGAGAAAGATTGAGAGTTCTTGGAGATGAAATCATGATTATGGGTGGGAATTAATTTTAGAGAGAAAATTGGAGGAATAGAAAGAACAAAAGCAATAATAGAGGATTGTGATTGTTAATGAAACTGTAGATAACAAGGGTCACGATGAAGTCAAAAAAAAATAAAATTGTAAACAGGAGAAGAGAGAGAGAGAGAGAGAGGTGGTAGTACTAGTAGTGTGTGTGGGAAGAAGTGGTGGTGGTGGTGGGAATCTTTGGACTTAGAAAATGGGGTTTAAACGGTTAGAAATGGGCGCGTGGGTCGGTTCAAAAAAATTAGGGTTATAACGGTTACAAAGACTTTTGTTGTTTTCTTTCAATTTCTCTCTTGATGATTTAATAATAATAATAGGTGAGAACTTGGAAATAATGCTGAGAGATATTGAAGGGTTGGGTCCAAGTTTGCGGCTAAGTGGAATGATTATTAGATTTCCTGATACAAGACAAAAACATAATAATAATAATAATTATTATTATTAACTGAATATTAAATAAATATAAAAATTTCCTTGAGAGAAATAAAAGGGAAGACGTAAAAGTGGGAAATTTATTGAAGTTGAGGTGTATATATTTTTTGTAAATTTTAGGTAAAAAAAAAAGATTGGGAATTTGAAATATTGGGCAGGTTTCAGAAATTGGCAAATCAAACGTCAGAAGGTGAAATCAGAGAGGCCGGTTCACGTGGGTCCAATTTTTTTTCTTGTTATTTAAATCTCATATATTTTTTTTTATTTGAAAATCTCGCGAGATATGTGTGTGTGGATGAGCTGCTTTGAGCTTATCTACGCAGCTGTCGATATACGAGGACACGTGACAGCTCTGAACCGCAGGTTGTCGTTTCTGTCTGAGAAGTGTTTTAGTGGTGGTTTCAATGAAATTGGTAATTTTGGCTTACCAAGTTTTCTATATTTACACTGTGCTTTCAGCTTTCATTTATAAATAAGTGCTTATCTGATATGTAGTTTTTGTATGGATAAGATTAACAACTTACCAAAATTAATGCAGTACCACTCATCTTAGGAATAGTTAAAACTTGCTAAATAGAACAATTAAAGTTATTTCATTTCAAATTTTTTTTTTTTTTTTAAATCAATGCAAAGTAGAGATAGAACCAAAAGCACTGTGCAATAAGTACACCCATTATTTAATTTTTTTTATTAAAAAAAAAAACCCATGTAGAGCCAAAACTAATATCAATTAAAGATTATTCAAACAAATATCATTATAGATATTACTCAATAATATTAGCTTGCACAAAATGAGAAGCTTGACAATCAAGGTTGCACAAAATATCATTATAGATATTACTCAATAATATTACTCGAAAAATCAGTACTCCAAAAAAGAAAGAAAAAAAAAAGGAAAAAGGATATGATACAAAATATTTATTTAATATGATTTATATTACCAATAAAAATGGCAACATTAACTTACGAAATCATTAGACCATTTAGCTGGACTTATTTTGACCTTAGTAGCCTTCAGTTAAATGCCACTTTTGGTAGCTAAATCTAATATGACTAGTTTACGGAGATTGGTCCAACCCCCAGCTGAGCTTGTGAACTCTCTCATTACAACTTCTCTTCTTTGTGTCAGTACAGTAGAAATGGTACAGGTAAAAATGAATTATATACATCAATCGAAGTATGTCAAATGAACCACAAAAAACATTGTGAGGTAAGGAAGACCTTTACCCTACAAACTTCGGGCAAGCTCACAATTCTCTCTGCGCAAGAGGCCAGACTCATTAGAAGGCCTTCCTACACAGAAGATAAGAACAAATCAGTTCACACTTCATAAAGGAGACATACATCATTAACAGACCTCTTCCTGTCCTATTTACAAGCTAAGCAAATGCTAGTACTCACAAAAAACAATCTCTAATAGTTTAGGGTGATGATTTACTGCAACCAGGTTGCATGAATGTGCTGCTATCAACTAGAATTATAACGACGAATGTACCTCTCTTGGTTCAGCGGGTGAATATCCACAAAATGGATTGTGCAATGTTCTGTCCATGCAAATCAATCTTCCATGTCCAAAGTGGCATTACATTGAGTTCACTTGCGGCAAAAGAACTACAAGGAAGGCAATAAGTTTCTTTAGCCGAACTGGCATCTGATAATGAGCATGTTCTTTGTCCATGCAAATCAATCATTACCTCTGTTATACTGCAATTCCTTGCTGGTGTGAAAATCTCACAAGGTTCAATTTGTTGAGTGAAGGGTAGGACCGAAGCCAAATGTTTTCCCCTGCAAGAACATGCCCAACTCATTGACCAGACATTTCTCTGTGATTTGAATTTGATGATTATGTAATAAAAAGCATATTTAATAGATGAACTTGTAGCAGGTAAGAATTTTTTTGATCAGGATACGATATCCAACCCAACTGCTTTGCTATATGCATGGTAAAGAAGGGTTTAACAATGGTTTCCGAAAAGATTTTTCATTTATTTCTTTTGACAAGGATCTCAAGAAAAAAAGGCTTACAGGATCAAATAGCTCATTGCCTGTTTCCCTGAGCTGTCTGGTTGATTTTTGTTTTTCAACCAATACGGTTAACTTGTGTATTTCTTCTCACTCACAGATTTTTTTTTGAAGCTGGTAAGTGAGTAATCTGTCACAGAACACTCAAGTATTTTGAAGCAAAGGAAAGGAAATCTCAATCATGATATTTAATATCAAGGCATTTTCAGGTGTCAAAGGTTGGTGAAGAATGTGTGAAGCTTTAACTTGACCAGTGAAAGCATTTTCGGGAATGCCTCACCCCCATATTGATTACTAGTGCAAATTCTTAGACCAGGTCTCCTTTTCTCATATGTTATCCATTAATATTGAACTAAAACAAAAGTTTAATTACCAAAAAGCGAAGAAAGCATAGATGTTTACCTCGCCCAAGAAGGAACAAATTTGTTATTGGGCATCTCCTCATCTTCTTCGTCTTCGTCATCTGAATCTTTATATGGAGAAAGTTCATATGACTCTGCTCCAATAGCTTCAGTACTAGAAACTCCATCTTGATTTACTTCACATGCATTGATTGCAACCTAGATGTACAAAGATATAATTTAAGCAAGAGGCTAGATCCTTGCATCAAGAAATTTTTGAACTGTACAGATGAGACAATTTTTGACAAATTAATTCCATAAAGAACTTAAATTACCACTATTAAAAGGTGCCCACCTTTTAATAGTGGTAATTTAAGTTCTTTAGGGCATCTATTAAAAGCTGGGCAGAAGAAGAAAATTTGCACAAAATGCAGGGCGATAAGAAGCTAGAGTCCCTACATCTACCAAAAAGATGACATATGTCTGAGGTGACTCAAGCAACCATTGAGTGGATCCTGCCTTAGGGAATCTCCAAGTCTACAAACCAATTGAATTTGATAATCCTAACTTCCAAGTTCTCACATTCCTTTTGGGGAGTCAGGGAACAATATGATAATCGGTTTACCCATTTGGAAGTCCTAAGATTAGAAAACTTCTGATCGGCTGGTTCCAACCTAGAAGATCTCCTTGACAGGAGTCAATGCATTGCCTATAGAGCTGCAGCTGAATACACAATAGAGGCCATGATGCTTAACCCAATGCTAAGCTATGTGGTTGCAAAAGAACAGAGCTTATGGTTTCAGCTTATAGTTTCATGCTTGTGCCAGAATATTCATGGGAATGCACCATCACATAAAAATTTGCATTGGCTGCACAAGAACTCAGCCAAACTAGCAGCCACTCTCACCTTATCATGAGGCTGTTGTAATGCTGCCAAATCTTCACGAAATTCCTTCTCCTGCATTGCAAAAACTGCTGGAATGTTGGAGGTCCCTGTGTCCGTGGTGTTCATTTGTTCCCTACAATCAGCTTGTTGATTTACTTTTTCTGTCCTGTGATGATTTCTTTCTTCAATTTGTAATGGTTTTCTCTTGACTTCTCTATCACCCTATAGCAAAACACCAGCAACTATTAATCCCGAAGGTTAAAGAAAACAAATAAAACAACAGCAACAACAAATAAAAGTTCCACTGCTTAGAAGGAAATGCTCATACTGCAGGTCTGCGTTGCTGTTCTCTCTCCTCTCTCTCAGCACGTAACTTCTCTTGTTCTTTCTGCTGCCTCCGTGCTTCTTCAGTACACTTGCGTTTTCTTTCCTTCTCCTTCCGTTCTTCTTCTTCTCTCAGCCTTTTCCTAGCCGCAATATCAGCTTCTTTCTTCTTTCGCTCCTCTTCTTTCTTCTTCTGTTGCAACTCAAGTTGTCTTAGTTTTTCTTGCTCCAGTCTTGCTCGCTCAAGCTTTGCTGCTTCTTTCTTCAATTTACGATCATTCTCTCTTTTCTCTTCAAGACGTTTTGCAGCCTCAGCAGCCTCCAGAGCTTTCACTTTAATGTCTCTCTTTCCTGTAAGATAGCACAATAATTGAAAAGCAAATTCAGGTTTCAGGCAAGCTAGCAGCATAATAGTAGTGACTAATTGCAAAAGCTGCCATATGATAGTTCTGACGTTTGTGCAACATGTATAAGATAATTGGTAAAAGCAACAATATGATAATTATGATGTTTATGCACATGATTTTCCCTTGTGCCAATGGGTCTTCTATAACATGTATAAACCGTGATTTACCTGTATAAACAGCAATTGACTGATGCTTTTGTTGAACAAGCGGAATAAATGACGAGACATTAGAGACTATGTTGTTATGTTTGTATCCTTTGTCTAAGAAACTCTGATTTCCATTTTTCTCAGTTGCTTTTCCTGATAACTTTGACCTACTGAACCTGTTCTGGAGAAGTTCAGTGTTTTTTTCTAAACCATTCACACCTATGGAAGAATTTTGGTTCTCCTTGTCCTTGTTCTTAGATCTTGTTTCTTTTCCAAAGCCATTTCTGCGCTTGTGCTTGGCCTCCATTTGTGTCATATGAAAGTTTGATTCTGTGTTTACAGAATCAAGACTACCTCTGTCATGATTTTCATGAAACTTCTCTGTCACAGAAATTGATGCACAAAGGTTAAATGCGTTAGTCCTATCAACGAGACGCCTTCTGTTAGTTGCACTATTCTTCTCTCTCGTGGTGGCTTCTTTTGGTAATGGATCAAAAACCTCATGATTGCTCCCATTTTCTTCACTGGTGCTGGCATCTTCATCTATGCGAAAACAAGTCCACTCTGGGTTCATGCTGTGTTGCCTCTCAGAACTGTGACCGGAAGAAGATGAAGTAATTCTCTGACAAAGTTTCCTAACAGGAGGTGTGCAAGAAGGTTTTCTGGCATCTGAACTAAACTGAATGCCAGAGGATGACGACATACTATCACAAAAAGAAGAATCATTTACTTCAACATCTATGAAATTAAAAGTGGTTTTTAGTCTCTCAATATCATCATTACTGAAGAGAACAGTGTCCCTCAAATTGCGTTCCAGAGTTCCATTAGGTAAAGACTTGTATATATCAGGTGTTTTGTGCAATTTATACTTTGAAGAAGGTAATGGGATAAGCACACTAGCAGATCTGCAAAGCTGCTCTAGGACACTAATGCGCTCACTTGTACTGCTAGGTAGATTCAATTTATCCCAGCTAATTCCATCCCCAGCAATGCATGGTAATACACTTTCTGTGGGTGCACCAATGCTGAACCCCTCAAACTCAGGCAAATTTTGGTCAGCAACAATGGAATCAAGATTCCCATCATGTGGGGAGTCCACTGGGTGACATGAAAATGGCTTTCCAATGTTTGGTTCCTTCTCTTGTGTTGATCCTTCCATAGAAGAAATCTTTTCCATAGTTCCTGTGTCCAGTGCACTTTCAAGAGACAGAAATTTCTGGCGAACTTCTGATGCAAACTGCCCTTTTAAATTAAGAACCAGCTCATCATTATCTGCCACCTCAACATTGCCTTTTAAGTTGCCATAGGGGCAACATGTCTCTTTGTTCATAATGGAATCAAAAGAAGACTTGGATTCAGACCTTTCTAATCCCAAAAGATTTTCTGCATCTCCATCTCGATCTTTCACATCTAGTTCACCCTGTCAAGGAAAATCATGAGACAAATGAGGAAAAAAAAAAAAAGGATCATTTCATGTGTGATAAAAAAAGGGATCATTTCATATGTGCAACCAGTGAAATGGAAGTGAAGATTACTAATTCAAGGACTGGACTTCAAGTGCTACTTGTGAATGAAATTCCAAAAGAGATGAGGTTATCCTGTTAGTTTGCAAGCCTAATTAAGGAGCTTGTGTTGGTTTAGCAGCCACTATTAAAGTTCTACAATCTTTCCATACAATCTGAGATTTCCAATTAATCACCCTTGGTTATGGAACCTATGCCTACACAGGTGAGCATATGCACAATGTTGAATTTCCTACATGAAAACAATGCAGTTAGAATAGTACATGTCACTTATTAGATTGTCAAACATAACCTTGTTTTTCCTCACTCATATCCATAGATACATTAAGATAATATAATTGCTACCTCTCATTTTATTGAATATTCCTTAAATGCTTAACTTGCAGAAAAAAAAGTATTTGAAGAAAAAAAAAACCTTCTGGGGTAGTGAATTTGGTGACATTGGCCTGTTGCATTTCTCTCCTGGAAACAGGTCAGCACCAGTGCCAGCAGTGCCATTTGAATAGGCAACTTCCATATGAGACAAAGGGAAATGATGAAAATCAAGAACAGGAGCAGTCTGTTTGCACGGTTTGACCCGCATTAACCTTGGGGAAGTAGTGAAGAGATAAGTTGATTGACCATCAAACTTTCTTCGCTTGTACACAGGCCAAGAATTTTCTGAAGCAAAATGTACAACATTTGTTGAATTTGAGGCTATATTTGCAAAAAGAGACCCATTAGCTTTGGCATTCACATCATGGATGGTATTGCTCCTTAAGAAGTAGGGAGAGTCACACCTCGAATTGTGCATTTGAGAGGTATTTATTGCAGAAGTCATCTGGGGGCTAATTACCTTAGCTGCATCTGTTGAAACAACTGAAGAAGACCCAATTCTCTGGGACCTTAAAAATATCTCAGGTATCCCAGGGAGAGAAACGCCAGTACCGTCATTAAACCCAAGGCTTGGTGTTTTTTGAGGACCATCACATCTATCTATATCGTGCTTGGAATCTTCTGGCAATGTTTTATCGGGCAACATATTCATCTCTACAATACATTTTTCAACAAAATTACCTTCCCTTGGATTAACATCCACATCAGGTATATTGATGCCCACTCCTTGTTGTTGGCTTGCCAATGGAGATCTTATGACCTGACAAGCAGACAGATGATCTGATGACCCGGTTGACTTCTTTGAAATTTTGTTTCCTTCTTGAGAAGCACTGGCTACAAAATCTTCATAAATCTCAGTTGTTCCATTCCCTGGGGATGGGGGAGAGATATTTGAACTTTTTCCAGTAGATAACTCAGCACAAAAACGAGTTTTGGATCGCTCCTCAAAGGCTTCAGAAGAAGCTCCTTGATGATCTTCTCCTCTTGCAACCTCCATGGTCTGATCCCCCTCCAGGAACTCCAGTTCAACAGGTATGCCACATTTTTCATGTTTATCATCATTAGCTATAGATACTTTCTCTGATGCTTCAATAGTTTCCTGCCATGAGCTTTTACTGTTTTGTGCATATGCATTGGTGAATAATCCTTCATCAGGTGCTCCTTTCAGTGCTGATCGAGCAGATAAATTTGAAATTCTATTGGCGGAAGTAGAGCACAAATCAAGCTCAGATTTATCTGTTGCCACATCATCAAGCCTGTCCACTTCATAATTTCCAGGAACAGACTTCAGTTTTCCTTCATTGTTTGAAACTTCCACAGTCTGGTCATTCTCAGGCAACTGCTCATCCACAGAAAATTTACATTTTACTTGGAGGTTACTCAAATTTGTTATTTGCTCTGATGATTCAGTAGTACCATGCTTTGAGATTTTGTTGCTTTCTGGAGGTTTATCAGCCACCATGACACCATAAGACTTGGATGTCACCCTCCCTGATGACAAAGGAGGAGAGTTTGAAATCTGGGCAGTAATAGGTCTAGGATATGAAACAAGTCCAGGTTTCTCCATTAAAACAATGCTAACACTCTCTTTCTCATAGTAATCACAAGAAGCTTTCCTACTACGCTCACTGTTTGCAGCTTCAGGAGTACGTTCCCTCTCCAGCAACTGCTCATTAACAGATAGGTCATGTTGCTTCTGTATGTCACTTGGAGTAGTCAGTTTCCTTAGTGATTCAGTGGCTTTTAAGGACATAGCCTTCACCTCTGGTGATATCTTCAGCTTTTCCTTCTCCAAAGGAGTAGATGTATTAATCAAGTGACAGTGTTTAATTTCATCAAAAACTAGTAACTTTGGCTCCAAAAGCATGTTATTGTCAGAAAGAAGGTTCTCACTCCTCACTTCAAGTCCACCTACAAGATTAATACCTGAATCGATTGAACAAGTCTGATCTGGAACATTTGACACAAGCTTAGTCTCCAGAATACTGGCATTACATACTTCCAGCTGAACAACACCTCCAACATCATGTCTGGCATTACATGCTTCCCGCTGAACAACACCTTCAACATCATGTCTGGCATTACTTGCTTCCCGCTGAACACCTCCAACATCATTACATGGTGTTGCAATCCGTTGAGAATATGATTGCAGCAAGAGATCATCTCCTTCAACCCCATCAAATAGTTTTGTCTCTTTAGAAGAATTATTTATCAACGCTGATCTAGACCTTGTAACTCTGTAATTGAGATTCTTCGAGGAGTTTTCTTGTTGTAGCTGAGTAGTTATTGATGGCACTTTTCTAACATGAGAATCAAATTTGATGTCTCCCATGCAAGGGTACTTCACTGTTTTTGCTTCAATGCACTCCAGATCTTTATTCCCTGACCTGAAACTTCGGACAAGTTCTCGAGTATCTGACGCATTCTGAGGGTCATCATCTCCATTCACAGAACTTGCGGGTTGCAATGATTTATCCACCAAATTAAGGTTCTGGGTGTCATATCTAGATTGTGCGAGTTCAGAACTTTCTTCATTGGTGTAAACCGAGAAGTCATGTGGTTCAATCAACTCATTTGGCACTTTACAAGTTCGCGACCTTGTGACTCTACCAGTATAAGCACCAGTGTAGTTGTCCTTCCGTGGACGCTTTTTTGATTTTAGGTTTCCACTGTTACGAAGCTCCAGAGCTTTTTGTCTTGATCTGGACCTTTGAATTCTGGCTAATGATTGATCTGGTTCAAAATGAACATCATCCATTCTTGTCTCCATCTGATCTTGAGGAGAAGTAACAATATTATCCAACTCAGGAACTCCTTCCAAGGCACATCCCAAGTCAAGTTCACTGTCATTGAGACGGCATTTCGGAACCTGAGTAGATACGTCCTCAACATCAAGATATTTGTTGGAAGCACAAGTTTCAGTGAACAAGGCATCTGAAACCCATCCATTACTTGCGGAAACAATTGGCCTGTTGTAATGACTGCTATGACCACCACCAATGCATGGAATGTTAGGTCTTGGAGGTGGGAATAGCAGACCTGAAATCAGCTCTTCTTTCTTCAACTCTGCAGTAAGAAAGGTCGTCACCAGAAGTAAACAAACTATTGTGCAGATTTTAAATAAAAAAAAAAAAAATCAACGTTGAGCTTTCCTTCCAAATGACATCAAAATCCAGATATCTCAGGAAATGTTAAGAAATAAAATGTACCTAAAAGCAACTGTGCTTATATAGGCGAATAACCTAAATTACAAAGTGGATTTACTTCTATGTACAAAACAAGTGGGATAATGAGCGACACACATCAATCCTCACTCAAATTCAATCTAGACAAAAAGCAAAGCCCTAAAAAACTAAAATGCCATCTATAAATAGCACAAAAACTGGAACAAAACCTAAACCAGAGATAATTATAGCGAAGTTACAAAGGATGATACAATCAAAGAAACACTACGAACAACACTAATTCAGGAAAAAAAAAAAAAACAGAAAAAAGATGAAGAAAAGTACCTTTCAAATCGGCGCTTCCAACATGGAATCCAGTGCTAAGAAGCCACGACGGAGGCCGAATTCCATTAATCAAAAGAGTGGAAGCGAGGTACTGATCGTACAAATACTTCTGCTGCTTGAGCTGATCCACGATCCAGTTCTTCCGGTCGAAGATCTGAATGAAGAGCTTTTCGTAACTCGACATATTCTCACAGAACCGCCATCGACATATTCAAAAACCCTAAGAAGAGAGAGAAGACGACACAAGGTACTAAGAGATCCGGCGACCGGAGAGACGAAGAACGTTCTGGCGGCGGCCGCTGCAGATCACCGGAGAACAAAACGGCGTCGAAGGAGAACAACGAGAAGCATTTCGATTCGAAAATGTGGAGTTTTGAGAGGTTTGGGCAGGGGGTTGTCGCTAACTTGAGCCGTGGCTATTGGAATAATAATCAGAGGATTTGAGGAAGTGATCCAACGGTTGAGAACGTTTTGGCACTGGCGCTCTTCGCGTTTTCAAATTGGCGAGGAGAAAGTGAAAGTTTTGAAGACTACGGGAGTTAAATGATCGGCGCAACGGCACTCTTTTGGGCGATGTTATCCTGGTCCTGTGTTGCATGTTTTATCTTGGCATCCGATATATCTAATCGTTGAAGGTTTGATCTGTGATGAACGGTTTGACCTCTGACCTCGTAGAACCAGTGTCCCATCATCAACAACACCCCAGTAGGAGAAAAAAGCCATACTCATATATGTTTAATTTAAAAAATTTACAAATTCCGGACGCCTTGCTTCCATAGCGTAGTGGTAGTGCGTTCGCTTTGTAAGTGAAAGGTGGTCGCGTGTTCGATGGGTGCTTTTTATTTTACTTTATTTGCTCGCAGATTCTTGAAACTGAATATGGTGATGCTTACAAAAGCATTTTTTCGCTCTGATTTCCGCTGTTTTGAGTGGAAGAGATGAGATATTCTTAATTATCTTTTTTTTTTTTTTCTCCTAAGATCTGTTTAGCAAACTAGTTAATTAGTCAAGCCAGGCCAGCCCAAAATCTGATTTCCCAGATATATAATATATCTCCCAATTTGAAAGTAACATTAAGAACAAATACACTCCATCTTTTTCGACATGATCCTAATAATCTGAAACCCACTTTAATTTCTTCTGTCATTTGAACTCACAAACCGAAGTACTCATGGCTAATGCAGGTATATATATATATATACATATATGATTTCTTATATGATATATAGTTTTCATGAATACTTATAATACTGGTCATAAGCAACATTATCATAGCTAGCCAGTGCAACCTGCTGGTGTTGCTGTCCTGGTGCTTGGTTGACAATCACAGACCCATCCACAAAGTACGTACCACCCACAGCTGTACCCATAACCCCCTGCTGCTGGCTCGTCGTCAACTGATGAAATGGCGCGTAAGCCGCTGTGCCGTTAGTGCTTGCGGTGGCACCTAAATGGACCAAATGATCCATGTCGGTGGTTTGTTGTTTCAAAAACAATGACAGTACACCATTAGTAGAACCTCTGGCTGAACCAATTAGGTGGTTATGATCAGTTTCAAGCTCGCGGTAGCGGCGGAGGAACATGGAAAGCGGGCGCACATATTCTTCGAACCCAAGCTTGTTCATGGCCCATAAGAGGTCGTCAGCCGTTATGGTCTTGCGCTGCTCACGCTGGCACCGCTCGTTGGCTTCCCCAGTGATGAGGGAGATGTACTCCGAGACGCATTCTTGAATGGTCTCCTTGGCGTCATCGGAGATCTTCGCTTGGTTTGGTAGAATTCTTCGCATGATTCTTATGATGTTTGCTATTGGCATGTACTGATCGTTATCGCGAACGGTTCGAGCTGTTCTAGGAGAGCCGGATAATTGGTTGGTCGAGCGGGTCAGCATTCCTCCTATGTTTCAAGAACAAAGGCAAGACAAAGATTAGATTATTAGAACAACATCAAGGCATATATAGATAGGAGATAAATAGGGGTATATATATAAGTACATTGCAATTAGATTTAATCTCTCACAAGATGATTACTTGTACTATGCTATTATTAGGGAGACCCTAAATAAGATGAACTATTGCAAAAGGAAGTAGAAGAAAGGTGAACTATTATAACTAAACTGAGATTTGATAATTGCCTTATATAATATGTTTTTATATCGACTTAGTCCTCGATAAAGTGAAATAGACGAAGCAGATTCATATAACTGAACCCTATAATTTTTTTAAAAAAAAGAAGCTTAGTTGAGTTGAGATTATAGTTATGTGCCATGTTACAATGTCATTTATGAGATTATAAATACTTAATAAAGTTTTTTTTTTAAAATTTATACAAGTGATTACACTAGTGTTTTCTTATTAATATTGTTAATAGATTATTCTTTTTTAAATTGATTTCATGCATCTTAATCACCTTAAATGATTTTCTCTTTAAAATTTTATTTCTAATTAAGAAATCGCAGCACAATGAAAATAACCAAAGTTTAGGTCACCCTGACAACCTTTAGCAAAGTAACATATTTAATGTCCCGGGTCTCTTATGTAGAGGTATCCTAAGCTTATACCCCGACATATATATAGATGCAGTGGAGTATTTTCTGTGTGGCACACAGGCACAATGTTCGCAGGGACATGATAAACCCCTCCTTAACCGTTTTCAATTTTTTTAAAGACTAAAACTGAAGAGGAAACAACAATTCTTCCTTCCAAAAGGATGCATGAAATGCCCATGTGCCATGGGCGTCTTAATTTCTAATTTCTAATTATGCATTTACTCTCTCTCTCTGTCCAAAAAATTAATTTTAAAAAAAACAAACAAACAAAAATTAAATGAACAAAACAAAATCTGAACAAGAACGAAAAAAGAAAAAACACTTGTTCTAGAGTGAGAAAAGGAATTAATACAAGAAAAAAAGAAGAAGAACAAAACAGAAATAGAAGCAGAGTAGCAGAGATTCGAACCCAAACGACGTAAAAAGAAAGAATAATAAGAAGATGAACAGATACAGAGTGTGCGGCGCTTTTCCCACGCAACAAGATATCGAAGGAAGAAACAATGAGATTTGACCTAAGGTCATTTTCATTACTAAAGATCGAGATTTTGCTTGAAAGAGCTATAGTTGAGATTTATTAACAGAGAAACACCGAGATAGTTCAGCATAAAATGTTGCCTGCATGCAAGTCAATGGCGATCAAGATCAACGATACCGTCAAACCATGAAAAAAGAAAAGAAAAAAAAACAATTGATAACGGAGTTTGGACTATAAATTCGGATCAGAATGACAGTAGATTAGGGTTTATATATAGCTAGTGATATGAGCCTTGATTTCTCGTATGAAGTTTACCAGAACGTGATTCCTGGAGCATCTGGAAACCATTGGAGGATCCTTGACGTTCCATAATCTCTCAATCTTCAAGCTCTCTCTCTCTCCCTCTCGCTTCAATTTGGCGTTAAAACTGTTCTCCTTATAGCGCTGACAATGATTTTCCACGTGGCAAACGGGCGTTGTGAACGAGGTCGCTCACAGAATGAAGCTGGAAAGAGCGAATTTTACTGGCCGTAACAGGTGCCCACTTTCCCACTAGTGTTTATGGAGTTTCGACTGTCGCACGTGCAATGAGATTCACACGTATACTGTTCCTATCTTCCCGAAATAATTTTCTAATTATTTTATATTATACTTATAGTAGCAATGACAATTTTAAATGTAATAATATAAAATGTTTTATTCGCCACAAATAGCTATAAGATTAAAAATTGTCAAAAAAATATTTTAGAATGACACATCATTACAAAGGCCTGTGTGGGAGAGAATGTGTTTCATATTCGAAAGCGTTTTTTTTCAAACGCAATCGCAATTGCAAAAGGCCAAACACCCAAAAATCACGTTTGCATAAACTATTTGTTGCAATGCAGTTTTCACCGCGCTCCCAAACAGGGCCATAGTCAGTCATAATAGTAGAGTCATGTGCATTGAGTACATTCCTTTTTGTATTAATACAAATGGTTGCAATGCCAAAAATATGGTGAATTTGGGAACAAAACACCTTGAATCCTCAAAAGAGCTTATTACATACATCCTAACTAATTATATTTCTTTCTTTCTTTCTTTCTTTTCAGAATTTTGAAATTGGAGGCCAGGAGGAGGTGTTACCTGAATTGAATGCAATACATAACCTGTGGTTTGCATGTACACTTCGATGAATTTAGGACGCCAATCATGTATACAGGTAGAATAAACAATGATGAATGTGGAAATCAGATCATTTTCTCAATTTTATCAAGCATCTTCACCCTTTGCATGGATCTAAGAAACAATGTCAAGAAAACACCTGCATTGTTTAGAATCTTTAGTAACCATCCATTGGCTTGAGGAAAAAGATCAAAACTAAATTTACATTTGAATTCTTTTGGCCAAGGAAAACAATTCTGTCTGAAATAGTTTGACAGAACTTACCGGCACCAAGGAAAGACCCATTTGCAATAACTTGACTGCCTTGGCTGCCGAATGTGATCCCAACATTTAGCAGAGTTCCTCCCAAGACTGTATAAATGGTAGCCATTTGAAGTATAGTGGCCTTCCGAGCTGCTCTTTCGGACTGTTGAATGGAGTTATCATTAAATTCAGTTATTAACGAACATTTAGAAGTAATAGCAAAGGCAATATTGCTATGGAACAATGAGCTGCTTTTTGCACATTAATACAGAAAGTTTAAGAGAAAAAAGAAGAAGAAAACCTCAAGAACCCTGACTCGGAGTTTCAAATCTCCTGATCCAAGTTGTTGAACAAACTCCTCTATGCGCTGAATTCTATATGGCATTGAGATGGTAGAGGTCCTGGCCTGTAATTCATGACCCAAGATTTTTGGGGTCAGTTTATTAGTTGTTTAGGAGTTTGTATCAATGGTTTATTGAAAAAAAAAAAGAAGTTCCAGGAAGTTAGTCTGTTAGACTATCAGATTAGGCGTCTTCAAGGCATTAGACTGTCGTAGCAAAGGCAAAAACAATTATCTTATAAACAATTCATGGATACAACATTACGATCAACTAACTGAATAGGCAGAGTTAAAGGGCAAGCACGTACATCATCAGCTTGTTTTCTTATCTCTTGCACGAGTTCTGCTCCATTGCGCTGCTTTTGTTTTAAATCTAGCAACTCCTGTAATTTTTTTTCACATCCTTTAGATGAACTTCAATTCTTTGCAAAACAATGAGCACCATAGCTTGACAATAAAAGAGGCAAATACCTGGGCATAAGGTGCCGCAATCTTTGCAAATGAAAAATCTGGATCTAGAATGTATCCAATACCTGCAAGAAAGCAAAGGCCACAAGAAAGCTTTTAATTTTTTCTTGAAATTAAGAAAGAAAAGAAAACTTATTATAGTAATCAACAATATGGATGAAATATGCTCATTCTCATAGATCTGAAATTTGACCGTTTAAGTTCCAAGAGATGCTTTTGAATTACATATACATAGGTGCAGAAAAATACACCCACAGGTCCCTTTCCACCTTCCTCTTTTCTTAGCAAACATAATTCCACTGAATGTTTCTTGAGAACATATTTAACAAAGAGTATCCAAACAAGTACTTGCAAAGATCAAGAAATATTCTCAGAGCAGCTTTTCCCAGTAATAACCAAATCGAATTTGAGAATAACAATGGGTCATTTGTCTACGTGGGTTTATGCCAAATACCTAGTATTTGATATTTATTTTGATGAATGTCTCTTCCTATTTCAGATGAAGATTTAGCCCTTGATAGAAGTGGATTTATGTACTTTAAGCTTTACCGAGTTTCTTTGTATTTCGGACCTGTCTGAAAGTTTGCTTTACCTTTATACTTCGTGGTAACTATTCACTATATTTTCATTTCTATTTTGTGCAGATCTGGCATTGATAGCACACATGTCAAATATGCATTCAAATTTATGCTAAAGTATTGGATGAGCACACAAGAGTCTACCTTCAAGGGTTGAAAATGCCCTCAGGACAAAAGTGAAAGTGGATGGGAAGCGGAAGGGCTGATCTGTTGCAATAGCAAATAAATCCTGCAACAAGAAGACCCAACCATACTGATGAAATTATAGGCAGTACCAAATACCATTTTAATATATTACAATTTGACATGTTTGCTTCATTTCTTTTATTTATTCACTTTTATAAGTACAGCATTTTTGTCATTATCCAATATAATTAACAAAAACAAGTAGGTTATGAGTGCTGACCACACATAGAGAGAGAGAGAGCCCAATGAACTCGATTCATGAAATAGAGACAATTTTGCCCAAGGTCAAGAAGATCAGCTCGCGTCTCATTTAATCCACTCTGGTTTTTTTCTACTTAGTACTTTCAACCACAGCTATATTCACTACCGCCTCTGACTAAGCATTATTTTTGCACATTGCACCATTTGCCGGTCTGTCCCACCATCAAGCTATATTATGCATATAAACTTGCAGTATCCTATTTGTTTACAAGAACCAAAAGGAAGCAAGAAAAATGAAAATAAAAAGAAAAAAAAGGCGACTAAGAGCAGTGTGCATTCAAATTCAATGTGACTCGTTAAAATAACAGGTTAAGTTCAGTAGTTTAGTGACATCACCATGAGTGACATCACCAAATGCCTAAGCAGGTAGAATCTATTTCCTCCATTCAGTTTTATCCAAAACCATATTTATAATTCAAGCTATGTAAAATTGATTTTACTACGTCAACATGCATCCTTTTAAAGCCTTCCCACCTTTCAACTGCCTTAACATTAATGAGAAAACAAATAGAATAAATTGCAAGCAATTGTTGTTTCTTGCAAGTAAATCAAGAAAAAATTGACCAGATTTGAACATCCTGAATTAAATGAATCGAGAAGAAACCATACAAGTATGACTGCTGTTTCTGGTAAGTCACCTGGCTATGGTTACATTTGGACAAATTCAATGTAGGTTTAACACTGGTCTGTCTAGCATGAGAGTTCACCTTCCATGTCATCAATCTCCAAAAGATTAAATATAGCACTTACAAAGGAAAAAACTATAAAAAAAAGTGTGCACCTCTTACCCTGATGTATCTCTTACTTAATTGAAATTTCATGCCTCTGTGATTTAATCTTATAGCTGCTGAATCATACAAGGAGGGCTTCAATCAAATCTTTGCTTACCTCACCAATTGCAGCCAGAGTCTGCTCCTGATCTGGTGTTTGACTTAATAAATTATCCAAGAAAAACTGCACTGACCTCCGCACCTAGACATACAATATACTAAATTTCAGAAATGGCAATGAATCATTGGAGAGCTAGCCAAATTAAATATGGACAATTGAATCATAAACGAACAATTCCTTCACTTGTCTGAGTTCACAGAGGGATCTCGACAGATGGTAATTCTGGTGTGAGATTTGAAATATTCAGATGAATAGAATAGTGATTCATATTTATTTGAATTCTTAAAAAGATTTAGAGAACCACAAATTAATAGCATCTTTTACATTGAAACTCCTAATATACCCAACAAAATATTTGCACAATCCATAACTAGTGGCATATTACCGATGACATGTCTCCAGTGGGTTGCAGCGCTCCAAGATCTATTAGGGATTTGATAACCTGCACATAAGCAGCCTTAACTTGGTTAGAAATTGAGACAATCAGCTCCATCCTAAAGGTGGATGATTAAGTTTTGCATGAAGGAAATCTACATTGAACCTATTGTATGTAAAATGCTAAAATGCTACCCAAGCCTATGCACCATAGTTACACTGTTAAGGTTCTTGTGGCCGAGTTTTTGGTTTTCCATGACACAAACTTGCTATTTAGCCTCCATAAAGAGATTTGACTCAAGACCTTCAGCACTGAGTTTACAGATTCACCACTCTTTGAAATCAAAATAATTTCTGCAGTGAATTTTCTTAGCACTAGCTTGTTATACATAATAAATTTTTGTTGGGCCTCCACCTACTAGTTATAGCTTTTAGGTCCTATAGTTTCTAACAAATTTTAAAAGTACATTTTATCTATATTTCTCTCTTGCCTTGATGCTTTTTAGGTAGTACTTAATTGAAGCTAATAAATTGGTCTAGTTACAACTGGTAGAAGTGGATGTAACTTCAATATGTCGTGTTCTCTCTTGTCCCAGTCATTGAATTTTAAACTTCACTAACTAGAAGCCACTGAATTGGATAGGTACAACAAGTGGAACCAGGGAAGATACATCTAACAGCTGTATGTCATGTATTTGAAAGGTGTTGCAATTCATAGAAGTGAGTATATTATGCATGATGGACATGGGTAGAAGTGGCACCTAGGCAAATTGCTGATCTTAATAAAGCCTGAGTGATTCAGGTAACTTATTCCAGAATCCAGATATTAGTAGAAATCTAATAAGGTCCATTGGCAATGTGCAAAGAGTAAACTAAGTGGAAAATTGAAGATGCACATTAAGAGGCCAAAACCAAACCTTTCTCCCATCTTTTTCATACACAGCATAGAACAGTTCTAGCAATCTCTCCCTGGTGAATGATTTTATTTCTCCCATCATACCAAAATCATAGTAGATCAGGGAACCATCAACATCAATTGCAAGATTCCCAGGATGAGGATCAGCATGAAAGAAGCCAGTTTTAAGTATCTGAATCAGCAACAACCCCATGTCAAAAAAAAAAAAAAGCCTGTTAATTAGTTAATTACAAGAAAAGAACAATCAAGTATTTAGAAATGCTTATAGGAAACATTTTAGAAGGCTACTCCATGCAGAACTTTATGCATCTGATTATAGCAAAGTCTTTCATGTTATATCTATATGCAGCATGATGTTCACTTGAACTGTAAGAAATGGTAATGTTGTTGACCTGAATCAGGTAAGCTTCAATGGCATGTGAAGAAATTAGAGATCGATTGAAGCCTTTCGCATCAATCACATCCACCTTGTTTATCTTAATGCCTATCCAAAAAATTGCAAACTTAACATTACCTTTGCAGCAAGAAATTCATGTTCTAATTATACTGTTATATGTGAAGGAAAATGTCAAATTGACAAACCATACATCAACCATAGTTTAGACAGAAACCTGGAACATACTCCAATGTCAACACCTTTTTGGTAGTATAATCCCAAAAGACCAGCTACAAGGAAAAAAGGAAGTCTTCCATAAGAATATGCAAGGTTATCTTAAGAACTATCTTTTCCATCACCAAGCCCATTAAACATGTCATTATAATTGTAGTAAAAATATCAATGCCAATAAAAGTTTAACAACAGCAACAGAACAAAACAGATTTAAGTGATGACAGCAATGTAGTAAGAGACATACAGGCACTCGGACCCATTTTACATTTCGGAAATCCCTGCGGATTCTATCAGCATTCTTCCCTTCATTTATATAATCGATTTCTTGATACAGAATCCTGAAAAGAACAGAAGAATTACCAAGTGGGAAATAATATTATCAGAAGTCACAGAAAAGGAAAACATGTTCAACAGAAATTACACGCTGAGCTAAAGTTAAAATCAACCACAGCAAATTAATTCAAAACCAAACTGACAGATTATGACTTTAAACTTTCATGTTTCATATCTAGATAATAACATGGTACTTAAAATAACTATCATCATAGTACAGAAAATACTTTATGAAATCCACGAAAATTGAAGCTTCCCTATCCTTCATTTACAGAAAAAAAAAAATCAGGTATAAGACACTCTTCACATAAGTTGCAATAGTGGAAATAATTGGCTTTTGGTCTTTTGAGGATAATACAACTCACATTGTCTCTCATTGAGTAAAGTTGGTATTCAGTAGTCTTTAACTTGGTTGTCATACTGTCTATTTTAGCTCTTTTATCTTATGGGCACTGTTTGGCGTCTTCCTGTAAAAGCTTCATTATTTTTCATGGGGATATTTTTTTGTCTTTTACCATCTAGTGAATATAGTTTTATTTCTAGTGAACTGGTAGGATTCCACACAACCTCTCACCTACTAGGGGGCTAAATTGAAGAAACATACAGAAAGGATTAAAGAAAAGAATTCCAGCAGAAAAAGGAGCAGAAGAAATCCTATTGCTTACGTTGCACATTCTTCATATATGCCAATCCAGTCCCTAGTGGGACCTCCTAGAGTCTCGCTTCTCTGAAAATACTCAGCAATTAGCTTCAAGTTTCCTGGAAAAGAAGAACAATTAATTAAGATAACTAAAGAGGACAGATGACAGAAACTCTCTGATGCATGGTGCAACATAGAAATGTATTCTCTAACCAGATTTCACTGTCCTAAAATACAAACATGTGTCCATCGGTTAAATAGAGACATGGAAAATAGATAACTACACACATTTATGGTGCCCCATAAAAGAACCACAGGTTGTTTGATAAGTACTATGGATTGATAGCAAATTTTAACGACCAACATCAATTTCTAAATGCGGCTTAGAATAAATGTTGAAAGCATTGAACTATCTGATCTTTCTTGGAATCAACTAATGGTTTCTCAAGAGATATAAAAAGTGTAAAACAGAAGAAGCATGATGACAAAATGAATGAAAACAATACACATCAAGCTTTTATCTTCCGTGGTAGTAATTATGTTTATTTAGATGCTTGACTGACATTTTGTGCTTCATTCAAAAGAACGTCCTGATTGATGCTCAGTGTGGATAAACAACATATTTTACATTCAAAATCATGAAATTGGGATGGGAGTGCTTCTATAGAACTATCGTCATCATCTACTATCCCAAACAACACAACTCTTACAGAGCACTTTAATTCTATCTTTAGCCATTATCCTGAGTCAAGGTATGCTGTATGCATTCTCTTATATTTCTTACTACCATCATCTACACATTCTAATCGACAAGCCTCTCAATGGCCGTTTCAACTCCACCATTGGCCATGTCATGGGTCAAGGCATGTGTTCTCTATCACTCTTTACTACCAATATGCCTGTATATTTCATTCTTATTTGAAAACTCTATAACTGATAATAGGTTTATCTCCAATTATAGCTATTTGGCAAATTGAATTGAACATGCTATTTCTTGAACATTCAGCTCCATAGACAATATTTGACATCAATTATTTTGAAAGATTCTATTAATTCGATTAATATATTCCTAAATCCTAACATATAATAAACTTCACAATTATTCCATTCTCAATTAATTAAAGATAACTGATGGAACCCATTTCTTTTCAGTGTTTCCTTTCTGCCAAAATTAACTGAGCTTTATCCATAGGAGGTTTAAATTCAGTTCCATATATCATGTCTTGGCCTGACTTATGCTAAAACCTAAGACATACATTCATCGTCTTAATTTCATCAACTAATGCTATAATACCTGCGAATAACATACTTCAAAGCAGATTGTCCCAAATTTGACATGGATTAGCATGAGTACTGAGCAGGTAATCCCTCTATAACAGTGAATTGATATGATCAGGGGAAGCATATGGCTTGATTTATAAAGAAAGCAGAAGCTTAAAGGCAGTGTTATCAAGGGCCTAGGCCCCTTGGGTAGTGGCACCGCCAAGACCACCGTCTAGGCGGTTTGGGGAGGTCTAAGCAAACATTTTTTTTAAAGGATTTTTTTAAAAAAAAATTTTTTTTGTTAAAACCTGCGAAATCCTCCCTTCTTCCACTTCAACTTATGAATTAAATTAATAATTACATATAATTTAATATATAAATTAAATTAATAATTACATATATATATATATATGGAGTGAGGGACCAATGAATAAATAAATAAATTTTTCAGGGACCTCTAAATAAATATTTTATATCCCGCCTTAATCCCGCCTAGGCCCCGCCTCGCCTAATTAAGGTTTACCGCCTACCACCGCCTTGACAACACTGCTTAAAGGTATGTTGAATTTAGAGAAGAAAATAATTCTCATATGTCTCAATGATCATTGTACAGTCTGAATATATAATGGAAAACTAGTAAAATAGGAAACTAACTAATAGAGATATCAGGGATTTCCTGAATCTCTTTATTCCTAAATTAATGTAGACAACTAATACTGAAAATCAGCAACTGTATCCTGAAAATCAGCAGCAGCTGTATCCCTGAAATCAGGGATTGAGTATTTCAACAATCAGCAACTGTATCCTGAAAAACAGCAGCTGTATCCCTGAAAATCAGGGATTGAGTATTTCAACACTCCCCCTCAAGCTAGGCGTAGATGTTAATCAAGCCAAGCTTGATACTCAAATCTTCAAAATTCTTCCTTGGTAGAGCTTTAGTGAGGATATCTGCTATTTGCTGACTTGTCGGTGTGTATAGCAGACTAACTGTCCCATTTTCTATCTTCTCCTTTATGAAGTGGCGATCTATCTCCACATGCTTGGTCCTGTCATGATGTACTGGATTCTTTGCAATGTTAATAGCTGACTGATTGTCACAAAATACCTTCATTGATTCAGAAGTGATGATTCCTAGTTCCCTCATTAGTCTTTCTAGCCATATTCCCTCACAAATTCCGAGTGCCATAGCTCTGAACTCTGATTCTGCACTGCTTCGAGAAACTACCGATTGTTTCTTACTTCGCCATGTTACTAAGTTTCCCCACACATACGTACAATAACCAGATGTTGACCTTCGGTCCGTTATTGATCCGGCCCAGTCAGCATCAACAAACACTTCAACATCTTTCCTTGTGTTTTTCTTGAAGTACAAGCCTTTACCTGGTGTCATTTTAAGATACCTTAGTATCCGATAGACAGCTTTCATATGTTCTTCAGTCGGATCATTCATGAATTGACTGACTACACTAACCGAGAACCCAATATCAGGTCTGGTGTGTGAGAGATAAATCAGCTTCCCAACAAGTCTTTGATATCTTCCTTTGTCCACTGGAATATTGTCCTTATTAGCTCCAATTTTAGTGCTTGAATCCATGGGTGTTTCAGCCGGTTTGCACCCAAGCATTCCCGTCTCTTTAAGTAGATCTAGTACGTACTTCCTTTGTGACACTGAGATTCCCTTGCTTGACCGGGCTACTTCCATTCCAAGGAAATATTTTAGGCTCCCAAGATCCTTGGTTTCAAATTCTTTGGCAAGTAGGGTTTTGAGCTTGATCAATTCATCTTCATCATCACCTGTTAAGATGATGTCATCTACATATACAATGAGAATTGCCAACTTTCCTTTGGTTGAGTGTTTGACAAACAAAGTGTGATCAGCTTGACACTGAGAGTACCCATACTTCTTCACTGTTTTGTTGAATCTGTCAAACCAAGCTCTTGGAGATTGCTTCAGTCCATAAAGGGATTTCTTGAGCTTACACACCTTATTCATAGTTGCCTTGGTTTCAAAGCCGGGAGGAATATCCATATAAACTTCTTCTGTAAGGTCTCCATTGAGGAATGCATTCTTCACATCAAGTTGGTGGAGAGGCCAATCAAGATTGGCAGCTAATGATAGTAGTACCCGAATGGTGTTTAATTTGGCTACTGGAGCAAACGTCTCTTGGTAGTCAATGCCATAGGATTGAGTGAACCCTTTTGCAACCAGCCGCGCTTTAAATCTGTCCACACTTCCATCAGCCTTGTATTTGACAGTGAAAATCCATTTACATCCTACTGGATGTTTCCCACTCGGTAGGTCTGAAATCTCCCAAGTTCCATTCTTCTTTAGTGCTTGCATTTCTTCCCATACTGCAGTCTTCCATTCCGGAATTGAAATGGCTTCTTGGATGGAGTTAGGAATTTGCATTTTGTTCAAATTTGCCACAAATGTTTGGAAGCTAGGTGACAACCCTTTATAAGAGACAAAATTGTAGATTGGATGACTGGTACATGACCTCCTACCTTTCCTTAAAGCAATGGGACAGTCAAGGTCATTAGCAATAGACTCACTAGTGATGAATTCAGAGCTAGTGTTACCTGGTGAACTTTCATGGTTTCTTGCACTCGGGTCAGATTCTTGACTTTGCTTGGGAGGTGCTTGTTGCTCAACATCCTCTTGGATCTTCTTCTTCCGAGAATATACAATGAACTCACCATTGATTGCAGGTTTAGGACATTGGACAGGACTTGAAGGTAGAGGATTTTCAGGAGTTGAAGATGGAGGATTTTCAGGTTCAGATTCAGAATTTTCCAAATCAGAATTTGTTTCTGTTTGGTGGCTTTGGTTTGGAGTAGGAGTAGTTGAGATAGGAGGGATGGTGACTTGGGAACTTGGGGAACTTGGGTAGTTGTTGGATGTTGTGGCATCAATATCCCAAAGCTGGTATTCCTGTATGAGATTCTCCCCCTGAATATCAGATTTGGGGTAATAAGGTTGATGTTCAAAGAAAGTAACATCCATGGAAGTGTATAGTCTTTTGGTAATAGGAGAATAGCATTTGTACCCTTTTTGGTTTGGAGAGTAACCAAGGAATATACACTTGAGTGCTTTGGGGTCGAGTTTACTTCGGTGTTGTTGATGCACATGGACAAACACGGAGCACCCGAATACTTTGAGAGGTATTGTTGAGACAATGCGGGTGTTGGGATAAGAGTAACAAAGGAGTTGGCACGGGTTTTGGAAATTTAAGACACGGGAAGGCATTCGGTTTATGAGATAAGTTGCTGTGAGTATGGCTTCCCCCCAAAACTGTTTTGGAACATGAGTGGAAAACATAAGTGATCTAGCAACCTCTAGAATGTGTCTATTTTTCCTTTCTGCTACTCCGTTTTGTTGAGGTGTATCGACACATGAACTTTGGTGTATAATGCCTTGACTTTGTAGGTAATCTCCGAGAATGTGGTTGAAGTAATCCTTGGCATTATCAGTTCTAAAGATTTGGATTTTGGTATGGAATTGGGTTTGAATCATGCTGTTGAAATTTTTGAATATTTGCCCGACCTCTGATTTTTCTTTCATGAGAAACACCCAAGTGATCCTAGTATGATCATCTACAAATAAGATAAACCAGCGGGTACCAGTCACACTTTTGATACGTGAAGGTCCCCAAACATCACTATGGATCATTGAGAATGGATGAGATTTTTGATATTGTTGAATTGAATAAGGAGTACGAGCATGTTTAGCAAATTGACAAACTTCACACTGAAAATCTTTTGGACTTCTATTGCTGAATAATGAGGGAACAAGTTTTTGAAGGTACACGAAATTGGGATGGCCTAGTCTATAGTGCCATAACATAACTTCACTATCATTATTGAAACGAGAAACAGAAAGAGAAATTTTTGTAGGCTGATTGTTTGCCTTGTCCGAATCTGCCTTGTGAGTTTGTTGTTCCGGAAGATCACCAATCCTGAGGATGTAGAGCCCTGAGCACATCTTAGCATTGCCAATCATCTTCCCCGAATTCAAGTCCTGAAATTCACACGAGTTAGGGAAGAACTTAGTAACACAGTTAAGCTCTTGAGTGAGTTTACTAATAGAAAGTAAATTGCAATCTAAGTTTGGGACCAAGAGGACTGAGTTTAGGGTGAGGTTCTTTGAGATAATCACAGAACCTGTTCCTGCTACTCTTGAGAGAGATCCATCTGCAATTCTAACAGAGAAATTTTCATGACATGGATTATAAGTATTAAAAATCCTTGCATCTCCAGTCATGTGGTCGGAGGCTCCTGAATCCACAATCCATGGTCTGATTTTTTCTCTTGTTGCACTGAGTGCGTTTAAGAAATTACCTTTGTGAGCCAAGGATCCGGTTCCAATGACAGAGGTATTGGAGGATTGTTGCTGGTTGATTAACTTTTGCAAAAGTTCCATTTGTTCTTTGCTGAATAGGCTTTGTTCTGGCTGTGTGTGGTTCTTGTCACAGGAGGCCAGATGTCCACGACTTTCTCTGTTGTTGGATGGACGTGAGGGCTTCCAATCAGCGGGTTTTCCATGGATCTTCCAGCAGGTCTCCTTGGTGTGACCAGTCTTCCGGCAGTGATCACACCAAGGTCGTCCCTTTTTTTGTCTATAGTCTCCGCTTGATGTTGAGGCCCTTGAACTGAGAGTGCAGATCCTTCAGAGCTGTGTGTCGTAGTTGGCGGTCCCATCATCACTTTCTTTCGACTTTCTTCCATGCGCACTTCTGAAAATGCCTCTCGAAGACTAGGTAGTGGTTTTAGTCCCATGATTCTTCCTCGAACTTCATCAAGGTCCTTGTTGAGGCCCAACAGAAACTTATAGAGTCTTTTCTTTTCAATGATTTTTCTATATTTGATTCCATCTTCTGGGCAATGCCAATTGTATTCTTCAAACATGTCTAATTGCTGCCAATTCCGTGTGAGAGTGTTGAAGTATTGAGTGACTGTGAGGTCTTCTTGACGTAGATCGTGAAGGATACTTTCAACAGCAAAGAGTTCGGATGAGTTATCGAAGCTAGAATATGTTTCTCTGGCTGCATCCCAGATGTCCTTTGCAGTCACATACAATAGGAAATTTTCTCCAATTTCGTTTGTCATTGAGTTGATAAGCCAAGACATCACCATGTTGTTTTCTGACTTCCATGTTCTGTATTTTGGATCTTCTTTGCTTGGTGGGACTGCTACTCCAGTGAGGTAGTCATCTCTTCCCTTTCCGCAAATGAACATCATTACTGATTGTGACCATTGAAGGTAATTTTGTCCATTGAGTTTGTGCCCTGTAATGGGCTGAAGATTTCCATCTGATCCTCCATTGCTGCCTGTGGCTGGGGTTTCAGAATGGGAGGTGACTTTTGAGGAGGATTGGCTTTGCTGAGCCATTGTCATCCCGTATTTTGTCATCTATCTACAGGTCAGAGGTGGCAGCTCTGATACCATGTTGAATTTAGAGAAGAAAATAATTCTCATATGTCTCAATGATCATTGTACAGTCTGAATATATAATGGAAAACTAGTAAAATAGGAAACTAACTAATAGAGATATCAGGGATTTCCTGAATCTCTTTATTCCTAAATTAATGTAGACAACTAATACTGAAAATCAGCAACTGTATCCTGAAAATCAGCAGCAGCTGTATCCCTGAAATCAGGGATTGAGTATTTCAACAATCAGCAACTGTATCCTGAAAAACAGCAGCTGTATCCCTGAAAATCAGGGATTGACAGCAGCAGCTGTATCCCTGAAAATCAGGGATTGAGTATTTCAACAAGGTACATCAAACATCTCAAGTAGTGAAAATTTTAACATGCATATGATAATGGGTATGAAAACGTAGTAATTACTAATTAGATTGAAACGGAAAGGTGAATGGAGCTATTTTTGTATACATATATGAAGAAGCATGAAAATACGTTGAAGATTGATGCATAATGGAGTCTCATGGAAAGAAATAACCATAGAACTAGACGTTGTTCTATCATAAAAATAGGTAAAAATGGTCAATACCTTCTCTACATGCATCCAAACCCATTCAAGTATCTAACTAAATGGTAGTGAACAAGAAAACAATGAACGAAAGGGTTTGTTTGGTCATCTCAGCAGTCAAAATTTTGAAGTGCAAAAATTGGACAGTACTTACGTAAATCTATATCAAAAAGTTTTTTTAGACCAGGCCTCTGAACTTTCAAAACCACCTTCTCTCCATTGTGCAGGATGGCTCGATGTACCTAAAGGCAATAATCCTAAATTAGTAAAAGCACTAAGAGCTTGGAAAGACAAAAGAATGTATCCAGTGCAGGAGGCTCTCACCATTGCAGGGTTTGAGGAAGGGTTGAGGTACAAAACCTCCCCTATACCCCACAACAAGAAGAGGTTTTAAAATTTGAACCCATGACCTCTAGTTAACAATAAAGCAATCTTACTATTGTGCCATTCAAGCCCCACTGCCTCAGTAAAACAAATAAGCAAAAATAAAATAGCTAGTAGTCAAGAAAAGTGTAGCAGGTTAAAGAAGTATAGTACCTTGATTTGGATAGAATGAGACATTATCCACCAATTAAATTAAGACAGAAGTGGATACAAGAAGTAAATGAATTTGTATCGGCAGCAATTTGGCTTCTTCCTGCTGTCTGTTTCACTTTAAGAAACCTGTTTTCTTCCTTAGAGATGATATGTTAGTGTACTATTTTCATTTCATGATGTTTTTCTAGAAAAAATTACTTTTTGAACTCAAAGTAGACATTAGGAGGAATAGTTTGTAGGTGCTAGGTAATGCCTACTAGGAAACAAAATCATGTGTCATTTTATAAGATTTTTCGAGAAAAGTTTACTTTTTCAACCATAAGTTAACAGCATTTTATAGGCCTAAGTCATTCATAAGAACAGCTGATCTAAACGCTCAGCTTGAAGAGCATGTGTTTGTCAACATATATTTATTTGCTACATATTTATATCTGTACAGGGGTAAAAGGGAGGAAGAGAGGGCAAGCCTGGCTTGCCAAAAGACACTGAAAAGGGAAAAGTTAACATTCAACAAATACCAGCAGGCATGTGTCAACAACTGAAAATCTTCTATTTTAACATGGCAAAGAAACAAGGCATAGATAAGATCCATGTTCAATAAAAGAAATGTATAGACATAAAGAGAGCAAACACCTGGCCAAGACTAGCTGCTGCAATTGGCCTATCTTCAAACTCCTTCAACAATTCATCAACTGGAGCCCCCAATTCAGACTCTATAAGATCTCTGGCTTTCTTTGGTGAGAAAGCAGGAACTCGATCCTGCATCACATTAAATTAAACCATAACATATATTTTTTAGACACTCAGATTGTTCAGTACAATTTATGATTTATTGTCAACAGCAAGACTTCTTGCAATTCTGGAGATGTCCTCATCCCGCAGGACATAGAATTAGGGAAACAAATTACAGGAACAGATATCAAGGAGATGTATACCTGCAACTTGGCAAGTTCATCAACAAACTCTCGTGGGAACAAGTCAGATCTTGTTGAGGAGAGCTGCCCAAGTTTGATAAAGGTTGGCCCAAGCTGCAATACACTTTCTCGTAGCCATGAAGCAGTTTTCTTCCTTCTATTTTTCTGTAATAAACAGCATGTGAATATAGAAATTGAATAGAAACAAATGTAGGGAACAAGAAATCATATAGGGAAACTATCTGAAGATGGGAGAGGTATAGAACAAGAGGCCTCTTTTCATTACAACCAAGAACCTAATTTCACATCTACTTGGATAGAAGGACTAGCAAGCTCCATCTAGGGATTCTCTCTCAATGAATACACTTAATAGGTTAGGAAAATAAACCTGCTTATCTTCTGTGAAGCCTCCAATATAAGCCCATTTTTCATTGTCCAAGAGAACACGAATTCGCAGAGAAATAACAAAAGACCACACATCTACAGTTCTTTGCAAGGAATTATAATTTTCGTTAGCCCAGCTGAAGCCTTCATCCGATGGCAAAACTTGTAGTTCCTCTAAAAATGGAAGTTCTGTAGTGTTACTGCTGTTTCCACTTCTCCATGTTGTTAAAGTTGTGGTAGCATCACTTTTCTTAAGTGGCACAGGAGCCCCATTGACAGTGGGTCGTGAACCATTCACTACAACTACTCCATTTAAGGAAGCTTTCTTGCTTTTTACTACTTTGCCTGTGGATGCCGTTTTAGCTGCTTGTCCATTTGTAAATTTCCCTTCTGTATTAGCAGCAAGACCATTGCTTTTCCTTACTTCTTTTGCAGGAATCATTCGGACAGCTCTTCCATTTTTAGTTAACCTCCTTGAATATTCTGTCTGCTGCGCTTGTACCTGAAAACTTGACCTTCTGTTCAATACTGGAAAATTATACATTTTACTCTCAAACTTCCATAATTTCTTCACGGATATATAGCCAGAGAAGCGGAGATCATCATTTCCTCTTTCCTGATCAATCAAGTTGACAAGGCGGCAGCAACAGCCATGTGAAGCCAGTATCGCCGCCATAAAAAATCAAAGGAACTGCCCATGAAACATCCCGCAAAAAAAAAAAAAAAAGACAAACAAGAGAAATCAGAACAAGACTTAAAATCATAAGAGCCAATCATGATTATTCATAAACTTTCCCTCACACCCCCACCAAAAAATAACGATACTCAACTCAACTCAACTCAACTAAGCCTTTTCTCATGAATATGCTTCCTCCACTCCGCTCTATCAAGAGCTAAATCGACATCAAAATAGAAAACAACAATAGATAAACAAAAAAACCACCCTATAACTCCACAAATCAGCATTTTCTGTTTTTCCTTTGAAAGACGTAAAATATGCTCTAAATAATAAATAGTGCGAAAGGATTCTTCAGAATTTAAATACAAAACTTGAACCTAAACGATACTGAATTATAAACAGAAAACAGATAAAACTGAACACTTCACTTTTTCTATATTATTCCTTTCAACAAATGTAATAAAGGAAAATATGGAACAAAGTTTCAAAAGCTACTTTTCTAAAAGTAAAACTAAAGCCAATAAGGCATTGGTTCGATGGTTCGAACGGCTGGTTTATTACACGGGGTTGGCGGTTCGAGGCAGGACTCCGAAGGGGCGGATACCAGATTTCTTCGAATTCTCTCATTGGCGTAGAGTGGTTGCGTGGACTGACTGTAGGCCAACTTTGAGGGGCCGTCGGGTCGGATGTTATTGGTGTGGGTATTAGTCGAGTCCTGCGTGGCTCGGATTTCCCACGAGTGGGGTGGGTATCAGGTTATACTTGTTTCTTCTCAAAAAAAAAAAAAAAAAAGTAAAACTAAAACACTATCGCACATAGCTTTGAATGCTTCAATACTCAAGTGCAACATCAACCAAAAGATTCAAAGTTCTGTCACTAGTCATCTAGTTCACTCTCATCTGAATCTACTCATCAAGCAATTTTCACAAAGAAAGTTATACAAAAACAATCCTTAAGTTCAATTCACTAAATCTTTTACACTCTTAGAGAAGAACGCACATATAAAATGAGAAGCAGATCGCATAGCTATACCATTCATCAAACATAAAGAGTACAAATTATCTCTAAGTACAAGAATTCTCAAATAGATTAGAACCTATCCGCTAATAATCAAACTTGTGAAAGTAGATTCCATAACCAGGAAAAAAGTAACAAGCTTCAATCACAACTTTCACTCCTCACATGAAAAAAAAAAACAACTCGAGAATCAAAGTTGAATACTTAATAATTAATAACAATAGAGACACAAATGATTCAATCAAACAGAGACGATTCATTCCACTTTTTTTTTTTTTCTCTTGTGTGAATTCACGACAATTCAGAAACGAATTTGAATAAACAGATAATCTCGAAAAGGTCGGAATGAAACACTAACAGAGTAACAGAATTCGAAATATGAATATTCAGCAGTCGAACAACAACTTCTTAAACGCAGCAGCTTATTATATTGATCTACAATGCGATCGAATTCTCAACTACAATACCAGAAACTGAAGAGAAACTGAATCGAATTTATAACTAAAAATCAGAAACTCGACCAAAAGAAGTCCATAGCTTCACGAAAGAAAGAAAGTTAACCTTTTCGTCTTGTACCGAATTTGAGAACACAACAACAGTAATGCCTGCGAACTTCAACTTCCACGCTTTAGGTGCGCAATGCTCACCTACTACGCCGTTTAACTAACGTGCACTTGGGAGTCACTGAAGATATATGACCGCAACAAATCGAACAATTTTTATTTTTATTTTTTTCAGATTTTTCAAGGTTTAATTTTCCTGGTGGTCAGAAAGTTACTCGTGGCAGGTTCTTAGTCGGTGACTCATGTTGAAAATGGCCATAGGAGATAGGACTCAAATTATATATTTAAAAAATTAAAAATATTAATTTAAATAAAAAATAAATAACCTAATAAATATAAAGATGTAGTTACAATATAATTAGGTATAAAAAAATAAATAAAAAGAGAATAAAATATCTAGCAATCTTTTTCGATTAAGAATGGATTTTAGGTATTAAGCTTTTTTCTTGAATTAGATTTATTAAAGGCATGATATATTGGGTATTACAAATTTAATTATAATATAAGTAGGTATCATTATATTATATGAATAAAAGGGAAAAGTATTAAACCACAAAACACATGGGAGGGACCCGGTAGTGAGATTTTTGTGTGCAACGATTTTAAAATATGAGGAAAATTTCAATACAATGCGTGCACGGCACAAGTTATATTATTGGCTCAAGTGAACTTGAGAGCACCGAATAGACCTCCTTTTAAATGCAAAATATAATAAAATAAAAAGTTAAAAGAAGTTTTTTTTTTTTTGGGGGGTGAACCCACCACCTTAACTCTAATAGCAACCTTTGTCCATAAATAGACCAAGCCCAAATACTTATATATAGATGGAAGATTAATGTTATTTAGAACATGGTTTATGGGTTTATGAGTTATGAGCCCTCTTATTGTAGGTATACTCTAAACTAGGTTATTTGAACTTTGATGTGGGTATACTCTAAAAAAAAATAAAAAAATAAAAAATAAAGAACTTATTGCATACATCTTATTCATATATAGGTGACAAGGTGTACATATACCAATACTTTATATTAGTTCTTAGTGAACACTAGCCACCCTAGTTTCCATAGTTCTCTAATCTACTGAAACTTCATCTTTCTCTCAATTTTTTATTTTTTATTTTTTTAAAAAAATAATATTAGTTGTATAAGCTTCATCACCAGATTATATTTTTAGAAAAGAATTAGGTCAGTTCCTGATTCATTAATCCCTTCATTCTAAAGGGTGAGATAGTGACAAGAATTAAACCTGAGACCTCTGGATTCTAAAGTTACTTCTTTACTTACTAACTGCACCAACTCCATATTGATATCTTTTTTTTCAATTTAAGAATTTCATATCTATATAAACAACAAATAAAACCAAAAAAAAATAATAAATTGTGGGTCTCAAAATTTTGGTGCATCTATTAATAAAAGAATGTTATGCGTACTATAAAAATAAAATAAAAAAACATTTAATCACGTATACAACTACACGATGATGTTTATTAGATCATTAATAACAGATATAATACATGCATATCTAATGACTATGACCATATAATTACATGTAGTCATTATTTATAGGTAGAATAACATTTTTCAATTAAGGAAGTGTTTCGACGATCCAACTTTGGTCTCTTCGGAAAACATGTTTGATGGTAGTTATATGCTGAACCCGGCAACGGTCTTCACTTGCATGACTTTTCAGCCTCTTCACAAGCTCATCCGGCATTTCCTCCAAATACAACATCTCAAGCCCAGTAAGGTGTTCAATGCCTTCAGGCACCACTTTCAATCCCTCGCAACGACTCACATGAAACTCCCGAATACTCCGCAACGCTCCCTCCTCCATCCTCACGCAATTCAATCCCCTCAACTCCCACAACTTCAGTTTATTAAGGCTTGGAAACCATCCTGCACGGAACTGCAATTCATGACCCTCATAAGCTTTCCATAATTCAAGAAACGCAAGACTCGATGACACTTCTTGCAGAATCGAAAGCATGTCTTGTCCTAGTCGCGACCAACCCAAACGCAAGTGCGTGAGGTTCTTTAGAGAGACAAGCCATTTAGGCAATCTCTTCAAATGCCCAACCAGCATTAGTTTTTGAAGAACGGATGGAGGGCACAGCAATTCTAACTCGACTGGTTCGTCGTCACTCTCTGCTATTACACCCAAGCAGACAAGATAACTCATTTTTTGTATTGAAGAACATAATGCTGCTCCATTGCTTGCCCTCAAGTTTGTAACTTCAAGCCTTCTCAGTTCAGACAAGCTCCCTAGTTGTTCGATTATCTTGTCATCCTTTGCTTCAATGGACGCTAGAGTTTGCAAGTTTTGTAAGTTTTGAATTCCTAATGGAACCACCATGCTTCTAAGGAAATGGAACTCGATTTTTTTGTCGATGCATCGGTACATGTATAAGTGTCTCAAGTTTGATAACTGTGCTACCCCATTTGGTAGTGTTTCTAAATTTGTGTTCCTAACATCTAAGGATTGTAAGTTTTGTAGTCTTCCAATGGATTTAGGAAGCTTCCTGATCTTGGTGTCTCTTAAGTTCAAGTACCTCAAATTGAATAAACCAATCAAGCTATCAGGTATGGTTTCTATTGAAACACCTGGTAGATCTAGTACTCTTAGTAATCTGAAACTACATGAGATTTCATGAAAGGTGGACGAGGAAAACGTTTCTTTATCGAAAACAAAGAAAGAACGAAGATGGTATGATATACTCTTTCTCAATCGAATTTGTCCTCCGCCGTTGTGGATAGATAGCCTACGGATTCTTCTTCCATCGAGCCTTGATTTTTTCCCTTCATATGCTGTGCAGAAATTCTCTTTCTCAGATGTTGATAGAGCTAATTCTCTCATAACATCATGGACTCTGCAAGTCTTCACTCTCCCAGCGTCATTTCTTTCTGTAACTTGAATCATGCTTCGGAACACAAGTTCTTTAAGATATTCTTCTCCGACCTGTTCCATTGTCATTCCTCCTCTTTCTTCTACAAACCCTTCCGCCACCCATAGCCTAATTAGCTTCTTTCGCTTAATTGCATGACCGTCTCGGAACACACAGCAGTACAAGAAGCAATGCTTTAGGTTGTATGGCAAATCATTGAAACTTAGTAACAAGATACCCTTCACACTTTCCAGTACAGGGCTGTTGCTTAGTTGCCAATTGAGGCTATCATAGACTTTCTTCCATTCAACAGTTGTTTGGTCTCTAGATGACATGAGCCCTCCTACAGATACAATTGCAAGTGGCAAACCTTCGCACTTGTTCAAGATGATTTTAGCAATAGCTTGCAGTTCTTGCGGGCATGTTCGACCTTGATTGTTCCAGAACGCCTTATTACAGAAGAGGATCCAAGCATCATTCTCAAGAAGAGGTTCAAGACGATGAACCCAGCTTCCAATTCCTACAGAAGAAGCTACATTCTCATTTCTTGTTGTTAGGATTATCCTGCTTCCTAGTTTGTTATGTGGAAATGCTACTCTTATTTGACTCCAGAGCTCAATGCTCCAAACATCATCTAGAACAACTACATAACTCTTTTGATGCAAGTAGTTAATAAGTGCATTTACCAGTTGCCTGGAACTCATTGACCCTAAATTTCTTGGAATGACAACTTGACGATTCACCTCGAGGAATTCTTCAATCATGCCTCTTAAAAGCTCTTCAATTGTATAATTTTGGGAGACAGAGATCCAAGCCCAGCAATCGAATTTTTGCCTCACGATTTGATCATTGTAAACGTTGGTTACTAGAGTTGTTTTACCTAGACCTCCCATTCCAACAATTGAGATGATTCTTTGCCGCGGCTCTGCTCCTGTCAACCATAGAAGCAATTTCTCTCTGTTTTCTTCCATACCCACAATCTCATCCTCATCGATGAAGATGGAACTGTGTCCATAATTCTGCCACCGCTCACCATCTTTATTCGAGCTTATGCCATTATCTATCCTGTCAAAACCATATCTCTTGCCCACTTCCAAGACATTGTGAACCTTAACTTTGATCTTTTGCATCTTCAAAGCAATGCTATGGCTTGAAATTATGTTCCTAGGTGTTGGGAAAAACGATGGTTGTAAAGAAATAAATTCACAATCCCAGGATAATTTCCCAAACTAAAATACAACAAAGATAACACCAAAAGATTTTAGCGTGGAAAACCCTCCAAAGATGAGGTAAAAACCACGGGACCCTTAAGCCGCTTAAAGAGACTTCCACTAAAATATAATGGGATTACAAACTTCACCTTTCGGTGGATCTCTCACAAATATACAATATCTTTGTATCTTCAATTTGTGGATAAGACTTCACAAATTGGCTCACTCTTTTTCTTCTCAAAGAAACTCTCTTTGAGACTCTATAGATCTCTGAAATTAGATATCTCCGAATGATTTTTCAAGTTGAAAATGTGGCTCTATTTATAAAGTTAATGAGGGGTAATTTCGTAATTTGTTAATTACCCACGTGATACATGCATGGCTCCCATGCATCCCACGCGACATTTCAGCCATCACTATTGACATTTCAGCCACCTCTTTTGTTCAATGTTTTTGAATATCATATGAGGTGGACCCCATCAAATCTCCCCCTCCACCTCATGTGGAACAGGACTCCTCCACACCGGCAATCTCTCTACAGATAGTAAGCTTTTCTCTGGTCAGGGACTTCGTCATCATATCTGCCCCGTTGTCATTAGTGTGAATCTTCTCAACTTGCAACAGTTTATTTTCCAACACATCACGAATCCAATGATACCTCACGTCGATGTGCTTGGACCTTGAATGGAAAGTTGAGTTCTTGCTGAGGTGAATTGCACTTTGACTGTCGCAATAAAGAACATATTTTTCTTGGTTCTGCTGCAATTCTTGTAGGAACTTTTTCATCCACAAGATCTCCTTACAACCTTCAGTGATTGCAATGTACTCTGCTTCTGTGGTACTTAAAGCAATACACTTCTGTAATCGTGATTGCCATGAGACAGCTCCCCCTGCAAAGGTTATTAGGTACCCGGATATCGACTTTCTCGTATCCACGTCGCCAGCCATATCTGAATCTGTAAATCCTTCTAATACAGATTTACCATTACCAAAACATAAACAATGACTAGAAGTACCTCTAAGATACCTGAGTATCCATTTGACTGCTGTCCAATGTTCCTTTCCAGGATTTGATAGAAATCGGCTCACAACACCAACAGCATGAGCAATGTCTGGTCTGGTGCATACCATAGCGTACATTAGACTACCAACCACCGATGCATAGGGCACCTTACTTATCTCTGATTTCTCCTCCTCGCTTGAAGGACACTGGCTCGAATTAAGCTTGAAGTGGCTTGCCAGTGGAGAACTAACAGGTTTAGCTTTGCTCATGTTGAATCGCTCTAAGACTTTCTCAATATACTTTTCTTGAGATAGCCAAAGTTTCTTGTTCTTCCTGTCACGAATAATCTTCATGCCAAGGATTTGTTTTGCGGGTCCTAAGTCTTTCATGGCAAAGGACTTGCTCAACTCTTTCTTCAACGTGTTAATCTTGCCAATATCTTGGCCTACAATTAACATATCATCAACATAAAGCAAAAGAATAATAAAATCACCATCAGAGAATTTCTTGATGAAGACGCAGTGATCAGCTGTCGTTCGGTTGTACTCCTTTTCCTCCATGAATGAGTCGAACTTTTTATACCACTGCCTCGGTGCCTGTTTCAAACCATACAGACTCTTCTTTAACCTGCATACCAGCTTCTCTTTTCTTTTGACTTGGAAACCTTCGGGTTGCTCCATATAGATTTCCTCGTCAAGATCACCGTGTAAGAATGCAGTTTTTACATCAAGTTGTTCAACCTCCAGATTAAGACTAGCTGCCAAGCCAAGAACAACTCGGATTGAAGACATTTTTACCACCGGTGAGAAGATTTCATCGAAGTCAACGCCTTTCTTCTGTCCGAACCCTTTCACAACCAATCTTGCTTTGTATCGAGGTTGCGAGCTACCTTCTTCGCTTTTGATTCTGTACACCCACTTATTCTTGAGGGCTTTCTTTCCCTGCGGTAATTTCACCAAGTCAAATGTGTGGTTTTCATGCAGAGATTTCATTTCTTCCTGCATGGCTTTCATCCACTCAGTCTTATGCTGGTCAGTGATAGCTTCGGTATAGCTCTCCGGTTCTCCCCCGTCAGTGAGCATCACATAGTCACTAGGAGGATATCTTTGACTTGGTTGTCGCTCTCTGGTAGATCTCCTTAGCTGTGCTTCTGGTTGGACTTGTTCATGAACTTGTTCAGGAACTTGTTCTTGTTCTGAACTTTGAGCTGGTGGAACATTATCATCAGTATCTGGTGCAGCTTCCTTGTCATCTGAAATTGTTGATGGAGAGACTGGTTCCAGATTCACTGGAAGTTCTTCTGATTGTGGCTTCTCAGGTTTATGAAAATCCTCGATCGTCTGATCTTCAAGAAACACCACGTCTCTGCTTCTGACAATCTTTTTGTTGACAGGATCCCAAAGTCTGTAGCCGAATTCTTCATGAGAATATCCCACAAAGATACACTGCTTCGCTTTTCCATCCAGCTTGGACCTCTCGTCTCTAGGGATGTGAACAAATGCTCTGCAGCCAAATACTTTCAAGTGTTTGTAAGAAACGTCTTTCCCCGTCCAAACATTTTCTGGTACGTCATAGTTCAGTGGAACTGATGGAGAAAGGTTGATTAAATCGACTGCTGTTCTCATTGCCTCCCCCCAATAGGAGTTTGGCAGTTTTGCATTTGAGAGCATACATCTGACTCTTTCACAAATGGTTCTGTTCATCCTCTCTGCGACACCGTTGTGTTGAGGTGTCTTTGGTACTGATTTTTCCAGCCTGATGCCGAAACTTCTGCAGTACTCTTCGAATGATCCTCGATACTCACCGCCATTGTCTGATCGTACACACTTCAAACGTCTGCCAGTTTCTCTCTCAACTTTTACATGAAATTGCTTGAAAACTTCCTGCACTTGATCTTTAGTTTTCAAAGCAAAGGCCCACACTTTTCTAGAGTGATCATCAATAAAAGTCACAAAGTAATGAGCACCTCCTAGTGTCTTACAACTCATTGTACAGACATCTGTGTGTATTAAATCTAGAATATTTGCCTTTCTAGATGGTGGGGAACTATGAAATGCAACTCTATGTTGTTTGCCCATAATACAATCAAAACAAGTACGTAAAGATGTACCTGTCATTCCTGGCAAGTGGTCCTTCTTGGAAAGAATTCTGAGACCCTTTTCACTCATGTGGCCGAGCCGCTTATGCCATAACTCGGTGGGAACTTCTTTCCTCATGGTATTTACTTCTTCTTTACACAGCTTGACTTCTGTGTGGTAGAGTGATGCATCTTTCTTGCCTCTGGCTACTACCAAGTTTCCTTTGGTGAGCTTCCATTTTCCTTCACCAAAGTTATTATTGTAGCCATCGTCATCAAGCATTCCGGTGGAGATCAAATTGAGGCGTATATCTGGAACATGCCTCACATCTTTCAAGAGTAACCTGTATCCAAGGTTAGTTTCTAAATAAATATTACCGATGCCGATAATTTTGGATGCATCATCATTTCCCATCCTCACTCGTCCGAAATCACCTTGCGTGTAGGCTGAGAAGAAATCTCGTCGTGAGGTGACATGGTAGGACGCACCTGAGTCAACTACCCATGTAGAGTCTTGACTTGCAAGGTTGACATAATCAGCATCTCGAACAATGACGACTTCTTCAGTGAGAGTTGCGGTGTCATTTGTTCGGGTTTCTGCTTCTGGATTTCTGGATCGTTCCGCCTTTAACTTTCGACATTCTCGAATGAAGTGTCCGGGCTTGCCGCAGTGATGACACTTCTTGTCATGCCACGATCTGGACTTCGAGCGTCCTCTTTGCTGACTTTGGTTACGAGGATATCTGCTTTTACTCCTTCCGTGCCATTCTTGCTTGCCTTGTTTTTCCATGACAAGTGCTTCAGTTTCAGGAGTATAACCATTGTCTTTTCGTCGAGACTCTTCGTTCAACATTCTGTCTTTTACCATTTCCATGGTAAGCTTGCCGCCAGGAGCTGAGTTACTAACTGACACAACTAGAGTGTCCCAACTTTTTGGTAGAGAACTCGTCAACAACAACGCTTGTAGCTCGTCATCTACGATCATCATCATAGAGTTGAGTTGATCTACAATGCCTTGGAACTCACTCATGTGTTCCGATACGCTGCTTCCATCTTTATACTTCAAATTGACTAATCGTCGTATCAGATTAGCTTTATTCTGTACGGTTGTCCTCGCATACATTGTCTCCAACTTTTGCCATAGAACGTAAGCATCGTGTTCATTAGCAAAATTTTGGAAAATGCTCTTGTCGATCCATTGTCTGATTTGAGCAGCACACTTTCGGTTCAGCACGACCCAATCAGTGTCTGTGCTAGTTGTTTTTGATGTCTTGTCATCTGTTGAAGTTGTAGTCACAGCTTCCTCCTTCGGCATTATAATCGGCTTCCACAGATCTTTAATGTATAAAAGATCCTCCATCTTCGGCTTCCAAATTGCATAATTAAATGCAGTCAACCTGATCATATTGCCTGTGTACATATTGCTTGTGCTCTCCTCCATTTGAGTCGTCAGTCAACAGGTTTCGCTGAGCTTGACACTTTTCCGACGATGAATAGTACTATATGAATAGTACTCAATGAATAGTACCCCTTGTGAATAGTACTATATGAATAGTGCCTTTGTGAATAGTGCTCCGTGAATAGTATTCTATAAATAGTATTACTATTCTAAATAGTGACGTATACGTGAATAGTAATGTATGTATGAACCGTACCTTTGCTGAAAACGACCCAGGCTCTGATACCACTTTGTTGGGAAAAACGATGGTTGTAAAGAAATAAATTCACAATCCCAGGATAATTTCCCAAACTAAAATACAACAAAGATAACACCAAAAGATTTTAGCGTGGAAAACCCTCCAAAGATGAGGTAAAAACCACGGGACCCTTAAGCCGCTTAAAGAGACTTCCACTAAAATATAATGGGATTACAAACTTCACCTTTCGGTGGATCTCTCACAAATATACAATATCTTTGTATCTTCAATTTGTGGATAAGACTTCACAAATTGGCTCACTCTTTTTCTTCTCAAAGAAACTCTCTTTGAGACTCTATAGATCTCTGAAATTAGATCTCTCCGAATGATTTTTCAAGTTGAAAATGTGGCTCTATTTATAGAGTTAATGAGGGGTAATTTCGTAATTTGTTAATTACCCACGTGATACATGCATGGCTCCCATGCATCCCACGCGACATTTCAGCCATCACTATTGACATTTCAGCCACCTCTTTTGTTCAATGTTTTTAAATATCATATGAGGTGGACCCCATCACTAGGGAGGTTCAGAACATGGTGGAGAACACCATTGACGCCATTTCGATGTTGTTGATGCTTGCTTTGATGATGCATGAATTCATCAATTATGTCTTCTACATCATGAGCTACCTCTCCCACTTGTCTTACCCAAGTCCCTACTCCATCACTTTCCTTTCTTCTATCTGCATCTTTTAAGAAAGCACTCATGCTTTCTAACTCTAGCTTCATCTCTTCAACTTCATCCAATGCATCACCTAATAATGAAGCTTTCTGGACAACAAGAGTAGTAAGTTTCTCAAGCAAGAACTGCACAGCTCCATCTGCCATTTCTGTGATCTATCACTGTTCCTAATTTTCTTTTTCTACAAGGAGATAGAAGCGAGAGAGAGAGAGAGAGAGAGAGAGAGAGAGCACTGTTGACAGGAGAAAAAGATGAACTTTCTCCTCCCGGTACATGCTTAGACTAAAATATTTTCATACTAACTATTACCATTTTATTTTTTTTCAATTTTGTGTTTAGGGTAATTTTTATTATTCTTAATCAATTTGAGACAGTCAATAATAAGTATTAAGAGCATATACAATATATTTTAATTGGAAAAAGGTTCAGTTGACTTAATTGAACATCTAATCTAATTCATAAAGAATCTTTAAAACTAATGATGTATGCACTGTAGAGGAACTAAACAAATTATATTTAATCACTACTCTTAAATTGACTTTGAAAAAGTCTTTTGTGGGAAGCAAGTCATCACCTAACGCTCTCATTCACATTAATGTTTTCTTTTTCAAAAAAAAAAAAATTATTGTCATTTCCTGCCATTCAATTGCTATAAATCACGTATTTATGTGTAACACGAGACAATCGAATGGCAGAGAATTACCTGGTGTTTTCTCTAAGTACAAAAATAAAGAAATACTTAGCATTGCTCTTAGAAAATTTCAAGGAAATATCCACTGCATCTAATTGCAGAGAAACTTCCTCACCTTGTCTGATTTGGTCAAGGTGGGCTATGACTTATAAGATGGATTTTGGACCAATACAATGATCCTCTGTGCCACCTTGCTTTGCTGTGTCCTCTATACCTGCATTTGGGTGTAAACAAGGATTCTAGTAATGGAAGTCTTCATCTTGTATTAGACCTAGTGGGCAACAGTTCTTTCCCTCTTTTGAATACTTGAAATTTAACTTTTAACATGAATTCAAGAGACATGGATTCAGTGAAGAAGTTCCAAAGATTCACTCCTAATAATGATATTTCATGCATTTTAAAAGCTTTTAAGACTCACCCGAGTTTCTTTTTCAGGGCATTATCAAGCACAGGTGGCTGTGAAATAGAATTCTTATGGTTTATCATTTCATTACATCAAGTGAAGTTCAGGTTGAATTTCTGATCTTAAGAAGTATAGGAAAATATATATATACATCAATTCAAACAAAATGGCATTAATCTATCATTAGATCATATTCCACAAAAGTTTCACAATTGAGAAGGAATCAAGCATCCATCCAATCTTGTCTATGTACAGAAAGAAAACCCAAAGAGAAAACAGATGAACTAAAATCCTGGAGACTTGCCCTACTACTCTAGTCCCTCTTCCACCACTCCAAAAGCTGTTCAGAGATGTACAAAATCAAGTCCTATCGACACGCTTGATTCCCATTTTCACAATTGGAATTGAACGACCAAGTGTAGCTTACAAAATTCACTTGGTCAATATGAGCTTCTTCTAAGTTATGTCTTAATATCTACATAAACCAAAACAATTTCTACTACATTTGTTGAATCACCAAAAGAATGCCAAGAAACCGCAGTCAGATCAGGGGTTACATTTAATATACTTTTTGTCGCTTTTGAGATATTCCTGCCCGATTGATCCTTTCATCATGCCTCTTTCTAATGCCGCCATTACTCTCCAGGAGAAGTCCATTTTCTTTATATTTGACAGACACCTTGTTATCCTCAACAATTGCAGGAAACTTGTTCCCTAAAATGTTGGTTACAATGGCATATGTGGTGTTTTCACTTCTTGGAGATGAAAGGGTCTTTCTCTCAACAGCCTCATACTGCCCACAACACCAATCTTGGATTGCTGTGTCCCTTAGCTTCTGTAAGACGAAGTCCTTGTCATGTTTGAAGCTTTGTGCAGCCACCTGCACAGTAATGAGAAAAAATTGACCACTAGGTTTTTTTTTTTTTTTTTTTTGGTTCTTTCATATCTCTCTTGAGGTCTCTTGACAATGAACAAAGTTGGAAACTCCAGTCTCCAAACAAAACCCCAAAATTGAAGAATTGCACTCAATATCAATGTATAAAGGACATTTTAGTCATGGGAAAGTAGACTACGATTTGTGGATCCCATTTTAGTGATTTCCTAGTTAAAATAAACAAGATGATAATGCAGTTATAGTAGTTCATCCTAACAAGAAGAGAAGTTTTGATTTTGTGATAATGGAGACTATTAGGCCTGTCATTGACATAACACTTCATCTTGATTCTTTATGCTAAATCAACTATATGGAACCAAAGAAACATAGAGAGGAGGAAATTAATTAGAATCTAATTTCTAACCTGGAAATTAATTGGAAGCTCAATGCTAGTGCAACGGCATCCACAACCATCACCAAACTTGAGGTTCAATGATATTTTAATTGGTCTTGACTTTAACATCTCCCTGGCATATAAGAAAAAAAAATGGTTAAAAGAAAGTGCAAGAGAACTTTAAGAAGAATACAATGTACATCCAACCTACGAATTAGCTATTAACTTAACAACACAATTTTGGTTGAATTATTACCTAACAACATTAGGCACCGGAGGCCGCGATAGGTGATCTCCTAAAGCAAAAGAAGAAGGCTAAACATCCCAAAATGATTGTTCATGCATGCATAATTAGAATATTATTGACCAATAATATTCACCTACAGGCTACATCTGCTAGGTGGGGTGAAGCTTCATAAAATGATGGGTCAAACGCATGGCAAATGAAGTTAAGAGATAGAACTTAATTGTGTACTTAAGTGCACCTCTAGGCCTCATTTCTCGAAGATAGTTCCATTAATAATAAACACACAAAATGTCTGAGAAGCTTATAAATTTCAGTGTAGGCTGCAAAACCAGTTGAAGGTACCTTTTAAGCTGAAATGGCTGCTTATCTAGGATGGCAGGCTTCAGCTCTGGCCTCTCTGGAAAGGAAACCTAAATGATGCAGATGCAGAAGTATTAAACTCTAGGTAAAATTAAAAGGTGCCAAACATAAATAAATTCAATAGATTTTTCACACACACACACGCACAAGAGAACCCATCCTACTATACTCCGGTTACAGCTCCAAACAGTAGATCAGATAAAACTCATCATAAGTTTTAAAGCAGGACCAAATAAACTTCATCATATTTGACTAATGGTAACCGAAATACTCTGGTTACAGCTAGACAAATATTCTTCCAACACATCTACTATTACTTCAAAGTTTTGATGGGGATTAGGGGGGTATATCTTTACCTCAACTGAACTGAGAAAAGGAAGGGGAGCTCTCTGTCCGTGGATGCTAGTTATTGTAAGAGTCCATTTTGTGTATCTTCTATCTGCATTGCAAGTGAAAGGGCTATGTAATACAACTATAACCATGTATCCCAGATACTTTATCAGCTCTTGTGTTTTGATTGATCCATGTGAATAGAACAAGTTTGACATGAAGAATTATAAAAGGAAGCACTGGACACTCTAAATATACAAATGAAGTGAAGATTTCTTACTTGGTCTTTGAAACATACACATGAAATTATATTAGTCAATATAAACAGCCTAAAAACCAACCAAATCCCATACATTGGCTAGTCTTTGATAGATGTCATGGCATTAATACAGATATGAAACTTTTCTCTATTGAGAATGAAACTTAATCAGAAGCAACGGCCACCAATTCTAATGGTCTACATAAAGCAGTAAATGCCACAGAACTGTGTACTGCATGGTACATACATACACATGTTATAGATCAGTGCATTAACCCAAATCACTAGTATATACATCAAAATAGAGGAAGGAAGAGAAAATACCTGCATTTCTAGATAATAGCTTAAGATTAATTTGGAGAAGATCCACATGGACAAATGGAGGAATCTGAAGTTTAAGCAAATTCATAACCCCTGCTATAACCTGTTCATAATTGAGCTAATTGTCAGGACTTGAAGAATATGAACAAGTAACCTGTGAATCAGCAGCTGATATTGACAAAATTTAGTATGACCCAATCAAAATCCATTTTGCTTTCATAGTATAGAAATTTTTTATTACAAATAAAAGTGAAATTATGAAGAAAGAAAAAGTTCACATGGTATGTTTATAAAGAGAAGTAGAACAAAGATAAAGCTAAAAGGAGCAATGCAATGTATGTTTGTAAGACTCCAATGCACAGCCTATGGACACTAGCAAACTTGAATCAGTTGTTAGAAGAAGCGTAATTGGAACATGAAGCTGGATTTTTACCATAAATAGTTACCAAGTTATTCAAGATGGTGTGTCAACAAATTCAAAATAGGGGAAGAAATTTAAGATCAATCAAAGTAGAGGCTGTATACAGCCTTTTGTTTCACAAGGCCTTTTGTTCTTTTTCCCCCCTTTTAAGTGACGCGAGAATTCAAGGAAGTGAAGTGAACAGACCTCCTATAATATTTTTTATAGGCATTAACATAATGATTGGAAGGGTGTGTACCTTGGCGTTTTGGTTGCGGTCGCTCCATTGTGACCTAAAGGTCAACGGTTCAAATTTGGAAAGAGTCTTTCCAAAATGTTGTGTACACTATCCCATCTCCAGAACTTGCAATGGCAGGAGCCTCATGCACTGGACACACCCTTTTTTCAATTAACATAATGGTTACAAGCTACAACCAGATACAACCAAAAATGGTGTATCTAGTACATAATGTTCCCACTATTGTAGAGTTTGAGGAAGGGTAAAGGTGTACAACTGTACCTCACGTTTTGGAGAGACTATTTTGGGTTCAAACTTATAAGTCTATGTAGGGGTGTTCATCGGGACCGACCAAACCAAAAAACCGAACCAAACAGATGTGATCGGTTCGGTTTGGTTCAGTTTTCGGTTTTAGGTTTGAAAAAACCGATCGATTCGGTTCGGGTTTCAGTTTACGCATTAGAAAACTGATGTAACCCGAACCAAACCAAAGTTAAGGGCAATATTGTCATTTCCAACCCTAATGTCCCTAACGATTTTGAACCCTAAGACAAAAAAAAACCCCATTTCGTATTTCACTCCGCCGCAACCGCTAACCTTGCTGCCCTAGCTCCTCCTGCGATTTCTCCATTCCTCCTGCGATTCCTTCTTGCTGCAATTTCCTCCCCTGCAATTTCTTCCTTGATTTCCCAAACCTACGATTTCTTCCTCAAACCCGCAATTTCTTCCCCAAACCCTACAATTTCTTCATTTTGCGACTTCTTTCCTATAATTTCTTCTTCTTTCCTTCCTTCCCTTCTTCGTTTCTTCTCATTTGCGCTTGCTTTTGCTTTTATTTTCAACTTTTGTTGATCGCGATTCTTGTTCTGTTTTAATCTTCTTTTGTTCATTTTCTTCACATTTGATCTTGTGAAATCCATCGGGTTTCTTCGGATTGAGTTGTGGTTTGTAGGTTTTGAAGATTGATTTGGACAAAATCGTGGTTAGGGTTTTTGGAGGGATTCGGATTTTTTGAAATCTTGATTTTAATTAGTTCTTTCTTTTCTTTGATTGGGATCATTTGATTCAATTGGAAGTTTGAAATGTTGTGGTTTTGAGAGAGTTTTGTTTTGGTTGTGTGGATGTTACGGATTTTTTGAGATTGGTGGAAATCTGATTTGGATTAGGTTTCTGCAATCTAGTTGGGTGAAATTAACCAAATCAACCCAAACCGAACAAATTTGGTTCGGTTTGTGTATTGATTCGGTTTGGTTTTGGTTTCAGAAAACCCAAACCGAGGTTTGCACACCCCTAAGTCTATGACCAACAAGGAATTGCTAGAGAATAATGAAGTTTAATCTAAAGAACGTTTTTCATTGCTGTTTTTTTAAGAAGAAGAAACAACATAAATTCATATACAATAGTGAAAAGTAATTACAAGAACTGAAGAGTACTGGTGGTACTCACAAGGGACCCAGAATTGTAATAAACCTCTTTCCCAAGTTTAATACTGTCATCAAACACACAACTATTCCTAGCCAGCCATAAATGCAATTCTACCAATTTCTTTAGACCGAATCAACAAGGCCAGAATATGAGATAGAGAAAGGATTCCTCAATGGTTACAGGCATTTTCAGTTCTCCTACGGTAAATGTATTCCACCTATCCCACACAAATCTGCTGATGTTGCATTGTAGAAGAACAAGTACAATAGATTCACCTCTTTCTGCAAAGCGCACACCAATTAGGGGAAAATAAAGGACTTGAGGTGCGCTTTTGTAGTACGTCGCATGTGCTCAACTTCCTATGAGCCACAATCCATCCTAAAACTTGGATTTTGGAAGGAACATGAGCTTTCCAATTATAGTTGATGAGTAAAATCTGGAATAGAAGGATGATCAATGAGATATTCAAAAAAGGATTTTGTAGAGAAAGATCCAGAAGAGGATAGTGACCGTAGGAAGTTATCAAGATGATTTGGGGAAAATGTGATGTGTTCATCATCACTCTTGAAGCCGTGATTTTATATGCACTGCTTCTATTTCTGTTATTATGGCTTTGAATCCAACAACCGTAGCTACCTCAATTTAGCATCAGATCTGTAACTTGGGTTATTCATGATTCCAGCAAATGCTCAGCACTAAATATAGCTGCCACAGATTCAAAATAACGAAGCAAAACACACCTTTGATTCCCAAGACAAAAACTTGAATCTTTGATTACACATTACACCATTTGCCAAAAACATTGAGAATGTTATGGAGTCCATGAATTTAAGGAAGATACTTCATGCTTATCTTATGAAATTATTACCAATCAACCATACGAAACTGCTAACAAGAATGAGACCCAAATGATCTTGAATTCATGAAAGCTTGATACAAGTGACATCAAATGCTGAAGAAAATGTACCTTATCCACAAGCCCATGGATTACAAAACTTGCTTTCTTGTCCTTTGGAGTTTGCTGATCAAAACAGAAATTTTCACAGTTATCAGCCAAAAAGGGGAACTATTTCCAAAGGCATGAAATGTCTAGAGTCACATTACTGCAGTAAAAGGTTTGCAACAAGTTCATCACATATAATGCAAATGAATTTGTTAGTGGAAAAAATAAAACAATAAATAAGGAATGAAAATGGAGGAAACTGAGTATTACAGTAAGAGACTTCTAAATATATGCAAATGCAAATACAACTCAACCAAGCCTTTCCCCAACTATATGGGATCAGCATATACAAATGCAAATAAGAGCACAAAAAGGCCTTGAGATACTCTACAAAGATAATATCATAATTCGTACCTGCAGATTGACAATTACTATCTTTCCTCCACCTCGGATAGATTTTAATGGTAGATTGCATGCAGGAGTGATCTGCAAACTGCACCAAATAGTCAAGAGAGTGATCCAAGCAGATGGGGCGAAAAAGGAACATATCATTAACTAAGCAGGGACCAAGAAACATGATTGATTCATAAAGAAAGCAAGCGCCAAAAGAAAGGAACTGATTCTGTTTAACTGGTATATGAAAAAGGAAAATGCTAACTCTTTCTCCACTTTAACTGATTCTGTTCTAGTAGACCAGCTCAACTCAACAAAGCCTTTTTTCCAACTAGGTGGGGCCAACTCTTTCTCCACTATGCGATATCAAAGGCTAAGTCAATACGCTATATTACAAGAGTTGTGACACCCATGCCATTAAATTTGTGTTCTCAAGGTAAGTTTCATTTAATACTAAAACAAAAACCCAAAACAAACAAGAAACAATTTATTTAATTTTACACGACAACATTACAAGACAAAACTTGATATAATCCAACAAGTCCAAGAAAAAAACTTCAATGTAGCATGCCAATCATGCCAAGATAACTTCAAGTTATAATATAGAAGAACATTATAGTCTACCTTGTTCCTAAACATAGTACAATATCAGCCGTTTTACAGTGTTTCTCCGCTAAATCCATCTCCTTTGTAGGCAAGGCGTCCTACAAACAAAGCAATACATCATATCAAAATTATTCAAGGTAATCATTACCCCAACCATCCTATCAATCCACCTTTTTTGAACATTATTCTTGTGTCCCAGCTTCAAAACCACTGATGATAATTTGGTTATAATGGCTTTGAGCTCAAGAGATAGTTGCTAAAACAAGGAATTACTTGCCTCCCAATCAAGAACTGTGTCCCTGAGTTTTGCACCACACTTTTCATCTGAACAACGTCTAGATGTTTCCTTCATTCCAATGGTCTCCACTTCAAAATCCCGTAAATACCTAAGTGAAGTGCATTAGATACTAAAAGGTGAGAAATAGGGTATTTCTAATTTATCTACTTCAAGAAGGTTATCAGACTTCAATCACTGTGATAATATCACCAATTTTAGTTAAATGTTTAAATCTTACTCAGCTCCACAAGAAGGGCAAAGCTCCCTAAATGAATTCCCATGCAATTCTGCAAGTTTCTCCCTTGGAATCCCAGATCGTAGATGGAGACTATCCACATTCTGACAAGAATCGTTTTTAGAAACTTTGTTGAATAATGATCCAAATGCATGACATATAACTACACAAATAGCATCAATTGGAGATAAACAATTAAGATGATTTTAACACATACAACAAAAACCATTAAGTGAGCTAACTAGGAAGAATGACATATTAAGTGTTTAATAGGAATGATAGAGAGAGAAAGACCTAAACTATATATATATATATATATATATATATATAGAGAGAGAGAGAGAGAGAGAGAGAGAGAGAGAAATAACAACTTGTAATACAATTATAGACTTGGCCATAGATAGAGCAAAGTGAATGAAGCAGATTCGTACAATCAACTCCATGTAGTAGGAAAAAGGCTATATGGAGAAGTTAAGTTGTCGACCTTCATTCCTTCTAACTGGGATGATAATACAAACTCAATGAAAATTAGTTAAGATTTACCAAATGATGAAAGTAGACATCACATGCATGTCATTTGATAGTCAACATAAAGGCTCTGAGAGGCTAGATGCTATTTTGTAAACTTTGGACAATGAAATTATCTTGATCATATCAAATTTTATTTTTTAGCCTGCTGAAGAAAAGGCTTTATTATGGATCATTAATCTCATAAATTTTTCATAAGTCAACATTAGTTAATTTTAGCCAGAGGCATGAAGAAAAACAAATTTAAAAATATATATATATATGTAACACTAAATCCTTATTCAAAAATTATAACCAAGGTTTTATAAAAAAGAAAAATAGAAGCAAAATACAAAAGAAAAAGAAAAAAGGGGGAAGGAGGGAGCCACCATACCTGACTGATGACAAACTTCAAGATACCAACTCTCTCTAGCTCAACTAAAGCCATATGAGTTAAACTTGGCATGGCACGGTGAAAGGGTAAAGATGCTTCAGGCACACCTTTGCCTTCATGCTGCAATTTAAAGAGAATAATGACAAGTAAATATTTACAAGGAGGGAACTATTTAATTAGAAGATATTATACGTATAAATTTATATGTCAAAACAAGTCATGCATGGTTAGCCAGATCGAGAGATTTTACATTTTTTTCAGGTTAAACATGGGGCTAACTACTGAGGCATATAAAAAGATACACAAGGTGAAAATATAGCAGGCATTGCAGCAAAGAGTAGGTTCACTCTACATTGGGATTTCAAGATCATAATATCCCTCTTCTTTTTTTTGGATAAAGAGAGATGGGTCGACCTAGTCCACCTTTTTTATCTTGTTTTGGCTATGCCCAAGGGCTAATTAGGAGATTGTGAGTTCTTCCCTCAACCTCCACCAAAACTTGTATTCATGTTTTTCTTTCATTTGGATTAAATTTCTTGGCTTATTAGGAAAGAAAGGGGGCGTGACTGTAAGTAATACCCTGTATTTCACAAAAAGAAAAAAAAAATTACTATTTGGGCAACGCCTGAACGTTCAGGCGCATGACAGAATGTTCAGGCGCATGCCAGAACGTTCTGGCATGCGCCTGAACGTTACTCCAAGTGCGAAATCTAACTTCTTAAGGGAGGTTGCGAGTTCGACTTGGGGGGAGGCCCTGCACTATTCATGAATAATGTCGGACAAATGATCCCGTGTACAAGAGACGTCCTTGTGTGGCGGTGGTTGTACCGGGATGGGACAATATTATGGATCTATAATGACTGACGTTCGCCCTAAGGGGGTGCGCCCACACCTGGGTAGGGGGCACGCTGTGCAACCCAGTGTGTGACACTGTAGGACTATATGCTACAAAAGATAGGCTCAGAAACAAAATAAAGACTTAATATATGGATTTCGTTTTTTCCACACGGCTTGTTATTTGATTTTGGTTAGTGAATCATTGATAGGTTTATCTGCAAGTTGAATATCCCTTTATATTCCTTGTAGCAATAGAAGACTTAGAGAAATTAGCACGTACAAGCTGAGGGTAGTCCAAGCAATTTTAGTTCAATGTGGAAAACTCCATCCTAAGTAGTTGCTTTTGTTCATACTGCTAATCTAGATTCTAAACCAAAGATCACTAATCAACGTTTTCTTTCCTTGGGAATGTGTACAGAACACAATCTTGGCAATCTCTATTCTGTGTGAAAATCCAAAAGGAACCTAAAAAATTTTATAATTGTCACTTTCTTTAACTAACCAATCTTTGATGATTTATAAAATTTGTTCATTTGTACCCATCTGGGCAATGACGTGGTGGAGATTGGGGTGCATCGTAAACCAGGACATCCTATTTTCAAAACCCACTTGGAGGACTTTTAGACTTTTAGTGCAATCTCTTAAGAGATGTTTTGGGACACGGATGGCTACTAGGGGCATCTCCCGCTCAAGTGACCAGGGGCCCATTGGATTAATCCAAAGGTGGTGTCCAGGTGTGAGAGTTGTGAGCCTTGTGGCCTACTTAACCGGATACCCAAGTTTATTAGAAAAAAATGTTTCATTTATATTTCCTCACTTGATCCATTAAGTATTGTTATTCTAGAGGAACACTTTGAAGATTGCCGACATTTGTTGGGTGTTGAGTCCTGTAAAAGGGTTGCAACAGTCAGAAAGATTCATGTGGTGGTAATGAGCATTAGGTCGGGACTCTACCAAGCCTGTATTTGCATGACTATATTGTTGAGGATTACGATGTTTAATATCTTTAGAGCTGTTTCCATTTTCCCTCATTTTTTTTATGTAGATCTCCTCCATTTCCAAGTGGGCTTCATCACTGAAAGTGGACTTAGTGATCCTAGATGTCTTATCTCATTCAATAAATCATAATGCTCAATTTGCAAATTTGTTAGTCAACCATTTTCACCTGAAGTGTCCAAACTCCTTTGGGACCTCGAAAATCAGGTATACCACACGAAGTTGATATGCCCGCACCTGTAAATGCAACCAGATGTTTACTCTGCAAATGTAGCAAACAACTCAACAAGGTTAAGCATGGTAGAATCAAACCGTACATACTCTTCAAAATGAAGAAAAATATAAATAATAGGTGGGTTTTAAAAGTATTGACCTTTGCAATCATCATAGCAAGCTCTTCAATCTGCCATTGCACCAAGTTAGCCAGATCAAAATTAACAAAACTAACTTCTTTTAATAAAAGTACAAAAAACAATTTTGCAGGGCAACTTTAAAGTTTAAATATTGGTCCCAAAAGGCTTCATTGTGAGTTTGTAAGTATTCTCATTATATATAACACCAAATGGTAGCAATAGCAACCACCCTCAAAACCTAACACTAACAATAACGAGTAATAAAGATGTTGTTGAAGGTACAATTTTCTCTTTTTTTTCACAAGAAAACTTGATGCTGAAGAACTTCGACCACAAAACGGTAAATTAGCCCCAAAAACAACGAGCACGGAAGTAAAATGAATACCTACAGAAAACAATGCCATATAAAAACGTTTAAAACTTACCTCTTGATGTTTTTCATATAATTACAGATGTCTTTTTGAATTGGAACATCTACCTCCTTTATCACAAAGGACCCATTTCAAATAAAACCCTTTCTCATGCTTTTTTTTTTCATTATATAATGCCTTTTACCACAGGAACCTCATTCCAATCTTGACTCAATCTAATGTTCAAATGATGTAACATAGACAGAACTACTAATAGACGCATGCACTCCTTTCACTAAACACATGATTCTTTTACAATGCTTACTTAATAAAACTAGTTCACAGTTCAAACAACACCACATGCTCATTCACAATTCACACCTGCATTCTAAGCAATTTTTGTAGGTTTTTATTATTAGAACTTTCAAAGAATACCCATTTGAAGAGTTAGAAAGAAAAAAGGGGCAAAATCAAAATGAAACCAAACCAACAAAACACCAAACCAACAACCCATTTGAGAAACACAGAGAATGAGGATTAGAAAGAAGAAAAGAAACCACCTTTTGTTGCAAAACATTAGGTGAGTCGAAAATCTCAGTCATTCCAACTGTTCCAACGTCTTCTTTGTAAGACAGCTTCTCTGCATAACCCAGAGACATGGTGGTTTCTCAGAGAATTGAAAAAAAAAAAAAAAACCCTTTATTTCTTCTTCTCTTGAACAGCTCAAAGAACCATGGAAGAGGAAGAGCTTTGCCTCTGAAGGACAAAATACAAACCAGAGCAGCATTTTTCTTTTTTTGTAGAGCCCAAGAAAATAAAAAAGAATCTGCCTATTGCAACAAAATTGGAAATATTTCCTTGATTGAATCAAATGACATAAATACCCATGCTTAATGCTTTTACAAAAAAAAAAAAAAAAAATGCTTTTACCAGTGTAGCAACTCTTCAGCTGTCCACCCTGCCCATGACTCATCACCTCTCATTTCTTCTCATTTATAACCCTGACATTTTTTCTATTGCCATTTATTAGTTGTCTTAGTTGAAATATTGGGATTTAACTTTTAAATTTTGTTATAATTATAAAGAGAAAAATTTAGGACATTAAAAATAAATAGACCTTTTTAGTTTCTTACGCTGTCTCCGTTCTTCTTTGAGAGAGACTAATCTGTATTTGAGTAATACATAGACATTAGGCGATTTTTTCCAAATATATGCTACTAAGGTTAGCACGAGTTTCGATTCTTAAACTTTTATTCCTTAATCATCTTTAGCACATACAACCGACTATTTATGTTACATCTTATTGGCTAATAGACCCTTTTAATACACGGTAAAGATAAATACTTATATTAGTCTATACTTAGGCTATAGCCCATATAGCTATTTTGCCAAAAATACTTATATTAGTATTAGCCCACCTGCACAGATAAATATTTTATATAAAAAAAAACCCTTTTTTATCCTTTTTCTCTTAATACCCAACCTTTTTTTTTGCCAAAAATACCTATTCCCAGTAGCCCACACCCCCTCTCTCTCTCTTATATAAATATATGATTTTTTTCTTTTTTTTTAATTTGGCTCCCTCTCTCCACATTTTTCTAAATTTGGCTCTCTCTTTTTCTCCTTCCCTCTTGTGACGATGAAGTTGTTATAAATATATGAAACTATACATTTCTCTCTCTTTTTCTAAATTTGGGTCTCTTTCTCTTTACATTTATATTTGAATACTAACAACAAAATATCTTTTTCTTTCTATAAAAATGATAAATAATTGTTTTTTTTAATTTTATTATTTGCATTATAACCTAAGTCTTGAATAAAGATAAAGTATATTAAATATTAGTCTATCAAATTATATAAGAAATTAAAATAATCTGGTTAAATAAAAAAAATTATTAAAATTATTAATTTATTAAAAACTAATATTCAATAAATTATAATCACAATCAAATAAAAGATTTTACATATAAACATCAAAAAATACAATCTTTTAAATTTGTCACTCATGCATTGATTTACAGCGTTGAAGATAAGGTTGTCAAATAGTTTTCAAAAAATTTAGTTGGACCTTTTTTTTGTCATAATATTTAGTTGGATTCAAAATAACTACACATATTTATCATTTGGATATCAATAATTTACATATCTTAAAGTGTACAATAAATGATTTAATAGATATATATATATATATATAGTTGTACATGTAATTATAAATTTTTACATATCTTAATCAATAAATTATTTTAATACCATTAATTTTTTTTTTTAAATTTAGTCCACCTTACATAAAATTTTTATTTACGCCTGTGCATATATATATTCCCCTGCTAATTAGTTGTGCACAACTCGATGATTGGATAGACCAAGAGCACCTATGTTACTATTATGTTCAGTTCTTCGTCGCCAATATCACTTTAAGGATGATATAGGTAATAAAAACGTTGAAGAAGAATTTGATTTAAACACTAACATAGCTTAGTTATTTTTTTCGTGGACATAATAATTTGTGTAACCATGCCCATGATACTTTTATATATTGCTTGATCATTCATTCATAGCATGCAAATGGATTGAAAGTGTCTACATTTTTCTTGGAGTATCTAGAAATTCTTAAATATTTAAAATTTGTTGATCACCAGCCTTATTTATCATGGATAGAAGATTTTTTTTTTCAGTCTAAAATTTTATATATTTTTTTATCAATATGTAGTATTTATTACATGAGATTACATATATACAAATCATTTAGGGTCAATGGATCAACCATTAGGTCATTACCAAATATTAATACGAGAAATAAATAGCCATACAAAGGCCTAATAGGACTGCAACGAGACTCTAACCGACCACAACTTTTCATTTTATACAAGACTGAGGACAATTGAACGTGTAAATTGTATATAACTGATGTATAATATATTTTAGCATGTTTTTTATTTTTATTTTTTTATTTAAGTTTATTTTTCTTTAGAGAAGTTTTATTTTGGTATATTTAATTTTTAGTAGTGTTGTAGATAGTTTTTAAAATTTGTTTATATTATTTAAGTGTATTAAAAATGTCTAAATAGAGTTCTAATAGGATTAAAAAGTTTTTTTTTATATTATAGATAGGTTAGAAAAGTTATTTTTAGGTGTTTTAGGTAGTTTAAAACTTAGTTTAGAGGAGTTATCTATATAAAGAGCTCTAATTACGAAATTTAAAAGATTAAGATCAATTATTATTATTATTTTTAATAATCTATTTAATACAATTTAGTTTGGTTTATTTTTGAGTATTTTTGTTTTTCCTTTCACGACGAATCTACATCAATTACACTCACCATATATAGACTCACATGGATTGTGATGCCCTAGAAATCATTTCATCTGGCTCATAACTCATTTGCATTTAGCTCGAACTTTGTGTGTTTGCTTGATAATGTGTATTAGTTGTGTATACATATTTATTATGAAGTTTTATTAAATTCTAATTGAACTAGCGAAATACCCTAATGGCACTTACGTGAGAATAGTTCATTTTGGATGAACCTAAAAATTGGCCTAATGTCACATACGTGAGAATAGTTCATGTAGGATAAACCTGAAAATTGGCCTATTGTCACACTCTAATGGCACTTACGTGAGAATAGTTCATTTTGGATGAACCTAAAAATTGGCATAATGTCACATATGTGAGAATAGTTCATGTAGGATAAACCTGAAAATTGGCCTATTGTCACACGCGTGAGAATAAACAAATTTTGGCAGATTTTGAATTGTAGGCCCAAAATTGTGTATTTATGCAACCAACACCCAAAATTAGCTCACTTGCACGTTTTTGAGCTTAAAAAAGAGGGGAAAGAGGAGTGGAGAAAAAGTGGATAAACTTGGGGTTTTTAGAGATTTCTTGCTCAAATCTCACCCAAGGTATGTGAAATTTCCCATTTTCTTCCTAGAATCTCTTTGTAGTTGTATAAACAAGCTTTATTTTGACCTAAGGAAGGGTATGAACCACGGATTTGAAGTGACCCTAACCTAGGGTTGGCTAATTTTCACCTTCTTTGGCTTGTTTATGGTGGAATTTACCCTCTATGACCTAGATCTATACTTATAATGCATTTTGCATGCACTTTACCACGTTTTTGGTGGTGCAACATATTAGGGTTTTGTTGGAAACCCTTAGGGTTGTGGTGTATAGATTTGAGTTCCTTGGTTGATTTATAACCCAATAACACCATTTTTTCCAATTTCTAGAAAGAAATTGGAGTGGTTATGTATAATGGCCTAAACCCTAGAAAATGAACTTAGGGTTTTCCTTTGGACTTGCATGTCAAGTACGTTAAATAAATGGTTGATTCTAGTTGATTGATAGTGGTGTTCAGTATTTTCACCTATTGGAAACCTTAGTTGCAGTGTAAAATCGGCCTAGGTCTTGATTTTGAGATTTTGCTCAAAATTGGGGTTTTTGACCTAAACCAAGTCAATTGATTAAATTGACTTGGGAATTGTCTAATTGAACCCAAATTGAGTAAAATCATGGATTTATAATGTTTGAACCTATGTTAGAATTATATGACTTAGTGCAATTCGACTCTATGCCTACTATAGAGATTTTTTTCCCAAATTGGGACATATGCCATGTATTGATTTGAATTGAAAAATTGACTTGATTATGATCAATCTTGCATGGTTTTGAATGGTTTGGACTTGTGTTGAAATTGAATGACCTAGACTATGTATGTCTTAGGTTTTGGGAATTAGTCTTGTATATGGATTAATACGGATGTCGAGGTTGATCATGAGAAGGGAAATTCATGATGGGGATTAGATGCACATGGACTTGTTGGATTAGGAATTGATCGTGATTAGTGTGTCTATGTATGGATGATCATAGTAATTGATGTATGTGCATGAATCTATGGTTTACAAGATCTTAAATTGCATTGGAATGTGTGTCAGTCCGTGTGTGGATGGCTTTGCGTGCGTGGCATTGGTTGTGAGTAGTTGTTCATTTTGTTTATCACTTGTGTCATCACATTATATTTATATGTTGAAAGTCATGAATATCATTATGAAAATGCATGTGTTTAATATGATTTGAAATGACATGCATTGAGACTCTAAAAGGTTTGACATGTTGTCAAGCTAAGTTGTCACTTGATATTGAGTATCTAAAAGGCTTGAGTAATTACCAAGCTAACTTGTCTCTAGAAGTGGAATTGACATACCCCAATCAAGGGAGGATCATTGCACTTGCGAGTGAATGATCTCTATGTCAGTTGTACCGCAATTAAGGAAGGATCATAAGTTGGTTTCTACAGCAGGAAAATAATGTAGCAAAGTGAAATTGACATACCCCACAAGGGAGGATCATGTCACTTACGAGTGAATGATCTTTATGTCAGTTGTACCCCAATAAGGAAGGGCCATGTTGGTTTCTACAACAGGGGAAATGAGATGGAAAATGAATAGATTTGAAATGCATGAAAATGGTTAAATGCTTGTTTTACTGTGTGTTTTATATTTCACATACTTATGAGCATAATTTCATGCACGTGGATATATGATTTTTATTGATGTATGAATGAAGGCACTACTGGGCACCGTTGGCTCACACTCTCACTATTTTTTCAGGTTCTATTGATAAAGGTAAGGGCAAGGGTATTACATTTGTTTGAGGACCTAGCCATTCTCAAAGCTAGGAATTTCTTAATGTGAGTCTAGAGGACTCTTATGTATGGTTGAATGTCCTTAATTACATATGTGTAGGGTTTTACTTATTTTGATACATATGTAATTAATATAACACTTGTTAAACTTAAATGATGAGGAGTGTTGGATTATGATTGTATATTGGCCATTGGCCTTGGACTTGATGATGATAAGTCTAGGCATGTTGCCTTAAGACTATTTTGGTTGATTTTGGAGACCATTATGATTATTGTCTTATATGCTTTGGAAGATCATATATATTCTTGATTTATGGGGATGTGCATGTCTTTAATATTAGAATTGTTAAGTCTACCAAGTGTTGGATGTGATTTAAAAAATAATAATTTTTGGGGACTCTAAGTCTGATTGAGGCTTGTAAGGTCCCAATCATTTCATGAGATGATTTGAGGTAGTCGTGGATGCACGCCAGGGGTCCCACTCAGGGCTTTTCGCACACCGATCCTTGAAGAATGACGGTATGGGGTGTGGGGTCGTCACATGGATACTAAACATGATTTGCCTTTTTTTTTTTTTAACAAAATCAAGAGGTGTCCTCACTAGTTTACATAAACTTCAACTAATTCTCATAGGGAGCACAACCCCACCCATAAGAATTGTGTGGAAGACTTTATCTTGAGATCTCAAATTTGTAAGTTAAATGGCCAGACTACTCGAATAACCTTGTGTTATATTTTGAGAATGTAATGAAATCTTTCAGGAGAATTCTTTTTTATCTTATAGAAATATTAAAGAAAATCTTCATAAATTTGCTGCCTTTCAAAAAAGACAGAATTACATGAATCTTCATAAATATATATTTCCTATGTATATATATGGACAAAACACCTTCCTTATCCAATTGTCTTCTTGAGTATCCCATTCTTTTTAATATAACAGTGTATATTGATCAATGACAATATTTTTAAAGTTATAAATTAGTTAAAGTGCACAAAAGCTGATCAATACCACCCTAAAAGTTAGGCTCGATTAGGTCAATAATCGTGACACTATGGTGAAGACTAGAGTTCGAGTTGCATTAGTGACCTTTGGTGAAATAGATAGAATTACATGAATCTTCATAAATATATATTTCCTTTGTATATATATATATATATATATATATGAACAAAACACCTTCCTTATCCAATTGTCTTCTTGAGTATCTTATTTTTTTAATACAATAGTGTATATTGATCAATGACTTTGATCTTCAGTGAAATAGACATCTCAATGGCACCCTGCCTATGTATTGGTCAGCTCCTCACCTATTGTAGAACTCGAAGAAACTCACCCATACATGTGTTTAATCAGTGGGGATATGTTATTAACTTTAACTTTTGGGTCAAACGATTTTTAATATAGTATCAGAGTCTTGGTTCGTTTTGTAAGAGATCCTATGTCAAAATTCCATTGTTGGTATTTGAAGGTTCCCTCATTTATATGCGGAAAATGTTAAAGTGACATTCATAAAATGCATTATTAGATTGTCTCAAATCAACTACCAATACATAATTCAATGTGATCTAATGATATATAAAGGTGATGTATACTATAGATATACAAAATGAATGTCAATATTGTAGCATTACTCTTTATATAATTGATAATTGTTTATTCGTTTCTCTTTTTCGGCTCTCTACATGCAAGATAAGGTTGTTTGTGAGAAGAAATATTAATAATAATTTGATATACATTGTTAAGCCTTCATTTATCAGCTATAACTTTTATATTAGAATAAGTCTCTTGAATTTGAATTACATTTTACATTTCTAAAAGTCATCTTGATTTTACCTCCCATTTTTTAATATTATTTTATAATTTATATACATAAATTTAAAGCGAGCACCTACACTGAATCATCTGCCTTGCTGGACTTTCTGCGGTCATGTGCTTTCGTAAGCGTACGTAGGTTTGTGCAACGTCCTTATCTGACAACCAGGTGCCCGGAAATAGGAGAACCACGTGGCGCAATTCACTTGGCATCTTTTAACGAAATCGAGTTCTCGTTTTCTTAAAGGATTTTTCAGGGGCTGCGCAATGGAAACTGTGGCCCAGATTAACGTCTGAGAAAACGGTGTTTTTCGCGCAAAATATCTGATTGGATTCAACGTTCAACGTTCAAATTTTACAGAATTTCCGCGCCACGGACGTGTTTCATACTGATTCGTTTGCGCTTTAAATTCTAGGGTTTGGTTTGTTGTTCAATTCACACTTTTTATAGACACAGATGATCAGAGCTCCCTTTAGAGCTTCGCTGTTGATCTGCTGCTTTAAGTCAAAATATTTCTGTGTTTCTGCGAATCAAAGTTCAGCTTTTACTTACTTTTGAAACACACTAGAGTTGTGAACAAGTGTTGTTTCAGTACTCTCTGCTCGGTTTTCAGCATTTCTTGAGGTACATCCATTGTTTTACAGAGATTATTTTGTTAAGTACTGAGTTTATGAGGTGAAAAATGCGAACTTGTTCTTTGGTGGATGTTAATTTGTATGAAATTCGAATTTGTAGTGGAAATTGGAGTTGATATCTGTTTTAATTTGATTATATGGTTTGGATAACTTTTGTGAATGCTTGGTTTTGGAATTAATGTATAATTTCTCTAAAGTGAAGGAGAAAATGCCATGATTGTTAGAAATTGTTCATAGATGAGAGAGAACTTTTTTACTTGATTCATGCATTACATGGGAAATGTAAGTTCAGTATATATATACTTAATTTTTTTTTCAGGTGTCAAGGTTGGAGTTGCAAGCCCAGCTAACATAAAATCCATGTCAATTTCTGCCAGTTCATCGACAGTTGCAGACCAAATGTTGACTGAAAATGGAGGTCAACAAGTTGAATTACTTAATGCATCGAATGATGAACATGGAGGTGTTATTGTAGAGATGAAGGAACCTATGGATTCTGAGGTCTTTGCTTCCTCACTAAAAGCGTCGATGTTGCATTGGAAAAAAGAGGTACTCTTCCAATGTTCCCTGTTTTTTGTTTTAATTCAAATTGTTCATGCCTGATCATCTGATTTACTACTTTTACCCGCTACAGGGAGCTTGACTGGCTCCTTTTGTGCTTCTTGGGTAATGGGCATTTGTTATGAACATTTAGTTCATGCATCGATTAGTTCACTGTATGCTCACGGGGGACAAGATTATGGCCTCTAAATGATATTCTGCCATATAAGAGTTTTATTGTGTAGAGAGAGGCCTCCCAACTTAGTGTACAACACGGAAAAGAAGAGAGAAAAACTAGTGCTCATGCTATCTTGTTGTCTAGAGGCTTAGTGGTTGGTGCAATAGTAAGGTTGCTGTATTATGACCTGTTAAATAGTGAATCCGTAGATTGCTATAAATATAAATTTGAGGAGATTTTATACCAATATTGGAAATATTATGATATAAGTTGCAGAATGGCGCCTTCCGTACCTGGTTGTGGGATCGGATAAATACCATTTTGAAAATTAATCTTGCACCTACATAGTTATGGAGCAATTTAAGGTATCTATTGGTTAGCTGTTAAGATGGTCTACCAACGTCACTTTTGTGGATGTGGTGGTGCATGTGCTGGGGATGGGTTTTTCCCAAAAGATATCCAATGTATAAAATATTACATATAAGTGAAGTTATGCATCCTCTGCCTATCTTTTCTCCAGGTTTGTTTATGGTTGTGGCTTGCTAGTTCTTGGATGTTTTGTTTTTGAAGTATGGAGTTTGATCATTCTTGTCTTTATGCGTGATTAATTTGATCATATGTTTTTCCAGGGAAAAAGAGGGGTGTGGATTAAACTGCCTATTGAACTTGCTAATCTCGTTGAACCTGCAGTGAAGGTATTAGTCTTTGGTAATCTTGTGCTTTTTTTTTTCATCTTAAAGGATCCACAGTAGTTTTAAAATTCTCTGAAATGTTGTATTTATTTTATGTTTTTTTCTGTTTCACTGTTGTCTATAACCGTTTGTCTCATGTACCCACAGGAGGGATTTTGGTACCACCATGCCGAGCCAAAATACTTGATGCTAGTGTATTGGATTCCTGAAACTGTTAATACTCTTCCTGCTAATGCTACACACCGAGTGGGCATCGGTGCATTTGTGATGAATGACAAAAGAGAGGTAATTTATCTTCAGTTTCCATAAACCTTCGAAATAATAGTGGTTGTCTTGTACCCCGAAGAAGAACTCTCAACCCAGAGCAGGAGATCTTCTTTTCCCTGGATGAGAATTTCTGGACAAATCACTGGACCAAGTGATCGAAACTGCCTTATGGGTAGTGTTCTTTTACATGTTTAATAGGCTATACCAATCTTTGAGCAGTTCTTTACATTTTTATGGGATATATTAATCCTTCAGCAAAATGAGCTGATCCGGGAAATAGTTGAGCAGGATCCATCTTGGTTTTTCACCACAGGAGGCATGGAGAACTTCTGTTCATACTCTTGTGTCATTTTACTTATGTAAATACTGAATTTGGTTTGTGTCTTTGATACACATTATTTGCCTCTTCCTCTTTATGCTTGACTAGTCTGGCATTCCTCTATGTTATTGGAAGATCTACTGCAATATATCTCTGAGTGTATTTCTATCTTACGGACCTTTTTATGGTTGTTGTGCCATATACTTCGAAAGATCTCTTAGTATGTTTGCTACTTCACTAACCTTGTGTTTGCTCATTGGTTGGCATGCAACTTCTTATGTCTCATAGGTTCTGGTAGTTCAGGAAAAGAGTGGAAAGTTCCGGGGCACGGGTGTGTGGAAGTTCCCTACTGGAGTTGTTGATCAAGTATACCCCTCCGAAATGAAATGAAAATGTTTTCATTTGTTTAAGGAATGATCATGTATTTTTCATCTTTTAATGGGTTCTTTTCTCTACAGGGTGAGGACATTTTTATGGGAGCAATCAGGGAAGTGAAAGAAGAGACAGGAGTATGTTACAATTTCTAGTCAACTGCAAGTTTGCATACATTTGGATCTTATTAGTCAGGTTAGATGTTTAACTTCTTACTAAGATTTTTACTATTCTGATGTGGCAGATTGACACAGAATTTGTTGAAGTACTGGCATTCAGGTGAGTTCTTTTTTCACTTAACTCTGCACAACGAAGCCTTACTTGGATTGCCTGCATAACTAATATTTTCTCATACATATTTGCTACCTACTGGTGGTGATGAATTATCATCTTTCTTAAAACCTTTTTAACTTTTAATAATGTAATCCTACCAATATACCTTCAATCTCTAATATCACTATTGCCACAAATCTCTTTATAAACTAGTTTTCCTATCTTTTCTCGTTAAATTCTTAGGCTATATTTGGTATACAATTTAAAAATAGTTTTCAAAAAATGAAATAGGATCTCATTTTTAATTGATTTATAATTTTTGAAAACATAATTGGTATCATATTCCAAAAAATATATTACACATTGCTATCATGATTAATAATAAGCCTAAAGCATAGTTGAGAAGAAGCTCTAAATTAGGATGATAGCAATCATGATCTTTAGAATTAGGTGTATTATATATACATTGCTATCTTATGTTTGCAGGTGCATTGAGAGATACTAGGGTGCCATTGTCATTGTTCATCTAAAAATTGAATGTCAAGGGATATAGAAGGAAATACCTTCTACCATAGGATCTATATGACTCCTCTTTCTTTCTTTTCTTTTTTTTTTTTTCGTGTGTGTGTCCGCAGGCAAAGTCACATGTCATTCTTTGACAAATCAGACTTATTCTTTGTGTGCATGTTACGCCCTCTTTCCTTCGACATCCAAAAGCAAGATTTAGAAATTGAAGAAGCTGAGGTAACTCCTTGCTATGACATTTTTATACTGTTCAAACACAATAAGCATTTGGCATGGCAACCCTTAATTACAGCTCTTTGCATCTCCCTAATAGTGCCTTATCTGCTAAAACTCTTCTTAAAATGACTTTAAGTAGATTCTAAATTAATTAACCTTCCTTTTCTGTGTGTTTATTGGGTTTGGCCTCATCTGGCGAAATTGTATGATGCTTTTATTCTTATGTCATGTATGAGTAGAAGACGTTAACTGTAAATTGTCAAGACAACATTCATAACTCATATTTTGGGTGTATGCTTTTTTTCTTTTTTGCCTTTTTCAGTGGATGCCAATTGAAGAATTCGCAGCCCAGCCATTTATGCAAAGAGATGGGCTTCCTTTTAAGTACATGATCGATATTTGCTTTGCAAAGATAGATAAAGGATATGCAGGTTTTACTCCAGTGACTACAACATCTGCTTTTTCTACTCATTCAGCCTACATGTACATGAACTGCCATGATCTGAATCAATTGCCAAGTTCTGGTAATTAGTCCTAAAAAGGAACCAGTCTTGAGCAATATTTGTTGCAACATTTTCCATATATAATTCAATTTGGCATCGTCCTATTAGTTTCTTGCATTTTTGGTGGGCAGTATAGGATATGATTATTTTTATAGAATTGAATTAGACCCGATGGGATTAAACAATTAAAAAATTTAAAAATGAAAAAATTAATAAAAAAAATGTAAAATTTATTATCATGCGATAAAAATAATCTCATTTTTTTTGTCATCATTATTTTATTCCATTACAATTACATAAAAATGAGGATGAGATTATTTTTTATCTCGTCTTGGTCGGCAGCTAAATATGGGTTTTGAATTAAAAAAAGTCTTATCTTATCTAATTTTGCGCACTAAATGAGCCCTAAAAGCATTGTATGCAATTAATTGTTTCTATTGCACGATAAATGAGTGAATATATTATAAGACAAGTTAGGGTTATAGTTTATTAGTTTTGCTAGCAAACAATATGCATGTGTGCAAGTCTTTAGCGCACTTCCCCTTTTCACAAGCGGAGAAGGTACCTTGAAGTCCTTTTTACCAAGGTAATAAATAGGATTGCTATAGTTGTTAGTTCTCAATGGTTTTGTTGTGGGTTTGTGGCTTTTGTTGTTTGAGACCTATGTGCCCTTTTTTACGAGTATTATGTCTTCTGTAAGGCTTATGGGCTTACTTTATTTATATGGCTCCTACGAGGATTATTAGTTGTCCCTATATGTTCTTTGAATGATTTGTGATGTTATTGAAAAGACATACTTCAAAAATAAAATTATTTTAAACTTAGCAGAAAAAAATAAAAATAAAAATACTAGAAATAAATTCGTTTCACTCATATTTTGAATAATTTATAAGAAAAATATTTGGATCACTTGGGATGGAGCTACTTTTGTTAAATATCCAATATTATATATAATTACAATTTTAAATGTAAGACAGTCTAAATACTTAAAATAAAAGCAACAGTACTTTTTTTTTACTTCAGACTAATCAACATTTTTTATTTTTTATTATTTTTATGAGAGGAGCCCCACTTCCTATAATTGGACTAATCTAGTGAGACTTATACACATTTATCATGCATCAATCTGAATACGAAGGGCATTAAATTTGCTAAGTCAAGACTCAAACTCTAGACCTTTGCCTTAGTCAGTGTCTTCCGCCTCTAGACTCGAGCCCATCGAGCCAGACGCGTAATCAACATTTTTTTAATTAACAACAGAAATAAGAAAACAAAATACTAGAAGAAGCTCTTTAAATAGACTTCAGTCTTAATAAGATAATAAAAAATATTTATATTATGAACAAAATACCTAACATAGGTTAGATAATAACGCTACATGTCAGCATGTTACTGTAATCCATATATATAAACAAAGTCTTTTATTATAATATATATAAACTTACTTTTCCAAAGGTGTTAACTGTGACAAAAATGCCATTAACTGGCCCTTTCTAGTTGGCTTGTTGCTACCTAACCCAGAAACTCCTTAACTTGATGAGACATTAAATTATTGTCAATTTGAAATTAGAAAAATATGGCATAAACCATGCCACCTTAGGTGCTCCACATATTTATATACTAAACAATTAGAAAATTCCCCATATACCCAAAAATTTCGCCAAATTACCATCCATAACATTCACCAACTTTACCAGTTTAAACCCAACTCCAGGGGCACTTTCGAAAAGGCCCTGTTCTATTAACCACCCTGTGGGTAATACAGGTTCACGAACCATCAAACCTGAGCTCTCTCCTGAAATCGGCGATCTCTTCGGCTATGTCTCCCTTCCATGGCAAATGGGTCAAGGTTTGATCTTAATAAGCTTAAATTCTAGCTCTCTAAAGGAAGTTTTACAGGTTTTCATGAAAGCTCATCTTTATTTTTTCTTATATTTTTAATATATATATATATATATGTATTTTTTGTTTTGGTTTCAGCTTGAGCAGAAAGGTGGTGGCCCAGGTGCGAGAAGCTCGCACGCCATAACCGTGGTCGGACAAAAGGCGTACGTCTTCGGCGGCGAGTTCAAGCCACGTGTCCCCGTCGACAACAAGCTCCACGTGTTCGACCTCCAGACCCGCACGTGGTCCGTAGCTGAAGCCACCGGCGACGTGCCTCCGCCTCGCGTCGGCGTCACTATGGCTTCAGTTGGCGACACCATCTACGTGTTCGGCGGCAGAGACAGCTCCCACAATGAGCTCAACGAGCTCTACTCTTTCGACACGCCTACTAACACGTGGACCCTCATCTCATCCGGCGACACCGGCCCAGATCGGCGGAGCTACCATTCCATGGTCGCCGACGACCGCCGCGTGTTCGTCTTTGGCGGGTGCGGCATCGCCGGCCGGTTAAACGATCTCTGGGCCTTCGACGTTGAGAATCATCGATGGGTGATGTTCGCGTCTCCGGGCGCCACGTGTCTGGCTAGAGGTGGGCCCGGGTTGGTTGTCTCCGGAGGAAAAGTTTGGGTGTTGTACGGGTTCTCTGGGGAAGAGCTGGATGACGTACATTGTTTTGACCCGGTCAATGAAAAGTGGGCCCAGGTGGAGTCAACGTGTGAGAAGCCATCTGCGAGGAGTGTGTTTTCGACGGTCGTGACTGGACGTACGTAGTGATGTACGGTGGGGAAGTGGACCCCAGTGATCAGGGGCATATGGGTGCCGGGAAATTCTCCGGCGAGGTTTATGTGCTGGATACTGAGACTGGGGAGTGGCGGCGATGTGAAGATAGGTCGTCGGATTCCGGTGAGCACCCGGGGCCACGTGGCTGGTGCGCTTACGCGGCCGGACGGCTGGACGGGAAAGATGGGTTGGTGGTGTACGGTGGGAACTCGCCGAGTAACGATAGACTCGGCGATATTTTCTTTCTCGCGCTTTCACGCTGATTAATGATTGATGAAATCGAATGGTTGTTATGATCTCTCGTGTGCCTCGGTGTGCATTGTATGGAAAGTGTGTTAAGTAATCAGTAATCTGGATCTTTCACTGTTTTGACCTTTTTTATTTGTGTATATTAGTGTGTTTTAGGTTCAATGCTCAAATCTAATTAAATCACGTGTTTGAATTTGGTTAAGGTAATTTAATTTAATTTAATTTAATTTGAAATTAACAAACTGAACCAAAATGAATTCAAACATAATCCATATAGTTTGGCTTTTTCGAAATTTTAAAAATAATGTGCCTAACAATCTTAAGTTGTGTGTTTGATTTGCGATCTAAACATAAAAATACAATTTTAAAAAAAATCTTAAAAAATAATATTTTATCATTTTCTAAACATAACTTATTTTCTTAATAAAAAAAGTAAAAAAATTGTTTTTAAAATCTTTGAATCAAACACAAACTAAATGGGACCTTAAACATTAAAAAATAAAATATTGACACTTTTTATTTTTGAAATGATTTAATTTGATTTAGATCGATATTTAAATTCTTCAAACCTAACTCAAACAAAAAATATTAAAAATTAAACCAAAGCATTGATTCGGTACAGTTAAGGCTTTGAATCATCCCATTAACCACCTGCACACCAAGACTTTAAAAAAAAATAAAAAAACGAATAGGCAATATATATTAATGTTCACTGAATCACAACCGTTAAAATCCTTTATATTCTATAAAATAAAATAAAAACTTAACAAAAAGAAAGAGGAAAAAAATCCAACACATTCTGACACGTGGTCACTACCATGATAAATAAAAATAAATACAAGCTGCAAACCCATGAAAAAAGGCATCACTTATTTCACAAAATTCCAAAAAACAAAAAAAAAGCAAAACAAAAAAGAAAAAAAAAAAGAAATTTTCACAAAACAAAGAAGAAAAGAAAAACCCTAATTCAACAACATCCATGCTCCCAGCCACACAACCAAAACCATCGAAACCAATTTTCCACCGTAAGATCTTCTCACGCTCCCGCTATCATCAGCCTTCTGATCCGCCGGTTCACCATCTGGCGCAAACGGCTCCGGCGCAGGTGGCGACGAGAACTTCTCTGCCTTCGGTGACTCAGCATCAGCCTCCGGTGCCGGCGCAGGTGCCGGCGACGGTGTCGGTGCCAACGCCTTCTTGAACAACTCCTTAGGCATAAGCACCTTATCAATGGAGAAAATCGCCAACGGCTGCTCGTCGATCAGAGTCCCCGTGATCTTCGCCGTCACGATTTTCGTCCTCAGAGTCACAACCTCTCCGTCATTTTGCACCGTGAAATCGTACTTATTAGCTCCGTCGGTCGCCAAAGTGTTCATCAATCCGTTGCTCGACTTCAACATCGCGATGGATTCGTAAACAGGAGTTGCATGGTACAAAAGCAACGAAAGTTTCCCTTCCGCCGTCAAGTTCTTGTACTTGGGCATGAAATCCTTGAAAACGCCGTCAGTTGGACAAAAGATCGTTAATCCTCCAACGGAGCTCTGCTGGTAAGTAGTAATCGCTCCGGACTCGATCAACAGATCAGAGAACACTTTGCAGCCTTTCTTCGACATCACTGCCGTTAGATTAGCCTCGTTCGGCGCCGGAGTTGGAGCTTCAGCTTCCGGCGACGGAAGGATCTTGCTGATCTGAATAACAGAAATGTTGTACGGGATCTCCTTCACGGACTTCACGTAAGTAGAACCGAGAGTTCCGTCGTTGTCTTCAGGACCGAAAGAAACCTTACCGCCTTTCTGATCCGTAATGTTGACGAATCCGGTGGAGCCAGGAGCGTTTCCGGTGGCTTGGAACATAGTAGCTGCTAAAGCGGTTCCATTAGTGATCTGGTGGAGCTTCTTGGCGCCGAAGTAGTCGAGGAGGATGTGCAGAGCGAGGACCTTCTTGATGGAGTAGATTGAGAGGTGCTTGGCAATGAGATCTCCCATTGCGGCGTTGTCGACTGCACATACGGTGATGGTTTCCTTTCGGTTTATCTCGTCGGCGAGATGAGTCACGGATAAGTAGTGATTGAAAGTGGAGAATTCCGGATGCTCAGCTAAGATCCGAGTGATGTTGTGCGCGTCGGCGCCGGAGCATAGCATCAGGAAGAAAAAGCTTATTGAGAGTAGACCGGCGGCGGTGAACTTCCGGCAGAGCTGCATTGTTGTTTCGAAGATGAGAGTCGCCGGAAAGAGAGAAACAGAGTGTTTAGCAGCTGAACTGAGCAGAGAAGATCAGTGGAAAGAAGAAGAAAGAGAGCCGTTAAGTACAGAACAGATCTGTAGTGATTTAGCCAATAAGACCCCAGAGTTCCCCAAAATTACACCAACAGCCACTGCGTTTCGTGTCGGCTAGAACCAAACGGCAGGCTAACGACCGTCTGTCTGCAACGTTTCGAAGTTACAGAAATACCCTTTGCCAGGAGTTTTGACCGTAATGATGGTCTACTTTAGAAGAGATGCTGTTATTATTATGGCAATTTTGTGAAATTTAGGGGGCGAGTATTAGATTAATAAAGGGTTTGGGATCACGTGATTGGGCATGAGAAAAAGACAAAAGCAGAGAATAGAAATATCGTTCCTGTTAGGCTTTCAGAGAGCAAGTTTTACAGTAAATCAGGTGTACGAAGTGGTCCCACGTGGCCTGCTTAATAGCCAATTGATTGATTGATCCAACGGTTCAAACAGAGCAAAAGAAAGTGTGCTAGACTGGAAAAATGGGCTGGTGGACCCACACCATCTCAAGATGGGCCTTTTTACGAGATTATGATTAGTTAAGCGAACGTGGGGGAAGAGGGTGAGGGTTATTTTCGTAGATAAGGTGAAATACGAGGGTAGAGGTTTTGGAGGAGAGTTCACTGGGGTTAGTTGACCATGGTTAGAAGGGTGTTGGGTCCACCCAGCTCCGAGTAGCGGAGTCCAAACAAGGCCAGGCTGGTGTGGGACGATCTACGAGATGATGACACGTTGACAGCGATGATCTGGAGTGTATTGCGTCACAGATGCGTCCACCGACATTTGTGCTTGTCTTAGAGGGTCTTGGTTGGAAGCACGAATATCAAAATAATATTTTTGAGGTATTTAAGATTCTTCTTGAATTAACTGGGATTATAATTATTAATTAATTAATTAAATACTTAAGGTGGGTGTTAATCGTGTTATCTTCGTTAAATTAGCTTGTTTTCATTTGCAGATTTTTATTCTATCTATATTAAATCTTGCTTATATTTACCCACAATTAATTGCTTTGGATATCTATATTCAATAAAGGTAGTTCAATTAAAATAGAAGTACTGTGTAATATAATTAATGTGATTATTAAATGATAAAGATTTTTCTGTTTTCTTCATGTTATTACCGTTTCCATCAAATATATAGTTATAAAAAAATGTGGGAAAATTAAAAATACATAAAATTCTTATTTTCAGCAACTTTGGCATGTGCCATGCACTAACTTTGAGAAATTATTTGTATGATGAAGGCTTGTAGTCATTGATAGATCAAACATGATTATTTTGTTAAATTGACTGCATTAATTGTAACTTTTACATATTAATCGTTGGATTAAAAAATTCAAAAGTGTAAGTATGTATTTTTTTTTTATCCATCGTGGGAATGAAGCAATACATAAGAGTATCACTTTTTTTTACCTCTTTTTCACTTTTTTTTTTTTTTTTTATCAAAAGCATTAAGAATAAAGATGGATCTAAGATTTCTTCTGGAGCAATTAATCAATCAACAAAAGCCCGTATATGGAGATTTCTTGTTTAACCCACTAAAGCATCTTGTCCTTTCATGATTTTTTTTTTCTGACTTGCAAAATATTATAAACTAAGTTAATGTCTGTAGATTTTATAAAAATCTTCACCAAAGCTCATTTATTACTTATGTTTTGTGCACAAGGTAGTATAATTAATATCAACGCGAGTGTTTACACGAAAAGCAAAGTCAGTGTTAATTAGGCTGTAGCTCAAATATCATTGCAAAGACCAATTTCCAAAGTTGGCATCTTCTTCTTGTTAGAAGTTTTATTTAACAATGCTTACCATTTTTTCTCGCTCCCACTTGTATTAGAAGGGGAAATTTTTTTATTTATTTGTAAAGGCAGAAAATTGAATTCTTGACTTCAAGTGAAGGGGGTTCGAAAATTGAAAATTTTTTTATTTGTAAAATAAATAACAAATATTGAAAACACAACTCAAAAGTATAAAAAAATATTATTGGAGAATTGTTTTAGGAAAATTTGTTGCATTTGTTTGAGATTATTGTTAGCAATTCTTTAAGGGCTCATTTGGTGAGCGAGATTAAATGAGATAAAACTTTTTTTAGTTCCAAGCTCATATTTTGCTGTCGACTAAGATGGGATAAAAAATAATTTCATTCTCATTTTTATTCTATTGTAATGGATTTTGTATTTTTTTATTTTTTTTATTTTTAATTATTTAATCCTATTTTATTTTATCTTATTCAATCTAATTTAATTCAATAAAAATAATTTTATCCTCTTCCACACACCAAACGAGCCTTAAATGTATAAAATATATTTTTAATTATCATGAATTAAAGCATGAGCACCGAACATAATGCAACACAGATAGTTGAAGTTCTGTACTAAAGGTGATTAAAGATGAAAGTCTCAAACTTAAAATTCGTGTTCACTTAAAAAAAGTCATTCAATATTTTTACAGTATTTGAACGTGAATTAGTCTTACCCGAAGGATGGGGAGACCGCATGAAAACCAAAAAAATAAAATAAAAATTAAAACATGAGCATATATGGTAGATTCACATTTCTCTCTCCCAATCTTTTTTCTTCTTCTTTGTATAAATAATAAACGATAATAAACGAAGAATAACTTATTCTCTTTTTCTTAAAATGGCCTTGATAGAGTTTTTTTCTTATTTTTTTTATATATTATTATTATTATTATTATTATTATTATTATTATTATAACCTTGATAGCGTTAAAATACCAAAGCAGATGCACTGTCGGTGAGATTAAATTGTGAAAAGACTGGTTGGCTTTATGGGAAGTGACGTTGAAATTGATAATGACATGCACTTGCAAAATCCTTATGTTCTTGTATTTAAGGTCTCGTTTGAAATGGGGGGGTTTCTCAAAATATTCAATGAACATGTTAATCAATCAATGTCACTTTTCATATTAATTTATAAGAAATAGATGTATTTGGCACTTCAAATATATTTAATTGGATGGAAAATCCTAGGACTTTTTCTTAATAGAAAATGGGTCATATCAAATGTTGCATTTTCTATGTAAAGGTTCTATTTCCCTTTAATTAAAGCATGTTCTTCTTCAACCTTCTTCTTCTTTTCTTTTCTCTTTTTATGCTTCTTTCCTTTGTTTTTTTGTTTCCTCTCTAAACATGATTATCCACTAATAACTCATTTTAATTAGGTTTGGAGATTAAGTTTAAACCAAATAGAAGGTAATTGATATTATAAATTAAATCAAATTAGTTTATATACTATATAGAATCAAAGTAAATAAATTAGACTTAGTTTGATTTAGGTAAATTGGTTCGAGTTTTATTACTTTATCAATTAAGAATTTCATTTGTTTTTTCAATCTCAAAATGTAATTTCTTTTATTTTGTTCCCACTGCTGTTATTGTTGTTGTTGTTGCTATTATTATTATTTCTATTTTAAATAGTAATAATTTTTTTGAAATCCGTGAGACAAAATAAAGAGAGGGACCTCACGTGGTTGGCCACCCAAGAACAAGCAAAGCAAAAGGCTGTAGCCTTTTGCTTTGGTTAAAACACTGTTTCATCCCTTCTAAATATAAATAATTAATAAAAATCAAATATTTTTCTTTATATTTCATGTCTTCCCCTTCCTTTTTCTTTCTTCATCTGATGCATACACTCAGAAAGAAAATATTGACCCATCTATAAATATGTGAAATATTTTTGCATAAAACTTCATAATGATCATATTGATTAAACAATCAGGACAATAATATATTATTACTCATGAAATAACTTGAAAGAATGGGTTACACATGTGGGTCTTAAAGATCTGAGTTCATTCTTCTTACAAAGGGGACAAAGTTGTTCCAGTTCTCAACCCTGAAAATCTTATCATTCATTCTGAAATAAGTAAATGATCTTACAGCTTCCCCCTGATAGCAGTTAGCAATTATTTGCCAGAGTCCGTCCTGCAAGAACAATAAACAATGACAATCTTTAATAATAAGAAGAGAAGAAATACGAATTAAAATGGTTTTACGGGATTCAGCTAATTGTCTTGGCAGACGGGTATTGTAGAGAAATAGGAATTAGCGTTATCAAATGATTTAGTAGTTATTTCTTGCATGGAATGAAACTATTATAGCAGAAGAGCTCAATCAAAATTAAGAAACAAGGTATACAGCTTTCACTACTATATACTGCTGAAAGAAGAATTTATGGTCATCTATGCAAGGAAGATATTAAATGAAGCTGAAAAACCAGGAAGAAAATATATTAACATACCTTATCAAATCTTTCATTTGCATTTCTTCCAGTCAACTGTATAATTCTTTTATTTGAAACTGTCCTTATCTGAGAAGGAAACGGTGGGGAAAAGTAGAAGATAAATATGAGAAAGAAAAACATGCCAAAGATCCATGGAACGTCAAATCAAATGCCTCAACTAAACAAAGCTGTTTTAATTCCTTGAGTGATGGCTACCTTATGTTTAGATTACGGCATGTCACCACATGGGATGGACCACAAAAACCTATAACCATTTTTCGTACTGAAGGCTATCAAGATTTTCATTTTTTGCCTATAGGTCCTATACCATACCATATCAGCATTTAACTTAAGGCAATATGTAGGACAGATTTTAAACCTAATAACAGCTAATGACGTGCAAAAGGTAGAGAAGAACTAAAATAGTGTAGATAGAGAGAATTAAGAAAGATATAACTATTTGTAATATAAATGCAATTTAGCTCTTGATAGAGCGAATTGGAAGCAGCTTCTTTATGAAGCCTAAATGGTGTAGTTGGGAAAAGGCTTTGTTGAGTTGAGTTCTTTTTTTTTTTTAGAAGTTGAGTTAATGAAGTAGAAGAGATCACTAACGGACAAATAAGTACAAACATTGAGCATTATGATGGTCAACTTCCTGGAATGACCCATTCAGTGGTTAGTCAGACTCTAAGAGTTCCCTGGATTGATCTATCCACAGACAGAGAGGGGAACCAAAAACTTAAACAAAACAGATTGCATATATCAATCCTCTAACACACATACTGGGTGGAAACAACAGTGATACATCAAGAAGTTTCGGTAAATGAGCAACTAAAATGTCAAAGATCAACCACTACAACAAGCATGGAAGTTTGAAGTTTCCAAAAACCTTACCTGTTGGAGTAGACCCTCGGGACTGCAGCGGTAGTTAGATGGAGTTTCACTGTCAATCATTTCTAAGCAACTGCATACAAAAAGTTCAAAAAAAATGAGCAAGCTCATTTGTACAAAGGTTGGGGATCAAGAACAATTATCTTCAAGGAGCAAACAACTTCAGCAATAGATCTTTATCCCAACTATTTTGGCTTATATTCATGTTTAATTGCTCCAAGTGGGATTACATGCTGATTGTACATAAGAAACAGACCTTAGTTATTGATACCAAAGCAACATAGCCAAAACTATCTTATTAAAAAAAAGGTGAAATTTATAAAAGCTATGGATGAGAAACTTACGAGACATGCAAAGCAGCTCCATGGCGAGACAACACTGAAGCCAGAGGATCGTATCCATCCCTCATAGCTGTGTTATAGTAACCTGCTGTAAGTTCAGCAGGGTGTGACACTGTCTGGTACCACCAGTATACTCCACCAATTTTGGCTACTAATAAAACAGAACCAGAAACATTATCTTGATATTTCTTCACCATATTTGCAGCCTTTGCAAGAATAGCATCCGCATGATGGATCAGCTTCCCACTGTACCATTCCTATAAGAAAATAAAAATGAGTACGATGATTTTTTCTGCTTCAAATATACATCTTTGTTAACACACCCTCCAGTGAATTGATCTTCAGGAATATGAAATAGATATTTTATTTTCTTTGATGGGTAAAAGATGCATTCCCTTTAGATGGATAAATTCAACTATCTTCCTCATCGATTATCAATATGAAAAATCTGTCCCTTAGATAAGAGAGAGAGGAATGCTACTTGACCAAACAGCAAGGAGCAGACTTCAAGGACACTCTAATGAATATTATAAATTAGTGCATTAATCCCGGAAGTAAACTAAAGATGACACTATGGGCACTCAATTTAGTTGGTTCAGAATGGGGGCTGACCAACTCTGGCTGAATATTAAATTCCCCAAGGTTGAATAAATAGATTAAAGCCCAAATTATGACCATTTGGCTAGAGTTAGCCCGTCCAAATTTCTGCCTCAGAGATGGATGCAAGATCAAGAATTCTTGGAGTTCTAGGTGTCAAGCTTCATAAGGCAATATCCTCTATGACCTATTTTTCCCCTTCTTCTTTATTTTCCTTTATTCAATGTAATCTGATCCAATGAACAGAATTAAAATGTGAAAATTAACATCTAGAGTTTTACCCATACAGATTAAATAAAGTGATCTCATAAAAATACATACAAGAAAAAAGCGGCCATAATCAGAAAGAAAGCTTTCCCGTCCCTCTTCAAAGAAAGGAACACCTGATGGTGAACTGTTGTAACCACCTGCATTCTGAGGACCCTTATCTCCCCACTTAGGTTTTCCTTCCTGGCACGCAGCCCTTTTTAGGTCTTCCATCCTGATAAGAACAAGAGGCTTATCAGAAAATGAAGAATCAATAAGCATTAATAATCACACAAAAATAACTTACATGTACTTATCATAACACTGGAATTCACCAATCCCAGGGAACCTCCATCTACCATCATTTGAAGGATGAGCAGGATATCTGCAGCTATATTCTATAAGAACATTTTGCAAAGATTTCAAACTATTGACAATGAGTAAGTTGAATGAGGGATACCTCAGTTCACCAGATGGGCCAAGACCAATGCTTACTTCTTCAATTACACTTCCCATAAGTGAGTCAAATTTGTTAATGAAACTAAACATAAAATCTTCATAGCACTGGAGGGCAGTACGGCCACAGAATAAAGGAATTTGGTCCACACCTAGTGTAAGATAATCATCATTTGAGAACCCATTTTGGTCTCGGTAATAAATATTCTTATCCATAAGACCAATCTGAAAAGAGAAACAACAAGACGTTAATATCCAGCTTTGGTAGTGCCATTCCATCAGTTGCAAACATTAAGGAAATCTATGAGAAGGAAACTGCAAGGGAAGATTACAAACAGAAGACAGTGAAAGTGGTGTGTGTGCAGAGAAGCCAAGTTTCAATTGGATCCCTTGTCATGAGGTAAATTTACCCAATCAGGGCACATTCATTTTGATAGTAGAAAAAACTAACACAAATGTTTCATATTTTTCCACCCAGGTAATGCATAAAATAGAATGATTGGTCTTTCTTGTAAAAATAGAAAAGAAAAAAGAAAAATAAACACAGCATGTTTACCTCAATTATCCATAGTGGAAGAGTAACACCACCTTTCCCATTAGAAGATTGCCTGCTAGAATGGAAACACAAGGCAACATGCAACTTTAAACCTGAAACAGATATCAGCCTGAACAACTCTTCATAAAGAGACCAATCATAGTTAAAGGGTGAAGAACGCTCAACAATTCCCCACCACACTTCAACTGTGATCCCATGCACACCTGCCAACTTGAGTGCTCTAAGAGACACAGTTAAGGCCTTGACTCTGAAACAACAAAAAGAGTAACTCATGCAAAGTTTCCCAAAGAAGTGAGAGTAAACAAAAAAAACTAGCTTCTTAAACAAAAGGTCTCTTGAAGAGAAAATTTGGATAATGATTTGTATATAAAACAAAATTTTAGGGGGAGCTAGCTATCGTCACTTCATTTTTTTTGACACTACACAAAATACCCAGTTCTGTTGAGTGGACACTCCTACAAAAATTTAACTATTATAAAATATTAAAACATGGCCAAATATAAAGCTTCGCAGCAAGCTACATACTTTCTGATCCTCGGAGCTCCAAAAGTATCAACTCCAAATATATCAATTGGCATCATCACAAAGATAGGTACTCTCTTCTGTTTTGATGATTCCAATATTGTTGAGTTGGACCTTTCTTGATAAGCCATACTGCACATCATTATGTTCTTCATTAAATATAGTTGAATAATCCATTTCTGTTTTACCAACAAAACTGCAAGAAGGAAAACAATTCTCAGCAGAAAAGCAGCTTTCAGACATTTAAAGTAGAAACACAATGATGAAATCATATTGGATATGCAACTTGCAGGATATGGGTATAGTTTGATGCATAAGAGGACTTTTAACAAATCATGAAGAAGATGCTTGGGTATTTACCAAATCATGCACAGATGAAATAATTTGCATAAACATATGCTGAAGTTAGTGAAAAGAACAAATAGCCTTATATAAAGGCCTACACCTTCAATGGGGACTGGAAGAAAAGAGGGAGAAGGGAGAGAAGTGAGCGTTTGATTTAAAATGTTCATTTATATGGGAGGCAATTTCTGTAGTTCATATTCCCCTGATTCATTATATCAGATAAGTTTTAAATGAGCACTTTGTTAAATATCAAACAATGTGTGTTTGACTTGGTAAATTCCCATGCATAAATGACATTTAATAGTGAATGTGGAAACTGTTATTACAATAATATTAAAGAATCATCAAAACTATAATATTTATGAAAGTTTGGTAACTTTGGTTTCAGGTTCAGATGGTTAATATTGTCGTATTGGAAAGCTAGGCACATACGAACAACATTGATGGACCTCAAACTACCACTTATGAACAACAGCCCTTAAATGCATCAAGTTTGATGTCAGGTTCAGATGGTCAGTGGTATTTCCCTATTCGTAGACAGAGATCCTTCTACTTTCAATCTTAATCTTATACCATTATGTAATATTATTACCTTCTTTCATATTTGCCGTAAGAGTTCCATATTTCGACAACCTTTTGTTGGGAAAATGTCTTCAAAGATTATTACATCCTAAAGCAAGCTTGGTCTCTGAAAAGCATTTGATTAAGCTAAAATCACCAAAATATAAAGAATAAAAAATAATAATAATAATGACGAAAAACTATCAATATATATTGAACTCAATTTCCTATTTTCGATTTCACGATGGCTGCTTTTCTCATTTGGTTGAATTTAATTTGTCAATCAACAGTAAAACTATCTCAAACACTCAGACTTAATCATGTTACAAGTTCAAAGCTTGGATTTTCCCAACAAATCCATCCAGAAAAGAACTGAATCACTTAAATAAAACTGGAAATCTCCAACAAATCCCCTAAAATTCCTAACAATCAGCAAAATCATTCAAAAAAATGTGAAAAATTCCTAATTTTTCCACGATTAGAGACTCGAACTGACCTCAAAATACAGCAATTTCCAGCGGCAGATCCCCATCTGTAAAAGCCGCGTTTGAAGAGAGAAACCATGGAATCATTTCCGATCTTCCTTCTGTAACTTCTCTCTGGAAATCCTTCAGAGAAATTTCTAACGTAGATTCTTCTATTCGAACATTTGCAGGCGAATCCCCTGTGCTCCGCCATTACAAGATCGATAGTATCGATCAGACCATGTTGGTGAGTGAACCACATTTTAGAATTCAAGTAAAAAAAAAAGGTTTTTTTCGTAAATACGACTTCTTATGACCTTAAATTTGGGAGAAATATCAAAAGTACCATCACGTAGAGAACATGTAGATTCTATGCCTTTTGGAATTGTCAGGATAAGGACACCGGAGCCACCGGGTGGACAAAAGCGTTTGCAGGGTACAATGGTCATTTAGGATGGATGTCAAGCTATGCATGATTGAACTCAATTATTTCCCAGAAAAATCCTTTGGACATTACAGTTGAAGAGATAAAAAAAAAGAAGGGAAATTGAAGATGGTAATCATACGTGGAAGTGTTTATCCGTAATGGATAAGGCACACACCACATCACGAGGCTTGTGATAAAACTAATTTTCTCTCTCTTTTTTATTTTTATTTTTATTTTTTATAAAGCAGTTGTGATTATGATTAATTTCAATGTTAATGTTCACGTAGAGGGCTTGAATAAGGATATTTTAATTTTTAATTTTTCCCCTAGAGTAATTCTGAATATACTTATTAAAAATATTATTTGAACCAACTTGTTATCTATTATTATTGTTAAAAATTTATAAAACAGGCGGATAAATATTTTTGATGAGAAAGCATAATTTTAAATTAGCGAGAAGTATACTAATTATATGTTCAAGTGTGCTAAATTTTGACTAATGTTTACATATATGATATGTTAATGCAGAATTTGACCCAGTCCTGCATACCGGTGAACCCCGCACTGCTAACCCGATAACAGTGTCCCATAACCTACCTAAATGCTATGAGAACTATCATTACCCCTTGAGGATGATGATAGTCGGCCCAACATTAAGTAGATAAACACGTGTAGTAGATTATGAAAATATGAACTCTACGACTCCGACGAGGGTTTATCAGTAAGATCTGAAAAGAAAAAAGAAAATAATAGGGCTATCATAAAAAATACCGATGTAATGCCGGAGAAGACTTTTTGATGCCTAAGTTAAAGCTTGTTTAAGACTATAACAATAACTCTTGTAGAAAGTTGTGTTGTACCTCTGTGGCTGTCAATCCACCCAAGAGGGGGTGAATTTAAGTGTGATGGTCAATTTTAAAAATATCTTTCAATAACTTGGTGATTTACATTAGTGTATTAAAATTAGATGCAAAATAGAACACAAACTAAATTATAAACACACAGATTTATAATCATTCGGCCAAGCCTACGTCTACTATCTAATCTCTCGATTAAAATTTTTTCATTTTACTAACTGATTCTTTTACGGATAAAAATAAAACTGTTACAACTGTCATTTTATAAGTTAAAAGCAAACTTACCATTTTACTGACTATATGTATGTGTGTAGGCACGCGCCCCAAGTACTTGCCAATAAGGCTTTCACAAGACATCTACAAATCATAGCTAGTTTATACCATATTAAGCATCAAAGGAACTCAAAGCCCATGTAAACTTAATACACGTAGTAGCAAAGTACTCGTGTTTATGAGTATAATTTTTTTTGAATTCCCGGTGGACCACTAGGGACCTTTCTTAGCTATATATTGTGACTCTCACGGAACCATGGTGTGGCTGTTGGGGCTAACTGTAAAAACTATAAAAAGTCTCATTGTCTCTTTCCATCCCTTCCCTTTCTTCTCTCCCAACTTTTACCTCTTTTGAAGGTTCATTTTTCTAGAATTTGGTGACAACACGTGGATCTTTCACCAAAAGGAAAAGACATTTCAAGTCATTATACCATCCACCGCCCAAATTGCCTCCTACTCGGGGGATAATTATGGAAACAATGTGATGCATTGACTTTTATTCTAATTATTTAAAAATTAAAATAAATAAACGAATATTTGAATTTTATTTATATGTATCAAAAAAAAATTATGAAAAAAAAAACACAAATAAATGAAGTTATGGGTAAAAATAAAAAGAGATGACCAACGAGTGATTAACTGAGTGAAGCGAGCCTCAAGGTTGTCTTTGTATAAAAGTTTTAAAATTCTTTTTGTAGAGGCACCTTTGTTAAAAGAAGTCTACCATTCTGTCTACCATTCTGCTTCCGTCTCAGAATGCCTCGTGAAAAAAAAAAAAAAAGATGAAGCAAAAGATGACGTGTCAATCCATTATTAAAGACATATGAACATGATTTTTATGATATAAATGTGATGTAGGATTCTATGAGTATGAGAGTGTATAAAAACATTCTTTGGGATGACAAGATGATATAGAATATATGAGGGCTTTTTTATTTATAGGGAATATTAGGTGCAATTTGCTATTTAGATTCCTTTAAGTCTATATATAATTGAACATTTTTATTATGCTGGACACTCCAAGGAATCTCTCATTTTGTTTTTATTATTCAAAATAGAAATAGTTCTCTTCCCTCTCTCGAGGAAAGTGTATTCTATTATTGCATGCTAATTAATATTAAAAAACATAAAATCATCAAATGACATAATCTCCAATTAGTTAATTAAAGCTATGTAATTGGATTGATGTAAATTATAATTCCTAGTAGCTATACCAACAATTTGCCTATTGATTTTATAGAAAAATAACATGATTTATTTGTTTGGGGGGACCATGTTAACGCGTGATAATTCATGTGTGAAAGGCACCCATGTGGATATTTTTAAGAAAATGTAATGGGAGGGTCACATGTATGGTGGAGGATTTCGCTTTCATCCTTCTTATGACCTATAATTCGCACTTATATATATACAAATAGGTCTCATTTTATGGGATTGTCCATTAAAATGTTTAAATATTTTCTTTTTAATTATTTATTTGTAAACTTGTCCAATTGATAGAATCCAAAGTCTTTTAAGAAAAGAAAAGAAAACATCCTTTCTCACTTGTCATGTTTAGGCTTTGATATTTGTTTAATATATATATATATATAGAAGTTGCCTAGTAAAAGCATATTCCACAAGTAAATTTCTGAATTTAATCTTCTACAAGCAAAAGGCCAAACAAGAAGGCCATTCATTCATATCTCATCAAATAATTTTGTAAATTAACCATAGTGTTTTGACATGGAAGTGCATGAAAATGACGGGCATAATATATTGATATGAACATTAGTGAAAAAAAAACAAAAGCTATAATAAAAAAAATGATTTGAAGTAAGAAAAAAAATGAAACCAGACAAGATGAGTTAAGGAAAAATACTAAAGAAAATAAAACCCATCATTCAACAACATAAATTCTATATTACACATTTCAAGATTGTTTCCATAGCAATTAGAGAAGAACTAAAGACATCATCAGATGTCACATTTTATCTTACATGTACATCAATCTCCTCTCTCTTTTTTTTTTTTTTTTTTTTTTTTTTTTTTTTTTTGTCCAATTACAAATAACCCTTTTCCCACCGACCCCACTTCAAAATCTCTCCAATACCAAAGCTAACAAAATATAAGGAAAAAAAAAAAAAAGCTTTGGAATATATCATCCATATTAGACCTCATCATCATCATCATCATCATGGTACATCATGCATGGATGATGAGAGTCATCGTCAACAAAACCTATCTGGGCCGGCTGGTTGAACCGGCACTGCCCAAATTCCCCGGACTGGCCCGACCGGTCCCGCCACTGCCACCACCGCCACCAACGGCCATCTGATGATGGTAAGAACCCGAACCATACATATGTCCTTGATGATGATGTTGTTGCCCCATCATCATCATGGTCGGCTGCATCCCATACATCCCACCACCACCATTAAAACTACCCCCACTATTACCAGAATTTACACCACCGCCATTTCCACCACCGGAAGCACCTCCGCCGCCTGCCGGACCGTCCTTCTCTCCCGGCCGTCCCATCGTGCTCTTCTCACCTTCCATCTCGCGAAACTTCTGCAAGTACATCTTCAACGGCTCCACGTAATCCTCGAACCCTAACGTCGTCATAGCCCAAAGAAGATCGTCGCCGTTGATCGTCTTCCGTTTCTCTCTCTGGCACTTATCCGACGCTTCTCCGGTGATGAAGCTTATGAACTCCGATACGCACTCTTGTACCGTCTCCTTAGCGTCTTTAGAGATCTTCGCGTTCGCTGGAAGCGCTTTCTTCATGATTCGACTCACGTTGGCGATTGGAAGAAACCTGTCTTGCTCTCGCGGCGAGAACTCGCTGTTCGCATTGTTGTTGTGGCCGCCGGATTCGTTGTCGGAGTCCGCCATTAACGCCGGAAGAGACGAACCAAAGTAAACGCCAATTACTTTTTTTTTTTTCACGTATCAGTTGTTTAGAAGAGGAATTCAAGGAGAAGGAATCGAGTTAGGGTTTCGTCTCGCCATTAAAGTACATGAAAACAGCTAGAATTTAGAGTTTTTTTTTTTACGTTTCTGGTAAAGAACAATATGAGATGATACAGAAATTGGAGCTGTGGAATGTGAGATTTCGACGAATTTGAATGACGGAAAAGAAGAGATTATGGCTTTCGGAGCGGAGACTTCGCCGGAGAACGAACGGACGGTGGAAATCAGTGAATTTGTCGAGAGCATGGACACGCCGGAGAAGACTTCCCGTAGAAGAAAACGATTTCGGAAAAAAAAAAAAAAAATTCTTTTTGGTTGCAGAGAGAAGAGTTCGGTAGCGAATGCCGGGTCCGTTGGATCTTTAGTCTAATAACGCATCGAGTGCGACACGTGGAGAGTTTAGGACCGTTCGTTTCTCGATAAGTATGCGCTTCGTGGGTGTTTCTATGCCGTTGATTCTCGGAGTGGCGGTAAATCAGGACCGTTGGAATTGTGTAGCGGCTTGGCTTACCAGCCGAGCCAAAAGCAAGCCATGTTGGCACGCTTTCGCTTCGAGAGGTCAACGTGAGAGTACCTTGGTCTTTCTTCCTCCGTTGACCCTCTTACTTCCTCATGATATGCCTCCAAGTCCACAACTGTACTGCTCGTCTGCTCTCAATTCTAAACTAGACGTATATAATATCATACTCAATATAAAATAATCTTGAATTATATATATTAAAATATATCGTTTTTTTAGTACCCTTTAAATTCATTGAAAATCACAGACATTGTTTTTTTGTTTAAAGAGAAACACTTACATAATAGAGATTCACATGTTAAAGGTCACACTTTAAGAATCCTTTGTAGCATTTTTCTTAAAAGAAATATTTCTAACATAAGGGAAATAAAATTGAAAATGATGTAAATCGTTATATATATATATATATATATATATATATAATAGTGCATATACCTTTTTAACTTTAGGTAACACCATCATCTGAGCATTCTACTTATGAGCTCTTGAGCACCATCACTTGTGGCCCGTCTTGAGTACCACCATTTTGACAAACTCTCTGAAGTCCATGTAGCACGGCCCTACAGCTATAAGTAAAGTGCTTCCACTTGCCCTCGTACAATTAAAAAAAATAACATGAACATTGTGGGGAGGTATTCCTTAAAGGTGTAAAATTTTGTTTTATTCTCTTCGGTCGGCTGAATATTACTTTATGCAAAAGACCCTATTGAGCTCCAAGGTTGGCACAGTTAGTTAAGAAATTCAACTACTGGGTCTAGAATCTTGCATTATCCGTCCTTATCCTTCAGAATTAAAAAGTATAAGTCTGCAAATATCACTGTAAACCCTTTTTGAAGCCTGTAAGATATTTTGACTCTAAACTGAGATAGCCTCCTCTCACCTAAACTTTTTTTTTCAAACCAGAACTATTGAAACCTCACTTTAAAAGTCATTCATTTAAGGTTGAGCCTGTTATAAATATGTTGAATATTAAAATAGTAATTATATGTACTATATACATATCTTAAGTAATATAATATTCAAGTAGAATATGAATCTAAATAATATATGTATTTAATACGTATCTCACATTAATCATGTAGGAGCATAGTTACTAATTTATGTGAGAGTATAGTTACTCATCATGTAAGAATATAGTTACCCATCATATGAGTTAATAATTTTTTAATGTAAATTTCTCTTTATAAATATGAGAAAGATAAAAGTTATAAGAAATTGTGTAGAAAAAATAAGAAGAATGAAAAAAGATAAAGAAATAAATTATAAAAATATTAGAAAAAAAATAAAATTAATATTTAATATTTTAATTATTTTGATTTAATTTATAAGGGAGTCTTAATTAATAATGTTTGGGATAACATAGGAGACTTCCACTCCATTTCCAAAGTGGGAGGGTTTTGTCTTTAACAATCATAATTTTGATTTTTGACTTGTGTAGCGATCAATCTTGTTTGATCAGTACCATTAAACAAATATATATAAATGGGAATGAACAAGACCACCACCACTAGCTTTCAAGTGGCTGATCACTAACCAGTACTAATCTCCACCCTTTTCATCTTACTGTTTCTACCTTATTATTATTTTTTACAGTACTCTTTCCATTGTCTACAGCTTTCCATGGTTTAAAAAGCTGATGATGATGACGAGAGACAACTGAGACTGCACTCATCAATCTGCTGCAATAAAAACAAGTTTCTATTAGATTTGGAAGACTAGTGTGGGACCATATATGTATATATATATATATATATATATATATATATAGTGTCTGGCATCCAAAATCTGTTAGAACAAGCCGTAAAAAGCATTTATCTTTCTTGGTTTCTTTTATATTAATTGATCAACTGTAACAACAGATTCACGTGCAGTGCATATTTCATAGTTAGTGGTCAGACCCAAATCGAATCTAGTAGAACAGTTTAATGGACTGTATCTGTGGACCCACAACTACTGTTCATGCTTGTGAAGAAGAAGAAGAAGAAGAAGAAGAAGTAAACAAATTAACAAATCTAATAATCTCAAATGCCAACCACTAGATGTTTCGCTTTATCCATTCATGATGTCTAAATTTCAATAAAATGAGATAAGCTCCATGTAGGAAGAAATAGAAAGTAAGAGAATCTGATTCCATAAAAAATGACACAGCAATTAAGTAAACAATAGTATTCATCATAAGCCCATGTTAAGAAATTAATCTAACCATCAAACCCTTAAATATTCGAATGCCAACAATTTTTTGGGGTCCTTGAGAATGTCTTCAAATGATAGAATAAGCTTAATTTCCATCACAAACATGAAGACACCCAGAGGTTTATTCTAAAGATTCCAACTATACTAAGCCTATCAAATGTAACCAAGTTCTGAAGTTCATTGTCACATATAATAAGATCATCGGCTTTATTGCCTGATAGCTATACTAATTTCCAAAATTGCAAAAAAAACTCCTATATATATTGTTAGAAATTATTTAATCTAAAAGTTATAGCTGTCAAATAAGAGTTCAATAATGTATATTAAACTATCATCAACACTCTCCTTCATGTGCAGTCTTATCCTGCTCATGAAAAGTCAGAAGAGAGACAAAAAAATATCAATTATACAAATGAAAAATATGTAAATGTTAATAACGAGACTTTCACTCAAAACCTCTTGCAAAATTAAAGACTATAATACCATGTTAAAAACTACTTAACCCAAAAATTATAATTATCATATAAGGGCCTAAGAATACATATCAAGCTATCATCAACACATATATGTTAATGTTTTTTGATTGATGGCTGCCAAACAAATTTATAGAACAACATATAATAAGAACAAGAACACCAGCTAGCTAATGTAGTTGTATCTTTGAATGCAGTGCCATGGCCCAGAGGCCACAACCCAAATTTTCCAAAAATTGGGATGATGAATTCATACACTAACTTATTCTTCTCCTAAACGTTCTATTGTATTACAGATCGACCGAAGCTTCCTAAAGAGGAAAAAAAGAAGGACATTTTAGCTAAGAAACCAGAGATTGAAATTTTAGTACTGCAAACTAAATGCATTGTAATTAATTACCTACCCACAAAAATAAAAATCCAAGCTTAATTTGAGGTCAGAATTAAGAGAAGAAGGTCAAAACAACACTAAATACATAAATTGAAAGATCTAGCCAATAAATAAATTAATTAATAAATCTGTAAAATCAAGGAAACATATAGAAATTCGACTTCGCTACGATTCTTGACCTTCTTATAGATTGGACATTTTTTTGGTTTTTCCCGAAGAATCCCCATACCCAAATGGGAGTAGTCCCCGTTCAGGCGGGAGCGAAATAATAGATCTTTTTCAACAAAAATGACTTAAAAAATCAAAATTTTAAAATTTCTATATAAGGATTAACTTTAGGACTCAACTCACTTCCACTGAGTCAATCACCCGTTGGTTATAAAAAATATTTTTACGGAAGTTGGCCTTCTCCCACATAAATTTTCCCTCCTTAGGACTACAAAAGTAAGTTATTTTCTTGGGCCTCTGGGCTCAATGAAGTCCAGACTTCAAATAGGGGGATTTTAAAATGCACACAAAAGACTTGAAGAACCAAGTGCATGTAAGAAGTCAAATAATATTGGTTTTGGAGGCAAGTTTTTGGTAATTTATTTGTTAATGTTTTAATTTAGTTCACTCATATTTAAATTATTGTTAAATGACAATTATTACTTATAATAGTAATCTTAAATAACTAGTTAAAAATAGCAATCTTGCATTCATTTTTGTATTATAAATGAATTGGCAAGTTTCTAATATTTAAATTAAAGCAGGTCTCCATATCAAGAATAACTATATATTGGATAGGCTACATACATACATACATACATACATATATACATACATATTAATCTATATAACTGTTGTGAATAGGTGTCGGCTAAATGCACCATTTGTATAAAATCCACCCCCTCAAAGTTCTTTTAGAAGATAAAAAAAAGGGGCATGTAAATAAATTGTAGTACAAGCAAAAAATGGTGTACTGGAAGCAAGGTAATGGAAAAAGAAACATGATGATATGATATAGTATTGTAGTAGCCATCATGTACTTGTTATAAATGAAAAAAAAAAAAATTGCTTCAAAAACTAAATATGATATATACGAGTATTAAAATAAATAAAAAAAGAAAAAGAGGGCTACATGTTTAAGGAAAGGCTCAACTTGAAATTTGAAATATAACATTTAAAAAAATATATAAAATTATGCTATGAAAATAATAAGTTTGAAAAACCTACCTTACACTTTTCTAGACAAGAGTGATGCTACGTTGACATAAAAAATGTATATTATTAAATTATCTTGAATTATGTGTTGATATATGATTCGAGACAATTCAATGTGTATAGTTAATAGTGATGTAGACTTTAAATGTATTTTTTAAAATCTCACATCATTTACTACAAATCTTATTTGTCAAAGTTCCTCATCACATTATAGCTTTTTTTTTTTTGAGTACATATTTATAGCTTTCTTATATTATATTAATAAATTAATACTAAAATCTGATATGACAGTGTTGATTTCAATTCCTCTATAAAAAAAATTAGATGCTTATTCAATCAATAGAATTATTAGTGTTTGACTATTAAAGCATAGTGATTAAATTTAATGTAGTCGTCAAAATAAGTAGGAAAAGGTAAAGCCCAAAAAAAGAAAAAGATAAATGAAAAGAGATTTTTTTTTTTTGGGATAAGGAAGAGAAGAAAATTAAACACAGAGATTGAGAGTTTCGTGTCAGGTAGCTTCTCACTTATGCTTATGCCTGTGGAACTAAATAACAATAAATCATACAATATTGATTACAAGCATTTTAATTCCTATAAGCTATAATTGCAATTCATTATAACTCAAGAATTGGCAAATATTAATTAAATAGAAACTAGGGTATGATTAAAAAAAAAATTATTTCCTAATGGAGTTCAGGAAAATAAAGCCAAGGAGAAATCACCAAAATCTCAAACACTGACAGATCCTTGCAAGGACCCATCAAGTTGTGGATTCAAAAACCCTGTCTACCACATTGAAAAAACAAATAAGAGAGAAAGGGCTTTTAGAAGTAGGCTATACCCACTTCAGCAACATTGCATATAAGAATAATTAAACCTACATAATAACTAAATTAAGCAAATACAAGTGGGGGGGCTCTGCTCTCTTAAGCTTTTAATAAAAAAGATATTAAACCTTTGGTTGGTAATAGAATATAATATACAAGACAAAGCATGATAAAGCTTTAACTTTATTACTTTGTTGTAATGTTTATGATTAAAAAGTAGACCATGGTGTAAAATGCTTTAGCATCCAAAGATTTAAACAAAGAAAAGTCAATGCAAAAGGAAGAAACTTCACAGCACTGTGACACCCACAAGACCATTAAAAAAAACAGAGGAGCTCAAAGCCCCCAAAACATTGAACCCTAATCTAATTAATCTACCTATAACAATTTTTTTTTTTTTTTTTTGGATGAACAACAAATCCACTGTAGGGATCAAAAAACTTAGAAGGAAGGATTCAAGAGATGCTATCCAAAACAGTAGTTTTTGACATCATGCTTCAATCTCCAAGCTTGAACATTTAATGGAGCCCATTGAAATGTCAATCTCAATCAAGTTATCTTCTTCATTCATCTCATTTATCTCTGCCAACAGTTCAAGTAGACCCTCTTCTTGTGGAAAACCTGAATCCAAACTCATCTGTGTTGAAATCTTCAACTTTGGTTCTTCTTTGGGGCCTAAACGGTAATCACCAGAGAGAGGAATTTCAATGAGATTCTCATCATCATCTGAAATTGAACAATCCGAGCATTCTGGAATCCTGTCCATATTGTTTGGAAATGGTGACCATTCAGCATCAGAATCTTCACTTGTTGAAGAAAGATCAAGGCTTTCGCTTTCCGAAGACAAATCCGGCGACTTAATGGCGTGTTGTACTAATTGTTCTTCATGAATCTTACCAACTTCATCAGCTTCTTGGGTTTCTGGTAGAACTGCTTCTTCCTGTATGACCTCATCTTGTAGCTTGATCACTTCATGATCAGACCTCTTCAAAACCAGTTTTTGCTTTGTAAATGCTAAGTGGGCAACAGTTGATATAATCAATACAGCAAAAGTAAGCAGGATTGAAGTGAACAAAGAGCTAAAGAACCCAATAAATATTAAACAAAGAGCAAGAAAAAGATAGATTACGAATAAGTGTCGCTTCAACAAACACAAAGAAGAAGGAGAAGAAGATGAACACATTTGATCTTCAACTTCAGAAGGTTTTTTCATGCTCAAAGACCACAAAACAGAAAAGGGTAGGCGAAAAGAACAAGAAAAAGGTGAGATTTTTAATGGAGGACTGAACCCAACCTGTAACTATCTTGCTCAGATATTTAGTACCACAGAACAAGAACAGTACTGGGTTTTTTTAAGAGATTTGAAAAAGATAGGAACTGCAAGAGAGTTGAATGAGTAAATCCAGAGACTTAAAAAGAAGGAAACTTGGTATGGTGGGGCATATAAAGACCAGAAAATAACAGCTGCAACAGAAAGATTAATGGGTATTCGACGATTACCTCAAAAAATGCACAAAAAAATAACACTAATTAAAGAGTTGATGATGAAAAAGAAAGATATGGATTTTACAAAATTTTAATGGAGGAGATGCAAGAAATGAAAACCTGTATTTGAGTACTCTCAGCTGAGCAGATCAGATGTATCTGACAATGGCTGCAAAGAAGGGGAAATTAAGAAGATACAAGAGGAGTTAATTAATGAACTTAGAAGAAACGACTTTATTACGGTAAACATTTTTTATTTTTTCTTGCAGTTGAATTTTCCTTGAAACCACAGAGCTCTTTTTTTCTTTCCTTGTTCACATTTCCCATTGCCCCCTAAAAAACCGGATTTTTGTGTTGTGTAGCACCAATCAGGTGGTTTTTCTCTGCAACTGATTCTCTTGAAAGAAGCAAAACTCTGGTTTTACCGTATTGGATTTGAACCTCAACGCCTGGGAATAGGAGAAGCCATGTGCACATATCTCAGCTCACTACATGGCACTTTTAACTTGTTAAAAAACAAAAAAAAAAAAAAAAAAAAAAGAGAGAGGGAGAGAGATTAAATTTTCACCGTCATTTCTCTCCCACACACCTTCAATTTCTCCAAGAAGACGATTTTGGCTAAACCCATTATCCCAAAATGGATCTCTTACTCATTAATTTGATCCAAAACCAAGACAGATAAACCTTGTTTTGCTCTATAATTTTCTTCATCAGATACCCATTAATGGCCACTGTTCTTTCTTCAAAGATCTTTTCTTCCTGCAACTCAAGCTGAAGATTTACTTTTTTTTTTTTTAAGACAACCAACAGATTTCTACCATTTCCTGCAATATCATCAAGACCCAGTAGCTGAAATGATCAGAACCACCTACCAAAATTTCTGTAATTTCTCTCAAATTTTTCTTCTGTCTGCAACTTCTCACAGAATTAAATGGAAGCCCATAACTCAGTATCAGAGCTTTTTCTGGAAATGTCAGGCACCCATTACCATTATTCCCCTCTATGACCAAACAGAGAGCATTTTTTCCCGTTCTTTTTATGATAATGTTACGGCTTATTAATACGTATCTTTTTTATGATACCTGGATGGTGTAGTTTCATACAGGAGAGGAGTGCAATTTGTAAAGATGATAATAAAGTGATATCCAGCAAAATCACAATATCTTTATAAAATATAGTCCGCTTAACATAAGGCCAAAAGATCAAAAATTTTCTTTTCAAAATGAATTAGATCTTCACTCAAGTGAATCTTAGTACATTCTTTGGACCAATATAAAGATAAAGAAATGAAAAAAATGAAAAAAAAAAAATTAATATACATATTAAATAATTTGTGGGCATTAATTATTTTTAATAATTGTAACAATTAGGTGGGAGGTTGCTAATTTTAGTTTTTTTTGTTTTTTTGTTTGATAATTAAGGAGGGAAGGACCATTAATTTGATTTATACTTGAAATCCATAGTAAGCATTAATTTGCAAGGAAAAACCTTTCTTTTTTTTTCAAATCAACTTAATATATTGAAATTTTGATATCTTATACCATCTAGAGTAAACACGTCAAAAGGGAAGAAATTATAGCATCCGACATTCATCATGACAAATGAAACATAATATATCTTGATGATGAAGTCAATTTTAATCTGCTTAAAGATGAAGTTTCTTCATGCTCTGCTACATATAGTCTGAGAGGAGCTTGAATATGAGCAACTGATTAGGGAAGATGAGCAAATTAAGAAATTCCATATTATGAAAAAAAAAAAATGTAAATGTATGTATTACATATTTTATGTGTATATACATAAAACATGTATATGAGAAAAAATGTAAAATCAATAAATAATACGTGGTTGGTGGCTGATGGTTGATGGACACAGGGCTGCAACGTGTGCCCAGAGAGTACAGTATTATTATGATTTAGAGATGCTTTTGTGTCTGAGGTTTGTGAGTCTAATGATGGGTGTTAAGCATATTAATTTGAGATTAACTTTATGTGTTCACATGGCATTCTTCTCAATATGTATTTTCTCATTCTCCTATCAAGATTTCATCAGTTGAGGCCAAGCCCATGTTACTATGTGGCTTATATGTGCCCCTATTTGTCTTCCAAATAATGGGTCTGATTTTGATTAGGGGCCACTAAACAAGTTGTCTATATAAAAACTTGAAGTAGGGACCCCCATGTTTTTTGTCTTCTCTTATCACATTCTTGTTCATGGAGATGGACTAGTCATTTCCTTATTAGTAGCACTGTGACAAAGTCTTCCAATCTCAGATACTACATATGGTTTGTACATTCCCATAAATATATATATATATATTATTAGATATGTGTGCAGTAAAACAACTTCTGTGAAAGAAACTGTTTAACAGCTATTGTAATCGTTGTGCCCAACTGACTCATAAAATAAAAGTTAAGGATTTCTTCTCCTTCAGTATCAAGGCTTTTTGAAAAACTCACGCTTGGGTTAGACATAGTTAAGCGTTGCCAAGATTGATAGTAGTTGAAGTCGTCCCGGTCGACCAAACATATTTTATGATGGATGGTGCTACAAGGACTTGGGCATAAACTCAGTTGGCCTACTCATGTGGCCGAGTGCCTTATATCATCTTAAAACAGTTTAAAGGATTTGAGGGTGTGAGTACACTAAGTGAGTTTAGTGCTAAAGTTCCTTCATCATTTCGTATTATGATAATCATTCTTTTTTTAACTTAATAGTTTATAATCTTCAACTTGCACCCTTTTCCCACTAGATTGGCCTTTTACTTCTCCTTTTAATTAATAAAAAGAGAGTGATCTTGCCCTTTGTAAGGCAGTAGGAGCCAAAATCATCCTTTAAAAAATTTGACATATTGGATCCAAAACTAAGACACCCAGATGCAAATTTTTGCAGGAAGTGAGAGAGACCTTAAGCTTCATTACTCAGATGTGCAAGTTGGGGATGGGAAGAAATGAAAGAAAATATGAGAGAAGTAGCCACATGTGATGTGACGCCACTTGTCAGCCAGTTGCAACAAATAAAGAAGTGCCACATGAAACCCAAACTGGGATCATTCTTGCTGCAAAATTTGACTACAATTCAAAGAAAGCAAATCTAAAAGCCTAAAAGGAGTGATATTGCTCATGGCCATTTTCGTGCTTTGAGAAGCTGCTTTTGTCTTGAGGCACTAAAATGAAGTTGAGATAATGGAGAAGACCCATCACTACTTATATTGGAGAATGCAACTCAGGAATGTTATTATGTTTTTTGCTTGTGAAAATGGGCTCTTGGGGTTGGGGGGGACCATGTTTTTGTGTTGGAGAATGTTTTTTGCTGAATTAGAAAATTAGGGTTTTAGACTCATGCCTTGAATCGAGTGATCCAGAGAGATAGAGACAGATGAGTTTGCTTTGGAATCAAGTGAACTCAACGGTGTTATATTTATATTCGGATATAAAATAAGACTAGCCCAAATGTTGTGAAAAGGTGCTTTTCTTATAATGTGCATGAATAAAATGATTTAATCAATTAACCATACTTTATATTAATTTAATTTTCGTAAAGTGGGTGTCATTGCAGAGAAGCAAAATGATTTGGACCTCATGTATTTGCCACATGTCAGATAAATTGCCAATCGTGGCATCATATCATCTTTCACTTTTCTTATAACTCAATTCTACTCAATTAAACTTTTTTTTAATTACGTAAATTTCTCCAATCTAATTAAATAAATTTATATAAAATTTTTATTTTTTTCTAATTAGATATAGTCAGCTACATAAAATATGCTTCTTTGACTAATTTTAATAAAGACTAAATTAATAGTCATATTAGAAGGGACATCTAAACTTTTTCTATAATATATTTAAATAGATTAATGTCATAGTTCATCAAATAATTTTTTTTGTTTTAGACATCAACTACATAACACAAGCCTCTCTCTTTTATATAGCTTGAGACCAAACATATATATATATTTTCTTTTTTTTTTTGAAAAGCCACTTAATCATTCCACAAAACCAAAGAGAGGCGGCTGTCTCCTCAAGTACAACATCCGCAATACAAGAAGGAATTTCCTCTAACCAAACTTGAGGGGCAAGAGGCTCAACACTCATCTTGCTAAGGCAATGTGCCGCTTGGTTTCCCTCTCTAGAAATGACTTTAACCATACCAAACATATATAAAACTATGAAAATATGTTGAGTTCAACCAGAACGTACGAAAATAATCAAAATCATTAGAGCAAAAAAAAAAAAAAAAAAAAAATGAAGAAGAAGAAGAAGAAGTTGAATTCACAAACTTGTGTATCTATTAAGTCTAAAAACTCAGCTAGCTTTACTTAATTAAGTCTTATTAGCAACTTATTTGATTAAACTAAGATATTAGGTCATATTTTGTTATATATAAATCTTATATTTGTTTTATTTGAAGTTCCTGAGTGAATTCTTGTTCACAAATTATTCAGTTCAAGACCCACTAATGCTGGAAACCTCTTGCCCATCAAGTTGAATTCACAAATTTTAGCATTTTAACAAGAGCTCCATTCAATTGCAGAAAGAGCTTTAAACAGTGCATGTCCATGAAATGATCATTCAATCTTTTATGCTTTGAGGGGTGTTAAAAGAGGGCCTCATATGGATTCAGAATGGAAGGTTAAAGTGATTTGCTTACATGTATAACAGCATTTCAAAGAGACACAGGAAGAGAGAGCAAAGAGTCCTACAAGCACAGCTTACAATTGATAAGAGTCGGAAGAAAAATAGCAAATAAATTATCAGGAACTCTCCTTGATCTTGCTATCAGAAACAGATGCTACAAACTTGGCCACTTCAGCACAGCAAGTGAGCTTATCTGCTACCTCGTCAGGGATCTCCACCGAAAACTCTTGCTCAAATGCCATAACAAGCTCTACTCTGTCCAAGCTATCAAGGCACAGATCCTTCTGGAAGTCAGATGTTTCAGTTACCTGTACAAAGTTGAAATGGATATGGCAACAGCCACCCAGTTTTAGTTCGGGCAAGAATATGGGAAAGAGCAGAAAAACAAGGAAATTGCAGCTAAAATTCAGGTATCAAATGGGAAATCACTGTGTAATGTTATGGTTTCAGCAACGAAAATTTATAATCCAGTTGAGCAAAATGCTTGAATTCCATGATCACAATAGAATAAATATGTAACTAACAGAAATACATGGATATCAAAGAGTTAATCAGTTAATTACCGTGGCTTCATCAATCTTGTCATACTTTTTAACCAGTGCAATCACTCGATCCATTAACTTATCGGAGTTGTTACATGTTGATGCACACATGTGCCTTCTCAATCTGCCAAATGCAATCCCTTCTTCCATGAACAACCATTTCCTTGTAGGAGTTCCATACCTTAAATGACTCAAGATAGAGTTTTTTATGTTCTGCATTTTGTCCCAAACTCTTGACTCGGTGACCTACCAAGTAAGATCCATCACCAAATTAATATTTGATCAACACAAAGTTGTACTTTTGTAAATTGAAGAACAGATACTAGAACAAAATTCATGTAGGTGCCATGAAATATCTTGCATGCATAGGAAACAACATAACCAACTAAAAGGCTTTGAGTTTTCTCAAACCTGCAAGTTCCATCAACATTTGGAAGGATTGGCTCTCAACTAATCATTATGACCAGATTATCTTAACACTGGCATTGGGAGTATAAGAAGTTCTCTATTTTACATATCCAAGAAAATGGCCAAAAAAGGTTGATCCAAGAAAATACCATATACATGTTTCATTATGACGCCTACTCAACTCAAGTCTCCTGCAAGGCATATGTTTGCCTCCAATAATTAATCTATCCAGAGAATCAGAGGTAGCAGGGCCAAAGATGGGGGCAATGACCAACTCAACTAGTGATAGTGAATGAGAATGCTTAGGTTAGAACTCCAGTTTCCCCTCCTTTCAACACCTTGGACTAACTTATATTCTATGTTACCTGAACTCAGGTATGGGTGTTGGATATGGGTATGTACATATTAGAGGTCAGACTTGCTCATTTTTTAAATTATAGGATACGTGGACTCTGCGAAAAAGTGAATTGTTATCTATTAGTTATTCTCTTCTTTTGTGCCAAAAATTTGAATCTAGGTACTTGACAGGGTTATATGTTCGTTACTAAGCCTATATTCTACCTTATCAACATTTTTTTTTTGGGTTATATGTTCGTTACTAAGCCTATATTCTACCTTATCAACATTTTGTTTTTTCTCTCTCTCTTCCTTCGGAGAATCTATAATAGTAGTACTCTAAAATCTAAAGTGTTACATATATCCCATACTTATGTTGGTATCATGAAGTGTTGACACGAGTACATTGGGCTAAAGTAAAACGCTTGGTAGCAAAGCTTATATTTCAAGTTTAAAGCAAGGGTTCAATGCACCTGCTTCTTGGTCTACTTGTGTTTCTATTTTAAGTTGGTAATCTAAGTCTTTTACCATGGACTAACTTATTTATCCACACAAGTACAAAATGACATAACCCTCACTTACTTCTTGCCATACTTGGGAGTTGATGTGAAACCCCTTCACCTCAATACAGGTACAACTTGTTACTTACCGGGGACATCCTCCTAACTCTTCACATTGTTTGATTATGATTTTTATAAATGCACTTAAGGAACTGAACAAAAGTTTTACACTACCGGTCGGCTATTTAATACAATCCTCTTACTTTATCCCTACGTACCTTTGTCCGGCAAATTTTTTATTTTTTTCCAATAAGAAACATATGTAAATTCTGAAGATAAAATGGAAAATCACAAGACTTGACACAGGTGGAGGTTTCTTTAGCTTCAGGATGTCCACTAAATTTTTTTTTTGAAAAAAAACAGTATAAATTCTAAAAACATGATTGAATCTGAATAAATCTCCGGCCCAATAACTCTTGATCCATTGTGAAGTGACCCCCTAATTGGGGAACCACTTCCCCTGAAAAATCACAAATTTCTGTTCCCGAAAGAAAAGATTATCATCACAACAGATGAAATGTACATGAACTAAAATCTTCCACAAAACAGATAGATTGTGCAGGAGCAATTATGTTGAAAAATTGCTAAAATCTTTGCGTCAATCCAAATGATAATGTGGAAGGTTTCCAAGGAATGTTGCTCAAATCCAAAAAGAAGGCTAATGGGTAGTCTGAAAACAAGCATTTTAACAGTAATTCTACAGATTGCAGACTGGAATTAAATCAAAACCATAAAAAGGAAAGCACAAACAGTAAATATGTGTATAAACAGTAACCCAGCAATGATTGAAGAAGCAGATGTGTTTTTGAACTAAGGAATTGTACAGAGAACTTGCAAGGAAAGAAGAAGAAGAAGAAGAGCAAGCAAAAGCGCAAAAGGGTAAGAGACACAATAGAAGATAGGAGCGTACCAGTAGACTGGAACAGAGCACCCGAAGCCACATAGCTCTTAGAAATAGAAATGAATTTAATAAATCTTAACAGTTTTACAATATTATTTCTTATCTTCATCTTTTATTATTTTTTAATTTTATTTTTTTCCTTATTATTTTTTTGGAAAAGAAAAGAGGGGGAATACCCAGCAAGAACAACTAGCACATTACATCTCGAACTCTCCTAGGCCAAGTAACCCCAGTTGCATCTTCCCTCAAAATATTGAATAACCCACGGGGAGGGGAAGACATGATACACACTCCCCGATTGAACTTCAAAGCCTCAGTAGCCAAATAGTCTGCTGCTCTATTACCTTCTCTGTAAATGTGCTCAACTTGAACTATTCAATCTCTCTGAAGGAGTCTTCTACACTCATTTACCAAGTTGGAAAGGCTAAACTGCGGCATACTGTTACCTTTTAACCAACCAGCCACCATAACCGAATCTGTTTCGAAAACTATAGGCTACCCACCCCTACCGAAGATCAAAAAATTGACAAGCACTGCTTTAAGAGGAGAACCCTCCATCAAACGATATCCATCCTCTCAAGCGAGTCATCCTTGTCCCTAGGAGCTTCGTTATGCACCCCCACCAGATTAGGTTTTGTTCCACCAAGTTTCCGCCTACCAATAGCAGGAACATGCCCAGAATCCACCACAGTAGGAGGATCTTGATGATGTTCTGGTATCAAAATAGTTGTAGGATGAATACCTTCCATGTTCTCAACCTGATGCTGGGGATGAGAGACCACCGATCGAGAAATCAGCTGACCTCTATTGGACCCACGCACCACAATATGTTCCTCCGCAGCGGCAGCTTGCTTGGACTGAGAAGAGATAGAAGTGATGTCACGAGTCAGTAGATTCTTCTTTATTCGAACCGCATTGCTGGTCTCTACAGCCACTTGAGTGCTTGGGCCATTATTCACTTCCTTAGTATTTATTTGCATATTGGGCCTTCTCCCTTTACTCTTGACATATTCATTAAGTGATATCCCTGAGCCCATGTGCACGCCAATATCCTTATCAAGATGCGGCCCATCTCGTTGATCACTATCAATATTTTCCTCAGGATTATCCTCAACCGCTAATGCCGCATACCGAGAAATATGTTGCTGAAAACTAGCATTTTGTTTAGCATTTTCCTTATTATCGTTGAACTATGAATTTAACTTGAATTAAACTTAAATTATCATGCAAATACTCCCTTTTTATGTTTTTTGAATAATATAGCCCTATTGCCCATTTCTCTCATCAAAAGGCGCTATTCATCTAATTATCTTTTGTTTTATGCTATGAGATGATTCATAGACCAATAAAATTGTTAAAAATATAACTATGAGTTTTTTTTTAGGAAAATAATTCTCACCTAATGAACTCTACATGATTCTCTATTGATTCAAGGGGTATTTTTTTTTAGAAAGGAATAAAGAAACTGGTAAACAAAAATATAAAACTCTAAAACTTAAAAACATAAAGCGAAAAAAAAAAATCTTAGCTTAGTAAGATGTTAAAATATAAATGATTAGGCAATAAAAACAAAAAATGATAATGCTATGCTTCGTTTCAAACTTTCAAGAATGTAAATCTCAAATTAAATTAAAAAAATAAAACACAAAATACATACTCCCACCTTTAAAAGAACAAATTGTATCATTACTTGGTTAGTGATAAAGGGCAGTATATAATCCAATCAATTTGAACTAAACTAAGTGATTTTGTTCAATTTCTGTTTATACAAATTTTTGCACATGATTTAAGGACATCTAATATACTATGCACATAAAATGGAACCAAGTATTGCAATACCCTTAAATTATACAAAAAAAAAAAAAAAATGTTGAACTTCGGGCCAGCTTGAAGATTTGGGCATTTATTTTTTTATAAAAGGAGCCCCTTTTGTATTTTCACACAACTCTTCTCTCTCTTGCTCTCCTTGTTGGTTCATCACTTTCATTGTGATTTCCAATTTTTTTTTTTCTTTTAGACTCTCTCTTAGAGACTCTCCTCTCTTTGCAGTGCAAGGCGGTCCTGCTAGGAAAGAAGCACTAGTTTGACAAGGAGATTTTATCTGAAGGTGGAGAACGAAACATTAGTTTGCGTGTCTTATAACTTTTATTAATGTATTTATTTATTTATCATTATGTCTATTATTCATTTACACCACATTCTTGCATATAATGTTCATACTTGTCATACTTATGTTTGTATATTTGGAGTTCATGTATGATACTATTACTACATCAAATTAGTGGTCAATCTGACTCAACTAGACTTAGACTTGTCCTCAGTAACTTTGAATAGTGAAAGGGAGGCAGCTTGCTGCTCTAGAAGATTGATATTTAAGCGGACCTCGTGTCCCACCTCTTAACTGGAGACTGGTCTAGTTGGTCTTATCTAAAAGTTATCTGCTTGTACAAGTGATACTGGATATCTTAACAACACACGTGGTGATGTCGACCCTGATAAGAATCACCAGACGTTGTCAAATTCTGTCTAATATTAGTAAAGACCAGACTCACACTTGCATGGTCGTCATACATAAGCACCACTTAGGGACGTAAGTGGTTTGTGACATACAAAATAGTTATTGGAGCAATGCTCACTATTTTGATCTATGAAATGGTTATTGGAGCAATACTCACTATTCCTGATACTTCCTGAGGAGGGACGTACAATGTGAACTCATAATTACTTTGGGAGGGACATCTGTACGCGAACTCAGGGCGACGTCCCTGGGGAGAGACGTACAATGTGAACCTGAGTTTACCTAAGGATGAACATCTGTACGTGAACTCAGGGCGACGTACGATCACAGAACCATTATGAGACGGTGTCATGCATGTATATGTTATACTGTTTATAATCCTATGTTGTGTATTCCTTAGGCTCACATTTTGTAATCCTTGTTTATTTATAGAGAGATTTTGGGAGGATGTTTCCTTAATTATATTTTGTACAAAAAAACATTCTAAAATTAATGAAATCAAATTTGTACTCATTTGTGTACCTGCGCACTTAGTTATTATTATAATGAATTTGCGCATCGCCTGTGAGTGTTCCTCCTGTTTGAGCGCGTCGGGGTGTGACATGTATACTTATAATTTTTTTTTCATAACATAGATTATTCTCATTCTATTTATAAATTTTAAAGAACTGTTTCTCTTTAATTTAATTTAAATTTCGTCAAACAAAACTACAACTGAAACGTAGAACACCACAACATCAAGGGTATGAAATTTATGAATTGAGACAATAGTCCTCATGTTATGGATCCAACATGGATGCCCATAAGTATTGTTTAGGAATCATGAATATTTAAAATATGTAATAGTAACTAAATAGGTGTTGGCCAAATAATTAAATAGAAGATAAATAATCGAGAAGTTATGAATTCGAGCACCATTTATGTGCCCCTTCGAAGGTATGAAAAGCTACCCGATACCCAGGTTTCAAAAAAAGAAAAAAAAAGAAGAAGAAGGTAATAGAAGCTACCACTTAAGAGCAACCCATCCAACACAATACCTTTAACATCACAACAACTGTCCTTTCCTCACACATCTACTTCAAAAGTGGACCCTTAAAGTGAGTGGGATGGATTCTCTCTTGTGTCCCATCTGCCCCCTGATCATGACATCTAACTACCTACCTCATTTTTTTAGATTTCAGATTCTAAATATCAAAAGCATTAGAAGAAAAAAAAAAAAAAAACAAAAGCATTTCACTTTCCCTTGCTTCACTTTACTTTTTCCCTCCAAAGGATTCTCATCTTAGAAAACAAATAAAATCTTATTTTATATGATAAATATTAGTAATAATAAAAAATAATAATCTCATTTGATGCTCACATATACCCTCCACCGACCAAAATGACTTAGTAGCCCAAAATGATTGGTTGGTGGACCAAAAATAGATGCCCACTTGCATCATTTCACTCTCCCATCCCTCCCCATAGCTCTCCCTCTCATGTACCCTCTTTTATGTGCCTTGCAAGTGTGTAGCAATGGCATAATTCATGTCCTCTCACCAACTAACCTATGACTAGGTAGTATTACTTCTTTTGTTTAATACCAATTTTATCTTTAATATTCTTAATTTTAGTTCCTCACTTCTCAATATCTTCAATTACTCTTATATTAATGTTTCAATTTAGTCACCAGTTTTAAAAAGGACCTACGTACAATGGTTAAAGTTACTATATTATGATTTAGAGATCATAATTTAAAATCAAAAACATCTTCAACATAGAAGGTTGCATATTATCTTTTCACTAATCTCTCTCAATGACAAGATTATCATGTATTACCCTTTTTTCTTTTTTTTTCTTTTTTACCTTCCTGCTTGGTTTAGTCATCACCATTTTGGCTTGTTTTAGTCCCTATATAATCAACAATTGACTTAATGTTAATAAATATATTTCTAATTAGAAAATGATGAGGGATCTCAACTGGCAAACTCGGTTAGTGTACTTACAATGCTAAGTCTCTTGGATCATTCTAGAATTGTGTGTATTGAATGATTTTAGGATGATCTAAGGGACTTGGTGTTAGGAGTAAGCCAACTGAGTTTATCTGCCGAGCCTCGCTAGCATCTTCTTTTTTGATTTTTTAAATAATGTGTTTGCATTATGTGAGCACGTCAAACTCAATTAGTTATGTTGAAACAATTCTCTTTGAGAAAAAGACAATGTATACAACTTTACCTTTATGTTGAAGAACTTGTTTCTAGATTGGAACCTCTGACCCCTAATTGTAACGTAAAAATTATATTTAATTTTATAAATAAAAAATTAATAGATTTACTAAACTTGCATTAGATTTATTTAATACTCACGATCCATAACAATGCAAGTTCAAGTCTCGTCACCAGGTGGGGTGGACACAATCTTTGCTAGAAAAAAATTTCTTGTGTCATGGCACGTAACACCTATACATCCATTGGGGGAGACCACTCAGTCCCCTCATTAGGCTTGCCCCTGGATTAGTCTGCGAGTAAGTTAGCCTAGATACCCAAGTTACCAAAAAAAATTAAAAAAATAAAGGGATTTTTAGAGTTTGGGTCCCGTGGTTATCTTTATCTAATGCAGAGATCCCACAGTCTTCAAAATTAGCATTTGGTTCTTCAACCAATCAACCTGTCACAAGTCAATCAAATTACAAGTTGTCAAAGAGTGCATTTGACCATTTTGCCCTTCTCATTTTAACCATTTTTTAAACTCGGATTAAAGTGATTCAAAAGGAGTTGAAATTGAAAAGTTCTTGACTGGCAATCAGACAAATTCGTAACCGATCAGTGACCAATCGGTCAACTCAGTCATCGATCGGTGAGTTTTTGGTATACCGTTTGGTCACCGGTGACCAAAAAGTCATTTAAAGCATCAGGATTTGTAGATCTTCGCTTCCTCTTTTCAACGCATGTTAAATCACTCAAATCGAAGTTAAAACGAAAAAAAAATTATGGTCATGTGAAGTTTGCATATCGATTGGTCACCGATCAGTCAACTCAGTGACCGATCGATGATTTTTCGGTATATCATTGATCGATTGATAAGAAAACTTCAAATGGTCATAAATTTTTCGTTTTTACTTTGATTTGAGTGATTCAAGATGCATTGGAAAGAAGAAGAAAAGATCTACAAATATCTATAACACCGGATGGTTTAACTGACTTTTTGATAACCGAGGACCGATCACCGGTGACCAAAAATTGGTGATTTTACATACGTTGAGCGTTTAACAGCCACCGGACCAGTCACTGGTGACCTAAAGGTCACTTAAAGCATCCTGATTTGTAGATATTTTCTTCTTCTTTCCAACGCATCTTGAATCACTCAAATCGGAGTTAAAACAAAAAAATATGACCATTTAAAATTTTCTTATCGATCGGTCAAACGATATACCGAAAAATCACCGAGTTGACCAAAAAATCACCGATCAGCGAGTTGGCCAAAAAATTACCGATCGGTTACCAATTGATATGCAAACTTTAAATGACCATAATTTTTTTCGTTTTAACTTCGATTTAAGTGATTCAACATACGTTAGAAAGAGGAAGCGAAAATCTATAAATTCAGGTGCTTTAAATGACTTTTTAGTCACCGGTGACCAAATGATATGCCAAAAACTCACCGATCGGTGACCGACTTGACCGATTGATTACCGATTTGTCTGATCGTCAATCAAAAACTTTTTAATTTCAATTCTTTTTGAATAACTTTAATTTGAGTTTTAACGATGATTAAAATGAGAAGGGCAAAATAGTCAAATGCACTCTTTGACAATTTGTAATTTGATTGACTTGTGACAAATTAATTGGTTGAAGACCTAAATACTAATTTTGAAAACTATGAGACTTCTTCACTAGATAAAGATAACCACAAGACCCAAACTCTAAAAATTCCAAAAATAAAAAAAAAGTAAAATATGATATTGTACTCTCTTAATGTAATCTTATATACTTAAAGATCTTAATGAAATTTTTGATGGTGATTAATTAGTCGGATTTTAAGAACCAGAGAAAGGTCGAAAACCATTGGGGAAAAGGAGGACAAAGAAAGTGGGACCCTTTGGAGAGAAACAGAGTTTGACGTGGAGACATTCATTCTGCTTTAAACTCTTTAAAAATTCATGATTAAGCCACCGAGGGATCTTCCAAACTCATTGGAGAATAACATCACTTTTTTTTTCCTTCTAATTTTTAATTTTTTTGGGGGAGGGTCTCAAATAAGTGGTGCAATTCTTAATTACAAAAGTGAAGAACAAGAGGAAATAAAAATGGGACAAAAAAACTCTCTTTCCTTCTAAGCAAAACTGCAAAAATCACGTATGCATCTTGCAGCCCCTTCAATAATTTTGGGTTTTCTTTCTTTAGTTCATATGCTGCCACTTTTCTATAGTGAGTAAATCAAGTGGTTTTCTGAGTTGGGTCTGGTTACAGTGTTTCTAAGAAATAGGTTTGTGTGCAGTTCAGTTGCTGCGTGTTCAAAAAAATGAGATTTATCTCTATATTTAGGCTTTAGCCTCTGAATATATTTATTCTTTACCCTTTTTATTTCATCATCTTCTTCATCTGTTAATAATTTTTTCTTTTGAGTTTGGGAGAATCTGATTAAGATTCTGGCAAGTGGGTTTTGTTTTTCTCTCTAATGGGTAATGTTAGTGCTAGAGGAGAAGGGAGTAACAATCCATCAGGAATTGGGTTTGAGGAAGGAGAATTTCATGGGCAACAAATGGAAGAGGTAGGGCAGAGCAATGCTCAATTTAGCTATTCTGCCCAGGAGGGTTCTTCAGATTTGATGGGTCAGTCTCCTCCTCACAGTCCTAGAACCACAAGGTCACCTGTGATGTTCACTCCTCAGGTTATTTTTGCTTTTCACTCTATTTTCTGTATATGTGTTATATGTGTGTGTATGGATGATTTTTTTTTTAATATAATAACTAGGGGATTATTTATTATGAAGTTTTTTGTTGGAATACTGAATTTTTTTTGTAAATTAATTGATAGTTCGAATTGGGTATGTAAAAGCAATGGGATTTTTTTTGGGGGTTAAATTATACTTTCTTTATGTGTATGTTTGTGTTTTTAGTTTTTTGTTGCTCAAAAGTTGTTTGAAGCTGCTTTGGATGAGGATTTCTTGGTTGTTGGTGCATCACCAGATTGTAGTTAAATTCTTCAGCATGAGATTCGAGTGCGTTGTTTTTGGCTGTTGGAAGAAGAGCAAATTTAAACCAACTTGCAGTTGTCATGTTTGGAAAAATGTTTATAGTAAATTTGACCTTTTTGATGTTTTTATTTTGTTTTAGCATTCTTTAGAACTTGAATATATTTCTCATAAGAGGCTTTTTAGGTCCTCACTTGTTGTTTGATAGCAGTTTTGTGAAAGGAAGATGGATTTAGAAATATTTTTAATGATGAGTAAATTAAATTTGGAAAGGAGTAGTTGAAGAACAACAGCTGCCCTGTCTCTGAACTTGTTTCATGTTAATCTACTCTTCTCCCTTTCTGTGTGTTGGCTACTATATCTTCTCAGCTAAGGCAATTTTTCAAAAAAAAGTAAAAATAAAAAAATCTCATATTAGCATTTCAACGTGCATATTATGATGCATATTCTGAAATACATAACCCTGAATCAGAACCTTAAGTTCTGGCATTAAAATGAGGCACTTGTTGTTGCTATAAAACAAATATATGGGCATTTCCCAGGAAGGATTTGGAAATAAGCTTAAAACCTCCCTTATTTTGCATTTTTCCCTAGGTGCCCATGGTTCCACTACAAAAACCCGATGAGATGCAAATCCCAACTCATGCATGGATGCAAGATACCTCCGAATATGACGACTTGTTTGGTGAGCAAAGGATACCAACAATGATCACGTGGAGCTACGGTGGCAAGGAAGTAGCAGTGGAAGGATCATGGGATAACTGGAAGACAAAGTATGGGAATTTTCATTCTTCATGATCTATTTTGAAAACATTGTATCAAAACCATCTCTGATTTGCAACTTTTGGGTGTTTCTACAGAAAGCCATTACAGAAATCAGGCAAAGACTTCAGCATTATGAAGGTTCTCCCATCAGGTGTCTACCAGTACCGGTTTCTTGTTGATGGGAAGTGGAGGTATGCTCCTGATTTGCCATGCTGCCATGATGATATGGGGACTGTTTACAACATTTTGGATTTGCAGGTAGAAATTCTCCCCACCCACTCGATTTTATTGTCATTCTACATGGTTACAATACTCCATTTCATATCTTTAGTTCCTTTTCAGTAACCTCTGTCTTTTATCTTTAGCTCAGTTTCCATTTTATTGTACTGTTTCAACCTTAAGATTATTTACTGTGATAGTATCAATGTACTTGCTATCATATGATTCATAACATCTATTTATATTGAAAATTTAGGATCCAGAGTTATTATCATGGTTGTGAAGTCTAAGATGAGTCTTTGAGACCATATGTAGAGTCTTTAAGTGGACATGAACATATGCTTTAACAAGTCATGAAATCTTTATTTTTGTTAGTGTAAAAGAAATATATCTTGCTTTTGCCTATTAACTGTACACTCACCCGCCTATATAAAAATAAATTAAATAAAAGGTTGTCTTTATGAATTGCCATCATGAACCTGACTTCTCTATTGCTTATGTCACGACTTCCGAAAACCTTGCATTTGACAACTTAAAGTTCCACTAGAGAAACTAGTATCGAAGTATGTCAAATGTCTATTATGAGGGTTGAACATCAAGATGGATTGACAAAATCACGGTAACAGTTGGTTGCTGGTGACTGAGGGGTAACGCTGGTAGAAGATTCTTCAGCTAATAATTTATCAAATGACCTGCTCTTTTCATTTTTCTTCATTTAATATTCTCTTTCTAGTAACTACGCATCCTAAGTTATTGTAGAAAGTTTGGAAATTAACAACTTATGTTTTTCGTTCTTGAACCCTCTCGTCTTTACATGGCGTTAATTCTAATTCATCTGTCTTTTTCCATCCCTTGAAATATGTTCTCAGATCCAATCTGCTTAAGAAGTTTTCTTATAATAATTTGTGGCAGTTCAAGGGTCAAATCACTCCTTTCACTTGTTGTTTAACTTCATCTTTGGTAGTTTGAAAAAAGAGTCATTTATAAAATATTTTATGTAGACAAATGATACCTGGAAGACATTATTTTCCTTTCCTTGGGCATTTCAAAATCCAATTCTGTCACTGTCGTCATTAGATCACACTGCAAGTCAAAATAATAGTGTTAATCATATATACAGATGTTTAAGAGAAGATAGTTTCCAGAGTCCTGGCACTTATATTGTAGGTTGTTGTAGCCTTTTAACCGTGGTTATTTTGTAGGAAACGAAGGCCTCTTTTATTTTAATAATATCACAGTTGACTTTTTTTATGTTGTTATATGATTAAAAGGTTTCTTTTTCCTAACAAGTAACCAACAATGAATCACCGCCCCAAGTCATGTGGTCCTCACTGCTCCACAATAATGGAGGAAAAGATGAGTCTCATATGGCAACATCCAGTGATGATAGTGCACAGGAGTGTTAGATACACTAATCACCATGAAATTGATACTTCCAGCTATCATCATAGTTTACTCCCATCGGGAGAGATGTATTTACCTAAATGTGGTCTTAATTCAGGTTAGTCATAGATAAAGAGTCTAATTTTTTTTTTTTTTGGAGCAGAAACAATTGAAACTTGTATTAATACTTGTAAGAAAGAATGTACAATCCTTTTCACCAGAGGTGAAAAGTAGAGGTCCTGATCCTACATGCTTTTAAGAACAAAATGACCTTCCAACGACCCAAAACACCTCAAATCCCTTAATGGAGATAATCCCTGCCTACATACATACAATTACCCCAATTTAGCACCCAATCCGTAATTGATAGACCCTTAGCCATAGGAGAAGCAAAGACCCCCTTGCTAGCCTTTAACTTAATTGCTTCCCATAATTGTAATGCAGACTTGACCAAGTTGTGAAAAATCCTGTTATTACGCTCTAGCCAAATGAACCACAAGGTCACATAAAAAGCGATCATACCTAATCCTTTCATAAAAAGCGATCATAAGGAGTCTAATTTTGATTAGACTGATATGCATAATCCTATGGTATTGAAAAAATATGTATCTATCATACATGATGATCCTTCTGGATCACGGTAGTAATCCCCAGTTCTTTTAGGGTCGCTTCCATCTTTCTTTTTACTTGTTTTATGGAAGTAAATGCTCAATGTTTGGTTTTTTTGAGAAAGCAACCAAATCATCCCAATGTTACCACAAAACTCATACTAGCATGTAAGGTGGTGTGACCAAGTATTTTAAGGATATTCTATGAAAAGGTTCCTTGTCATTATCACATGCTTAGATTCTATAAACATTCTTCTTTTATGTTGTTGTTTACTTTACTGTGTGTTGTTTGCTTGTATCTTTCATACTTTACATTATTTTTTTTTCAATTTTAAAAAGTTTGACATAGGTATTTATGTGGATGAGGGGGTGATTTTGGGAATTTGAAAGGAGCAAGTTAGCTGCCTCAATCCATCTTTTAAATGATAACTCACATGAATGTTCTTGTTTATTAGCATTTAGCCTATAAGTCAGTGAAGATTTCACTCAGATTTAATATATTGAAAAAACAAAAAATTATTTCCATTATTTTAATCTAACTGCAAATCTTCCAAGAAGTTTCTTTCCTTTGATGATCATGTGATTTCCCTTTATTTCCTTAAAGCTTCAATCTTTCACCGATAACAATGATGTATTAACAAGTGATTTAGTTGTTTTACTTTATCATTTACTTCTTTAACACCATTTTATTGATGTGCCTCATTCGGATTTTCCCTTCTTTGAATAAAATAATAGTTGTTTGATAGAAAGTGTCAGCATGTGTTGAACAAATGAATATGACACATTATCCAATGAGAAAAAGTTCTTATAAAATAAAGTGTATTCTATCAGTAGGCTTTTTGCCAAATTATTGTTTTTTTCTATATTTGATTTGCACATCTTCCCAAGAATCCAACTATTTTTTACGAGAGGTTATTGCTAGTCTGGATTATGTTTCCTTCTTGTTTGTTTGATTCACCAGATGCCTTCAAACTTGTGCCATTGGAGTATCTTGTTCAGGATTCTAAATAAGCACCGTTGTGAGAACACATGAAACTTTTAAGAAGCACTATACTGGTAACACATTCAAGAAGTAATTTATTAAAGGCCTGGCTTCCTCTAATTGAATCCATCTTTGAAAACGTAGATGATTGTCCAGAGACATTGTGTCCCTATTCCCAAGACGGTATGATGTTTGCATTTGTTCATTTCTATAACACTTGTATACCTCATGTCATCCAAAATTTTGAATATGCTAGACGATTATGTTGTGGCAATCGTGTACCTCTTTAGAAATGTGCTTTTTTTAATTCTTAAAGGTGCATCTGTTCGAAGCTTTAATGATTATAACCAGCTAGATTCAACTATTTATGCTGAAGTTGAAGTAGACTTCCACCTCCTGGGAGATGGGAAATATGGTTTCTTTTGGGTGTTGCAGATGGAGGTAGCTGACCCCATATTAGTTGGAGAAAAGCCTTCTTGAGTTTTGTAGTTGCAGCCTCATGCACCAAAGAGCTTAGCATCCATAATTAAATTGCAGAAAAAGTGATATTTGTTGTGTTAACATTTCTTTTTGGTTCTTTTCAATCAGCGATTAAAGCATTTTCTTAAGGATAAGCATTTTACTCGTATAGACCTACACTCCCAAATAAATAGGCACCCGGGTTAGATGTCATCCGTCTTGTAATACTCACAACCTCCTTTCTAGTCCATTTAGTCTTAAATTTGTTTCTCTTGTTTTATGCATGCTGACTTGTAAGTTTTCATTGCATTCAGTTCTATGGTGCTAGTTTATGCTTAGACAACATTGAATTTTGTTTAAAACATTATCCTTCTGCTAGTTTTCCCCCCTTCCTACTGCATTAGAAGATCGTTATATGATATACATATGAAACTCTATTATGGTCCAGGTAAGAAAACAACTTACAGTTATTTTTCCTTGTTGCAGGATTATGTTCCTGAAGACCTGGAAAGCATCGCTGGTTTTGAACCTCCTCAATCCCCAGATTCGAGCTATAATAACACACAACTTGGTTCAGAAGATTATGCAAAGGAGCCACCATTAGTCCCACCACACCTCCAAATGACACTTCTGAATGGACCAACATCCTGCATCGACAATAATTCTTCTCTGTCAAGACCGCAACATGTGGTTCTTAACCATCTGTACATGCAGAAAGCAAAGACTGGTCAGTCCGTGCTGGCACTTGGTTCCACACACCGGTTTCTAGCTAAGTACGTAACTGTGGTGCTCTACAAGTCATTGCAGAGGTAAAGCGAAGAATGGTTTACATGCCTAGATGATGATGTAGTATTTATTTTCTCATGTAAACAACATGATCAGAAGAAGAAAAAGGATATCGTGAGATTAACCGATAGGAGGAAAGAACCCCAGTAGGAAGACAGTGGGATCTTACAGCACATCCAATACTACTTGCTTATGCAGATTCTAATCTAGAATACATCAAATAGTTTTGTTGTTTCCTTTCTTATTTCATCTTTTTAATCTGTTGTCCAATTGTGGATTTAGTCTGTGGTATAAAGAGCCTCTCAAATTTCCAAGCAATGGTGATTTAGTCTGCTATAAATCTGTTCCCTGTTGTAGACTTGTAGTGTATATGCTTTTGATCATCTTCTGCATAACTCACAACCTACCCTAATAAGTTTGTTAAAAACTAAAATAATTTGCGACATATTAAACGTAATTTTTTACAAAATATATCTTAGATAGTTATATTCAAAATTATTTTCTTGTTCATATACTAAAGGAATATAAACTCTCACATGACAAATATATATATTAATAATCATCACTTTCTTAGAAAAAAATCAAATTCTTTTAATACAATTATTTAAAAAAAAAAATAGTTTAAAGCTCAACCAATTAGAAGCTCACTGAATCATGGGTGTCACGTGTACACACACTAGTTTTTTTAGTAATTATACTTTTGTTTCTTGATCTGAAAATTAGAATACAATTCAAAAAGTAAAAATTCAAAAAATAATATTGTCTTTTCTTGAAAACAACATGTTTCCTTTATAAATTTTGAAAAACTGTTTCTGGATTTTAAATAACCAAATGCATTTTCTGTATTTTAAAAATTTTGAATATAGAAAATTGTATCTGAATCATAAAAACTCAAAATTTTTTGACCGTATCCTAAGTAATAGAAGGGCAAGGAATTGTATCTCCAAAATTGAAAAAGAAGATGGCAGTATTATTGAAGACGAGGGGGGGTGTGGTGGTTGAAATTGCGCACTTCTACAAAAATTTGTATTTGGCTCAAGAAAAGGAAACATGGGGACTTGAAGGCATTGAGTGGAGACCTATCAACAATGACGATTGCAGCTCTTTAGAGAGACCTTTCGAGGAGGAGGTAAAAAAAGTTGTTTTTGAATGTGAAGGAAGCAAGGCGTCGGGCCCCGACGGTTTCACTATGTTGTTCTATCAGAAAGCTTGGACCACTGTGAAGGGGGACATTATGAAGGTGATGGAGGATTTTTACCAGTATGGCATCACAAACAAAACAACGAATGAGACATACATCCGTTTCATTCCGAAGAAGATTAATTTTGCAAAAGTCACTGACTATTGCCCTATGAGTTTGGTTATGAGTCTCTATAAGATCATAGCTAAAGTCTTGGCCAATAGGTTGAAATTTGTTCTTCATACTACCATTGGAGTTTCCCAGTCAGCTTTTGACCAAGATAGAAAAGTTTTGGATGCAGAATATTGCAAATGAGGTGGTTGAAGAGTATCAAAGGTTGAAGAAACCTGGGGTTGTTTTCAAAGCATATTTCGCTAAAGCATGACACTGTGGATTAGAATTTTCTTGATCATGTCATGCTCAACAAAGGCATGGGAGAAAAATGGAGTAGTTGGATATACGGATGCATAAGTTCAATGACCTACTCTGTTATCATTAACGGTAGGCCAAGGGATAAATTTGAAGCCGGTAGAGGTGTTAGACAAGGGGATCCCCTATCCCCATTCCTTTTTACCTTGGTTGTTGATGTGTTGGGGAGTCTTGTTAAGAAAGCTTCTCAATGTGATATTGTTTCGAGGCTTCTCTATTGGCAGGGAGATGGTTGAGGTTTCTCACCTTCAGTATGGGGATAATACTCTTTTTCTACTTCATGGCAATGAGTTGAACGTACATCTTGCAACTGTTGGAACTTCTTAAATGCTTTTGTAAGATCTTTGGTTTGAGGATCAACGTGGGAAAGAGTCAATTAGTTGGCATCAACATGGCTTCTATGGATATTGCTCGCCTTGCTAGTAGGATTGGGTGCCATGTTGGAAGTTCGCCATTGTCCTATCTTGGACCTCCCTTGGGAGACAACTCTATTAAGTCTAATTTTTGGGACCCAGTCGTGGCTAAAGTGGAGAAGAAGCTTAGCGGGTGGAGAAGGAGCTTTTTATCTAGAGGAGGAAGATTAGTGTTGATCCAGTCGGTTTTGATGGCCATACCCAATTACTACATGTCTTTTTTCAAGATTCCAGCTGTGGTTGTTTCAAAACTAGAAAGACTTATGCGGTCCTTCCTTTGGAATAGGGAGGAGGATGGGAGGAGCTTTCATCTGGTTAATTGGAATTTGGTCCAAAAGCCACATTCACTTGGGGGTCTTGGCATAGGTAACATCAAGCTAAGGAATACTGGTTGTGGCGCTTCATGAAGGAGGAAGAGACATTATGGGTCCAAGTTGTTAGCAACAAATATGGGTGATCAATATCAGGGAGGGAATCTGGCTTTGCTTCTCATGCCACTCATAGGAGACCGTGGAAACACATCTCTAGCCTTTACCCATCCTTCCTTCCTTCCTCACATTTTACCTAAAGTAGGGAACGACCATTCCATACTCTTTTGGGAGGATGGATGGTGTGGAGAAGCCCCCCTCACTCACTCATTCCCTCACTTGTTTCGCCTGTCCAACAGTCCCAATGCCCCCATTGTTCACTTTTTGTCTCAATCTTCTCCTAATCCTCTTGAACAACCAACTTGGAATTTTCACTTTCCAAGAAATCTAACCCTTAGGGAGGAGGCTGAAATTGCTCCCTTGCTCTCAGGAATTTCATCAGTTCGTTTCTCCTCTTCTACAGATGACTGCTACCTACGGTCTCTTGACAATTCCAGCACCTATTCTTGCAAATCCTTTTTTAACCTCCCCATTGAGCCCCCTAACCCACTTGCCCCACCATACTGTCACTACATTTGGAAAGCTCCAATTCCAAACAGGATCAAGGTGTTTGGATGGTTGGTCACGCTTAATAGAATTTGTACCCAAGACTTAATGCAAAAATAGTTGCCGCACTTGTGTTTATCGCCTCAATGCTGTGTTCTGTGTTATAACAGTCATGAGTCACTTGATCATCTGTTCTTTAGTTGCTCCTTTTGTCTTCAGGTTTGGAATAGGTGGGAGAGTATAATGCATGGGAAGTTTGTGCCACCATCTTCATGCGATTAACTGTTTTATGTTCAACCACGCTGCCGGTCTCAATAGAAGATGTAAGGATATTGGTTGTATTGTGTCTATCGCGATTTTGTGGTCTATTTGGGGCTAGAGGAACAACCGTATCTTTCGTAATGGGCGCAGAGATGCCACAGAGGTGACGGAGGTGTCTAAGATTGATGCAGCTAGATGGATTAGCTCCTCAAAGCTGGGAGCTGGTTTTCCTTCTGTTGATTGGTACAGGTGTTGGGATGCCTTAATGTTTTGATGCTCTGGTTGTTTTGCTTATCCGTCTTTCCTGTGTTGGGCTGGGAGGTGTTTGTCTTGTGGCTTCGGTGGTTGTAGGTTTTTTCCCATGAGCATGTCTTGTGCTCTATGTGCTTGTACTGCTTAAAGTTTATTATATATAATATATCGTTTTAACAATAAACCATGAGGAGCGAAAAAACTGAAAAATTACTTTGAGATGTAAATGTTGTTGCTGCTGCTAATTAAGGAAGGATGGCCGAAGAATTGCTTGTGAACGGTACCACAGAAATCATGAAGAAGTTGAGCTCCATTGCAGGCCATGAGATTGGTCTGATGTGTGGATACAAATCTGAGTTGAAAAAGCTCCGAAGCACCTTGGAAACGATCCAAGGGTATTTAGAGGATGCAGAGAACCGTCAAATGACAGATAAGACAGTGAGGAGTTGGTTGAAAAGGCTGAAGAATCTAGCTTACGATGCTGAAGACATATTGGAGGAGGTTGCATATGAGACTTTGCGAAGGAAAATAGAGATCCAAAATCACATCAAGAAGAAGGTAATCGACTTCTTTTCACTCTCCAATAATCCACTTGCATTTCGTTTCAAAGTAGCTCATAGAATACAGGATGTCAATGATATCTTAAATGGAATTAGAAAGGACATGAAAACATTTAATCTAAACAAAGTAGAGGGTACTAAAAATGAAAGCTCTGAAAGTTCTACAGCTGTGAATCTACTGGAAACCTCCTCATTCATTGATGATTCTCAAGTCTCTGGAAGGAAAAACGATGTTGAAGAGATAAAGAAAATGTTACTGAGTGCTAACTCAAACACTAATCAAGCTGATGATGAGACAGTTTCAGTCATTCCAATAGTTGGTTTTGGAGGCATCGGCAAGACGACACTTGCTCAATTATTATACAATGATGAAGAGGTGGAGAAATATTTTGAGATCAGAAAGTGGGTGTGTATCTCTAATCACTCTGCAGGTGATACCACTCTTTTAAAGATAGTATGCAAAGCTATTAGTGGAAGTGATGCTAATTTATCAAATAAAGAGGAGAAGCAGCAAAGCCTTGAAGGAAAGCTGAAGGAAGAATAGTCGAATCAAAGGGAGTCGAATAAAGAAAAGCCCAATGAAGGAAAGGTGAATCAGAAGAAACGTTTACTTGTACTGGACGATGTATGGAATGAGCAGTCTGCTGATGGAGGCAATATACGTTTTCAAGAGCAGTGGGATGATTTGAAACTTGTGCTAAAATGTTGAGTTGCTGGGAGCAAAATCATAGTCACTACACGTAGCAGAACAGTTGCGGGAGTTATGGGGACTACTAATTCTTCATGGCATTTAGGTCTTTTCTCAGAAGATGTTTGCTGGGCTATATTCGAAAAATGGGCATTTAGAAGAGGAGGACCAGAAAAATCTCCAGCTTTTGAAAAAACTGGGAGGGAGATTGTGAAAAAATGTGGAGGTGTTCCTTTAGTAGCAAAGACTTTAGGAGGTTTAATGCATTCAAGAAAAACTCACAATGAATGGCTATCCATTAGGGATAATACAATTCTGAATAATACCACATCTAGAGATGACAGCCATATAATGCACGCTTTGAAGTTGAGTCATGATCATCTATCACCACCTTTGAAACGGTGCTTTTCATACTGTGCTATATTTCCCAAAGACACTGAAATTGAAAAGAACCTCTTAATCGACTATGGATGGCACAAGGTTTTCTTCAATCATTGAACAATAATTATGACAAGGAAGATGTGGGCAATGACTATTTCAACACTTTGTGTGGAAGTTGCTTCTTTCAAGATATACAAGTGAACAGATATGGGGAGACATAGAGGCGTGTAAGATGCATGACCTTACGCATGATCTTGCACAATCAACTTCGGGGAAAGAATGCTTGCTTATGGATTCCACCATGATAAACACAAATGACATTTCAGAAACTTATCATCTGTGGGTGCATAATGTTGATTCCGATCCAAAACACTTGCGTGCAAATGCAGAAAATTTGTTTACAGGGCAGAAGTTGCGGAAGTTGCGCACTTTTGTTCTGTATTCATACAGGGCAAATGTTGTATCGTTGAATCTTGAATGCTTGAGGGTGTTGATTTTAGCAGTGAATATGGAAACACTGCCAGCTTCAATTGGCAAGTTAAAACACCTTCGGCACCTTCATATATTTAACAGATATATAGAAGTACTTCCAGAATCTATCTGTCAGCTGTATAAATTGCAGATTCTAGATGTAGAAGAGTGTTGGAATTTGAAAGAACTTCCAACGAACCTGTGGAAGTTGACGAATCTAAGACATCTTCTCGTTGGAAAGCATACTAAAATGCCAAAAGGGCTCGGGAGACTGGAAGACCTTCGAGAATTGCCAACTCTTTTTGTGGGCTTGCGGGAAGCTGGATGTGGAATCGAAGAGCTTGAAAATCTTAATCTCCTTCGTGGTCGCTTGAGAATTTATGATATGCATAATGTGAAAAATGCAGAGTACGCAGAAAAAGCAAGGTTAAAGGAGAAGAGCAACGTTTACCTCTTGAAATTGTTGTGAGATAAGGAAGACTATAGTGAAGAAGGAAATTATGATGAGGTGTTGGAAGTGATGCAAACTCCTCCAAATTTGAAAAAAAACAAGCATAAAGGGATTCCCTGGTGGAAAACTACCTACATGGTTGACAAATGCCTCGATGCTTCACTTGTTAGTTGAGATGAAACTAACAAAATGCAAAGGATGCAAACAAGTCCCTGCCCTCTGGCGCTTACCTTGTCTAGAGGTGCTTCTGATAGATTATATGAGGAGCATGAAGCTTCTTGGTGGTTATGATGGGAATGCTGATCAAGAAGAACAAAGAACACAGTTCTCTCCTCTGAAGCGGCTGTTCTTGAAGCAAATGTACGCGTTGGAAGAGTGGCGAGAACATTCTTCTTTTCCTCACCTTGAAGAGTTGATCGTGGAAGACTGTCCCAAGTTGAAAATCACTCCAACTCAGTTTCCCTCTCTCAAGAAACTAAAGTTCATGTCTACCAATGAGGTGGGGGCAAATTCAATAATGAGCAGGCCGACCTCACTCACCTCCCTTGAGGAATTGGAGATAGGAAGCGATACTCATACTCCTGGGAATGGGATGTCCCTTGACAACTTTATTGGTATTGGCATGCCTTCCCTTAAGAAGTTAACTCTCTATGTAAAATCTCCAAATTTGGTGATCAGTCGAGAGTTATATCCCTCTCTTAAAGAATTAGAAGTTTTCGAAGCCAACAGCATGGCCATACTCGAAGAAGAGGAGTCAACAGCTGCTGCTGCCTACAACAACCTAACCTCCCTCACTTCCCTCTTCATAGTTGATGTTCCCAAGTTCACAACCTTGCCAAAAGGGTTTCTGCAAAACAACGAGTATCTTCAAAAGTTGTAGGATGCCCCAGATTTCAGGGTTTTCTTGCTGCTCCCGTACTCTGCCGCCCATCATCTCTCAAGGAGATAGGTGTTGAAGATTGCTATAGTGTAACGGCCATGGATTTGAGTGGCTTGACTTCTCTTCAAACTTTGACGCTAAAGGGTTTGCCTTGGCTTGAAGGTCCTCCAATGCCCATGGGAGATTTTACTCTTCTCAAGCATTTATCTTTATCTGAATGTCCAGCTCTAACGTCTGTAGATGTAAGGAGGTTCTCTTGTCTTGAGATATTGAGTGTTTCCTGCTGCAAGAATTTGACAATCACCATAACTTCACTTCCATCTCTTAAGAAATTATTCATTCAAAATATTTACGGATTGGTTGTAGAGGAAGCAGCTGTCAAATTCAAGTTCTCTTACTCGGTTATGCATCGAAGGTGTTCCAGAGTTTACTACTTTACCAAAAGGGTTCTTGCGAAACAATAAGCATCATCTTAAAGTGACTACAATCAAGAATTGCCCCAAGTTTCAGGGTTTCCTCCACGATGATGATGAAGATGGAAAATTGTAACTCGCATCTCCCTCCTGGATAATTATAGAAAATTGCCCGTGTATCGTCATGTCTTTGGATATGAGAGGCTGGGACTCTCTTTACGAATTAACGTTAATGAATTGCCCAGGAGTCATGAAACCCTCTCTCAAAGGTTTGGATTTGGTGTCCCTCCTATCTCTCACTACATTTGAAATTGGTGATGGATTTTCAGAGGAGGAGCTGGATTATTTCCCATTTCCCACTTGCCCCATGCCACGCCTTTCACACTTAACAATTTGGGGCTGGTCCGAGCTCAAGTCACTGCCGCACCAACTTCAACACCTCTCTACCACACAACAGAAATTAACAATAACACATTTTGATGGTCTGAGTGCTTTGCCAGATTGGCTTGGGAACCTATCTTCTCTTCAGTCCTTGGAGATTTCTCATTGCAACAACCTCACACATTTTCTTTCTACAACAACTCATCATTCATTTCCATCTCTTAAAAGCAATGAGTCTTTGACATGTTTGTGGCGTGGTTGTAGAGTCAGCTGTCAACAACCTAACTTCTCTCACTTCCTTATGTATCGAAGGTGTTCCAGAGCTTACAGCCTTGCCAAAAGAGTTCCTGCTAAACAAGTGTCTCTGTACAATTGAGATAAAGAGTTGCCCCATGTTTCAAGGTTTTCTCCATCACGATGATGACAGATTAGAACTCATGACATCTCTTCAATGGCTGACAATAGAAGATTGCCATTGTGTAACATCTTTGGATATAAGAGGCTTGGCTTCTCTTACGAATTTGATGTAAATGAATTGCAGGGGAATCATGATATCATCTCTTGAAGGTTTGGAGTTCCCTAAATGTCTGTCTTGTTTAGAAGTTGGTGGATTTTCGGAGGAGCTGGATTATTTTCCCATTCCCAACTCGCCCAATGCAATTCCTACGCTACTTAAAGATAATGGGCTGGTCCAAGCTTGAGTCATTGCCTGAACAGCTTCAACACCTCACCGGCCTAAAGACCTTAATAATAACAAACTTCGATGGTCTGACTGCTTTGCCAGATTGGATTGGGAACTTCTTATCTCTAATGTTCCTAGAAATTTACCATTGCAAGAATTTGATTCATATTGGTGTAAAGGCCAAAAATACACACTACATAAAGGTTAGTGACATGCCAATAAGCTTCTATATATTGTCTTTCTTTCTATAGATCATTCATCATTCAATTATCTGTTGTTCTTGTTAATGATAAATTCCTCCATATGAGTTGACCTTGACCAACCTCAGATTCTCTCTTTAGGTTTCATTTCTAATTTTTACCAAGAAATTTCATTTCATGCTTCTTTTTTTTTTTATAAAAAAAAAAAAAAAAAAAAACTTAATGGATTTTCTTTTCTTTTATATTTTTGGACTTCGGTAGAACAATTATTTCCTCTCTTTTAGTATTTCTTAACTATTCTAATTAGTCGTCGTTTCATTCATTTGTTATATTTTATTTTTTCAATGGAAAAAGAAGTAATTTCATTAACTATAAACAAGATAAGTAAACAGGTTAGAGCTGTTGTCAATCAAATAGAGAAAATATAGATAAGACATGATCACATCCTGATAAAATACAACCAAGTTGTGTCTTTCTCATTTTCTCTACCAGCTTTGCATTATAAGTTCAGAGTAGAAAGAAGAGTTAAGGACTCTTTTGACAAAATGGATGATAAGTAATCTGCTACTTGGTTTGATTCCCTCCAAATGTAGGTAAATACGAATTAATGCTTTGGAATTTCATCCCATATTGTTTTTACCACTGATTTCAATGAAAATTCCATCTAGCTGTTCATTTATATTTGGTTTGTGGACTTTTTTATGGTCTAGTTATTAACTTACTGCTACCAGTGATTGTGAAAATTCCATCTGTTCATATAAATTTCATACTGAAAAATTATTCACTGGAAGAATTGGCTTAGTCAACAATGATCCTCCTCAAGTAAATTGCTTTCTTATATGACCATTTTTGTTTTCTTGTGTTGTTTGGATGCTCAGCGCCTCCCCTTCCCCCTCTCCCTCTCCTCCCACCACTCCCACCCTGGCAGCATTTCTCACGTTCCACAGCCCCATAGTTGAACAAGTGGCTTAATGTGACCATATGATTCAGTATACAATAAGGTGAGTTCCACATTCTGCTTTGATATCTAGCACCTAAATATAACTTTGATGTTGAATTATTATAAATAGAAAATAAGTTGCAGTGTCATCTTTGAAGTCTATGCTAGCTTCATTTGCTATTAGAGGAACAATTTCATTGATTTTGAAATACTTTGGTAAATATGGCTTTTATAGACTCTTTACTTGCTGGTGGAAGTTGCTTGAAGAAACCGAGTTCAGAAGCCCTGGGCATCTGTGTTAATTTTATCTATGTTTCTCTGTTAAAGGAAGGTTAATTAAGCTGGAGAGAGCTGTAAGTAATATTGTTAGTGTTGCTGATCAAGGAGATGGTGTTGCATGGAATTAAAGTCTTATCGCTCTCAACTAGCGGGCTAAATCAAGGTTCAAGGTTCTGTTACTGTTGCTGTTGTTTTCTTGTTAACTAGAGTTCTTGGTGTGATACTTATCAAGAAGAGAATGATGAGGCTGCTGCTTCAACTGGATATTCAGAAGAACTATTGGCAAAAGCACCTCTCTTTTTTTGGCTGTGGCTTGCTTGGGCATGGAATAATTGCATCTGGAATGCACATTGGTGGGTGATCTCATCTTTGATAGCCACTTGCCAAAGATTACCAGATAAATTCATGAGTTCTTTTTCTTTTCTTTTCTAGGAGTTAGATTAAATAATATAGTCATCCTATGATGAACTTTAAGGGAAAAAATTCTTTTATGTTTCCTTGAGTTGTGTGATGTGGTTTGTATGAGTAGTGTAGTTCACTTCAGCAAGGTGATCTTTCAACAAGATCACTTGCTTTATTGACTATAGACTGTTTGGTTGGGATGTATCATTTGATCTTTGTTGTTATCAAATTTTTATTGTAAGAAAAATCAGAGTTACAAGCATACAAGATAGATAAGAGATGAAGAGATACAAGAACTTCATACTCTGTTACAGTGCTCTCTAATGGTTTTCTTTGAAGCCTTACAACAGAGAACTCTCCAAGCTCTAAATTGAAAGGTTAGAAGTCATATATACCTCATATCAGACCAGTTTGTCTTGCCTGATTCTAACTATCTTCCTAACTTACATATACCTCATATCAGACCAGTTTGTATTGTCTGATTCTAACTAACTCTGACGTGACCTTCTCTTGAATTAGAAGACCACCACATTTTAGCATACCCCAATATCTGCATTTCTCCAACCAAACCAAACTTAAAAAAAATGAAAATAAAAAATAAAAAACAGAGATACATAAAGGGTACCCGTGTAAAGATACATCCAATACTACTTGCTTATGCAGACGCTAATCTAGAATACATCAAAATGGTTTTGTTGTTTCCTTTCTTATTCCATCTCTTTAATCTGTTGTTAAATTGTAAATTTAGTTTGTGGTATAAAGGGCCTTTCAAATTTGTGATTCATGTTCCTGTAGTTTATTTCCTGCATGCAAATGGTGAAATTGCTTCTAATAGAAGAAACACTTGTATTTGGAAGTGTCGAACCAACCATGGTTTTTTTTTTTTGTTTCTTTCAATTATTATTATAAAGTCATAGCCATGAGCCACAAGTGGTAAATAAAATATGGAAAGTGAAAGCTCAGCATTCTTAGTTTATTCTGGTTTAATCACTAATGAATTAAGGCTCAGCTGTGTACAGGTCACGCTAAGCGCGAAATTCCAACCACTATTACGTTGCAAAGCTGGTTTAATTAATAAAGAAACAAGCCATTAGCCATTAGCCATTAGCCATTGGACAACCACATGGATGACTTACAATATTTAATAATCAATAAGGTCTAAACTCATGATTAAAGCAAATATCATTGCAACCGAGCATCAATCATCTCTGCTACTTGAATTCAGTTCATTTCCCTTGCTAAGAATTTTCACTTTTGTGTCTTCTTTGTTGCTGCTGCTGCTAATTTAAGGAAGAAGGATGGCTGAAGAACTGCTTGTGAACTGTGCCACAGAAGTCGTGAACAAGTTGATCTCCATTGCAGGCCCATGAGATTGGTCTACTGTGGTGATTCAAATCTGAATTGAAAAAACTTCGAACCACCTTGGACACGATCCAAGCTTATTTGGTGGATGCAGAGAAGCGTCAAGTGACTGACACACTAGTGAGAGATTGGTTGAAGAGGCTGAAGAAAGTAGCCTACTATGCTGAAGACATATTGGATGAGGCTGCATACGAGACTTTGCGGAGGAAAAATGTTACTTAGTACTGGCTCAAACATTAATCAAGCTGATGGTGAGACAGTTTCAGTCATTCCAATAGTTGGTTTTGGAGGGCTCGGCAAGACAACACTTGCTCAATTATTATATCATGATGCAGAGGTGGGGAAATATTTTGCTATGAAGAAGTGGGAGTGCATCTCTAACCACTCTGGTGATACCACACTTTTAAAGATGGTATACAAAGGTATTTGTGGAAGTGATGCCAATTTATCAAATAAAGAGGAGATGCAGAGAAGCCTTGAAAAAAATCTGAATGAAGGACAGGTGAATGAGAAGAAATGTTTACTTGTACTGGATGATGTATGGAATGAGCAGTCTGCTGATGGAGTCGATATGCATTTTCAAGATTAGTGGAAAGATTTGAAACTTGTGCTAGAATGTTGTGTTGCCGGGGAGCAAAATCATAGTCACTACACGAAGCAAAAGTGTTGTGGACTACTATTCCTCCTTACGATTTAGGTCTTTTATCAGAAGATGATTGTTGGGCTATATTCGAAAAATGGGCATTTAGAAGTGGAGAACCAGAACAAACTTCAGATTTAGAAGACATTGGGAGGGAGATTGTGAAAAAATGTGGAGGGGTTCCTTTAGTAGCAAAGATTTTAGGAGCTCTAATGCATTAAAAAAAAAACCAAGCGGATTGGTTGTCCATTAAGAATAGTGAAATTCTGAATAGTACCACATCTGGAGAAAACAGTCATATAAAGTGCGTGTTGAAGTTGAGTTATGATCATTTATCACCACCTTTGAAACAATGCTTTTCATACTGTGCTGTGGTTCCCAAAAACACTGAAATTGAAAAGAACCTTTTAATCCGACTATGGATGGCACAGGGTTTTCTTCAATCATCCTACAATAATTATGACATGGAAGATGTGGGCAATGATTATCTCAACACTTTGTGCGGAAGTTGCTTCTTTCAAGATATACAAGTGAACAGATATGGAGATATAGAGGCGTGCAAGATGCATGACCTTATGCATGATCTTGCACAATCAACTTCGGGGAAAGAATGCTTGGTTCTGGATCCCACCAAGATAAACCCAAATGACATTTCAGAAACTTATCATCTGTTGGTGAATAATGATGATTTTGATCCAAAACACTTTTGCTATCGGTTCATACGTAGCAGATGATGTCTTGTTGAATTTTAAATGCTTGCGGACGTTGTTTTTAGTAGGGGGTGGAACACTGCCAGCTTCAATTGGCAAGTTAAAACACCTTCGGTACCTTTGTATAATTAACGAAGATTTAGAAGTACTTCCAGCATCTATCTGTCGGCTATATAACTTGCAGGTTCTAGATGTTGAAAAATGTGAAGGATTGAAAGAACTTCCAACGGACCTGTGGAAGTTGACCAATCTAAGACGTCTTCTGGTTGGAAAACATACTAAAATGGCAAAAGGGTTGGGAAGATTAAAAGACCTTCGAGAATTGCCAACTCTTGTTGCGGGCTTGTGGGGCGCTGGATGTGGAATCGAAGAGCTTGAAAATCTGAATCTCCTTCGTGGTCGCTTGAGAATTAATGATATGCAGAATGTTACGAATGCAAAGTACGCAGAAAAAGCAAGGTTAAAAGATAAAAGCAATGTTTACGTCTTGGAATTGTTGTGGAATGACAGAATAATATATTCCAGGCACGACAATGACTCTGTGCAAGCGATGCAAGCTCCTCCAAACGAAGACGTTAGTAACGAAGGAAATTATGATGAGGTGTTGGATGCCATGCAAGCTCCTCCAAATTCGAAAATAATAAGCATAAATAGATTCCCCGGTGGAAACCTACCAACATGGTTGAGAAATGGCTCGGTGCTTCGTTATATGGTTGAGATCGAACTAACAAAATATTGGTGGGGACCACTCATGGGGCTCCCCATGTGGTGAATGGCGCATGCGCCGAGGCGCATGCGCCTAAAGGGCATGAACGGCGCATGCGCCGAATGTTTTATTTTAAAAAAACATAAATATATTATATTTATAATTACGATATTGCCCCCGAATACACCTATAAAAAGGACTCAACTTCAGTATTCAAAATTCATTCCTAAGAGTTAGAGAGTTCTATTCTGTAAGATCTACTTAAGAGATCTAATCTGTAAGTTTCACCTAAGGGTGTACTCTGTATTCTCTTTTAATACAAGTTTGCTGTCTCCCGTGGACGTAGGCAATTTGCCGAACCACGTTAAATCTGTTGTCTTGTTTTTCTTTCATACTTTACACCGATTCCGCACAACAAATTGGTATCAGAGACAAGGTTAGGTTTTGGAAGAAAAACAGACTCTCTGTCGAAATTTTTTGAGACAACGTCGAAATTTCGAAATTTTGTAAACGTGATCAAAACTGTGTTCTGATCACCCGAGGAGGTAGCTCTTGTTCTCAGGAGTCCAACGCAACAAACGGCGAGAAAAACGGAGAAGAAACGAGTCCTCAGGAGCCGATCAAAGTTTGATCTCTGTACCGCATTTGGAAGCACTGTTCACACCGACCACTGCGTACACCGGCCCCGGAAGTCACTGTTCACACCGGGCCAGCCACACTCAGCAAACACTGTTCACCGGTCCGACACTGTTCACAGGTCCGATACTGTTCACAGGTCCGATACTGTTCACAGGTCCGACTCTATTCACCGATCCGACACTGTTCACCGGCCCAGCTCTGATCACGGCCCGTCACTGTTGAAGGCCCAGAACTGTTCACCGGTCCGACTCTATTCACCGGTCCGTCACTGTTCACAGGTCCGACGCTGTTCACCAGTCCGTTACTGTTCACCGGTCCGACACTGTTCACCGATCCGACACTGTTCACCGGCCCAGCTCTGATCACGGCCCGTTAAGAACTGTTCACCGGTCCTACTCTATTCACCGGTCCGTCACTGTTCACAGGTTCGACGTTGTTCACCAGTCCGTCACTGTTCACCAGTCCGTCACTGTTCCCCGGTCCGACACTGTTCACCGATCCGACACTGTTCACCGGCTCAGCTCTGATCACGGCCCGTCACTGTTGAAGTCCCAGAACTGTTCACCGGTCCGATACTGTTTACCGGTCCGTCACTATTCACCGGTTCGACGCTGTTCACCGGTCCGTCACTGTTCACAGGTCCGACGCTGTTCACCAGTCCGTCACTGTTCCCCCGGTCCGACACTATTCATCATTCCTGTTGAACAACTGTTTCGGCTTATTTTTCGTCTGATTTCAGCAAAGTCAGACTCGTTTCCACCATTTTCGACCGTTCCGGACGCAACCGCGCCATCAGTTTCTACAAATTCAGCTGCTAAGTCATAAATATCTTCGGTTTAAATGGCAGAGGAAATCTCAAGCACAAGCAGGCCTTGGCAAAGAAGTTCGATGTCTAATGCAAAGTTCGAGGTGGAGAAATTCAACGGCACCAACAACTTTGGCATGTGGCAATGCGAAGTTCAAGATCTTTTATTCCGAGAAGGCTCACATATCGCCTTGGAAACCAAGCCCAAGGATATGTCCGATGATGATTGGTATTTCGTCAATCGTCAAGCTTGTGGAACAATCAGACTCTGTTTGGCCAAAGATCAGAAGTACTTTGTAATGAAAGAGACTATGGCAACAAGTCTCTGGAAGAAACTGGAGGACAAGTATATGACGAAAAGCATAGAGAACCGCCTCTACCTGAAGAAGAAGCTCTTTCGTTTTCAGTACAAACAAGGTACTCCCATGATTGAGCATCTTGATAATTTCAACAAGATTCTTGCTGATCTACTAAATCTTGATGTTGAAATTATTGATGAGGATAAGGCATTGTTGTTGTTAAACTCTTTGCCTGAAAGTTATGAACATTTAACAACAACTTTGTTATATGGCAAAGATGAGGTTAAATTCAGTGATGTTTCAAATGCTTTGGTGAACAACGAGTATCGAAGGAAGGACCAACGCGATCACAAGGAAGCATCACCAGCAGCCTTGACGGTATCCAGAAGCAGGGCTAACAACAGATCTAATAGATCCAGTGGGCGAGGCCGATCTCGCTCAAAGTCAAAAGGACCTTCTTCACGTCAACATCTTGGGAAGGATGAATGTGCCTATTGTCACCAAAAGGGACACTGGAAGAAAGATTGTCCAAATAAGGGCAAGACAGATGCAAATGTAGCACAGAAAGCTGAAGAAGATTCTGCGTTCTCAGTTTCATCTATAGACATTCAGTCTGATAGATGGATTTTAGATTCCGGATGTTCCTATCATATGTGTCCAAATCGCCATTGGTTCTCAAAGTTGGATGAGTTCGATGGAGGAGTCGTGGTCATGGGCAACAACAATACCTGCCGCACAAAAGGTATTGGAACTATACGCCTTAAGATGCATGACGGTACAACAAGACGGCTCACGGACGTCAGATATGTTCCAGATCTGAAGAAAAATCTGATATCCTTAGGAGTCCTTGATTCCAGCGGTTACAAGGTAACCATTGAAGGTGGAGTTCTGAAAGTTGTACGTGGAGCATTCTTGGCCATGAAGGGTACTCAGAAAGGAAATCTTTATTTCCTTGATGGACACACAGTAATCGGAAGTGTCTCAGCTTGCACCAGTTCTAGTGATGTTTCATCGGACACTTCCCGACTTTGGCACATGCGGCTCGGACATGTTGGAGAGAAAGCTCTTCAAACCTTGATTAAGCAAGGTTCTCTGAAAGGTGCAAAAACTGGGAAACTTGACTTCTGCAAGCACTGTATCTTAGGCAAGCAGACGAGAGTTAAGTTTGGAACTGCCATCCACCGCACAAAAGGTACATTAGATTATGTTCATACCGACGTCTGGGGACCCTCTCAAAATGCTTCATTGGGCGGTAAACGTTGGTTTGTTACTTTTATTGATGATTTCTCTCGTTATGTTTGGGTTTATACCATGAAGCACAAAGATGAAGTGCTCGATACCTTTCTTATATGGAAAAAAATGGTAGAAACCCAAACGGGAAGGAAGATTAAGAGGCTCAGATCTGATAATGGAGGAGAATACAAGTCAGACCCATTTCAGAAATTTTGTGAGAATGAAGGGATTGTCAGACATTTCACAGTCCCAGGCACGCCACAACAAAACGGTGTTGCTGAACGCATGAATCGTACTTTGGTAGATAAAGTTCGCTGCATGTTATCTCATTCTGGACTGAGCAAGGCATTTTGGGCTGAAGCTTTGTCATATGCCTCTCATATCATCAATCGACTTCCTGCAACAGCACTAGATGGCAAAACTCCTAAGGAGGTATGGTCTGGACACCCCGTTTCAGATTATGATTCTCTGCGCATTTTTGGATGCACTGCATATTTCCATGTGAAGGAATCCAAACTGGATCCTAGGTCCAAAAAAGCGATTTTCATGGGCTTTAGTGAAGGAGTTAAGGCTTTCCGACTATGGAACCCTGATACAAAGACAATTGTCAAAAGTCGAGATGTAACTTTTGATGAATCTGTGATGTTAAAGCATACAGTTTCTGATAAAGAAATTCGCGATCCAGATTTGCCTCAGCAGGTAGAGTTAGATATTCCAGTAACTCCTAGCAAGTCAGCAGAGATATCCAACCATCCTGAAGAAGAAGAGGAAATCTCAGTTGAGGTGGAGGCTTCAGGACCAGACATCAGTCAAGAACCAGATTCAATTGCCACCAGTCGACCAAGAAGAGAAATCCGCAAACCTGCTCGGTACACTGACATGGTTGCATATGCATTTCCAGTCACCGGAGACGATATTCCATACAATTACAAAAATGCTACTCAGAGTATGGAAAGTGATAAGTGGAAAATGGCAATGAATGAGGAGATGACATCACTCCATCAGAATCAGACTTGGAAGTTGGTTCCACTTCCGAAAGGAAAGAAATCAATTGGCTGCAAATGGATTTTCGCTAAGAAGGAAGGCTCTCCCAGCACAGATGCTATCCGATACAAAGCCAGACTGGTAGCAAAAGGCTACGCTCAGAGGGAAGGAATTGACTACAATGAGGTATTCTCACCTGTTGTTAAGCATTCGTCAATTCGAATATTATTGGCTTTGGTTGCACAGTTTGATCTCGAGTTAGCCCAACTCGATGTCAAAACTGCTTTTCTGCATGGTAATTTGGACGAGGAGATATATATGTCTCAACCAGATGGATTCAAAGTACCAGGAAGAGAGAATTGGGCTTGCAAGTTGAGCAAGTCACTGTATGGCCTGAAGCAGTCACCGAGACAGTGGTACAAGCGATTTGACAGCTTCATCCAAGGGCAAAAATATACTCGGAGTCAGTTTGATCATTGTGTCTACTATCGCAAACTTCAAGATGGTACATTTATCTACTTGCTTTTATATGTAGATGATATGTTAATCGCATCTAAAAGCAAGGTGGAGATCAACAAGCTCAAGGCTCAATTGAGCTCAGAGTTTGAAATGAAGGATCTTGGAGAGGCCAGAAAAATTCTCGAGATGGAGATTACTCGAGACAGAGCCAAAGGCAAAATCTGTTTGACTCAGACTCAGTACTTGAAGAAAGTTCTTCAAACTTTTGACATCGGCAATGACACAAAACCTGTGAGCACACCATTGGCACCACATTTCAAGCTAAGTTCATCAATGTCACCAAATTCCGAGGATCAGAAGAAGCAAATGGAGAAGATTCCATATGCAAATGCTGTTGGTGCCCTGATGTATGCTATGGTATGTACCAGACCTGACATTTCACATGCTGTAAGTATGATAAGTCGTTACATGCACAACCCTGGTAAAGGCCACTGGCAAGCAGTGAAGTGAATTTTACGGTATATTCATGGTACTGTGGATATTGGTTTAAAGTTCGAGAGAGATTCGAAGAGTTGTAAGCATATAGTCGGATATGTGGATTCGGACTATGCTGGAGATCTTGACAAGCGCAGATCTACTACTGGTTATGTTTTTACTATGGCAGGAGGACCAGTGAGTTGGAGATCAACACTACAGTCAACAGTTGCTTTGTCTACTACAGAGGCAGAGTACATGGCAGTAACAGAAGCTTTCAAGGAAGCAATCTGGCTTCATGGATTGACTAAAGACTTGGGAATTGTGCAGAAGAATGTTGAAGTTTTCTGCGACAGCCAGAGTGCCATTTGTTTGGCAAAGAACCAAGTTCATCACAGTCGAACGAAGCATATTGATGTTCGTTTTCATTTTGTTCGAGAAATAGTAGAAGAAGGGAGTATTCTTCTGCAAAAGATCAAGACTGCAGATAACCCCGCAGACATGCTTACAAAGGTGGTTACAGGGATCAAGTTCCAACATTGTTTGGACTTGATCAACATCTCACGAGCTTGGAGTGCCTAAGGGCACTAATGGAGGCAGCAACAGTTTTTTGAAGGAAGCTTGCTATCTGTAGAGAGTTTGTAGGTGTAGAGGAGCTCCGTTCCACATGAGGTGGAGGTGGAGATTATTGGTGGGGACCACTCATGGGGCTCCCCATGTGGTGAATGGCGCATGCGCCGAAAGAGGCGCATGCGCCTAAAGGGAATGAACGGCGCATGCGCCTCTTTCGGCGCATGCGCCGAATGTTTTATTTTAAAAAAACATAAATATATTATATTAATAATATATTTATAATTACGATATTGCCCCCGAATACACCTATAAAAAGGACTCAACTTCAGTATTCAAAATTCATTCCTAAGAGTTAGAGAGTTCTATTCTGTAAGATCTACTTAAGAGATCTAATCTGTAAGTTTCACCTAAGGGTGTACTCTGTATTCTCTTTTAATACAAGTTTGCTGTCTCCCGTGGACGTAGGCAATTTGCCGAACCACGTTAAATCTGTTGTCTTATTTTTCTTTCATACTTTACACCGATTCTCCACAACACAAAATTCTACGGATGCAGAGAAATCCCTACCTTCTGGAAGCACGTACCTTGTCTACAGGTGATAAATGAAATGAGGAACGTGAAGCTTCTTGGTGGTTATGATGACAATGTTGATCAAGAAGAACAAAGAACAAAGTTCCCTCCTTTGAAGGAGCTGTCGTTGACGACAATGGACGCGTTGGAAGAGTGGCGAGAAGATTCTTCTTTTCCTCATCACCTTGAAGAGTTGATCGTGGACTTCTGTCCAAAAATGAGTATCACTCCAACTCAGTTTCCCGCTCTCAAGAAACTATCGCTCAAGTTTACCAACGATGTGGCAGCAAGTTCAATAATGAGCAGGCCGAACTTTCTCACCTCCCTTGAGGAATTGTACATGAGTAATTATCCTCGTGGTCGTGGGGTGTCCTTTGACAAGTTTATTGGTATTGGCATGCCTTCCCTTAAGATGTTAACTCTCTTTGGTACACAGACAAATTTGGTGATCCGTCGAGAGTCATCATATCCCTCCCTTAAAGAATTGACAATTGGCAAAGCCAACGGCATGGCGATACTCGAAGAAGAAGAAGAGTCAACAGCTGCTGCCTACAACAACCTTACCTCCATCACTTCCCTCTCCATAGTTGATGTTCCCAAGCTCACAACCTTGTCAAAGGGGTTTCTGCAAAACAACGAGCATCTTCAAAAGGTTAGAGTGGTTAGATGCCCCAGATTTCAGGGTTTTCTTGCTGCTCACCACTACTCATCCGCTCATCATCATCATCTCTCAAGGAGATAGAGGTTGAAGAATGCTATAGTGTAACGGCTATGGATTTGAGTGGCTTCACTTCTCTTGAAACTTTGAGGCTAAAGGGTTTGCCTTCTCTGGAAGGTTTGCAATCTCTCCAACTGAACCATTGTCCTGCTCCAATGCCCATGGCAGATTTTACTCTTCTCAAGCATTTATCTTTATCTGAATATCCTGCTCTAACGTCTCTGGTGTTCCAGAGTTTACAACTTTACCAAAAGGGTTCTTGCGAAACAGTAAGCAGCATCTCAAAAAGATTACACTCAAGGATTGCCCCAACTTTCAGGGTTTTCTCCACGATGATGATGAAGATGGAATATTGCAACTCACATCTCCCTCCTTGATAATTATAGAAAATTGCCCGTGGGTCGTCATGTCTTTGGATATAAGGGACTGGAACTCTCTTTCGATATTGAAGTTAATGAATTGCCCGGGAGTAATGAAACCCTCTCTCGAAGGTTTGGATTTGGTGTCCATCCATACATTTGAAATTGGTGGTGGATTTTCAGAGGAGGAGCTGGATTATTTCCCATTTCCCACTTGCCCCATGCCATTCCTTTTGAGTTTAACAATTTTGGGCTGTTCCAAGCTCAAGTTACTGCCTCACCAACTTCAACACCTCTCAACCACACTAAGCTACTTAACAATAAAACACTTCGATGGTCTGACCGCTTTGCCAGATTGGCTTGGGAACCTATCGTCTCTTTATTACTTGAAGATTTCTCATTCCATCTCTTAAATATTTGAATCTCCGGCATGTTTGTGGCGCGTTTGTAGAGTCAACTGTCAAAAACTTAACTTCTCTCACTTCCTTATGTATTGAAGCCGTTCAAGAGCTTACAGCCTTGCCAATAGGGTTCCTGCTAAACAACAAGAATCTCCAGACAATTGAGCTTAAGAGTTGCCCCAGGTTTCAAGGTTTTCTCCATCACGATGAAGATAGATTACAACTCATGACATCTCTTAGAATGCTCAGAAGAGAAGATTGCCATTGTGTAACATCTTTGGATTTCATGAGAGGCTTGGGTTCTCTTGAAGAATTGGCGTTAATAAATTGCAGGGGAACCACAGAATCATCTATTGAAGGTTTGGAGTCCATTGAACATCTCTCTCATTTTGAACTTGGGATTTTCGGAGGAGCTGGATTATTTCCCATTCCCCACTCGCCCAATGCACTCCCTACATTACTTAAAGATAACGGGTTGTTCCAAGCTTGAGTCATTACCTGAACAGCTTCAGCACCTCACCAGCCTTGAGGAGTTAGTAATAACAAACTTCGATGGTCTGACTGCTTTGTCAGATTGGATGGATGGGGAACTTCTCATCTCTTTGCAACTTAAAAATTTACCATTGCAAGAATCTAATGCATCTCCCTTCCAAGCAAGATATGCAACGTCTAACTTCACTAAAAGATTTGGTGATTGACGATTGTCCCCATTTGACGGAAAGGTGTAAGGCAGGTGGCGAGGAGTGGTGTAAGATTCCTGATGACCGATATATCAATCTCGAAATTGATGCATATGGGTCTATAAGCCAGTATTATAACTAAATTAAGGTTAGTGACATGCCAATAAGCTTCTATATATTGTCTTTCTTTCTATTAGATCATTCGTCATTCAATTAATCAAGTTGCTTTGGATTTCATCCCATATTGTTTTTACCACTGATTTCAATGAAAAATTCCATCTAGGTGTTCATTTATATATGGTTTGTGGACTTTCTTATGGTCTAGTTATTAACTTACAGCACCAGTGATCATGAAAATACCATCTGTTCATACAAATTTCATACTGATAAATTATGCACTGGAAGAATTTTCTTCTGTGTTGTTTTGATGCTCAGTTGCCCTGCAGCATTTCTTATCTTCCACAGCACCATAGTTGAACAAGTGGCTTAATGTGACCATATGAGTCAGTATACAATAACGTGAGTTCCACATTCTGCTTTGATATGTAACACCTAAATATAACTTTGATGTTGAATTATTACAAATAGAAAATAAGTTGCAGTGTGGTCTTTGAAATCTATGCTAGCTTCATTTGCTATTGGAGGCACTATTTCATTGATTTTAAGTTACTTTGGTTTATATGGCTTTTTATAGACTCTTCACTTGCTGGAGGGAGTTGCTTGAAGAAGAAACTGAGTTCAGAAGCTGTGGGCATCTCTGATTTAATTTTATCTATGTTTCTCTGTTAAAGGAAGGTTAATTAAGCTGGAGAGAGCTGTAAGTAATATTGTTACTGCTGCTGATCAAGGAGATGGTGTTGCACCGAATTAAAGTCTTATCTCTGTCAACTGCTGGCTAAATCAAGGTTCAAGATTCTGATACTGTTGCTGTTGTTTTCTTGTTAACTTGAGTCCCTGGATTGATACTTACCAAGAAGAATGATGAGGCTGCTTCAACTGGATATTCAGAACAACTACTGGGAAAAGCACCTCTGTTTTTTAGCTGTAGCTTGCTTGCTTGCTTGGGCATGGAATAATTGCATGGATCTGGAATGCACATTGGTGGGTGATCTCATCTTTGATGGCCACTTGCCAAAGATTACCAGTTAAATTCATGAATCCTTTGTTTTTTTTTTTTTTCAAATGGGAAAAACTTCTGTGTTTCCTTTACTTGTGTGATGTGGTTTGTATGAGTAGTGTATCAGCAAGGTGATCTTTCAACAATATCAACTTGCTTTTATTGGCTATAGACTGTTTTGTTGGGATGTATCATTTGATCTTTGTTGTCATCGTTTATAATAAATTACAAAGATCAAATTTTTATTCTATATATAACCATTCTATAACAGATATTTTCACTACTTAAGGGAGTATTATGCAGGAAAGTGAGGGAGGATAATTTAAAATTGAAAATATCATATTGATGTGTTTGTTTGCATATAAAAATCTTTTTTTTTTCTTTTTTACAAGATTGCATATAATAATCTTAAACAACAATACTTAGAATATGATATTACTGTATTTCATAACACATGAGAATCTCATATATATGTTTTTTTTTAAAGAAATTCAGTAATATTTAATTAAAAGAGTTTTCAAACCTTTTGCGTATGAATAAGAAAATATAGGAAGAAGACTGATATAATAAAAGGAATGCAAGTAAACATTTACAAGGAAAAAAGCTCCAAGAATGAGTTCTTTTTAAGAAGTTACAGCTTCATTCACTGTGGAAAGCATACATCTGAAGCTGAAAACAAGAAAAAACATTTCTTATCATCCATTGTACAAAACTATAGCAGTAGGCTTCAGTGTTTAAAAAGAAGACTCTCCTGCAGTTATCAAGGAGATCAAACAACCATTTACAAGACCCAACTTGAAAGTTTTTCAATTCTACAATCACAATCTCTAATATAAAACCTTCATCGCCTTCTTGGCTGCCAATGTTTAATGTACCATTTCTATAGTAATTCAAGCTTACTTTGGAACTGGGCACCCTTTAACTGAAATACCCGACTCAGTTGGGCAGGTAGCCAAAGGACAGTGGTCAAGAGCCGTTCCCCACCACTTCAAATTTCGATTCTCATTCTGTAGAGCGAAGAATATAAGAACGCCCATGAATGCTGTTCCAGCATCAAGTGCTGCAGATAGAACATAATTGTACTTCTGCCACCATCCCTTCTTGTACCTGAAGACAAAGTAGTTAAATATGGTACCAGTTATTAGCCAGCTTGCTATGTTGGTTGGCGTTGCCGGTGGCATTCCGGCGAACCCGTAAGAGATGACGGGTATGTTGATCAAGGGAATCCATTTCTTTTCTGGGAAGAGCTTGCTAAGTACCCATACTGGCACTGGCAAGAGAGCTCCGATGAGGAACAACCACACCAAGTTTCTGTACAAGCCTCCAGGACCAAATAGCCGCTTTGGTCCAATGAGACCCCATATAACAGAAGCATCGAAGGTGACTTTATATTTGGGACAAGTCCAGGTGCTATCGGGATGTAGAGAATCTACGTCGCATATGTTCTCTATGCTCCCGAGCATCCACCATGCAACTCCGAGGTTGATAATGCCGGCAACTATGGTTCCCGCAAGCTTCAAAAGAAAGGCAGCAGAGTTAAAAATGAGAAATCCTGCAGAATATGTGGTCAAATCTCAATTTATCATAGGGAAAGATTTAAATTGTATACCTGAGCTGTATACATGCATCTTGGTGGGATTTTCATGTAGTGCCCGAGTTTCAAATCAGATAAGAATGCAAGAGCATGGACAGTGCTGATTCGCCCATAGATCTTGAACAGCAGATTAGCAATGGGCTTTCCTGGTAGAATGTACCCAATTATGAATTGTGCTATTATATCATAACCTGGTTGCTGCAAAATAGACATCAGAGCATTGAATTATTGATATATAAACCTGATTTTTTTTTCCTCATTCTCATTGACGATATCATAGTTATATTCTTGTGTGAGTCTAGAGGAACCAGAGAGAGAGAGATTACCTGGTTTGTAGTTGCTTGAATAACTCCAATTGGTAGTGTTACAACCCAAGCCAAGCCGAATGCAAAGAGCATCCCCCACCATGGAAGCTGCACATCTTCTTTCCACACAAAAGACATTAACAGAGACAGTGCGATGCTGCCCACAAGAAGAGCAAGATACCACCATTGTGGAACTTGTTTGTAGTTCTTCATCAGTCTTGCATGGATATCTAACTTCACATTTTTCATGGCAGATTTACTTTGCCTTAGAATATCACTGAAGGATGAAAACCCATCAAAATCTCATTCATATATAGGAAATAAGTACAAGATATAGAGAATAAAGCATTTTTCCCATTGCCCAAGATTATACAAACAATTTGAATTCACAATTAGTTTATTGGATCAATTTTTAGTGAAAAAAAAGAACTATGGTGATAAGAAACCATTGAATCGTGTTACCGAATCTCCTCTACCGTTTTTACTTCATTGAGTTGATCTATAACACCCTTTAAACAAACCTTCTAGAATGGTTTAACATATTGAAAGACTAACATAATCTATAGATTCTGAAGCACCTACCTGCCATTGAAGAGTGCCACATGAGTAAGAGTTGCTGTAAATCTTGCAAATCCTGATCCAATCGACAGGGCGAAAAGAGGGCTAAGGTACAGTTTCCCATAACTATCATACGCAGCAATATTGAGATCATACTGAGGGGTCAAGATCTTGGTAGTATCATATGTTTGTCCAGTAGAAGTGAACAATTTATTAGAAAATATCGGGAACTTTCGAGCATCGAAGGTGTTGAACTTCCAGTAACATATAGGAACAATTATATAGATAAACATAACAAAACCAACTCCGACGTTTAGAATGGAAAACCAAGGTGACACTAAAGGGCTTCCATGGTAGGCTGAGATGCCAGCCCAGTCAAGGGTGAAGGCTCCAACTCCAAGTCCATGGTAGCCTGAGCCAATTTGCTGAGCAGTGATGCTATGGGGCCATATCCAGCAGACCCATGAGAAGAATGTTAAGATAGGGAATAGATAACCAGGCAAAGTGTAATATGCAAAGCTTGCCACCAAGAAAACAAGGAAGAATTGCATCCGTGTAAGGCCTTTTGATCGATGGTCCTTCTCATGGAGAGCCCTGCAACATTGATTTCACTATCAGAACAATCACATCATATTAAAACTTTTGATACTTTGAAAATTGAACAAAATTGTGTTTCTTTTTCCATCCATCCACAAAAACTAAAGAAAGTTTCATATTCTTTGAGCATATCTACCTTTACACAAATTCTCAACTAAAACCAGTAACAGATTGGGTAAGCAAGCATCTGAATTACTTTTTCTCTTGAGCCTATCTTAACTATAAGCAAATAAATTCTACAGTAAAACCAGCAATGACAAATCATGCCAATATCTGAACTACTATTTCTTTTACTATGCCTTTTGTTCAAGTACTCATTTCCTGAAGCTGACATCAGGTGAAACAACTCAAAGATACCATAACTCCATTAATGAGATTTTATTAAGTCAGAATAGAGCTACTAAAGGTCAAAAACAAGAAGCTGCAGAAATTTTGGAATCATCAACACACATCCCATTCTCCCCACTTTCTAGCTTATATTATTTCCAAAACAAGATGTTTTAAATTCCCCATCAAAACTACAAAATAGAAGGCTAGTCCAACCAATTAGAACTTTCATTAGTTGAAAATGTTTTGTTGTATTTTTCAACAGTATAATTTTCCAGAAAAACTCTTAATTCAGACCATTCTATTCAACTCAATTTCAATGCCTACCCAAAAGTGAAGAAACCAACATCTTTTTTTTTTTTTTTTCTTGTAAAAATCTCCATTCAAACAAATGCATTTTTCTGCTCTTTCTTCCCCATTTAAAAAATAAAATCTTCACCCATGAAGTTTCAGAAACCCTTTGAACATTCAAGCACAATCATAAATTCAATATGACACGGCGCCCCCGCCCCCCCATAGAAAAGAAAAAAAAAAAAAAACTACTAAAGGTGGGAGATGAAAGAAAAAGACCTGAAGAGTGAAACCTGGGCAAGATTAGCAGGCCACCACATTTCAGCTGGATCTACCAAATATCTCCTCAGCATTCCAGCCCATCCATACCCCAATATCTGCAACCAAACCAAACTTTAAATTCACCAAACCATGAACAATCACATAGAGAAATTAATTAAAATAAATAAATAATTCTTTAAAAAAAACAGAACGACAAAAAGGGTACCTGTGTAGTTAACACTATGAGAAGAGCACAGAGGAAATTCAAACTCTGCTTATAAAACGCCTTCATTACAGTAATGGCACCAATGGAGTAAGCATCACCACCACCATAAGAAACCCCACAATTCGCAAATATAGTAATAATCACATGCTCCTTTATATTAAACGGCCCTGGACTCAAGCTGAAAGTCCAACCCAACACCTTCATTTCTCTTCTGGGCATCGTCGACGCCATGAATTTCCCAATGGGTAACACCGAAATTTGCATCAGAATCGCCGATATCGTCAGCGGCTGAGTTCGGTACGTGAAGAATGTGTTCAAGAAGATGAGCACAGCACATGAAGTAATGCCCAGAAACCATGCCCGGAATGTCATCACCGGGAGAGACGGGTCGTCGGTTTCCGGAACCACCAGTCGGACTTCCTCCACCGGATAGCTCTCGTCCGTCGAGTCTCCGGTAACGTTTTTAGTGTCTTTTGCATTCTCGGGTATTGTCTCAGACGCCATTGTTACTTACAGCTTTGTTTCAGTAATTTGGCACGTCGCAGAGGTTGGTTTTATAGAAAGATGGTGAAATGGTGAATTACTAAACTACCCTTGAGTTAACATCGTTTTTACGAAGAAGTTTGTAATATTTCTTTCCAGTTTCCAACCCAAATGACAATTCGGGGTGCAATTACCATTCTAACCTCGCCGGATCAACGGTCGTCCTGTTTCACGAAGCGTCGATTTTCATAGAGATATGTTTAGATGAAAATAACGATTCGCGCGTGATATGATGGAACGATCGAACGTGGATATTTTGGTTTTCGGTTTGGCCCACAAGTCAATCGCGTTGACTTCTGATGTGTGATCATATTAAAAGCCAAAAATGACAGGAAAAAAATGTCTTTTAATTTGTAATGCTTTTGTATTAAAAAAAATAAAAATTCTGTGCTTTTTTTTAACCTATGCTTTTTTACAAATTATATTTTTAGAAAAAGGGTGTCTTTTTTTTTTTCATGAATAGCACAAGATGACCAGGTGGTGCAAAATGAAATGGGACTAAAATCTGGACCCACCAATAATAATATTGTTTTTAAAAAAGGACTGTTAATTTAATTAGGATTTAAACAATGATGTCATGAATTGATGAGTTGAGAGGGTTGGATTATTCTTGTTTTCAAAGTTTAGCTTGATTAGGGTCATGACTTTCAAATGATTTAGTTGGGAAGAGCTTGGAAAAATATATAAAGTTTTAACATGAGGCCAAAGTTTGGTAAGATAAGGCAACTCAAACTTTGGTATTTTTTTTTTTTATTATCGATTTTTTGATATTTAAGAGGTGTCCTCATTTTCTTTAGGTAAGAGTAATCTTCTTAGACTCGGGCATAATAGGTGCAGTTGAGTTAGCCCTCCCATCAAGGACGGATAAGTAGAGAGTACGTCTAGCCACAAATTCGAGACCTGAACCTTAACCTTACTTATACTCAATTCTTAACCAATTAAGCTACCACCTTTGGTTATATTGTACTAGTATTAAGTAGTTCTTAAATTAGGATTTAGTTTCTCATTTGTTTTTATTTTTTAATGAAAGTTTTAGTTTTTGACAAAAAAAAAAAAAAAAAAAAAGTGATAGAGTGATGGTCGAAAATTGAAGTTTCATGGTCACATGCATGTATGAGATGATTGCTTTAGTATGGCATAACTCTTATCATTTTCAAATAGATTAATTTTAATAAACTTACTTAGAGAGACACCAAAAAGCAACTAAAATATAAATAAGGAACAAAATTATAGGATTGAGATGTAATAAGAGATATATTAATACTAAAGGGCATACTCTATGCACAAGATTTCTACTATTATAGGATTTAAAGAAAGGATTATGTACGTTATGTTATCTCTGCATTTGAGAGCTTATTTTTTGGATCATAATAGAGTGATTAACTGTGTACACATTTTTAAGAGACAAAGTGAAAATTGTGATTTTTTTTCTATGACATATCTTCTACTTTATAGCAAAGGGTTCAATACATTTTAGTTTTTTTTATATTTTAATATGATTTGAAATCAGAAACAAAATTTTATGTCGATAGCATATTACTTCTTAACTACAAAGTTTTTTAGCAACCACGAATGCTCTATTTACATAGCTCTGTTAAGGATTAAGTCGATGTGTTGATAATATTTTTAGCGTATAGTACGGATAAACAATAATTTGAACTCAAAATATTAAATACCAAACTTCATTAAAAGCTGCTAATTCCAAAAATATTTGATAAATACTCATCGAAATTAAAAAAATAAAAATAAAAATCTAACCTAAAATTAAATGCATTTAATTGGCATATGCCCATAAAAAAAAACCCTATTAAATCAACTAATTATGGTCCTAAGTAACTTAAAAGAAAAAATATTCTTAGTGGCCATTTCATTTGTTCTCTTTCTAAGTATGATTGGTGGTGATACTTTCAGTGAACTCTTTCTAAGCTAAGTGGATTAGGATTTTGATGATATTATACCGTGTTTTTTTGAAAATGGGCAAAAAGGGATGGTCAGGGGAGGAGCTCTTGCTTGCTCTTTTCGAGTGTGTGCAACTCACGCGAGATCCGTTGTCGGCACGTGTTTGTCTAACGTCCCCAAAAGCTGACCAGCTTTTCTACTCTGATAGTCCACTAACGACGCGTCCATGTCAGAGAGATGTGGGACCCGCCTAACAGACGGAATACTCACGTCGTTAAGCAACAGTTTGATAGAGTGTCTGTACGGACTAAAGGATTTAGTAACGGTGGCGTACCTGTCTCACACGTAGGACAAAAAGCACGTGCAAAGCTGGAGTTTTCCCGCTGTGATGGTGGGATCCACGTGGAAGAAGAAATGGGTGGGTGTAGGAGATGAGCATCAGACTTTGTATTACTTTTAATACTTCCCACTTTTTTTAATTTATTTTATTTTTTATTTTTAATCATGGGACCATGTAGTAGGTTTGTCTTGCTGCTGCACTCCCGGCCTACCGTAATTCGGTGCGACTCGAGCGTCAGTAGATTGACGCGTGGCTTTTGGAGTGGGACCCACAGGAATATGGGAGAGAATTTGGAGAGTGGTCAACATATTTGCAGGTGAGAGGGTCCCACCAGTTTCAATGTGCTACGACCTGCGAACAGCAGTCTTACCCAATAGTAGCTGCGTTCGAAGGACGCGTGTAAAGTGTGATATGGTGCCCATCCGAACCAATTGCGGAATGCCACGCAGTTAGTAATTTTTGATCTTTTTTTTTTTTTTTTTTTATAATTTTTGATCAATTACTTGTATAAGTATCTTACTGTTAATTTGAGAGCAATAATTATTTTAAGTGTACATGGACATCTATGTTGCTTAACTTGGTCTGATTTGCTTTCATTTTCATATCAATATCATTGTTTTTTTCTTTCTTTTTTTTCCCATGGAAATGTATGAACTGTTTTACTTTTTGGCATCTCTTAACTTTTAATGACCAATATTGTATCTCCATTCATATTTATATATTTACTCATGGTAACATTTCTTTATTTTTTGGCCTATAATGCCCAGTGTCCCCGTTAACCTTTTTGCGGGAGTGAGACTATTTTAGAGTTAAAAATTATAAAAATTATTGGGCGTCCCTTCCAAAGTGGACGGATGAGTCTGGCCATGAACTCAGAATCAAAATCGAGACATCATCCTTCAACCACGATTTACATCTCATCTAACGAGACTACCCGACTTTGGGTAATCAAGATAACATTTCATATATTCTTTCTTAATTCTATTCATTGTAAAGCCTTTACATTTTTAGGCTTTCATTTAACCTTCCAAATTAATATTAATTTTTGATTTAGTTTAATGGATTAATATGATATTATCAAAAAAATACATTTAATTACCAAAAGACTTCTAAAACAAATTTCAATTAGAAGTCAAATGTCTTATTTTCTGCTTTTTAGAAGTGACAACTTTGTGTGGAGAAGCACGAAACAACCATCTACATTACTAGGGGTGCCTTGGCTTCAAAGGAATAAATGCTTATCTAAAGCCTCATAGATGATATGTTTCTTTGTCTCTCCCCTTTCTAATGTTCACATTGAGAATAATTGAGGGAATTAATAGAACTATATTTGGACTCTTTCTAGACAACATTTCTCATGGCCATCCATAACCATAACCAAACAAAAAATGATAAGACCTTTATATATGCTCCAAATCTATCCTTACTAATTATTAGAAGCAAAATTAGCCCTATTAATATAGTTTAGTCAAGAATAAGAGTCGTCGTCACCACTACAAGAAAATAAGTCTATTACAACAGTGAGAATATCATGACTTACACAAAAAAATGTCTTAAAATGATAGTTTTTTTTACGACGTTTACAGAAAAAATGTCCTAAGTTAATGATACTATGATTTATAAGATTATACTCATGCTATGTATTTCTTTGTCATTTGTGAATGTATTTCCCATATCATACACCATTTCAAAACAATGGAAAAAATTATGTTAAAAGGAGCATTCAAAGAACAAAACAAATGGTTTTATATATAACAGTGTAGATTATTCCTGTTACTCAAGGAAAGTAGTTTTTTATTAGTATGTACCAAGTACAAGAATAAATACATACATACAGTGCGTGATGTTCAAGGAAGAATTCTATTTCAGTTTGAAGCTCTGACACCAGCAAAATGGTGGTCCATTGACCCAATATATATCACAGAAAGGAAAGCATGCAATTCCACTTGCTGAAACAAGATAAAGTTGTGTGTACTCTCCACCGGTTAAATTGCTGAAAAAAATTATATGATTAATTTTGATGTCATATTTGATAAGCAAGTTGCCATATGCATTGGAGACTTTAGGTGAATTTTCTTCACACCATGCTTTGATTAGTTACATTCAAATACATATATAATATGATTTCTTAGCTAGTTAATTAATAACTTTAACATTTCAAATGAAGGGTCTAATTCAAAGAAGCAAGAAATGAGATGTAATTAAGAACAATGGAACAGTGAAGACTGAACAAAACAAATCACTTCCTCTCCCTATATTTTGCTCCAAACTTAGTTCTCGAATATAACGATTTTACTCGCACATCATTGTCATCGTTGTTCTTCTTCTATCCCAAGTTAAAACCTGCACCAAATTGAAATCACATTCTTTTTTTTATGGCTTCATCAGAGTACATGTAGAATCTCTTTATTTTTTTAGTTTATATTCTATTTTGTTTATTTTTTTATTATTTAGATGGATTGTAATTATACTCAGAACGAAGATCATGATCTTTGTCGTCAACGATGATGGTCATTGTTCTTCATTCCCTAGTTAAAACCTGCACCAAATCGAAATCACATTCTTATTTTGGCTTCATCAAAGTACATAAAGAATCTCTTTATTTTCTTAAAATTTAAAATTTAAAATTTATTTATTTATTTATTATTTGGTTAAGGATCAGATATATATTCTACTTCAGAATGAAGATCATCATCAATGGTCATTGTTCTTTAGTCCCGAGGTAAAACCTGCACCAATTCGAAATCACATTCTTATTTTGGCTTCATCAAAAAGTACATGTAGAATCTCTTTATTTTTTTTACATTTTAAATTGTACTTTATTTATTATTTGGAATGATGGGATATACATTCTACTTCATAAATTAACAAAGAAGGGGTGGTCCATTAATGGACCATTATTGAGAAAGAAAATTCCACTTGTTGGAAAAAAGACAAGTAGTACAGTCTCAAGTCACAATTATAGCTGTGCATCTTCAAAGTCTTTCCAGTCTGCATTGGAGTTCATATATGAAAAGAGGTTGGCGAGTTTCAACTTTGAAAGACTGGATGGAGAAAGCTGAGAACAGGCCCTACATCTATTTGGAAGTTATGGTGAAATATATATATATTTATTAAAAGAATCAAAGAATCAATTAATGTAGATTTTAGCTTTGCAATGTACATTAGATCATTGAGGTCCCATTTGGTTTTTGATCTTGACACAATATATCTTTTATATCTGAAAAAGTTGGAAACAAGTCAAATCTGCAAACAGTTTTTCAATTTTCGAATCACAAATCAAATACAGCCTAAGCTAGTATGTACTCGCGAGCGTTTCGACATTGTTGCCATTTTAACTTAGGTTTATTCTTTATGAATACAATCTATGTTCATCATTCTTTACTTGTTTTGCTATTACATGCACCAACACTTTCATTTGCTATAGAGTTTCTTTAAAAACATATGTACTCAAGCAAAAGGGCTACCTTAAAACACCCAAGTTTTTAGTGAAGCTTTTAGGAAGAATATTATCAAGGGGGACCTTACTCGCCAAGGACTCAATTAACATAAAACCAAAGTTGAAGATGTCAAGATACTAAAAAAGCTAAACAAAAAGAAGCTAGAAAGATGAAAAGAGAGGATGGAGATGCTTGATGAGTGGGTAGAAACCTAAAACTTGTGGAAGGAACATGCATGGCATGGCATGGCATTGTAGACCTTAAGCTAGCTGGTCCTATGTATGAAAGTTCAGTTAGCCCCAAAGATCCATGTACCTAGCATGCATATATTCTCAAACAACAACATTCTCCTTCTATTTTATTTCATGATGATTACGCGAATCTCGTTTTGCTATTCTATCTCATATTACGACCACACACATCTCAATAGCCCACTAGAGAATATTGGTTTGGCAATTTGTGAATTATACTTCATTGGAGAAGTGGGGATGACACAAGTCTCTACATAAAGTAGCTTAGTGAGTGTCTAAATTCAATCATTGGACCACTTGATGTATGCTCTAAATTAACCACGAAAGTGGGTCTGATCGATCAATTTCATTCGACAACTTTTTGGCGTCTCTTGTTGAGAATTTTGATCCTATGAAGTTATCTATACGTTTGATCATAGTAGAAGGAGTGGATTCGTGTATAGCCAACCTTATAAATGTAGTGGAGAAAAGACTTTGTGAAGTTGATGTGTATCGTTTTTCTTAGGGCTTGAAGTATCTACCACAAATAAAGGTCTCATCTCATCTATCCTTCCAAATGAGCTATGCCATGGCACCATCGTGAACTTACTACAACATCTGAATGGGTCTACCCAATATTCCTGAAGTTTTAAGGAACAGGCCCATCTTAATTTTAAGGCCACTATTTTGATCTATGCCCAAGTTACATGGTCCTATTTCTAAGCACAAGTTTTGTTAAGTAGAACTCGTGTGGTTCACTCAGCTAGCCATTGGTGAGTTTATGAAAAGAGAATTCATGAGTGCAACCATGACAGGGGAATATGTGGTGGTTTTGATGTTAGTGACATCAAATGTCTATATTCTTTTGAACTTTATCTCAGATTCGAATTTGCAAGGATCCAAGACTCAAAAAACTAGAGGTGGGCTAGTAATTTCATTGATACTGCTTCTGAAATTTGGGTCAATTTCTTTTAGCCTTGACAAGGTTCATGTTGGATTCATTTAATGGCCCATCCATCATAGCTTTTTAAGTTTTAAAAAAGGTAGTGCTATCGATTCTTGTATTGGGTTCTGTTTGTTTTTAATCACATATATTTATAACTTCTTCATTTTTGCCAATATTATTTCTGGTACAAGAAACTCAATATTAATGGAATATGAAAATTAAGTGGAAAATATAAAAAGGGGAATAAAAAACAAAGAAGATATTTAGGTAAGGCAGAGCAGATCAGATAGCAAAAGGGCTTGGGATAAGAGGTCCCCTTCTGACTTTTAAAAAGATTTTGGCCTATATTTGTTGTTTGTATAAAAAGCTGATTCCTCTTTTAAAATTTTCTAACCAATATCTATGAAATGGCCTACAATTCTTTTCCTAGTTAGTAGTATAACTAACATCCATCGTCATACCACACTCTTGAGAAGTTATCTGATTCGTTCTTGACCCATTAATTATACATATAATACAGAGACACCTCTGTATTACATTAATTCTATATAAAACCCTTAGTGACCTGATCATGCATAAAAGAGCATGAGAAAATGGCTTCTAGAAGAGCAATTTAGCTATTACCTTTGGAAATGGGTTTTTAAGTGCAGAGGACCCATGAATTGGGTCAGCCATATAAAGCAAAATTTATATTGTCTGGTCCCATAAGACAAATAGATCCAATTCACCAACAAAGGCTTTAGAGTCCAATGTATGCATTATTGCCCAAGGCAGGTCTTATTAATGAGGGAGGGGAGGAGGGTACATATTATACACATGCATACATAGAAAAACTGGACAAAAATGTTACACCATAGCTTACATTAACTTGTTTTGGGTTACATTATAAAGCAAGCATTTGGGTTCTCATCACTGAAAATTTGAGGAGCATAAGCATACTCAATGGAATATATGGGAGGCCAATATTCACTCTTCTTAGCTTCACTTTTTTTATCATCTTCCCCTTCCCCTTCCCCTTCTTTCTTTTCTGCTTCTTTTTCTTTCTCTTCTTCTTCCTTCTTCTTCTCTTCTCCTTTCTTCTCTTCTGGTTTCTCTTCATTTGGAACTATGAAAGCTTGTCTCTTAGTTTTCTTGTACACACTCTCAACAAGTTTTGTTGGGTCAAGAACTCCTTTTACTACTACTTGATTGCTCCCTACATCTGCCTCCACAGATTCCACTCCTGCAACAAATATAGTTCAAAATTTTCATAAGTAGAAAATTAAATCTTTCCGATTTTTCGTGATAGTTAGGTCTTACAAATCTTCAGTTTCGGTGATCATACCTTCAATCTTACGAATCCGCTTTCGTAGAAGTTGAGCACAAGCTTCACAATGCATGTACATTTGCAATATGACTGTAATAACAGGAGGTGGCTGCAACATGACACAACAAGAACCAAAAAAATAAATAAATTTGATGAGTATAATACATGCTTCAAGTAAAATAAACACTTGTTAAGTAATTAATGTTTCTGAGTAAACATAAGGCCTATATGTGCCAAAAATTCAGGTGATTGACTATCACAAAAATACAACAATACAACATACAAGTAGCAAGGTATAGATTCACATATATCATAAATGTAAACCACAATTAATATAATAACAAGATCCAGATGGTCTGATTCATTTGTATGAGTAATGTTCTTAATTAGGATGTTATTGATGCCTCTTTCAACTCCTATGATTAAAATGATTGCATCATTCACTTCATTTAAGATTTTTGTCATTATATTATCCTATGTGGTTATGGCCCCTTTTCTTTTTTCTTCCAAATCTTTGAAAACATCAACATTTTTATTCTTCTTCTTCTTCTTTTTTCCCCCCTCATGTTGTAATATATGGTTCTCATCATATATATGTTAATAAAAAGAAAAGCCATGAAGCAAATGATGGGTAATTTATAAGATATGAGTAATGATAAAATTATCACCTCATCTTTCTTCTCTTCTTCCTTCTTCTCTTTTTCCTCTTCTTTCTTCTCTTCTTCAGGAGGTTTGGGCAAAGGTGAAATAATCTCCACTTTTCTCCCACTTTTCCTTTGAACTCTTTCAGAAATCTTTACTGGGTCTGCTGTTTTTCCTTTCACTACCACTTTGTGAGACTTGCAATCTGTCATCACCTCTTCTACCCCTGCAAAATTAATCATAAATTAAACATGTATAACTTTCACCTTTTATTTTTTTCAAAAAAAAAAAAAAAAAAAAAGAAGAAGAAGAAGAAGACCCTAATTTTTGTTAAAAAAGAAAGAAATAAAAATGTTGCTTAAATGAACCTTGAAATCCTTTGAGGGCTCTTAAAACTTTCCTTGCACAAGCCTCACAATGCATATCAACTTTAAGCACAATCTCAGGGGGCTCTTCTTCCTTCTTTTCTTCTTTCTTCTCTGCTTTCTTCTCTTCTTCCTTTTTCTCTTCCTTTGTTTCCTTCACCACCACCATACACAACAATATAATTAATTCAATATCAACATAGCAAAAAATTTCAAAAAAATAAAATAAAAACGAACATAAATAGTTATAAGAACTTAAGAAGAAGAGAAAATCATATGTACTTACTTCACCCATCTTAGTAAAGATTACTAAGGAAATATACTAGAGACTTGCTGCTCTGTAGCTTAGCTTAGAAAACCTCTCCGTTTTCTCCTCTTCTTCTTCTTTGGTATTCCAAAGCAAAAGCATTTAAGTAGCGATTGAAACCGCAAAGCTGACGCGAGATTGCGCGAGGCAGAGTTAGTGTTACGTGCAAAAGCCGAGTCATCACATCGTAAAAATGACTTTCATTTGGTTAAATATTACTCTCAAGGCCCACGGTCAGGCCACTATAGTTATTATTTAACCCCACTTTGACAGGGAAAATGACAGGACACTTGGGATTGTTACTGCTAATACCATCCCAACCTAAAACTTTTACTGTTAAAAAGTTATAAAATGGATTCAACTGTTGTACTCCCCATCTATCCATGCTCACATTATATGTCACAGTTTTCCTTTAATCTCAGTAGCTGTTTGTTTGTTTTTTTTTCTAAGGTGAAAAGATAAAAATTAGATTTTACTATTTTCTCAAATTTTTTATTGAAATGGGCCTTCAAGTATAATTGTGTTTTGCCAAAAATGCTAAAATTTAGATTAGGAAAATTTATAACAATGGCTAAAATAATTAGAGGAAAAATGTGTGAAGGTGAAAAAGATGGAGTTGGAAAGATATGAATTACTGTAGTAAGAAACTAAATTACTTTTTTATTTCTTTTCGAGGTTTACTTTTTAAAATAATATGGGCATTAGTTCAGGTCCTGTTTCAAAGAATTTTTTCAAAGTGTTTTTACTTTAAAAATATTTTTGAAAGTGTTTAGTAACACTTGCTTTTAAGTAAATTACGGTAAAAAAAAATTGTTAAACTAGGTGATACCAATTTTTTTCAAAAACACTTTTTGTAGAAGTATTTTAAAAAAAAAATACTTTTATACAAGCTCTCTCAAACGGGCCCTTTATATTTTATTGACATTTTTATAGACATTATTTTCAATATAACATTAAATTATCTTAAATAATTAAATCATGTATAAGTGCATCATTCAATTCCTTTTCAAATCTTATTTTAACCTCCAAGACATATATTTTTACCTCCAAGACAAAAGCGGGTATGAATATCAAGTTGTTCATTTATTTCTCTAAGTACCAACTTGTTGCTTTTAAATTCAAACATAAAATTTCGTGCGTATCCAATCTGATTTCATAACATTTATGTATGTACCTTTCTTTTGACAACCCTATTTATAACTCACAATTTACACATGATATATATATAATCACAAAAACATAAGCATTTTACATTGCATTATAAGTTACTTATTGTATAATATTATATTACATGGTTGATAAAATATTGAAGTTTCAAATCATAGATGTTCGAAAGATATATGCTTGAGGTTACGTGTTAAAATTCTAACAACATTATTAGCTCATGACCGCAGTTTTACACATAATATTCCAATTTCCAAACCCATATATATATATATATATATATGGATGAGTTACATGGACGAAATCCCTAGCTATAGTCGGCTCCAAAAATTAAGTCGATCAGGATCTTGATGAAAAGGTGGCATGAACTAAATCACTCCCTGAATGACACGTGTAACGATAAGCATTATCTTTGGTGCTTTTTCATGGCGTCTGCATGAAGTGAAAGCATAAAAGATCGACTTTGAGTTCCTGTCTTCACGTAAGCAAGTTGATAAAAAGAGAATCTTGTTTGATATCGTAATTGCATTTGAATCTTGACACATCATGGCATTTCAATCTTATTAAATATTAAGATTTCAAATAATTTAATATGGTCTCTATCTTATTAATATTGATGTCTTTTCAAGTTAAAATTCCCTACTTAGACTTAAAAATGATTAATAAAAATAACATCCATACTACTAAATATTTGGAGGTATTTCAACGGAGGTGAAAAAAACTCAACTTCTCACTCAATGGTACCCAAGAGAAGAATAAAAAGTAGATTTTTTTTATTATTTTTTATTTAGTACCAAGGATATTTGGATATCCGGTCCAATTAATGCCTTGGGTCCCTGGTCACTCGAGCAGGAGACGTTTTCAATGACATGAAGATTCGAACTCATGATCTTATTTTCTAAGACAAGCACTCTGAGCCACTTAACCAATCGAACGTTAGTTATTCTTAATTAAACAATACTAACTTAAGCATTGAGTAAGTTTTAGCGGTCATTCCATCATTAGTGTCACTAAACTTCTTAATTTTTAATTTACCTTAGTGAGTTTACCATAAAACTCATTCAACCTGGGTATGACTCGATGGCTTGGGAGGGCAGACCAAACGCTCGAGAAAGTAGAGGTTTGAAGTTCAAATCTCATGTTGTCCAATTTATCTCCATGAGTTTTTCAGTTTCACAATGAGTTGGGAATCTGCCAGACCTAGGGTGGATTAGTCCCGTAGCGCAGGCATTAGTGCATGGGTTAGGATATCACCTCATGTTCTCAAAAAAAAAAAAAAAATGTTTAACATACAAAGTAGAAAAATAATTGTACCTGTTTAATTTAATTATATGATCATTCTTGTGCAAGGATTCTCTCATTTCATTTACTATGTTAGAACTCATTTTACAAAAATCAGATAAAAAAAAGGAATTATATATGATTCAAACCTAGGAGACTTTATAGCCATATAAATATAAACATGGACCATCTAGTTTAACTGGTTGCTGTCAATTTGGTTTGGAGCTATTAATGTTAGTGTTGGGACTGGGGTCAAAGAATAATTCCAAATGTGGTCCCACGCTCACTTTTTTTGTTTTTTATTTTTATCATATTAAGGACACAATTGAAGATACCTTTTTCGTCATATAAATGTAAATACACATTTACATAAGTCTATGTGTTTGGTAATTAGTGCTCCATTGATATAGTACTAACTGGTAGCAACAGTACGTAGAGTATGGAAGTGACGAAATTGTCCTTGTTACGGTGCTGTCACTGGGTATCGTATACTAGCCAGAAAAGGAAGGGAGTATTTGGTCATTGTGAAGTAAACGGGGGTTAATTTGGTCAGTTGACAGTTGGCTCCTTGGCGGATGGTGGGGCTGGGAGTGGAGTAAGGACAGAACTGACCTAACCTGCAAACAAAATTTTTAAACGAGGCAAATCACGTGCATCGCAGGCGTGACTCCTGATCCATCGCTTTCCATACTGGGTTCAAATATATGGTTGAATCCCTGAGTTACCCCCCTTCATATTTACATATTGACAAAAACGTCCTCCTCAATTGAAAAAAAAAAAGAAACATTATGATAAAAGTTAAAGAAGATTAGACTATTTTTTTTCATATTCAATTTAAAAGTGATGGAGTGTGGTGCTCTAATCACTTTTACTACTATTTTATCGCAAGTTTTATAGAGGGAAAATGATGAAGGGACTCGAATGCTAAACTTAGTTGATGTACATGTGCATTCGATCATCCTGAAATTAGGTGAATTAGACAGACAGTTTTTGAATGATATAAAGGACTTAGAAACATCAGTACACCAACTTAAGTTTGGCATCCAAATGCGTGTAGCACCATCTTTTATAGAGAGTGGCGCATCTAAGGTGAGATTCAAACTCCGAAGACTATCCTTGAAGAGAGAAATTGACATTGAACAAAATAATAAACTTTTTTAGGATGTGGTTTTCATCTCTATCACCTATTGCTTTATAGATAAATATGATTGTCCAAACATGTACAATTAGGGGTGTACATGAGTTGTGGCCAAAATCTAATATAACAAAAATAGTTCGCATTCGATTTGATTTGGGTCGATTCATCCTGTTGGACTTGGCCAACATCTTACATTCATAATGTACCTATATTCACATCAAATTGAATGATCACACTGCTAAACCAAATTTAAAAAGAAAAAATCCTCAAGTGTACCTATTAATCAACCTGCCAAAAGACAAAAATTGAAGTTGTCTACTACAATTATAAAGGCCAGTAAATGGTAAAACATTCAATTTGATCTAAAACAGAATATCGTGTTTCCACTTCTTGTCCTAGAGAAATATATAGTTGTAGCATAATTGTCTTCTACACTTATGTTCGATTTAAACCAACTCAAGAGATTCGGGTGAATCAGGTTAGTCGGGTTGGTGAACACCTCTATATACAATATTGTTCCCTTTTATATGCATGTTCATTTTATGCCCATTATATGCCAAACGGCACAAATAATGAATGCATGATCTCTTGGGCAAATCAGTAGTAATACGAAAAAAGAAAAATAATGACAAATTGATTGTGGTGGTATACAATGGTGTCAACTACAACAACCATATCACCCTTTAGATTGTATGGAGATTGTAATGAATCGTGTACGGACACCTGTTTCATTACAATTCAAAAGTTTTGAAATGATGTAGTTTACATTGCAGTTTTCAATTAATGTAGCAATGCTACAAAAATGAAAATGCTTAAAGGGCTTAGGTTGGGGAGAGTAGCTGGTGCATAACCCAACCCAATCCCCTTTGAAGCACCTTACAAAAAATCTTACAAATAAATGGCATTAAAAATCTCACTTTTCAAATTTCATTAAGAATCCTAAAAGAAAGAAAAAAAGGGTAACCCTATTTTTATCCACTCTTTTCTATCTCTTCACTTACTCCATTTAAAAATTAAAAAAACAAAAAAAGTCTCACGTGAAATTATAAAAAATAATAAGTATTAGATCCCTTAAACCTTTTCACCTTTCTCTTCACTCACCTACTCTCTATCATAAACTCTTCAACCTTTCAACTCTCTAATTTTATCATTTTTTTGTATTTTTTTAATCAAAAGCATATATTTCCACCATTTTCACCTTTTTGAAGTATTTTTTTTTACAAAAACATACCTAAAATCGAAGAAAAAAGGGGCAAAAATGAGTTTTGAAATTGAAAAAAAATGGCCCATGAATTGGGTGTGTCCGACCCCTGCTGGACAGACATAATAAAATTTGTCCGCCCTTAACAGGTCAGACAAAAAAGAAAAATAAAAAAAAATCAAAAAATACATTGTCCGACCCTATTAAGTCAGACACATCTCTTTATGTCCGACTTATCGTGGTCGGATATTAAGAGAAATGTTCGACCTTGGTAGGTTAGGCGTTTGTGATTTTGGCACATGAAATGAATTTCTGGAACTTATTTCCGTCGCCTCATTCGACCATTTTCATCTATTTTTTTGTAAAAAAAATATTCAAACCCAATAATGTAACATTGAAATTAACTTAAAACATGTAAAAATTATGATTTATCGATTTGTAATCAAGATTGCACTTGAATCACTCTGACTTCAAGACTTTCAAAACTCAAAATAACTTGATTTTTTCGCAAGATTTTGCGACGTTGTTTATTACAAATCTTCTTAACGGTGTTCGAACCCTTTGAATGATTGAAAAACTTGAAGAAATTATAAAAAGAAGAGAAGAAAAGGATTTAGGACATTGGGGTGAAGAGGGTAAAATGAGTATTTAGGTGGGTAAAGAGAGAGAAAATGATTGCTTTTAAATTTTTATGTGAGTAAAGAGAGTAAGTAGGTGAAAAGGTAGAAAAAAGTGGGTAAAAATAGCCTGACTAAAAAAAAAATCATTAATAAAATACTGGCTCAGTGTCGTTAAAGGAATTATTCATGGGAGTGATCTCTCGGCCCACATTTTAAATTCAGGCTCGGGCCTTTTGTGATATCTGACTACTCGGGTTGAGCCAGGACGCAAGTGTAAAACATCTCATTGGGAAGCCCATGCCCACACCCATATACCATGCCCCCTGTTAATTTGGCCCATCAGATTACTCTTTTAGACACATGAAGGATGATATTGGATATTATAATGCAAATTCGTATTAGTAGAAGGGAGGTGGCTGACAAGTTAATATTGGCACTACTCGAAGGATGGCAACTACTCTGTCACAAATGGGTATTGGATACAGAATTCTCTGAAAGGAAATCAACCACAATCCTCGAGTGGACTGGATAAATGCTGGAAAACTGTGTCTACATCCAAAGGTAAAAGTATTCATATGGAGAACCCTGCATGACATTCTCCCCACAAATGTGAATTTGTGCAAAAAAATAATTTTAAAATCTCCTCTCTTTTCCGTATATGGCAAAGATTCTGAAACTAAAGGACATGCATTAGGAGCTTGAAGTCATGCTAAAGAGAGATGGATGTCAAATCCTATCTATCTTCAAGGAGAGATCCCCACAGATCTCATATCAGAGGGAGATTTCAAAACCTTATTAAACATATTTAATCATCACAATTTGGAGGAGATAATCATGATGTGCTGGAGTATATGGAATTCAAGGAACAGGAAGGTATGCACAAGTTCTACTATTAATGGTGTTTCCACCTCTGCTAGTGCTATTCAGTTACTAAATCAATATAGAGCAGATCATGGTATTAGAAAAACTAGAATGCAAAGATCTAATGTTTCATGGGAACCCCCTGCTGGCAAAAGAAGTGCACTGAACAATACAGGAATTGGAATAATTATTAGAGATAGCCAGCCAAGGTGCAGTGCTAGCGGCAATGGCTAAAAAGATCAAGGCTCTTCTAATTCAGCAGTAGCTGAAGCCTTAGCATTTCGAGAAGGTTTATGCTTTGCTAGAGACACAGGCATTCATATTGATGTTATTGAAGGAGATTCTATCCAGGTCATTAATGCCTTAACCTCAGACAATGAAGGGCTAGATGAGTTTAATTTAATCATTGAAGACTGCAAGACTCTTCTTAATCACTTTCCCAATCTAAAAATTAGTTTTGTTTTTAGAGATTGTAATGTTGCAGCCCATAGGTTGTGCCAATATGATTTTTGCTTACCGGATTTTGCAATCTGGTTGGAAGAGATTCCTCCGGTGATTTCTGATGTGATTTTGTTGGAGGCTAGTCCTCATTTTAATGAAGTTATTACTTGATCTCAAAAAAACACACCTTACCTACCACTTGAACTATAATATAGTGATCGGAACAAAATAATTATGAAGATTTCATAACTGATCTTTGGTCCCGAATTTTATATCCAGGCTTGGGCCGTTTTAGAGCACCTAGTCCTAGATTCAAACATCTGACTGGGAGGGCCAAGGGCCACGCATACTAACCTCCCTGCTCTCTTGGCCCATCGAACAGGAAAACCAAAAACAATAATAATAATAATAGTTAAGAATCAGATGGAGCTAAATTCACCCCCTATTTCCTTTCCGTCCATCCACTTATTTTTTTCATTTACTTAAAATTTTAAAACCAAATAATTAGGGGTGACAATTTGGCCTGAGGCCTATAGACTTGATCCAGCCTCCTATAAATGACCCGATCCAGACTTGAACCCAACTCTTATATGGGCCGGCCTTAAAATTTATTATACGAATTTGAGATCATTTAGCTAAACTCAGTCGGCTCACTAACCCAATCCAAAGACCCGACCCAAAAGCTCAATCTTAGCCCCGATTATACATACACATGTGTATGTGTAATATACTTTTAATTACAAATTAACACATACACATTGACATATATATATATATAATGAAAAACAAAACATAATTAAAATTATGTTATATAATTAAAGCATATATATTATATAATACATATTACATACATTGTGTCCAAAAAAAAATACTACATACATACATACATCCACACACACACACACACACATATATATATAAGAGTTTACAAAATGATAAAAAAAAGCATAATCAAGTGTGTTATTAGTTATTATAATTTAGAGTATATAAAGTGTGTGTAATATATATTTAATTAAGTCACGAGTATTATATAATTAAGGGTATATATTTGTATTATATATACATTATTAAGAGTATGTTCAATTAAGTATATAATACGAAAAAAGAGTACATATAATCAACTAAGATATTATATATATACAATTTATATTATATTATATCATTTTTATTTTACTGCATTTGAACTTTGTTGAGTATACTCTCTAAACGTATGTAGAGCTAGATATAAATATATAATGAATTTAACTAAATTATAAAAACATGGGTTGGGCTACAATTATGAAAGAAAGACATTATCCAACTATATATATAAACTCACTCATTTTAATAATTAGAATGATTCAACACACATTTAAGAAAAATTAAATAAAATAAATAATCCACATACATAGTCTATTTCTTAATTAGAGTACATATAGTATATAATTATAGTATAAAATGACAAAAAACAAAACATAATTAAGATTCAATAGAATATATAATTAGATAATATATTATACACACACACACTATATATATATATATATAATTAAGAGTTTAGAAAATGAAAGAAAAAAACATAATCAAGAGTGTTAGTGCAATTAAGAGTATATAAAGTGTGTAATAAGGAAAACACAATAATCAAGAGTATTATATACTTATATAATTAAGGGTATATATTTGTATTGTATACACATAATTAAAAGTATATTCAATTAAGTATATAATACAAAAAAGAGTACATATAGTTAATTAAGAATGTATGTATACAATTTATATTATATTATATCATTTTTATTTTGCAGCATTTCAACTTTATTAAGTATACTCTAAAAAAAAAAAAAAACTTTACCAAGTATACTTCATTAAATATACTCTCTAAAAGTATGTAGGGCTATATATAAATATATAATGAATTTAACTAAATTATAATAACATGGGTTGAGCTAAAATTATGAAAGAAATACAATATCCAACCAAATATATAAACTCATTCATTTCAATGATTAGAATGAATCAACACATATTTTAGATAAATTAAATAAATGTGATATATACATAGGAAAATTATTTGCCATCAAATAATCATTTGTATGTTTTATTTAATTATTGAACTAAAATTTTATATTTTATTGTAATTACTTTAACATTAAAAGATGTATTTAGTTACATTGGTGGTCCAAAAGCTCGGTTCATATATTTTTTTGGGTCGGACTTGGGCCAATGTTTTTTAATGTCGGCCCGGCCTAACCCGGACCAGAATTTTATAAGGCCCGGCCCGACTATGCCAGACCCAACTATTCTTAGGACAGGTAGGACCGGGCCAAATGGCCCGAATTGCCACCCCTACAAATAATCTCTCTCTCTTCACACACCCAAATTCCCATTTTGTCCATCTCATTTTCATCTTTTCCAAACCCCAACACTCCCCTCTCTCATTTATTATCCTTTCTTTTCCATTGATTCATCATTTCTTCAAGTTTTTCAATCATTCAAAGAGTTAAAACAATATTAGGAAGGTTTGTGAGCAACAACCTAGCAAAATCTTGCAGAAAAATTGGGGTTTGGAAGCATCTAACTCAAATCGATTTAAGTCAAATCTTAAATTACAAATTGGTAAGTAAAACATAATTTTTACATGTTCTAAGTAAATTTTGATGTGCAGTTGCATTTGCATATTTTCTGCAAAAAAAATTGAGTGAAAATGGTTGAATGAGCCGTGGAAATGGGTTTCGACAACCCATTTTTGCGCGCCAGATTTGGAGACGTTCGACCTTGCTGGGTTGGACAGTTTTTCATAGGTCGGATATAAAGAGGTGTGTCCGACCCTGTTGGGTGGGACAATGTAATTTTTAATTTTTCTTTTTTTGTCCGACCCTGATGGGCTGAACTGAGGAGATATGTCCGACCTGTTAGGGTCGGATAGACTTTATTCTGTCCGCTCACTTAGGGTCAGACACACCCAATCCGAAGGCGATTTTTTTAGGTTTCAAAACTTATTTTCGCTCCATTTTCTCTTCGATTTTGGGTATGTTTTTGCACAAAAAAATACTTCATAATGGTGGAATTATATGCTTTTGATTCGAGAAATACAAAAAAATGACAAGATTGAAAATTGAGATGAATTGGAGAGTTGAAGGGTTTAGGGTACAGAGTGAAGAGAGAGGGAGATGATTTAAATGGATTTATTAATGTCCTTGATAATTTCACATGATGACTTTTTAATTTTTTTAATTTTTTGATTAGGCGGATGGACAGAGAGGAAAGGGCGAGTGAATTTAGCTCCACCCTTAAGAATATTCATTATTTTTTTTCGGGCCACTGGCAAGTGTTTGCGCGATGGTAGGACCCATGTGTTTGTTTGTGGGGTGCATATGGAGCACATAATAGCCACACGGTACAATCTATCACAGTCACACCTATACTTTAAGGAGAGTTGAATTCACAACCTCTTGGAGAGTAGCTATTTTTTTTTTTATAAGAGTTTAAATGTTAGGCCTATATGTCTCTCATCCTTCTTCGCTTATCTATTTGAGTTGTGATAATTATCTAATTTAAAGACGAAATGTATTGATTGTATGTAATTAACATATCATATATCAAAATGTTGCGCTATATCTTTAATTTGTACTATATACATACATTTAAACTACGTCCAAGGCCTATGTAGGTGGATTGAGTCCGTACCACGAAAGGTGCTATGATGACTTGTATAACGTACGATCGATGATTCGAACCAATCCGGACGCTGTCATTTTACCTAAGCAGTTGTTACGAAACGACACGTGTCTATAGTGACACTCACTTCCTTCGCGGCCAAGGATCCATTAACCAACCGTTTGTTGCGTTGGAAGATACCTCGCATTTTTAAAAAAAAAAAACTACACTCACAAAAATAATTATACATTAATTAAAATAGTAGATTACAACTTTACACCTTGTGATGTGCAACTAGGAAGAAATATTTACATTTAATAACTTAAAAACCAATTAAAAATAAAATGAAGGTATATATTAAAACCGTTTGGACCTTAATACATTGGGCTCTAAGTCAACTCAATGTTAATGCATAATTGACAATCACGTACATGTAGAATTTTATTTTTGTACTTAATTATAGATAGATATATAACTCTATTATGATAGAAATTGAATTACAAGCAGAGAAATAAAAAAGAAGAAATAAAGAAAATAGGTAACCAAAAGACTATATTATTATTTTATATTATAAAAATTTATAATTAGCTTATTATATAGAATAAAATCTTAAACTAACTAACCAACCACATGACAATTAACTGTAGAAAACTAAACTAGTTAACATACTTAGCTAAACATTTTTTGTATTAGATGAAGTGGGTAGGATTTATGTTTATAATTGATCTAACAAAGTTTTGTATTGACTATTAACTACTTAATACAATTCTCTTCCTTCACCTAAGTAATAGTAAAACTATATAGACACAGATAAAATTTTAAATATATATATAATATAATATAATCATTAGCTAGTTCTCTTTAAGTAGTTGAGTTTAGTTAATATAATATTAGAATCACCTCTTCTAAAAAGTTATAAAAAATATATATTTTTGTTTAAGTTATAAAAACAATAATTAGTAAAATGGTTTGATTGGATTCAAGTGGAAGACCTTGAATCGTGTGTTCTTATTAGTAATGCTTTGGGGAACATGAGAGATGATGTACGTTGGTATCATATGGTCCGTTTGATCGAATTAATTAATGTTGGGTCCATGGATAGATGAGGCAAAACTCACGAAATTACACCGCTTTTAAAGCGACTAAATTGCTGATGCTAATAAATCAACGTCACTCAACACGTGTCTCCATCTTATTACATAGAGTCTACAATTCACCTACGTTTCCATCTTTAGCACACGTATTTATATAGTTTTGCTTCTTAGAAACGAATAAACTCAGCACCACTGACCTCGTTTCTGTGTTCAAACATGGCCGAGAAGGTCGGCCAAATCCCTCAAAACCCCAAATTTTCTTTTAATTCTTCAAATTCATGAAAGATTCAGTAATGGGCAATGCAATTCAGACTGGTTCATGTAATTTTTCTTTTGCAGATTTCGACGTTAATTTTGAAGGTTGATTTGAATTGCCCCAAATGCTACAACAAAATCAGAAAAATCCTCTGCAAATTCCGCTGTAGTAAGTCTCTCTCTCTCTCTCTATCTCTTTTCTCCATCTTAAAATTTCATTACTTAATTCCATCAAATATTTCCCAGAAACAAACTCAGTTTCATTTTTTTTTTTTTTAATCATCTTTGTGGGTATTTAAAAAAATTGTTGAATTTTGTGAACAAGATAGAAATACAGAGCCAGACATTTGATCTAAAGCAGAACACGATCACAATCTCCGGCCCATTCGACCCATGTTGTTTCTCAAGGAAGCTTTGTTGCAAAGCTGGAAAAGTGATCAAAACCATCGAAATCGTCAAACCAAAGCCACCACCGGCGCCTGCGCCAACCAAACCCGAACCTGCACCGCCCCCACCCAAACCCAAACCTGCACCGCCGCCGCCATCCAAACCGGAACCTGCACCGCCGCCGCCACCCAAACCCGAACCTGCACCGCCGGCGCCACCCAAACCCGAACCTGCACCGCCGCCACCCAAACCCGAACCGGCGCCGCCGGTGTACCCGGTGCCGTGTTACCCACCGGCGACCGGGGTGTGTTGTGAACCGTGTTACGAAGGGTATGATTGGGGGCCGTGTTACGGTGGCCGGCCGGAAATGCCGGTGCCGTGTTATTGCGGTTGTGGTGGAACGGTGGACAGGTGTTATTGCGGTTTCGCCGGTGGCTCGCCGGAGCCGTGTTACTGTGGTTGCGGTGGCCGAAGAGTGGAGTCGCCGGTGGTGAGTTTTTGTGGGTGTGGAGAACCGCAGCCGTGTTATTGTGGGTATGAAGGAACGAGGCCGCGGTATGTGAGCGGGTGTGATTATTATTTTACTGAGGACAATCCGAGTTCTTGCTCTGTTATGTAATTGGAAAAAATATTGCAAAATTTTCATTGTTTTGGATTACTAAATAGTTTGAAGCTCTGATTAATAAGAAATAAAGATCTTCTTTTTTCTACATTCCATTGTGTTAACTAAAGAGATTCGTCTTGCAGCAGTTCAACCCATTAATCTACAGTGGTTTAATACTTTAATTAATTAATTAACAAATTGATTTCTCCTTCAAAAGACTCTTCAAAGTTATAATTCAAACTCACTTTAACTCCATAACCAAATTCTATGTCAAAATAATTTAAATTGACGACAATCTCAAATAAAATAAGACTATCATAAGAAAGCTAAAATTATTGTAATTTAAATTGGAAAAATATTATTCTGCAAAGTGCATGTGTACCTCTATTGAATCATTTATTACGTATATGTGCGTGCATGGTTGAACGGTTAGTTATAATTTTTATAATTAAATTATGTTAATTTTTTAAATTATATGAAATAAAGTTATCTTTTTTTTAATTGAAGTAATTAATTACTCAAACCTATTTCATGATCGATAATAAAACGTTCACCTGTAAACTAGAGATAAAAGGGATAATATTGAGTGCTTGGATTCTAAAATCAAATTTGATATTTATAATAGCATAAATGATATATATTACTAGTTGATGGATCAAATAAACGCGCTTAGTTTCCAAAATCATCGAGGAAACCAAGTGGGCATTAGAGAAGTTTGTATTTGCTTGACTTGATAATGTCGGCAACCTAAATTTCACAATTTTCAATTAAGCTGATCAAACTTACCTGACTGCCGACCTATAAATTAACAACCTTTTTAATATCTTCGTCATGATCCTAATATATTAAGATTCCAGCTTAAGAATATTTATTGACAATTGTGCATTTTCAACTGCACCTCCAATGTGACATCTTACCTTCCTATTTTAGCATACATACCAACAATTACTTGGGTTTCCTAAAGCCATGAATTTCAAGTACTCTTTGATTAATATTACTTAATTGCTATTCACGTACATCAATACATATGTATATTATTGGGCGGGCCTGAATCTCTATTAGTATCGATATTATCCTCAACTTAACCACCTTGGGGCGTACTAATGAGAGTAAAATTTTATCTTATATTTTACGCGATGAACTTGCCCATATCAACTGTCGCCATCATTTAAAGGAGGAGGAACTCAATGAACTATTTGCAATTATAAACATACTCGCGTGCTTTACGTTGACATACGTTCATCCCAGCCGAACTATCTTCTCTGATATCAGTAGTTGGGCCGACTTGAATATCTAATAGTATCGATATTATCCTTAATTTAACCACCTTTGGGCCTATGTGTGAGATTTTACTCTAAAAGACCTCAGTACTAATGAATGTGAGATCTTAACTTATATTTCATGCGATGAACTTGTCCATATCCGATGTGAAACTATATTTTGGTCTACGCATACCCAACATACATAACAATTTTTCATGCAAATTTCAAAATCTTAAAAATATTGGATTTAAATAGTGAAGAGAAAGATAGAATTTTCTTAAAAACCAAGATGTAGACAATATATATTTATTGGCTATTTTTAAGATTATAATGGCTTGGTTCAAAATAAATAAATAAAATAAAAGTATAATGGCTCTATACATCTAAGTCAATTTAACAAGTATAGCTTGTAAGCCAGTAAGCTGCCCGGGTAGCAAAATTAAAGAACTTTTGCAACACTATTTTTATCAATTTGTGAACTTTTCAATAGGATGGCACTAATTAAAACATGTAGCATACCTAAAGCAGTGTATGCCCATGTCCTTTGAATAAAACAAGAAGTAAATGCAACTTAGCTCAATGCTTGTTCGTAATATTATTATTATTATTTTGTATTGCAACAAACGGGCATCTTGAAACTCATAATACGTCCCATACCTCAAAAAGGGTTCAATTAATCAATCATTTATTTACTAAGTACTAACAACATCATGTCAAGGCTCAGCTTCAAAGGATTGGATTAAAAATAAATAATTTATTTATTTATTGAAAAAAGATAAAAAATAGGTTATCCCATTTTTCCTTGGCAGTGTTGCAGGCACTATGTCCGTTTAATTCATTAATGGAAAGACTACAGAAAAGCATGTTTATGGCCTTGTCATTTAATTGATGTAACCTCTTTTCTCCGAGTAGCCATACATTCTTTGCCTTCGACACAATTACTAAATTTTTAACTCTTGTAGGTGTAGAATAGCCATTTCTTATAATATCCCAAAAATCAGAATCATGGGATCTCATGTAATATCTTATTCTTGTTTTCAAGTGCAAGTAATTTCCGGCGTTAAACAGTGAAAGGCGATTGACAAAATTTCCTTCATCATACATGTCCGCTAAGGAATCTTGCAACGATTCTTATTTGTGGGAACACCTCATCCAGCTTTTTTATCCCTTTAATAATCTTGGTGAAGCGTGTTATGACATGTGAGATGTCTTCGTTCTCACTAATTCTAAAAGCATCATAGGATTGCTCAAACATTCTCTGCTTTGTCTTCTTTACTTGCTTTGTGTATTCATGAGTAACTTCTAGTTTATGTCATTTCTCGTAGGCAGTGTTTCATATTGACTCGTGAGTCTTGCATCTTACCCAAACACCCATGATGACATATGTGTCAATGACTCAAATAGGATGTCACTTAGCACTCGAAAACAAAAGTGGGGTTAATTAATTATATATAAAGCGGTGTGGAAAGATGCAACGACCTTTTAAAAATTCTTTAATTATGCTTTGCAAGAAAGTGAAAGGGCGAAAGCGAATGAAGTCTGTTGCCATTAAACAACTTCAATATTGCTTCATTGAGAAGAGAGTGTTTGGATACTGGACTAGAGACCTTTCAAGTTAAATCTATATCCTACCCTTTTCTCAAAACTACCAACTAGATCAATATCAATAACGTTTTAAATTGACTAACTTCTTGGAAGATGACATTAATTTAAAGGTAAGGACTATAAATTATGAAAATTTATTTAATTTCAATTGTTTCTCCAAGTTAGTACTCTAGATGGAGGTATATATATATATATATATATAGTAAAATGTATATGCAGAATAAACAATAACTGCATGAGGTACAACATAATAGTTATTTGTTGTATTCTAATTAATTACTAGGGAGAGACTCATAATGTGGGGATGAAAAAAAAAAGGGTTAACTTTATCATGGGTGGGTAGATGCAAAAGCCCTTTCAAGCACTTTAAATGTATTGGCAAAAAAAAAAAAAAAAAAAAACTAGTCTCATATTCAAAAAGTGTAAAGATACCTCGTGAAAAACTAAAAATATATAAATATAATCGACTTCATAAAACTGAATGAAGAATATGTAAATGAGGAATATTTAATGAACTATAAATCTCAAATAAGGACCCAATGATACATATAAAACTATCATAAACAAATGAAACATAAGAAGAATATATTAAGATATTCAATACAAACTATCATATATGAATTTTACCTTGCATCATATTAGAGAAATGGGGTGGCATTATTAATTAATTGAAGCTTCTTCATCTTGTTTTGAATTCTTTTTTTTTTTTTTTTTTTCTACTCAAAATGTTCCATATTATATTTGGAGTAAACGCAAAAGAATCACATGTAGAGGCAGCTTACTAGCTTAATTAGAAACTTGTTGCACGTCGAGAAACTTTTAATTATTGTATTGTAATGGCCGTCCCCAGTTGTCTCATTCTTAAGGTCAAAGGGGAAGTAGTTTTTTGGAATATGCCAGCAGTCATTGTAAAGGGGTCAATGCAATGGACTCCTTGATGTTCTGTTTGACCCATTAATTATTTATTAATTTCCCTTTTTCCATTAAATATTCCTTAATTATATCATATATTATATTATATTAGTCGTGGCTACTACATGGTTTTATATTTTTCATACCAAACTCCAATGATCATTCATTAAGTTAAACAAGAAAAAGTGCCCCATGATGAAGTCTAGATCAAGACCTTGACACCAACGAGAGAGTCGCAATAATATCGTTTTTTTCTCTGCTTGTTTCAACTTGAGTTAACGTCTAATATCTATTGAAATTATTTAGCTTATATTAGGAAAATAAAAAATGTTAATTTAATTATAAGAAAAATTAACTAAATGTGTAATTATATTGTCATAACTAACAGACCCCTAAAAGTGGGATCGAACAAGCAATGACCAAAGTTCAAGCGGTCTTGTTGGCATTTCGTAAGATGATGTATTTACATCGTAGATCTTGCTGTGAAGGAATTATTAGCTTTGACCCTAACATAGGTGCAATGAGGGTAATCTCTAGATGTGTGCAAGTAGATGGGCACAACTACGGGTGTTAACAGTTTGGTTTGGATCAGTTTGATGCTCAAACCTAACCTAAATCAAACATAATCGGGTTCAGTTCTGTTTAGGTTGATTGATTTAGTTTAAATTACCAATCCGAACCAAACCAAATTGAATATAATCGGTTTAAAATTTTAAATCTACATACATTAAATAAATCAAAATAGTTAATTATAAAAGAATATATGTGAAGTAATCTTAAATTTCCTAATATATATTTAATAAACTTAAAAACAATCTTTACTATATAAGATAATTATATAACTTTTAGGACAATGTTTATATCATAAAAAAGTATTAGACATTAAAAAATAAATGATAACAATTTTTTTTTTTTTTAACAATCGGTTCGGTTCGATTTAGATTGGTTTTCAATACTTTAAACTATAACCTGAACTAAATCTATTGGGTTATACTTTTTTTAAACCTAACTCAAACTAAATTTATTAAAAAATCAAACCAAACCGAATCAAACACACTAGTTCGGTTCGATTTCATGGTTTGAGCTAATTCATTAATACCCCTAGGCACAATATTCTATATTGGACATAATGTCAACCTAGGGGTGGTAATATAGGTTACGACACGATAACCCGACTCGAAACCGACACGAAATTAACGGGTTTGGATTTTGCATAAATATGTGCGGGTCAAAATAGGTTAAACCTAATTAGACACAATTAAATTTCAGGTCAAAATCAGGTAAACCTGTTAAATTCGAAATTGGCCCGTTTAACACGATTATATTTTGTGTTAAGACTTATGTGAAGATTTTTTAATATTTTATGTTTTATGTTGAGACTCTAAATTTATAATATATTATTTAGTTTTTACTATATAGTTGTATAATTATAATTTAAATTTTTTAATTTATATGTTAATTTAGAATTTATGCATGTTAAATAGGCTAGAATGAATTTGTTTAAGCTTTAAGGGTTATAAACAAGTTAATCTGTTTAATCCGTTTATTAAACGTGTCGGGTTTGAATTTACATATAATGACTTAAACATGTCGTGTTTGAGTTTATAATATATTTCATTATATACGATTATTATAAGACGATAACACGAATTGTCACTCTTCCGTTAACCCCTTCTTATATCTATTAATTATTAAGAAAAAAAAACTAGTAAATATGTATATATTACATATATCGATGTATGTAGCTAATGATTTAACAATTATGATAATATAATATAATTGTACTTTTGTACAATAGGTATTATTTTCTATTGAACTTTTCCTTCTTTGAAATAAATATAATATTAATGTGACAAAGACAATGAAAGTGTTATCCCAACCTACAGTAATACTACAAACAATGTACCAAGACACTATTATTTAAATCCTTTTAAGACAAACTAACAATACTAACTTAATCATGACCCCAAAACCAAAGCTCCCAAAGATGTTGCAAGCACGCCAATATATAGCTACTTTATTAATTCCTCAAGTGACATCAACAGAGGAATTAATATAAATACGTAAGAACACAACCTATAACATCCACAACAAACTCTCAATTCTCACTCCAAAGTACACAACTAAACAAGTTGTTTCACAAGGTGTCACTACTAACATTTTCCAAATCAATATGGGCAATTGCATTCCGACCCGAAAACTCACCAAGGAAAAATGTAAAGATCACTTGTTTTCAACTTCATCGTCATCTCCACCAGTACTACCTCAAAAACAAATCAAACTTCTCTTTGTCAATGGAGAAGATCAGAAGTTTTTGGCTCTCAAATCCATTAATGGATGCCCACAAAAGGGGCAAGTTCATTACCTCTTGCGACTGTTCAAGCAGTCTTCTAGCTCTCCTCCTTTAGTTTCTGAGAAGGTGGCAAGAAAAGATGGTAATTTCCAGAGAAAAAGTGTCAAGATTGTGGTGACAAGGAAGCAGCTTGGTGAGCTGCTGCTGCTGTTGGGCAGTAGTGGTTCAAATGATTTTCCTCCATTTGTTAAGAAATTGGAGGTTCAGGACAGAGGGAGGCAGAGAAAATGGAGGCCAACCTTGGCAAGCTTACCAGAATGGCTCAGTTGTTAGGGAATTGATAGTGTTGAAGATGATTGCTTTATGTTTTTATTGTATAAACAACCCAAAATCTTCTTGTCAAGCTCTCTAAGAACAGAGTACTCTGTTCTTTTTGTTATTGAACTTTAGATGTACTTTTTAGCCCTGCCAAGGTATATGTGAAAGGAAAGTAGTAGTTCAAGGATATGGCAAAAGATAAAAGGGATTGATTGCTACTAATAGTATTATCTCATTACATTATAGTTTGGTGACCAATGAGGTTATTACCATAGATAATGGCAGCAAATCATGTTCATAAAGCCTACAAAAGAAAAGCTCTTATCAATTTTCTGAATGTTTTCTTGAATATTGCTACTTACATCAATTGTATTTTAGAGCCCAGATTTATAAATTTAAAAGTACACATACATTTGAACACATTTGTATATGTGCATAAAAGAGTATACATAGATGGATATTGTATTTGTACACATACACAAGTGTTTACCTTTATCATCATTTAGTCAATGACTACCTTGGTGGTTGCCTTAACCCTTGTCATACTTGTATCGAGAGTTCAACTCCTTGCGCTAACAAATTTATTAAATAAGAGAGCAATCTTGAATGTTATGAAGGAGAAAGTCTTGTTATTTGACGGTGTTTACCTGCTTGTCTATGAGTCCATGTGTTGCACGTTAGCTTTAATGACTTATTAGTTGTGCATGCATTGTACTTCAGAATATGTCATGTATCTTTAGGTGGGATATACTCCGAAAATGAATTCAAATGTAATGTATCATTTGCAAAAAAAAAAGTCTATGGTTATAGATTATGTATCTATTTTTATTAAATTTATCCATTTTATGTTATTTAATATCAATAATACTTATTGAAATGCGGTTTTTATACAATATCAAAAGTTGTTCCTAACCTGAAAGTTATATGTTCAAGTTCAAAAACAACTTTTTAGTTAAGTTTTGTGCAGCAACTCTTGCCTGAACAGTCGACGGCAATAGTAGCCAGTAATGCTCCTCTATCCAAATAAAACTTATCAAATTGAGATTTTTATGTTTTCTATGAAAATGTCACTCCTCAAGGGAAATAATGTTTATCTAATTATACTAATTTACAAAACTATGCTTTTGGTGTGATAGGAGATTTAACTACCCCTTCTTTATAAGAGTAGTATTACATTGACATTAATAGCAAACATAAATAAAAACACAACTTTAATACGCTATTGGAATTGTTTCCAATCATATGTTGGTAAATAATTTGAAACAATCTGATGGTGTACTATTGAAAATGTTTCTATGAATATATATTATAGACGTCACTTACTTTTGTAGTTTCTATTTGATAATTCAAAGATGATGCTGGTTATTATGTGGGTATTATGAATAGTTATGCTGGTAATGCAGTGGAATAATAATACAATGACAAAGGTGAAAGATAGAAGACTAATTTACCATTTTAGAATGCTTAATAGTGATTAATGAAGAAGTCCCTTTTTTCAAGAAAATATAGTTTTGTTTTTTCTAGAAATGATTTCTTAAAAAAATGAGAAAAATCTTTTTTTTTTTTTGGCATCCATTTCATCCAAAAATTTTGATTCGAAGGTCATTTAAAGGCAAGCATGAATACACATAAGGATATCAAAATTTATTATTTATAACCTTTATATGAGCAAAGAAAAAGTAAATTCATGTGGTTAGGCCAATGTTGTTAATAAAAGGCTTTCTTAAGAAAATCTTAACAATCCAACACTAAAGCCGCGTTTAGTTTAAGGTTCGGATACAATTTTCTTTATCCAAGATTTTGAAAATATGAAAAACGCGTTTGCTTTATTGAAACCCGAAAATAATTTTTCAAAATTTTCAAAGAAAACAAGTTGTTTTCAAGAAATGACAAAATATTATTTTCTCTGTTTTCACTTTTGGAGCTGTATTTTACTTTTTAGACCATGAACCAAATACAACCTAAACTTTTTCATTTTTGTTTTTAGAGAATATATAACTTTCTCTAGAAAATAGCAATTGTCTCTCCTATAAAAAATACTCTATACTTGCAAGCAATACAGGTGTAGGAGTGACAATTCGTATTGTCGTATTGTAATCGTGTATAATGAAATATATTATAAATTCAAACACGACACGTTTAAATAACGTGTCATTATATATAAACTCAAACCCGACCCGTTTAATAAACGGGTTAAACAGGTTAACCTGTTTATAACCTTTAAAGCCTAAGCAAGTTCATTATAACCTATTTATCATATATAATCATTATAACCTATTTATCATATATAAATTCTAAATTAACATATAAATTAAAAATTTAAAAACATAATTATACAACCATATAATAAAGATCAAATAAAATATGACAAAGTTAGAGTCTTCACACATAACATAAAATATTAAAAAGTCTTCACACATAAGATAAGTCTCAACACAAAATATAATCGTGTTAAACGAGTCAATTTCTGGTTTAGCAGGTCAATCTGCTTTTGACCTGAAATTCAATCGTGTCTAATCGGGTTTAACATATTTTAACCCGTACATGTTTATGCAAAACCCAAACTCATTTATTTCATGCAAGTTTCTAATTGTGTTATTGTGTCGTGACCTATATTGCCACCCCTATACAAGAGTGCATAAGAGAGCAGATATAACCCACTTCTTTACATGTCCTCCCCAATATAATCAATGTAAGGACCAAAGAAAGAAAGTAGACTGAGCTCAAGGTTTTTCAACTGGGGCTTTCTGTCCCCAAGACATGAGCATTGGGACTTACCCTTCTTATAAGAGTCAATTGAAGAAGCAACTTCCAAGTCACCTTTTATTATAATATTGGGCTGCTCTACAAAATAAATTAAAAACCCAAAACTTCAGGAAGTCAATTACATTTTTTATTATTCTTTCATTTTTAGAAAAGCTATGCAATGGCCATTAGCACATTCTAAAAAGTAGGTTACATTTCCCAACAACAAAAGGTCGACCATAGACTTTTTTTTATTATCAAGTCAATATATATATATGTGAATATTTATTTATTTTCAGAGTTAAACAACACTGACTTTTGATACATGGATGCCTCTCTCTAATGGAGTTTAAGGTGGCATGCACGTCAAGCTAAGCCTCTAGAACCTGATGTCAAACATACTCCAAAGTATAAATAGAATGTGTTGATAACTGTCTCTAAGCACTTGAACTCCTACTCAACGTGGGCAACTGCATACAAATCAGAAAAACAAGCAAGGAAAAGTGTAAAGATCTCTTGCTCACATCCTCATCATCTCCTCCTGAACAAAAAATCAATTTTGTATTCTTCAATGGAGAAGAATTCATGGCTCTAAAGTCGGTTCGACCAATTAGCTCAAAAACTCACTCACCATTACCTCCTAATGGTAAAATGGCACAAGTAGATGCTTATTACCACCTAACATCGCAACTTGGGCAGTCTGGTAGAGCCCATCTGGTTGCTTCAAAATTGGCCGGGAAAGAAGGCCAGAGGCCGAGCATAAAGATAATTGTGACGAGAAAGCAGTTATCTGAGTTGCTGGTCAGTAATGGTGGAAAGGGTTTTCAGTCTGTGAAGGAAATTAAGGTTCGTGATAGAAGACGGCGAGGAAAATGGAGACCATCCTTGGGCAGCATCCCAGAACTGTCATAGCTATTGCTAAAGGAATGGCAAAGGGAAAATAAAAAAATAAAAATGGTTGCTTTCTGTTTTTTTCCTTCTGCTTGCAACCCAATTCTTTGCAGACTTCCTTGTTGTAGTTGCATTAGTGCAAAGATTATTAGGATATAAGGGCTTTGCAAAGGCATTTCTTCCTTTTTGCCTTGCAATTTTAGGAACTTGAAGCAGGGGAATGATAGTGTAATCGCATTTAAAATGCATGTACATAAAGTGATGTTGTCAAAGCAAATCACAAAGTGAATCATTGTTGATACAACCAACGAAAGCAATTATTATCCACCATTCATACAAGCTAAGCTAAGCAATCTGCGCAAATTTACATTAAATCAAATGTCATGGAGATAAGCTTCATATTTTCACACTAAAATCCCATCTATACAAATTCAAAATTTGCCCTGTTTCCCCATGATACATACAATCTTTTGTTATCAAGCTCATCTCAAACCTTTACATCATGCACAATGAAACTCCCAAGACAATGAAGGAAGGACGAAGCAAATACTTTGACAAATAACTCCCCAAGAAATGTAATGTGAGTTTCATGATGCTTTAGCAGTCCTACACATTCACAATCACAAAAACAGTTAAGAAATATTTTAAGTCTTTCAGCTTTCAGTATGGCAAGAAGAATAAAGGTTATTGCATTATTAAGCATAGAACTCGGCAGAAAGAAAAAGTGGATGATGAAACGGGTAAAATTATCTGTTTACCTCTTAGAGAAGCTTGTGCTTTTGAGTTTTTGTTTGTTATCTTCCAGCTTAGCAGATAATACTTCCTTTTCCCGAGCTGCTGCTTCTTTTTTCAACTTCCTAGACTCGAGGTCTATGGCCTTTGTCAATGTATCAACCTTTCGAACAAGCATCTGAACAGGAATTCCTAAGCTTATGAACAAAAACCAAAGAGATCATTAATCAGTTTGAGACAGCGATTCTTTACCTTGATTTCGTCATCTTTGGCATTCAAAGTTCCATCTTTCTCCTCACAATATTTTCTCCAACTGATAACCTCTCTCTGTAATCTGTCGTAAAGATACCCCGAAACCAAATCTTCTGTTTCAGCATCTATGCTTCGTTTATTTTGTACGTTTTGCTCATCCTTAGATTTTGCTTCTCCCATGGTTTCCACCTCATTGTCAATGAACTTACTTAAATTCACGTTTGAGTTTTCCTTCACTTGTGAATTCTCCTTTCCAGTACAGTCAACCATCTTGCTTTTAGATGCCCATAAATTGTTTCTTACCTTATTTTCTCCACCAGCATATCTCATTCTGAAACTATTAACTTGTTTTAGTTTTCCTGAAGCATCAGCAGTTTCAGTCCCAAAATTTGGCTGCCGCAATGGAGAGCTTTTGTTCATACAAACAGAACCCCTTGGCTGTGATGAAGATCTCTTCCTTAGTCCAGCATTGTCAAGGAATCCTAATATGTGATTGGACTTTCCAGTTTGAGGGGACCTATAAGAGGCGTTGGGAGTACTGGAGAAACTTGATACATGCTTCAACCCTTCTTCCAATGTCTTTAGCCGCAATTTAAGTTTGTCCTGAAGAGCGGGCAAGCATCAGATAGGCAAAAAGAAAAAAGGAAAAAAGAAGAAGAGTGGTTTGTGTTTCAAGAAGATCTTAGTAAGGAAAAGTGCTCATGTTTATACCTTTATCTGAGCCTCGCCCTTAGCGGTTCTATCTGAGATGGCTAGCTTATCCTTCAGTCGCTGTATCTCTGCCTACAAGCACAGATACATAATTCATAAATACATAAATGAAACATTGGTTGGCACAACGATCCTTGTCTCTCGGGTTTATACCACTTTTTTTTACAAGAAACAAGAAAACTTAAGCTCTCAAAGGCAGTTCAATGCGTGATTTGGCAAGAGGAATAATGCCGTATACGATTATTTCTTCAGTTATCCAAGTAAGGGATCTGGATGAAGGAAAAATGTGCAAGAAATGGATTTCCAATATTTTCAATGGGAAACAAATACCTGCATGAATCTTCTCTCCTCAAGCCATTGCTTAACGGGCATGACCTTATCATTATCATCCTTCCACTCATTAGCCACGACAGCTGCAACTCGATTTGCCGAAACTTTAGCTCTAGCTAGCTCTCTTTCAAGAATCCTCTTCTCATCCTAGAAAAATTTGGAGAGCTTAAGGTAGTAGTAATCAAGAATTTGGTACATGATTTGATGTCATGAATCAAAAGATACAAGTTCAACTCATTTAAGTATAAAGCATAATTTTTTTACATTTAATTCAGAAATTTGACGCTGGTAGTCACGAATTGCATTGGCAGCAGCTCCTCCAGCTAGAATGGACTCTTCAAGTTCCTGAATGGTTTGGCCAAGCTTCTCTACTTCAGAAACCTTTTGGCGATTACCTTTATCAAGTATTCTGTTCTCTTCCTGCATTATTGATAAATATTGTACAAAATTTTCAATTTTCATATCTAAATTTTAGTATTGTCCTGCAACTGATATATAATATCTTAAATTTCATGTTATCCATACTGAGGAAAAAATATATCAGCCACTTCAGCCGACATATCCAAACATTTGATTATATTTATATGTTAAATCAAACAGAAAATGGAGGAATCATACCTGGCATATTTCAATCTGTCTCTTCAATTCCATGTTTTGATTTTGAACTTCCTCTACTATTAAAGCCCGCTCCAAAGCACTCTTCAAAATCCTTTCTGCCTCAAGAAGAGCCGACTCTTTTGATTTAGTGAGGCGTTCTAAAGCCTTATTATTCTCTTGTAGTGCTGCTATCTAGAGGAAGAGAGAGAGAGAGAGAGAGAGAGATGATAAAACAAGTTCACCTGCTAGACACAGGGCAAAGCATTTTGCATATTTCTAAGGATCTTATATTTGTGTCAATACCTCATGTTTATACATTCTGATGTCGGCCTCAAGAGGTGCAATGACAGCCTCGACTGGAACAAAATCCTCATCCTTCTGATTTGCGTGCACCCGTCGAAGAGTTGCTTCTGCAGCAAATTGTGCAGCCAATACCTCTTTCTTCTCATTTGCCAGTTTCTTGATTTCAAGATTCTAAAGTAAATTTGATACGGGTCACTAAGTAAACAGCTTACATACATCACCAGAAATGAAATTATACAGCGATGGAGATACCCCCATCCCGTTTCTTAAGATAAAGGAGTTACCTTGTGTTCAAGAAGATTTTCATTGGCTCTAAGCTTTTCATCCAATTTTTCGAGTTCACTAGTGAGCTGTAGATAACAAAATTTAGTTTCTATTGTAAATGTATAAACTACGATATCATAAACCTATACATGCTTCTAGCAAAAGGTCAAGCATATCCGAAGACAATAGTAATTCTAGTAGTACCTCTTCTACTGCCTTCTCCTTCAGAACTTCAGACACTCTCAAAGCCTTAATTTCAGCATGGGCTACTCCAAGAACCCTTTCCTTTTCTGGAATTTACGTTTTCAGAGTAAAATTTTAAATATAAGATACTGATGTAAAATTGAAAGGAAACAACAATAACTTTCAATGCTAAGATACAGAAGTTGGCACAAGCATAAGGTGATGGATATAGCAACAACAGAAAACGCTCAGACTTCAACATCATTCATGAATTTTCATGTTCTTGTGAATTAAGAAAGTAAGTGAACAAAAACTATATTTTTGTAATATGGAGAGATTTTATTTTTTCTTATTTTATTGAGTTCTTAGGAACATTAAAAAGAAATGAAATAGTTTTGTAAGGACACTATTCCTTCTTACAGACTTTAGCATGACATATTAGATAAGACTACAGTTTGATCTTCCAGAAAATCAAGTTTAGCCCAAAAACTTCCTGATCGATAACCAAAACAGCTACAAAAATGAAAATTGTATATACTCTGTATATTTTTTTTTCTTATGGATTGTAATTTCACCAGTTAAAATCAAGTGTCACTTTAAGAAAACTTCATCAACACCATGCACTCCTTGATACATTAGCAACAGTTCTTTATTGTTAAGGTTTTGGTAATACTCTCCCCACTGATAATTCATACTGAACTCCCTTTCACTTTTTTCAGGTTCAAACAATCCAAAAAAGAAGAATATGAATTGTAGTGATTGATACAGTTCAAACCAATATCAAAAACCTCAACTTCAATTAGTTAACCATTCAATAGCCTGGTCACTAAACTGTCTATATTAAACAAACAATAAAACAGGAAGCTCTGCGAGAAAGAGATAAGAGTAAGAAGTGAACTTTACATCTTAATATAGTTCAGAAGCTTAGAACTAAAACTACAACAGTTCCATTTAAAGAGAACAGAGCCGTAAGAAACTAAGTAAAATAGAGAGCTGAATCAGTCCAGAAATCAAAGTAAACTTATAGATACACCAGACACCTTAATCAGAAATCAAATCACAAAAACAAAAACTAGAACAAATCCAATGAAAGTTGAAAACCATTACAACCTATTGTAAAGAAGTTAGAGAAGCAAACAAGACAAACCCAAAAAAAAAAATGAAAAAGAAATGAGAATTACAAGAAAAACCCAGTAAAACCCATGATGAAAAACAAAAAAAAAAATTAAAAAAATGCAAAATGCTACTACTACTTGCAGATTAATAAATTAGAAATACTAAATGAAAAGGCAGAACTAAAACTAAACTAAACCAAAAACAAAAACAAAAACCCAAAACCCAGAGAAAAAAAAGAAAAAAGAAAAAGAAGAAGAAGGAACAAATAGACCTTTGAGCTGGTTCTGCAAGCGATTGAGCTCTAACACAACAGGGTCAGAAGGAGCAAGAAAGAGCTCTTGTTCAACAACATGTTCAACCAAACCCACCATTGTATATTGAGCAGGTGTACAACTCGCACAATACAAACCCAACAACCCAAAGTCTTTGATTTATAGAGTTAGGAAACAAGAGAAAAAACTTGGTGTTGTTTGAGAAAGAGTCCATTTTTCTAAGGAATTGACCGCAAAGAGCGGGAGACAGAGAACCTTCCCTTGCTGTGAAGCGAAAACGAAAAGCCCCTTATCAGAAGCCGGCGATGCCGGGCCTCCTTGATAGTAGCCGTTAGTTTACTTCTCTATTACAGACTTCTTCCTAATCTCGTTCTCAAAATTCAAACTATATTTATTTCTTTCTTTACAAGATTGTCTAACTTAATGGGTAACAAAAAAAATTATTATACAAAATCAATTTTTTTTTGTTGTTGTTATTATTGGTATTTTAGCACCTAGCAAGTTCTGCCTTCCTAGGTGCTAAAATAAAAGTACCTTCCCAACGACGAAAACAGAAACGTTTTGACTGACCTTCCCAACGAAAACAGATAAATAAAAGTACACAAGTACCTAACAGATAAATAAAAGTACACAAGTACCTAACTGAACTACCTTGTTATAGATTAAATTTTAGTTGGTAATAAACAAAACTTTTTTTTTTTTTTTTGTGCGTTATTATTAGGCTCAATCAAGCTAGTAATAATGCCCACCAATCCTCCTCTCAGTGAGCTGAAGACATGGGCCTTTGAATGAAAAGGGGAGCGTTTTGATGATGGGGATGCTTCAACTTCCACTTTCTAATAAGAGCTGAACAACAGAAAAAATCCTTTGATGCTATTCATGATATAAACATAATTTGTTGTGTACATCAGCCTTTAATGACTATGACTAGAAACATATTTATTGTGTAAAACTTGCTATGTTACCATTTCTTTCTCCCAATTATGGTGTGAAATCACCTACCACCGATCAAAAGTTAAAACTTCAAATTCTACCCTTTTTAAATATTGATTTGGTAATTAAAATGATTGTGCATTTTTTTTTCCTAATCCATGTGGTGTCCTTCGTGTAGTTTCCACGCATGACAGAGACTAATTCACCTAGAACAAGTACTGCTAGCATGTGAACATCCTCCCTCAGGCATTCTTTGCACTAAATTTGCCATGTATGATTCTACAAATATGAACTATTTGATAGTCCAAACCTAGATTTTATTAGATTTTAGAAAGAAAATCCTAAGCTTACACACTTCAAAAACACAAGTGAGAAACACACGTTTTGAAAACCATTCATTCGTGTATGTAATTGCAAATTGTGATTTGACTGTTGCAAAATGATGTTTCTAAAGAGTGTTTTGCATGTGTTTCCCAAACACTATATAAGGCATCTCTTCTTAATCTATGAGTTTGAGGGTTCAATTTTCCCCGAGGATTGTTTTGCCGTAGGTGGTGGTTTTGCCTCAGGGGCTGTTGTGCCATAGATGGTAATTTATTACCCCATACATAGTTTGTTTATTGTGAGCTTCTACAACTCTATATTGGGCCTTGTGCTTGCTATTTCTGGAGGCCACTTTGTCTAGGCTTCAATAAGCTTTAGAGTATTATTACATACACAGCGAGTTCAATCCAAGCCAACGGCGCGTTGGTTTGGTGGTTTGTGTAGGACATCTATTACCTAGGGTCAGAAGTTCAAATTGCGGAGTCACGAGAAAATTAATAAACATTTGGTGGCATGTAGAGTCGCGTTTTGGACCCATAGGTTCGATCGAGTAGGCCCCATCTTTGGGGGAATCATCGCACCAGTCCCATACATAGTGTTTCTCGAGGTTTGACCGACTGTGGGTGTCCTTGAAGGACCATCTTGTCAATGTCCGTTGGTGGTGGGTATTAATCAATCTCTAAAGAATCGAATTTCCCTCTGGAAGGGAGGGCTATGGGCTTATAGTTGTTTCTTTGTCAAAAAAAAAGAGAGTTCAATCCAATATTCCTTTGTCATAGTCGTCTTCCTCTAACCCTCAATATGATAAAGAAACAAAAAAAAAAAAAGCTCAAATCAACTAAATTTTTTTTTCAACTACATGTGATCCGCTACAAAAATCCACTTCCACCACACTACTCTTTGAAATTAATGTAATAATTGATCTGATGAAGTTTTACGCTAATTTCAACTACTATGCCTAACGCAACTCTTCTCCTTTATCCAGAATGGTTGTGATAGTGTTAAAATGACCAAATAAATAAATAAATATAATGCTATGTTGATTGGGATAAAAAACAATAGTGAAAAATATATCATCTCCTCACCTCACCTCTTGTTTATGCAGCAGCATATCATCCCAATCAATCACTTTAGCATTATTAGACAAAAGGTCACCATAGGAGCGAGCTTATAAGACAGAACAATTAAGAGGGCTAGTTTGTAATTAAATGGAGGCGCGTGAAGAGGGTGTGGTAGGTATGTAGCAATGGAAATAGGATAGCAAAATGCTGTTTATTAACACTTAAAAAGAAAGCAGATATTCTCACTGGATAACATTAAGAAACTTGTTTGTTGCACAAGGCCCAGCTTAAAAGAGAAGAGTTAAACCTTCCTTAAACCATGGTATAAGGACTAAGATGAAGAGATAAGAAGTAGAAGAAAGGAATTGTAGAAAACATGCTAGAGTTTTTTAAGTGGCTTGAAGGAACAGACACATAAACAAGAGCAGTACAGTACAAAAACGTACATCTTTGCTTGGAAGATACTGAAGAACATTTTTTTTTTTATGAGCAATTTCTCTTATATATATATAAATATGTGAACAAGCACTTCATCAAATGGAGGCTCTTGTGCTTGGACACACAGCCAATTGGGCACTCCAAGCTAACGCAATCGTTTGGAGTAAGTAACGAGACAAAGGGAAGAACCCACAAGCTCACCAACACCATCTACAGAGTAGAGAAAAAGACTATCACTTAAAACTAATTAATCAAAACTTACTAGAAACATATTTTTGCATAAATCATGCTCAGTGAATTCAAAGGGATTGTTAATTAAGCTTTTGGGCATTGATGTTTATCTACCCTTATTGCGTTTCCCACTAAATAAAGTGCTTGAAAGCGATTTAGAGCTTGGATTAACATTTTTTCTAATCTCTTCAAATTCATTGGTTGTTATCCGGAGGGAGTAGGTAACTTTTTATCGTATATACAGAACTACCCAACTTGAATAATTTCAAGATTGACCATCATGCTATATATTTCCAATGAATCCTAACTCAACTGATTATCTAGCTATGAATTTTTTTTTTTTTTTTTGGTGAAATTTTTGGGATGCCCTTTAACTGGGATTAGGTTTCGACCATTGCTTTTTGATCTATCATTTTCTTTGTGTCTTGTCCAGATGAATTTGGTTTCATTAATGGCTTTTAGTGTTATTATTATTATTTTCTTTTTCTGAATAATGGTACTTGGGCATGAATTATAATGTCATTGAAATAGGACATGTTTCACTTTTTTCTTTGTTGGACCCATTTATGCAAAATATAAGGGGAGCCTTTGTAATGCAGTAGGTAGAGCACTTTATTTTTCCATTTATTTTTTTTCCTCTATTTTTATTCTCTTTTTTATTTTTATGATGATAGGAGGAGAGTTATTACTTTAAAAAGGTTAATGATAGATAATTAGGAAATGGTTACGTCGGATATACCTCAGGGAGATTCTAGGAGCTCTTAGTGTATACTAAACCATGGGGCTTACTAAAATCTGAAATTGATATCGTTTATAGTTATCTTGTTTTGTATTTGCAATTACTTAACCCATTAATTTAGATTCTTTCAAAAAAAAAAAAAAATCTATTTTCACCATTTATTATTCTATTTATAAAGTCAAAATTCCTTAATTAACTGTATGCTACTTTTTTTTTTTTTTTGGTTTTACATGAGGTATCCTCACACCCTTTTAGGTATAGGACTAATTTTCGTTCGAAGCGGGAGTGAAATGATAGACTTTTCCCAATAAGAACGCCTATGAGAATCAAACCTTGTAACTTATATACAAGGACAACCTTGGGACTCAACTCGCTTCCATTGAGTCAATTACTCATTGGTCACAGTTGTTAAAAACCACTCAACCCAAAAGCTATAGCTGACAAATAAGGGCCCAACAATTAATGCATATCAAGCTATCATTAATACCCCCCTCACGTGTAGCGTCATCCTGCACATGGAGAGCCAGAAGAGAGATAGAAGAAGAAAAATATCAATTATGCAAATGAAAAATATATAAATGCCAATAACGAGACTTAAACCGAAGACCTCTTGCAAAACCAAAGCTATAATATTATGTTAGAAACCACTCAACCCAAAAGCTATAAGTCTTGTTATTGGCATTTACATGTTTCCCATTTACATAATTAGTATTTTTCTTCTTCTATCTCTTTTCTGACTCTCCACGTGTAGAATGAGGTTGCACGTGAAGATGAGTATTGATGATAACTTGATATACATTGTTAGACCCTTATCTGTCAACTATAACTTTTAAATTGAGTGGTTTCTAACAATAATGTGCTACTTTTATTATAAATTATGAATTACTCACTATTTTTCAATATAATATTGTCAATTAAATTTATGTAAAAAAGATATTTATGGGTAATTTGGTAATTAGGCGCTAATTTTTTTTTTGATAATATTAATAAATAAAAGACTTATTTTAATAATTATTCTTCTTTACCATTTTTCAGCTCCCTTTTGTTGTTATTATTATTATTTTTTTAGTAACTTTCAACTCTTTTTATTCTTTGTTTTTAGTAATTTATTTTCAAAATTAGTCTTCTTTACCATTTTCGGCCCCTTTTTATTTATTTATTTTTTGGTAACTTTCAGCCCCCCTTTTTTTTTTCTTAGGTGCAATGTATGTGCCCGGGTCCTAGTACACAAAATATACCTATACTTCTATACCACACGTGATAGAACCATTTGGAGTGGAATACTTATGGTGTGGTTATTTGCATCACTATTCCAATATGACAATTTTTTATTTTTTTAAAACATATTTAAGGGTATAATACTTATTACAACAATTTCTTTTTTCTTTTTAGTTTCACCGCTGAGCGGCACTCCCACAAAGTACAAAAATCTCACAGCAAATAATAACTTCATACACGAGAGAGATTTTGAACTCACAACCTCACTTAAAAAAATGAATATCAAACCATCCGAACGAACTAAATATTAATTTATTACAGCAATTTCAATGTTCAACTAATTCCACTTATTTTTAGTCCTTATGGGTTTACATTAATTGTGATTTTTTTTTTCAATAGTAAAAGGTAGGGTAATAAATTTGATCTTAACTTTTAATACCTACGAAGTCAAAAGTAGAAAAGAAAAAAAAAAGAAAAGAAAAGAAAACTATGTCAGGAACCAAAGGGCCCTTATATTTCTTCATCATTATCCATACGTATCTCTCATTGTTCACTTTGGATACATTTACTGTGTTAGAAAGTAAATAAAAAAGTGCTCAAGTAACCAGTGACATACCACACATATAATCCCCTATATTGTATATATAAGCCTTCTAACATTTTTGGTGTAATATTACTAAGAAAATAAAAACATTGCTAGCTCATTTTTCTCTGTGAACAAAGATATATGTTTCTTACATTCATTTGCTCAAGATTTTTATGCATACCACTTGGAAAGAAATTAAAAAAAAAAAAATTCATGGCACTTCAAATCTAGAATTCAGAATCTTAATCTGCAAAATGTTATGGATTGTTATATGAACATTATGGACATTTATCATCTCCTCAAATGCCCATGAAATTAGTGAAGAGTGACTTTTCCTAGTTCCTTAAATTACAGAAGTAAGTTCTTTTTCAAGAAAAGTTAGTTCTTCAAGCAAGTGCAGGGATACATTAGCAGAAATATACAAGTCTCCTCAAGCATAGTGAGAGGTTATTTCGTTGTTTCAGAGGATTGGGCAAGTGTTATATCAGATACCGATAACGACCCAGATTGATCAACATCAAGATCCTCAAACTCCTCCATCACAAGAGATATATCTTCTTGGCTTATCTTTCCCATCTCTTTAAGCTTATATACGATGAACTCAGCAGCACTGATGAAATTAATCACAACATGTAACGATATTTAGAGAAAATGCATACCACAAAAAGCGGTTCAAAACACAAAGAAGATGCTCTAGGAACTAGATCAATATATCAAAATATAGATGTCCTAGAATGATGGTTTTAATTTAAGTTTGCAAAGCGAAATGCGATAACATAACTTACCTCACGACTCCATTGTCATCAAGATCTGCAGCCTCGAGATCTATCCATGTCATCTTACGAGAAAGAACCCACTTGGTCAGCTTTTGTTGTCTGTCCTCTGTAGTTAGCTCAGCAAGGTAGAGAAAGACCTGGGCTAAACAAATTGTACTAGTTAGAATCCAGAAAACCGCAAAAATACGGCCTACTTCCGTTGAGAAACTCTTATCCCCGTAACCCAAAGTTGTGATGGTGGAACAAACACAATAGAATGCATCAACAAGACCCAAATTCTCAACTCCATACAAAAATATTGTTCCAGCAATTATAAGAACCAATAGCAAGATTAAACTCAGAAGAAACTTATATTTCACTTTGTTGGCTTCGATCTCCCGAAGCACGTCACTTGTACCAACTTTTTGACGTACATGAAGCGCTTTGAACAACAGTAATTCTTGCTTTTCCACAAGGTAGTCTGCGGATTTACTAAGAATGAGTGCAACAAGAGTCATACCCGTAAAGACAAAAGCACAGGCAAGTAGTTTGGTGGAAATACTATTGGGAACAAGATCTCCATAGCCAACGGTGGTCATTGTAACTATACAGAAATACACGGCATCAAGAATTCCATTAGTTTTCTCGCCCTTGATCTGATCCTTTGTGAGGCAGAAACTGAGGGTACCTACTCCTAGATAAATAACCAAAAAGAAGGCTACTTGTTTAAAACTAGGGTGAAGTTTCCCGAAAATGGATTTGGAACGTGGAAGGGCACCACCATCTTTTTCTAGTGGAATATAATCTATAGGAGCACTTCTACAGCGGCGAAATCTTCTTCTCTTGAAACTGTTCTGATTAGGTTGAGGGGAAGGATCTAACAACCCTGACATCAGGGTTATTTTTGAATCATCACAGGCCATTAAACGATCTCACTTGTTCTTGTAGTAGACCTGCAAGGAATTAATCTAATCTAAGTTGCAAAGAAATTTCAACACTCTATGGAATCTACAAATGTAAGAAAAATATAAGAAATGCCATTTCTACTAAGTTGAAAGCGGGAAAACAAAAGATTGAATTAGATTAGAGATTCCTTGAATTGCAATAGCAAAGATGGACTCGAATGATACAACATTGTATTCAGCAAATCTTCCAAAAATTACAACATTTCATTTATCTCTTTCCTCTAGTGATCATACAAAACCCAATTTCATTAATAGCAATAAGGAAAGTTTGAAGCATGCATTCACATAGAATGGGGCGGTGAAATGGAATTATTTGAAAACACGGGTGGCATTTGAGCCAATGGTTGAATTCTCTAACGGTGTAATAGTGGGAGCTTCGTGCAACCGGTGTGCACTGAGTATGCCCTTTTATGTCAGTGAAAAATCTGATAATGTTATTTGCAATCTATTGATAACTATTTCAAGTTGACTATGTTAAGATCAATGTCATACATAACAGAATCACAATGCTTAATTACCATATAATATATATACTATCTTCAAAGTTAAGTAGAGATCTCATGTTAGTATGCTACTGAATCATGCCCAAAACAAAATATACACAGATATATATAAGTGTGAAAGTGAAAATTTTCTACTTCTCAGGGCTTTGAATGATCAAAAACCAGATCACCAGATCCGTTTCGATCTGCACTGACACAGTTGAAAGTGAATTGAGGAAGCATTCAAATGGGTAGAGAAATAAAACCCAGTTCAAGCATCAAAGAAATTAATTAAGAGTCTTTCTAATTCTGGGCAAACAAATTCATGAACCAAACAACTAAACAAGAATAAAAACCAGAATCTGAAAACAATTAAGAGTTTTTTAGAAGATAACCTGAGAATTCTGCTTCTGCAAAGAGTGAGTGCATAAAAAACAAAACAAAAAAGAAGATCTAGAACGGAATTATCAGAATCCCTCGGAAAACAGTGAACCATATTGCATATAGATTGATCAGACGTTTGAATTGACGAAAGTGCCCGTACTCAATTGTCATAATGTCTTCCCTTTGGGGATCAGAAAACTGGGCCCAATTGAAGTGTGTTGGGCCCGCCTTATTAGGCCCAATTGAAAATCGGTGCTGTTCAAACAGTTATGTGATGTGACCAGGCAACAATGAAACAAAGTTAGAAATCGCGATGATAGTTCCAGGCCAAAATGTAAACGAACTTCAGCTCCTGAAAGCCTGAAACTATCGAATTTCCACGCACGAAGAAGAAAGGAAAGGAAACGAGCTCAAACCGTGCAATATCTCTGTAAGTTTGTAACAGTCTTTTCTGATTCTTCAATATTTAATAATTTTTATTTTATTTTCTATTTCCCCAAAATTCTCTCCTGAATCGCAATAATACAGCTTCTGCAATGGACATTATTAGGTTTTTTCCCACACTAAAAATCGTAGTTTGATTAAGTTCAATCTCTGCCCTAGAATACCCACCATTTGTGACTAATTCAAGTGAGAAATTTGTCTTTTTTGGCTTAAATTTTCTAAAAATGCACGGCCCCTATCGATACTCAGTTCAATTTCGTGAACATGGAATATATGTATGCAGAATTTTCGACTATGGGATATTTACATTTGGAAATCTTGTGTGGGTTAATTTTCGCGCATGTTTGGTTGGTAATTTGAAAATTTAGATGCAATCGGAAAGGAGCAAATTCAGAAAATGAGGCCCCGTTTGGTATGCAATTTAAAAACAATGTTGATACCTGAAAAACTTGTTTGGTTGAACTGTTTTCCGAAAACTCAAAAACTGTTTTTAAATTTGACTATGAAATTTGTGAAGGAGACAAGAATACTGTAAAAAGGTGTTTTTTTTTTTTTTTCTAAAAATGAACTCCAAAAAGGGAATTTTTTTTGAATTTATTTTTAAAAATGGTTTTTTTAATCAAATGTCAAACGGGTCCTATTTTTTTTTTTATCGTTTCTGAACATAGTTTGTTTTCTTGATAAACAAATATTTCCATGAACCAAATGCGCTTTTTGTGCTTTCAGATTTTTGTATGCCGAAAACTGTAACTGAATTACAAGCCAAACTTTTTTTTTCTGAATTGCGTTATTTGTTTTCTAAGTGAAAAATGACAACAACAACAACAAAAATAACAACAACAACGAAATCAGCAAACAGCATCAACTGTTGGATTCGCAGGCAGCAATGTCCATGTGGAGAGCGCAAATGTTACATCAGATTTGAGGAAGAAAAGAGCGAAGAAGCAATGTTGATGTTGGACCGTCCAGTAGCTTCAACCACCGATGTCGCTTGCCCTTTTGTTGGGCAGACATTTGAGACTGATGATGAAGCTTTTGAATACTACAGTAATTTTGCAAGGAAGAATGGTTTTGCAATCAGGAGAGAAAGCTCAAGAAGTAACCAAGACAGAGGTGTTTATTCAAGAGTTTTGGTTTGCCATAGATACGGTCCTGAACGGATTAGACGAAGATCCGGCAAGCCGGATCGCAAAAGAGATAGGAAGACATCAGTGTGTAGATGTGAGGCAAGAATGTACATTTTAAAGAAATTTGTTGGCAGTGCCATTAGGTGGTATGTGAAGCAATTTCATAATGAGCATAACCACGAATTGTTGCAAGATGATCAAGTTCGTCTTCTTCCGGCTTATCGAAAGATCCCTGATGGGGATCGAGAACGGATTTTATTGCTATATAAAGCGGGATGCTCAGTGCGGCATATAATGAAGGTGTTGCAATTGGAGAAGGGAGGGGAACAAGGACAATTGCCCTTTATAGAGAGAGATGTGAGGAATTTTGTTCAGTCTTGCAAGAAGGTTGATCGAGAAAATGATGTCTCAGAGCTTCTTAATGTGTGCAAGGTTGTGAAAGAAAGGGATTCGGAGTTTGTTTATGATTTTAAGATGGATGGAAATGGTAAGCTTGAAAATATTGCTTGGTCGTATGGGGTGTCCACTTGTGCTTATAAGATGTTTGGTGATGTAGTTGCCTTTGATGTCTCTTACCGCGAGATCAGCTATGATAGGCTTCTTGGAGTGTGGTTTGGTATAGACAACAATGGAAAAACCATATTCTTTGGTTGTGTTCTCTTGCGAGAAGAAACATCTCAATCCTTTGCTTGGGCTTTACAGGTTGGTGTTCACAAATTTTCATTAATTATGTGTTTGTGTTTGTTGAATTGGGTTAGTATAAATACTTGGAACTTGATGTATATGTTTGCAAATGCGCATTTGGGTCAAATTGCTCTGTTTGATATTTTATGAGGAGATCTCCTCTGTGGAAATTGGGTTACAAATTGAATGATAATGGACTGTCCATTCAAAAAGTTAATTGTAATGGTGCATTTGATGCATGAAAAAGTTTATAAGCTAATGATTAATTCTGATCCAAGCCCCTATTAGTATTGATATATAAATACCCCTTGTTCTTAAAATTTTTCTTTCTATACAGGCTCTTCTTCGATTCATGCATGGAAGATGTCCACAAACTATCCTGACTGATTTAGATCCGGGGCTTAAAGATGCTATTATGAGTATCTTCCCAACTAGTAAGCATGTAATATGTACATGGCATATCACTTCCAAACTATCAAGTTGGCTCTCTTTTCCACTTGGGTCTCGGTATGAAGAGTTTAAGAACGAGTTTGATAGGGTGTGTACCCTTGAAACCAAAAGGGATTTTGAAAGCCAGTGGAATCAGATGGTTACTCGGTTTGGTCTTAATTCAAATAAGCACATTTCTTTACTCTTTTCTCACCGTGCATTGTGGGTGCCACCATATATTGGAGGTTGTTTTCTTGCTTTGATGACAACAGAAGAATACATGAAATCTATAGATGTGTTCTTGAAAGGAATTTTGAGTGCACAGACATGCATGGAGGGGTTTTTTGAGCAGGTATATTCATAATTTTCTTTATTTCGTTCCCTTATGTTATGATGTATTGTGAGTGGTATAATTCTTATGCTTTAATATCAGCAGGTGGGTGTTATTGCAAACTATAGAAATCAAGCAGGACAAGAAGTGATTGAAGATGTTCATATTAAAACATCCATGCCCATTGAAGACCATGCTTCTAATATCCTGACTCCTTACGCTTTTAATTTATTACAGCATGAAATTGTGTTGTCGATGCAATGTGCTGCATTTGAAACAGCTAGTGGGTCATATATAGTGCGGCACCACAAGAAAATGGATGGAGGGTGTCTTGTCAGTTGGATCCCAAAAGATGAGAGGATTTGTTGTTCTTGCAAAAGGTTTGAGGTTTCTGGAATTCTGTGCAGGCATGCTCTTCGAGTACTTGCATTAAAGAACTACTTTTACCTCCCAGAAAAATATTTGCCAATTAGATGGCGGCGAGAGACCTCATTAATTCAAAACAGTTGTGATGAGTGGTCTCTAACATTTCAGTCACTTACATCAACTCTATTTGCGGAATCGTCACTCACAAAGGAGCGTGTTGACTATGTTCATAGAGAGCTAACTAAGATCCTTAATCATGTCAGAAACATGGCAACTAGTGATGGAGTCATATTGAATTTGGAATCTAGTCCACCTATTGATGCTAGAATGGATGAAGTTGCAAATGAAAGTGAATACAATTCCACTTGGAATTCTCTTCAGTAAGGATGGATAACAACTGAAAGATGAGCTGAAAAACGGTGGCAATGCTATGGACAGGGGAAAAAACTAATTCTTCTAAGATTATTGTACAAGTGTTTGTTACTGCTCTCTGCGTGAAGGATGTGAAGTCTTCAGACCATGTGTTTTTTCATTGTGACTTTGCACAAGTGCTGTGGTTTAAGACTTCAAGTGGAACATGTTCTCTGGTGGTAAGCTATTGGTCCCTTCCAATTGGGCAGGAGTGTTTCTCTCTATCTCATGTAGGCGAGTGCACGAGAAGGTCTCTAGAGATGAGGAAAGTTGCCTTCTGTCCTACTTTGTGGTCCATTTGGAGTGAGAGGAATCTCAGAATTTTTGAGAATCAGTCCCTTCAGGCTTCTATTGCTCGTGAATCTTCCAAGCTATTTGCTTCCAGGTGGTTGGTTGCTTATGGTTTTGCAGGTAGGACTCTTTATCGAATGGCTTAAGGATTCAACATTATTAATGTACTTTCTTTTAGTCTGTTGTTGGTCAGTGGCTTGCTGCACTACTGGTGCTCCTGGGCCTTCAAGATGTAATTTCTAATATGAGTAATATACATAATCTTAAAACAAAGAGATACATGCAATTTCTGATGACAAAGTTATTTATTAATCATAATACTAAATAGGTGCATGCGCCAAATTTGTTCAGAACATTTGGAAGTACAAGCAGTGCACACATGCTCACCAATCAAAGCTGTCACTCATATACCTCAAGTATTAACTTAGACATCAATGCTACCAGGTGTGATTCTGGATCCGCTACTCATCGCCTATATCTGTAACATCAGGTCTTGGAAAATTTTCATGCTTGGTTCAGGTAGCCCCATTAACAACTTTACACCATTTCTTTCATTTCCACATGGGAGAAATAAAGCTAAAGGCTCTGGTATAGTTGCACAGCCCAGCTGTGCAGGCTTTCCCCAGCCGAAATCACAAGCATTCCATGGGAGTCTGGTCCAAGTGCTTACAAGAAGTGTGGTTATTGGCAGATGTATGATGGCTCTTGTTACTTCATAGTAATCAATTACTGACCGGATATAGTCTTCTGTTGCTGAGCTTATTGCTTCTTGAACTTGTTTAACTGCAAAAGATAAAGGCTTTTCTATCAATTCCCCAGCAGTACAGGAGCAACACACAAGTCCAATGCCATTGCCAAAGAAGCCTTCAGGTAGAGGAGGGTTAAACCTAGACCGCACATCAACAGGAAAAAGAAGCCTTGCTTGTTTGTGGGGCTCCATGTTAAGTGCTTTGGTTCTTGCACGCCAGAAAAGGGCTGCGAGTGTAGTGAAGCTGGAACTGTTCTTTACAAGCCCATCTTCTTCGACAGCTTTTTTCAGTTTGGCTAGCTTTGGTGGTTCAAAGCAAAATGATCCAACTTGCCATTTGTGTTCTTCTTGATAACTGTCATCACTTGATTCTTGTTTTATCACTGATAATTCATGGTGGGGATACTTTACCGCAGGAGGTTCCCTGGATTTCAGTGAAGATCGATCAAGAAATGGTGGAACAGTCAATCCTACACCTCTTGCAATTTCAGCCCATGAATTCATGAACTGGGTTGTAGATAACGTATCAGCTACGCAGTGGTTGATGGCTACTCCCAGGATGAAGCCTCCACACTTGAACTTTGTCACCTGAACATGTATACATATTTCATCGTTCAAATTTCAAATAGTGTGGCAGAACTGAATTAAAATTAGTTAAGAGGAGTTTCGTGGGTGATTTGTATGATCACAGTAGTACCTGGATTGTCAGGAGCGGAACTTGGAGGATGTCATGCTGCTGAGGAAATGTATGAACGAGTTTTGCTTGAGTTGTGTCGTCTTTGCACATGATGATGTCACCCAAGGCTTCAATCTCAGAGTCTGCAACTGCTTCAACAAACAATACACCATCTCCAGTGCATTTGACCATCAATTTCTTATCAGAATCTGCAACAAGTTTCCCTGCTAATGGATAATAGTGAACCAAGGCCTCTGCTAAGGACTTCTTCAACACTTCAGTAATGTTATCAGCTATCTTCTTTTCAGTCGCATTGAAGCTGTAAAGCATCTCAACAATGAAGGCCAGGTTCTGATCAAGGTTGGACAGGAAATAGATCCCATCATTGGTCTTTGTGGCGGGGCGCACCATCACAGGTTCGGACTTTGTTACTGTAATAGTTTCTCTACTTCCATGGAGTCCATCTATTTGGGTGGCTCCTTCATATGAATCCATGAGCACTAAACCAACACAAGAAAGCAAAGAGACTAAGCTGAAAATAAGAAGCTGCCTTTCTTCTTTGCTTTTGCTCTTGGTTTACCAGTTACCCCAAGGATGGGGTTATATATAGACAAATAAGATGAGAGGATGAAGCTGTTTCATGTAGCCGACCCATGTAGCTAGAAAAAAGTCATTGTTGAGTTTAGTTGTCAGCAATTCACAATTGACCTGTCTATGATAGCATTGAGTCCTCTTGGAGCAGTATTGACTTTCAAAATGAAATCTATACACTCAGAACGAGTAAAGAAGGTTTGTATATGCATCTAGAACTCTTCAAAGTCATGTCATGTGATGAAATTTTGAGCAAAATGCTTGACAATGCCTTCGGACTCTTCAAAGTCATGTCATGTGATGAAATTTTGAGCAAAATGCTTGACAATGCCTTAGGGCTAGTGATAGTTTGCTATTTATTTATTTATTTTTTTAAATTCTTTCATTTACCATTTGGTTGAATAAGTTGGAATGAAGAATATAGTAATTAAAAAGGAGCAAATGTTCTTATCAAGACCCGTAAATGGTCTATGTTGGAATTGATATATCGTTTGCCTGATCAATATAGAAATATAATATTGGAAAAGTCTTATAGAAAATATAATTGATCGAGTGACTTTCGAATTATGCCATAGCTATCTATTGGCTAACATTTTGACTACATGGTATTCAAACATCATTTCCAATTTGTTGATTTACTTTACCTCTTTTTAATTCTTTTTATGGTGATTTATCTAACCTAATAGCCGGCAAAATCGACCGAATTAAGGCAGTCTATAGAATAAATGATTTCATTTCAGTTGGTGAAGTCATGGAGATAGCGAAGGACTGCAAGATAGTATTATACTATTGATGCTACAGGGACAAAAGACCCATCTGCTCAATGATTTTGGACATCACATTAAATGAGTTAAGTATCTTACAGGTTTTTATTTTTCTCTCTTGTAGTTTCATAGAAGTGGGAACGGGGGCAGCACATTTGTCAGCAAAGTCCTCATTCAAAGTCGACGGCAAAGCGTTTTCAGTTGACAAAGACACCAATGGAAATTGGGTTTTGCTGAAAGAACAAGTGGGTTCAAGATCCTTCTTCTTAAGAATCATTGTTCCTTCGTCGGAATTAGAGGTGTAAGCAACCTGACCGACTCGACCCGACCAGACCAAACCCGACCATTTCGGGTCTGATCGGGTCGGGTCGGGTTTGATTGATATGCCGGGTTGGTCGGTTTAATTTTTTAGCAACTCGACTAAACATGATCCAACCCAACCTTTTAAATTTATATATATATATATATATATATATATATATATATATATATATATATATATATATATATATGAGTTCATTCTCATTCACATAAGTCAAGTTTAAGAGTAGCTTGACTTGTATAATATATGTGTTCTTTTTCTGTTGACAAAGACACCAATGGAAATTGGGTTTTGCTGAAAGAACAAGTGGGTTCAAGATCCTTCTTCTTAAGAATCATTGTTCCTTCGTCGGAATTAAGGGTGTAAGCAACCTGACCGACTCGACCCGACCGGATCAAACCCGACCATTTCGGGTCTGATCGGGTCGGGTCGGGTTTGATTGATATGCCGGGTTGGTCGGTTTAATTTTTTAGCAACTCGACTAAACATGATCCAACCCAACCTTTTAAAATTTATATATATATATATATATATATATATATATATATATATATATATATATATATATATATATATATATATATGAGTTCATCCTCATTCACATAAGTCAAGTTTAAGAGTAGTTTGACTTGTATAATATATGTGTTCTTTCAAAAAAGAAAAATCTCATTTTTTAAAACTTAAATAGTAGTTTAATAAGTTGGATACATGATAATCTAACATATTTTATTACTAATATAAGCTTAAATGGTAGTTATTAAGTTTTAAAAAAATTAGGCTATTTAATGAGGGCTAAAAACCTGACCTGACCCAATTTCACTCCTAGTCAGAATGGCTGATCAACCAACTGGGGTTGGCAATTAATTCCGGCGTGGATTATGGATTCAAGAAACAGTTTAGGAATATGAATGAAGTTATCATTGTCGAGGTTCTCACGAATGGACGTGGGCAGTTCTTGAAGATTTCGGAGGTTGAGAACAAACGGGTTTGGGCCATCTTTGTCCCTGAAGATTCCCCGGGTGTTGGCTGGCGCGCATTCGAAGAATGGTTTTATAGAGTCAGTGCACTTAAGAATGATGCTATGTCCAACAAGGACGTCTCCCATGCTAGTAAGGAAGCTGTCCATTTCAAGGGCGAGTGGGAGCTTGGGGTGGTGATTTTGAGAACCAACTCTTCTACAGGATGGAGCCTCGTTGAAGAAAGGATTTCTTCGTTTGTCAATCGGGCCATTAGGTTATGTGCTATGGCGGATGATCGAGAGATGCTATGGTGCGTCAACTGTGAAAAAAAACATAATGTGTTTTTCGCGACCCAGTCAAATGAGTACAGGTCGGTTGAGTGGCATCATTCCATTCAATGGAGCAAGAGAAGAGTCAGATGCAGGCAAGGTTGGATTGGAATCGAAGGTATTCCAATACCGCATTGGCGCCGAGATGTGCTCCAGACGATTGGAAAGTCGTGTGGAGGGTTATTACAAATTTTTGAGGAAACTCTAGGATTCTCCTTCTTGAGGTTCGCCAAAATCCAAGTCAAACTACGACGTTCATCCGGTTTGAAAATCTTAACAAGCGATGAAAGTCTCGTCAAGCAAGATGTACATCATCTCCGGAAAGAAACCATCAGAATCCCCTTGGACTTGGATGAAACACGGATGCTCGTCGAGCACAGTCCCTTATCCATGATACCATGGGGAATCGAGGAAAATCAACGATAAACACGTTTCATGACCAAACGACACACAAATCGTTGAAGGAGATCGTGCTAAAAGGTAATGGTACGGTGTTAATAGGTGATCGACATGCTCACCCAACTTTTGCAGAGGGGTGTACATCGTACGGTAAGGGTGGCGGGTTTGTTAATGCAGATTCAAAAGAGCCTACTGAGGCTATTGGTGAGCATAAATCAGCGATTGATAGTCGGCTTTCAGGCCCAAGGGTTATTCCAGGCCCATTATCTGACCTTCAGGTTCAAAACCAATGTCAAGGACATCCACGGATCCTAATTGAGCCTTTGATGAAGACCCATGCTGAAATCTCAATCATGTTCTTCAATTGGGCTTGGGGAGCGAACCCATTCCCCCATCATTAGGCGGAAACTACATTCCACCCCCATCACATGTTGAGCCGAATCCATTAGATTTGCTACAGATGCTACCCATGCCTATTCCAAGTAATTCAGCGAACGAGCGTGTTGATTCTCTTTCCTATGAATAGTGGGTTCTGCAGAGTGGGGTGTTCGGGAGGGAGGTCCGAATCTGCTCAAAACTTATCTTTGCCTGATCTTTCCTCTTTCTCACCCGTTCTTTCTGGGTTCAAGCAAGGGGTAATTATGACTTCGCAACGGGCGGGCTGCAATGATGTTACTCTTAGGCAATATCTGGAGGCGCAAAGTCAGGACAAAATCTTAAGGATCAGGGATTCTTCGTGCAAGCCTTTGCGATCCACTTTCAAGCTAAAGAGATATGCCCGGTCTAGAAGGAGCTTGAAGAAGGAGAGACGACTGAGGAATAATGCAGCCATGAGTGAGGATGGTAACCATATTGATTGGGAGAACCAAGCGGTGCTCTGGGAGAACGATTCAGTTGCAAGTAGTTCTGATGAAGAACTTCAAGTGGAAGCGAAGGATGACGACATAATCGATCCGGAGCTTTGTCTTGGTGAGGAAATCACTGAGGTGAATGGACTCTTAGGTATTGCTTTAAATTGTTCCTATTTCAATTTCACTTATTATATTTTGGATTGGGATAATGAACTTTCTTCAAATGAACGTCCTATGCCCTATACACCCAATCCTACGTGTACACCATCACCTACTCATTCCCAAAAAACTCAATCTCATGCCCGCACACCACCTCCTAAACCTAAATCCTATCATTCCCGTAAAACCCAATCTCGTGCTACATCTGTTCCCAAAAATGGTGATCCTTGTAAAAACCAGGCTCGACCTGGGCAGTAAGGCACAAAGGTGCTGAAACAGAATGGTCGAAACAGAAAGGCTGGAGTGGGACTGGAGTCTATCATCGTTCCCGACGACCCTCTTGGGATGAGGGAACCTTTTGCCCAATATTTCAAGAGGTCTAAACTCTCAACTAGAATGATGCCAAAACATAGGATGGGGAAGTGCTCAAAATGCTCTAAAAACGCAGATGCCAACAATTCTAAGGATCGATCAACAAAATCCATGATGATGAAGAGGAAGTACAAAGTTCATAGATGAAGATATTATCATGGAATATCAGAAGATGTGGTTCTAGAAAGAAACGGGGCTTGATCAGGAGAGTATTAGGGAAGTCGAAGCCAGATATCATTATCCTTCAAGAAACCAAGAAGGAACCGATGGATCGTGCTATTATTGACCAGATTTGGGGTTTTAGGTTCAAGAGTTGGGTTTCGTTGCCTGCTATTGGATCTTCTGGAGGCCTTTGTATTGGGTGGTATTCCAGGAATGTGGAGGTTTTGCAAAGCCTCGTTGGGGGAATTCTCGGTGTCCATTCAAATCAGAGGAGATAATAATACATGATGGTCGTTGACAGGGGTTTATGGGCCTTCTACATACTCTGAACGGGAAAGTTTATGGGTAGAAGTTGTTGGGCTTAGTGTCATTTGCGGGGATCGGTGGTGCCTCGGAGGGGATTTTAACACTGTCAGACATGATGATGAGAAAATCAATAGTCCCAAAGTCACTACTAGTATGCAGATTTTTTTATAGTATTATTGGGAAATTACAGCTGAAGGGTCCTCCTCTTTTAAATGCTCGGGTTACTTGGTCAAATTTTCGGGAGAACCCTATCTACTGTCGCCTGGACCGGTTCCTTTTCACTTCAGATTGGGAGGTAATGTTTCTCGAATGCAGGCAATAGGCTTTGCCAAGAGTGGTATTTGACCATTGCCCTATTACCTTGGACTCTTCTCATATTCGATGGGGTCCTCCTCCCTTCAGATTTGAAAATGTGTGGCTTGATGATATCGATTTTAAATATTCGACGGGGGGTTGGTGGAACTCAATTCCTAAGAATGGTGTTGAGGGGCACAGTTTTATGATGAAACTTAATGGTTTAAAAAATATTCTTAAAACTTGGAACAAGGAAGTCTTTGGTTCAATCGCCGTCAAGAAGAATGAGTTGGAGGAGTTGATTGGTTGTATTGATTTTTTGGAAGGGCACAATGAGCTTACTCCTGAGCTCATTGCTATTAGAATGAGAGCTAAATCCGAGCCGGAAGATGTTTGTTTGAAGGAGGACAAAATGGCTAGACAGAGGGCCAAGATTGCTTGGATAAAAGATGGCGACGCTAACTCTAAACTCTTTCATAAAATTCTAAGCAACAGGAAGGCCAAGAGTTGCATTTCAAAAGTAGAGTGTTGGTTGAAGATGAACGTGGTGTTGATGATGTTTTTGTGCAACATTTCTCAAAAGTTTTCTCTTCTTGCAGAGATCATTATGGGGAAATTAATGGGTTGGAGTGGGACCCTATTGGCAGGGAAGATGCTGAGTGGCTTGAAAGACCTTTTGAGGAGGATGAAGTTTACAATGCAGTGTGTCGTTGTAATGACAACAAAGCTTCTGGACCTGATGGCTTCTCATTAGCGTGCTATCAATAACAATGGGCCACTATCAAATATGATGTCATGAGCGTGATGAATGAGTTTTACAGAAATGGAGTCATCAACATTAAAACAAACGAGACCTTTATATGCCTTATTCTAAAAAAAAAAAAAAAGACTTCTGGCATCCCAAAGATTATAGGCCAATCAGACTGGTTTCAAGCTTGTACAAGATTCTTTCTAAAGTCCTATTACTAAGACTCAGGTCAATTCTCCATAAGATTATTGAGGAGAACCAATTTGCTTTTGTCCATGATCGTCAAATTCTAGATGCAATTTTGGTGGCTAAAGAAGCTGTTGAAGATTACCATTCCAGAAAGTTGAAGGGGGTTGTTTTTAAAGTTGACTTTGCCAAAGCTTATGATTCAATAATTTCCTTGATTAGGTGATGGAGAAGAAGAACTTTGGCAATTGGTGGCGCAAGTGGATTAGTGGGTGTTTGAGATCCGTTACATATTCCATCATCATTAATGGTCGACCTACTGGTAAATTTAATGTTAAGCGTGGGTTGAGGCAAGGGGACCCAATTTCTCCTTTCCTTTTCACTTTGGTGGCAGATGTGCTTAGCCGTGTGATGAAATATGCTTGCCTTACTTCAGTGGTTAAGGGGTTTTCAGTTGGAAAAGATCGTTTTACTGTCTCCCATCTCCAGTTCGCAAATGATACCCTCTTCTTGCTCCATGGTGATGAAGAAAATGTTGAGAATGCAATCTGTCTGCTTCAGTGCTTTAGCTTTATTTCGGGTCTCAAAATTAATATGATGAAGTGTCAGATGGCAGGCATCAATATTGACAATGACATGTTGGTTAGGATGGCCTCTAAGTTGGGTTATGCTATAGGTAATTGACCTCTTAACTACCTTGGATTGCCTCTCGGGGGCAATCCTCTAAGTAGGAATTTCTGGGACCCAGTTGTTTTCAAGATCTCTCACAGATTGGATGATTGGAAAAGAGGTTTTCTATTGAGGGGTGGTAGATTGGCCTTGATTAACTCAGTCCTTGCATCAATTCCCACATACTATCTCTCCCTTTTTAGAATGTCTGCTAGCGTTGGTAAAATCATTGAGAAGAAGATGAAAGCTTTCCTCTAAAAGGGGGATGATAAGAGCCTAGGTACCCATTTGATAAGCTGGACGACTGTTCAGATGCCAGTTTCTAATGGAGGGCTTGGGATAGGGAACATGTTGAAAAGGAATAGGGCTTTGTGTGCTAAGTGGATATGGAGGTTTCACAAAGATCACCAATCTTTTTGGGCTTGGGTTATTTCTAGTAAGTATGAACCAATTGATCTAGGAAGAAGGATCATTCTCAAAGTTAAAACATCTTTTAGAAGCCCTTGGAAATTCACATGCTCATTGCTTCCTGATATGTTGCCTCACTTATCTTTGGTGGTGGGGGATGGCACATCTTTTCGATTTTGGGAAGATCGGTGGGTTTGTGATGTGCCCTTAGCGGAGGTCTTCCCCCGTCTTTATCATATTTTCCCATTTCCAATTCACCCTATTGCACACTTCCAATCTAACCCCGGCGACTCCTGGTTCTAACTTATGGAATTTCTTTCTTCCAACCTCCCTCACTGTTGGCCAACAATCGGAGCTGAACTCATTGATCTCTATCGTGGCCTCCATTCTTCTTTCTCACTGTGTTGATAGATCTTTTGATCCCTCGATTCTTCAGAGTCTTTTTCTTCTAAATCATTTTATCAGTTTTTAATCAACGATGCTTCATCCACTCTTTTTTCCCTTACCAGTTTAATTTGGAAAGCTCATCTCCCATTCAAAATTAAAATGTTTGGTTGGATTTTGGCACAGAACAAGCTCAATACGGGTGACATCCTCCAAAGGCGCTTACATAACCACTCTATCTCCCCCTATGCTTGCCCATTATGTGTTCAGGACTACGAGACAGTGGCCCATCTCTTCTTTGGATGTCATTTTTCCTCCAAGTTGTGGGAGGGATGTCGTGAGAGATTAGGTAACAGATTTTTGGTCACCTCTTCTGTTGACGATTGCTTGGTTTTGTCAAATTCGCAGGACCTTACTGGTTATGGGGCTAAAATCCTGAGGGTTGCTTCTTTGGCTACTCTTTGGATGGTGTGGTTGGAGCGTAATCGTAGAGTTTTTGATGGAGAATCAAGGAGTATCGACCAATTATGGAATGAGATCATTCTCGCCACCAGCTCTAGGATCGTCGCCTTCAAGATTCGCAATGGGTACTCGATGAATGAGTGGATTAGAAATTGTGATGCTTGTATGTAGGTGGTCCCCTTTGATGGATCTGTGTTCATTTGTTTTGTGTCGAGGCGATGCTATTTGCAGTACTCTTGCTGGGTTTTGTTTGGGACTGTTTTAGATTGTTGTGCAGTGTGTTGTAGTTGGATGATGTTGGGTCTTGTTTGTTTGTTTGAGTACTCATCTTTTGATCCATTTAATATTAAATACTGCAGTTTACTCTAAAAAAAAAAGTCTCACATAATGTTAAACAAGAGCCGGAATCGGAAGTCATGATCCACAATTAATAAAATGATTGTTTTCTGAAAAGAAAAAAAATATGGGCATTTACATTAATATTATTCATACAATTGTTGATGGCATCAGTTGTATTAAATTGGAACTTTGATTTATATATTTTCTACTTCTATTCAACTACACGGGAGTGTCAATTAGGGGTGTAACAGGTTGGATTGTGTTGGGTTCTAACCAAAATTCAACTTATCCTAAATTAGTTCGAATTGAAAAAAATGAAACCCAAGTTTGGTTGGCTTGGTCATCCAGACTTGATTTTTTTAATTTTTAATTTTTTTTTTCAAGAGGATGGCATGAACTTTAAAAGAAAAAAAAATCAAATAAATAAAAGAAAATTCTGAAAAGGAGAAGAAATACCAACAAAGAAGAAGAAAAAAGGAAGAAAAAGTGGATCAAAGAAGAAGAAACAAAATAGATGAACGGTTGAAAAGTTTTACTTAGAAAGTCAAAAAAGTTGTGATATGAGTTTGAGACTTGGGGATTTCGTTAGTTTGCAATTTGGTGGTTTAGAGGATAATGAAATTAAGGATTAATGTTAGGTTTGTTTCGGGTTGGGTTGAGTTTCAAGGGTGTCAACTCATAAACCAACTCGAACCGTTCGGGTTAGGATTTTTGAACTCAACCCAACTCAAATACTTAGATCAACCCAATTCAACCCAACCCATCAGGTTGTGTTATGTTCGGTCGAGTTGACTTATACCCCCTAGTGTCAATGATCGGTAGCTCACTTGATTAAGCATCCACCTTCTCTTATATGAGGTGAAGGGTTGAAATCTCTTTAGTCTCATATGAGGTGATCAAGAGTTACGCATCCATTGGTTGTGGGCCTATTCAGGTATGTGTGGGTATTTGTTTCCAAAATTTATTATTTTTTTGAGAATAAACAAACATATGTATTAATAATTAATTAAAAAAAAAACAACACAGTCAAACGGAGCACCAGCAATAGTCAAACAAAAGCAAACACTCAACAATTAACCAAACCAAACACCACAAAAGGGTACACCTCAAAACAAACATTCTTCCCATTTCCTAGCCTAATCATTAATGGAGAAGTCCCCATTCACTTTAAAGGCCACTACCCACTACCCAGGAGCTTGCAAGAATCAACGTATCATTCCTCACATCTTGCGAACTCCTTGAGATCCCATCGAAAATATGTTGATTGCGCTCCATCTAAATCATCCAAAGAGTTGCAAGGTTCGTTTGCTCTCATGATTTTGACTTACCTTCCATTAAGCCCACAAATATGAGAGATCGATAAGGCTTCCTCATAAGATAATGGGGTGGAAAAATAATCCCCAATTCTGGTCCGCCATTCACTCCATATCCTCAAGGAAAATGGGCATTTGAAGAAAAGATGAGTAGCGTCATTTGCACTATTAACACACAACGGACAACGGTGAGGAAGCCATCTCCTTTGGAATTCATCACCCATGTTAAGCTTATTATGGGCTATGATCCACCCAAATATTTTAACCTTTGATGGCGGACGTGCTTCCCAAATCAAACTAGCCAAAGGAAATGAGGGAAAAGAAGGGTCATCAATCAAGTACTGGAAAAAAGACTTGCAGGTAAAGTGGCCAGAATGATGGAGGGTCCATTGAAAGGTAGCAGTTCCTGATGCCAAACTTACATAATTCAACAAGTTCACCAATTCAACAAATTCAGCATGCTGGCTAACAGTGAGGATGTTATGATTAAACAAGTGCCATTGGATGGCTCCCGATTTGTTTCCAAGATTATTTGCTGGAACAGTTCTTTTCTTTGATTCATTGATTTGAAATGATTTGTGTGTTTGCAATGATCTAATGTAACAAATATTATAAATTGACATAAAAAGCTACATGAGGTCGGCTAAATAAATTTATTTCTTCCACTTCGTATGTCTAGGACGTACTCAACATTTAAATTTCAAATAATTATATCCCTTTTTATTTATTTTTGTCCATGCTATCATTAAATCTACCTTTATCGTTATCGTAGATTATTAAAAGATCACTCTTCCTAATTGGAACATCTAAAGATCTGTCTCTATTTCTGTCTAAAATATATTTGCATATTCTTAAAGATAGTCAATTCTATACTTCTATCCCTTGATAGATGAGGAGAATTATATTAGGTAGCTGATAGGTTGGATAAAACTTTATTTGATCAACTATGACTTTACTGTCTACCTCTCCTTTCAATAAAATATGACCGTTCTTATTATTGTTCATCGTAGATTCAATTATCGCAAATAATATTTTTTATTATGTTTATGATAATCTTAAATTGTGAAGAACAAAAAGAAAAAAAGGGATAACTTAACATCTGGGTTGATTCGTTTGTATAAGCCGATCCATCGAGTCAATAGTCACAGCTCTAAGAGAACTATTTACTGTAATTAATTGGGTTGTGCTATGCGTGGACTTGGGTGTATGGTATTCTTTATCTATGAAGCCTTTCTTTTTTCTAGTCTAAATGGTTCACTTTTTATTTTTAAGTGATCTTGCCAAGAATGCTAATATTAATAGTGTTCCCAAGAATAATATTAATCGTAATCCAGCAGCAGAAGTAGCTTCGACAATTCACAACAATCGATTTAATCAAGGATCTATCCATCCTGGCTTGCTAATTTTTAAAACATTGTTCAGAACATTTGAAGTACAAGCAGTGCACACATGCTCACCAATCAAAAGCAATCACTCATATACCTTAGGTAATACCTTAGACATTCTTGACCCATTACAGCACTGCTCATCGGCTATATCTGGAACATCAGTTCTTGGAAAATTTTCATGCTTGGTGCAGGTAACCCCATTAGCACCTTTACACCGTTCCTTTCATTTCCACATGGGAGAAATAAAGCTAAAGGTTCCGGTATAGTTGCACAGCCCAACTGTGTAGCTTTTCCCCAACCGAAATCACAAGCATTCCATGGGAGTCTGGTCCAAGTGCTTACAAGAAGTGTGGTTCTTGGCAGATGTGTGGTGGCTCTTGTTACTTCATAGTAATCAATTACTGACCGGATATAGTCTTCTGTTGCTGAGCTTATTGCTTCTTGAACTTGTTTAACCGCAAAAGATAAAGGCTTTTCTATCAATTCCTCAGCAGTACAGGAGCAACACATGAGTACAATGCCATTGCCAAAGAAGCCTTCAGGTAGAGGAGGGTTGTTAAACCTCGTCCGCACATCAACAGGAAAAAGAAGCCTCGTTTGTTGGTGGGGCTCCAAGTTAAGTGCTTTGGTTCTAGCACGCCAGAAAAGGGCTGCGACTGTAGTGAAGCTGGAGCTGTTCTTTACAAGCCCATCGTCTTCGACAATTTTTTTTAGTTTGGCTAGCTTTGGAGGTCCAAAGCAAAATGATCCAACTTGCCAATTGTGCTCTTCTTGATAACTGTCATCACTTGATTCTTGTTTTCTCACTGATAATTCATGGTGGGGATACTTTACCGCAGGAGGTTCCCTGGATTTCAGCGAAGATCGATCAAGGAATGGTGGAACGGTCAATCGTACACCTCTTGCAATTTCAGCCCATGAATTCATGAACTGTGTTACAGATAAACCATCTGCCATACAGTGGTTGATGGCTACTCCCAGAATGAAGCCTCCACACTTGAACTTGGTCACCTGATTACACATATATTTTAATCATTCAGTAGTGTGGCAAAACTGAATTAACAGTAGTTAAGAGGAGTTTCGTGGGTGGTTTGTATGGCAATCATTGCACCTGGATTGTCAGGAGCGGAACTTGGAGGATCCCATGCTGCTGAGGAAATGTATGAACGAGTTTTGCTTGAGTTGCGCCATCTTTGCACATGATGATGTCACCCAAGGCTTCAATCTCAGAGTCTGCAACTGCTTCAACAAACATGACTCCATCTCCAGTACTGTATTTGACCATCAATTTCTTATCAGAATCTACAAGAAGTTTCCCTGCTAATGGATAATAGTGAACCAAGGCCTCTGCTAAGGACTTCTTCAACACTACAGTAACACTGTCAGCCATCTTCTTTTCTCCTGCATTGAAGCAAAAGAGCATCTCAACAATTACGGCCAGATTCTGATCAAGGTTGGACAGGAAATAAATCCCATCGCTGGTCGTGATCGAGGCAGGACGCACCATAGCAGGTTCAGACTTTGTTACCTTAATAGTTTCTCTAATTCCATTGAGTCCATCTACTCGGGCGTCTCCTTCATATGAATCCATGAGCGCTAAATCAACACAAGAAAGCAAAGAGACTAAGTTGCGAAATAAGAAGCTGCCTTTCTCTTGCTATTATCAACCAACAAGATCATGTTTTGCTTTGACTTTTATTTAGATAATGAACCTTTACATCAATTTGAAATAGAAAAAATAAAAATATTTGTGGTTAATGAAGCTCTCGGTCCCTTGTGTAGGGTGGTAACCCCTCCACTTATTCAAATCCCATTAATCACCATAATTATCATTCTTGGGACGCTAGTGTCCATGTTTCCTTAACCTCTCAATGGTCAATTTTCATAGCCTTATTGCTCGAAATATAAAAAAAAGTTATTTTTTAGACTATATATGGGTAGGGATGACCAAAAATCGAGTATGGACAAATACGGATACGGACAATGTCTTATACTAATAAATATATAGCATGTCTGTAACCGTCTTAATTTAAGATATTGACAACACATGTTTGCCTATACTTGTATGTGTAAAAAATCGGGTAGCCCAATTTTATTCGTATCCTTATACTTTTTTAAAATATATAGTGGCAAAGTAATAATTTCAAAGAAAAAAAGAAATCTCAATAGTGACGAAGAATGAGGAATGAAGAAGAATAGATTTACTTTTAATATTTAATAAATATAAGTGTTTTTTTAAAAAATAAAAAAATAAAAAAAAAGTAAAAAAAAAATATTCAACCTAGCTAAAGTATAGAAAAATTAAAAAATATATAAACTTTATACTTTATATTAACCAAATAACTGATTTTTTAAGCTTATGTTTAAACCCAACAAACAAGTCCTAGAATTAGTCCCGGTGTGCATGAATACCCCCTCCCCCCCTAAAAAAAAGAAAAAGTGAAGAGAATTAACTAATAATACCTTCGAATATTGTCCGATGATTGATTTTGGCTGCATGGGTCAGTTACGCCAATGGTTGTGATTTTTTTAAATTTTTTATTTATATTATTATTATATATTCCTTCTCTTTGCCAATGGTTGTGATTGCTTCATATAAACTAACGTCAAAAACACTAGTTGACCGTCCACGGTGGCAAGTGGCAACTTCTGTGCGAGTGTTGGTCTCTCGAAGAGTCGAAGCCTTAGAAGCATAAACCTCCGAACCCTACCGTTCTCCCAGGTATCGAAGAAGAAGAAGAAGAAGCAGCAGAAGAAGAAACCGAGGAAAAGAAAATGTCTAGGATTCTTCGCAATCGTCGTTTGATTACGGATATCGCGAGGAACAAGAGATCGTTTTGTTCTCCAAGCATCTCTGCGAATCCTCCAAAGGAACCGATCATTTCTTCTGCAACTACGCATCTTAACGATCAGCCACCGCCTGATTCTACCTCTTCTCCTTCTCCTTCCCCTTCCAACGCTTCGAATAATAAGAGCTTATGGAGTTTTCTTAAGTTCGGGGTTTTCGGTGCTCTTACTGGAGCTGCGGCCACTGCTGGTTATGCCACTTACGGTGCGTGTTTTCTCTGCTTCGTAACTTTCGTGATTTATTATTATTACTATTATCATTTTTTCTGGAATGGTTTAGGAGAGGTTTTTCTTGAGATCTGTGATTGGAATTTTTACGCTTCTCGTTTGAAATCCACTACTGGTTATTGTCGAGGGTTTATTCTGTAATTTGAAGAAAGGTTTGGGCATTTGAATAGAAATAAGTATGCTTTTTTGTTCGCGATAAGCAAATTTTCTGTAAAAATGAGTGCTTTTTCTTGACTGTGAAGCATCACGTAGAATTTCATTGGCAGATATTAGGTTAGCCTGGAGGAACTTTTGGACATTTCTAAATTAATGTTATTGACATTTGGCAATGTAGTGTTTTATGCCTTTGTTTGTTAAACTTATTTCTAAGTTCTAGTCGATGATGGCGAATGCACATTGGAGAATTTTAGTGCAGTACTTGTAATCTGTTTGTACAATTGCACACTTCAAATTAGTTTCTGATGCTTACATTTCTTATCAAAATGATTAGGGAGTTTGTTTACCGTTCCCTAGGTTAGGTTTGTAATCAATTGGTAATTATATGAGGGAGAAGTGGCTGAGATTACTCAATCATGTGCAATGAGGGCTTGTAAGGAGTGCATTACGCTTGTACTGCTTGTACATTGGCAACAACATGAATCAAAATAGAAGAAGCTAAAGGGGGGCAACACATAAGAATTAAGTTAGAAGTTAGAACGTGACAATATGAAATCATAATAGAGGAGCATTAAAATAGTAACTTGGTTTGAATCTAAATTTTAATGATGTCCATTTATGTGTCTCAATCAATTACGTTGTTCACAGCATATACCTTGGAAGAAGTGGATGAAAAGACAAAAGCTTTTCGGAAGTCAGCAGAGTTCACTATAGGGGATGACATCTCTACCCCAGAGGTAAGTTTATGTTTATATGCATAATGCAAATGAGCTTTCATTTTTTCTGTTAACCTTTCTATGATTTATTTTTTTATTTTGTTTTTTATTTGTATGGTTTATTCTACTTCCATTATGCATACAAGAAGTAATTAATGTAGTTTCTCTATAAAGACAAAGTATTGGTACCAAGGTAGTCAAAATCGTGAATCGAAAGTGAATCGGTGGGGGTCCTTTTGAAGTGAATCGAGATTTGAATCGATGAACTGTAGGATTCACGATACAATTGTGAAATCGTATATAAATTTAGTTTTAGAGACATTTATTTGTATTCTTAATGTTATCTTAGATTTCCATTATAAATTTTAATATCTTGTTTTTTATTTATGATTTAATCTATTAAATCTAATCATTGAATTTTAATGTTCGAAGTCTCGAACATTGAAACATAATTTAAATTAAACAAAGCTTATCCAAAATAGCACCTAAAAATGATTTAGAGCATGATGCCAGTAAAAATAAATAAATAAATAAAATCTTTCAAGCCCCCCGCCCCCCCCCCCCCCCAAAAAAAAAAAAAAAAAAAAATAGTTAGTTAATACAAAACACGCAATAGAAAAAAATGGAAAAAAAAGGTTTCTTTTGTTGTTGAGTGCGAACACGAGGAGCCAAAAATAGGATTAGGATTCATCGGTATTCAGTGGGGGATTCACAGGTATTAGGATTCATCGGTGGGATCTGGATCAATGGAAGGCGAATCAAATCGCTAATAGTAGGATTCATGGATTCGAATCGGAATTCTATCAACTATGATTGTGACTTACTGGTGCAGAAGAGTTGTTTGGTAAATATCTAAAATTTATGTGTATTCGTGTTTATATATATGTAGAAAGTTGTGTTGCAATAGTTTTTTTAATATACATATATTTAGGTGGCAAGGTGCATGCGCGAAGAGAGATGGAAACCTTCAGTTCATCATTGTTTTCTCTAGAAAGTGGACAACTTGAGTCCCAGAAAGATTGACTTTTCTATCATCCTCTGTTAATTGATTCGGCCTTTATGTTTGAATGATATACATAGAAGAATAAAACATATTCTTGTATGTTGGTATCAGTAACTAGCTATAAACCGAAATAAAGAAGAAGCCCCTTGAGCTCAGGCAAAATATTCATTGAGCAAATCCAGCGCAAAAAAATAAAAACTATGTAGGTTATCAACTGGACAAAAAAAAAGTGTTGCAACACCTATGATGCAAGGAACAATAGACGTAAACCACAATATTATGTTCTTCCTCATCCAGATTTGTTTTTGTGTCATGGATGTTGGTTTGTGTTTTATGAAATGTATACTATAAAATGTATTTTTGGACTTACATAAATCAACGCTCCAATTGAGGTGGTTTGGATGCATACAACAAAGACCTTTAGATGCTCTAGTTAGGAAGAGTGACCTATTAACAATCTACAGTAATGATAGAGGTAGAGGTAGACCTTAAATAACCTGGGAAAAAATAATTAAAGAAAGATATAATTCATTGTAATTTAAGAGTCAACTTAGCCCTTGATCGAATGAAGTGGAGAAAACGGATTCATGTAGCCACCCTATGTAGTATGGAAAAGGTTTAGTTGAGTTGAATTGAGTTGTAAATCAATGCTGCCTATATGTTTGAATCATATTATTTTACAATCATGTTAGTAGGTAGTTATTTAGAAAAAATGGAGAGAAAGAAAAAGTACATTTTTACATGTGAAACATTCAATGTGGCATAACAGAACTCAACTCAACTAATCATTTTCCCAACTATATGGGGCAATGTGGCATAACAGAACAAAACATAAAATGTGGCGTAGCTTATCAAATGGAAACTAATAAGTGATCTATCTTCTGCCTTTGTTTTGTATGTTTGACTAGTAATGTTGTCATTCTCCATTCTCCATATGGTGTCCAATGCATCCTTAATTGAGATAATCGGTTCTGCCTGGTAAGTTCAATTATTTCTTATATCTTCATAAGAGTTGCAGGATAGCCTCTTATAGCTATGAGCATGTATTTTGAAAGCAGAATGGATGTCTGATGGATTTGTTTCTATCATTCTATTTGGTATTCCCATACGACATCTTTAGAAATCGTTTATTATATTTATTCATGGAAAATCTGTTTTCTACTGCTATCTCTTATATTAATTTTTGAAGTTACATGGAAATGACTTTCATCAAGATCATCACATTCTTGTCATTCTTTTTTTGCTTGAGCAGAAACTTCAGGCTATGTTTTATTCAGCAATTATGACTGGTGAGCCACTTACCTACTTTCCTCTTCCTTTTATTAATTTTTTGTTCTTTTTATTTTTTATTTCCTCTGGATATGTGAGTGGGGCCAATGAGTTAATTTGGATTTTTTACCTCCTTTCAATCTTGATTGCAATATCTTCACTTCTTCTTCTCTCCAATTGAGCATGCAGTTAGTTAGTTATGCTTTTCTTTATTATGGAATATAGGCTGGGATTGAAATGGCTTATTCATCTAATTTTTAAGATTTTTATCGCAAAGTTTTCAATATGTATATATAGTTGCTTTGATTGTTTAAACTCTTTTCCTTTGTTTTACTTGAATAACTTTTTTTTTTCCCTGATGTCAGTCCCTGCTAAAAGCATTGAACTTTACCTGGATCTCAGAAGGGCAATTGAAGAGCATGTTCGGGTCTGTATTGTTTTCATTTTCTAAGTTGGTTTTCTGTTATCAATCTTCTACCAGTGCCTGATCATTAAAAAAATAAAAATAAAAGGAAAAAAGTCTTGTCAATACAGCAGTTTCTTATCTCTTCTATTCCTGGGTGTAGGGATTCACAGAACCATCTTCAGAGAAGCTTCTTCCTGATTTGCATCCTCTGGAGCAGCAAGTATTTACACTTGTTCTGGATCTTAAGGAGACATTAGTATACTCTGATTGGAAGGTAAATTTCTGGAATAATCGTCATCTTTATACTTTTCTGCAATTTTACACAGATTTCATACCATTCATTTTCTTTAAGTTTAGTGGCTTGGTTTTGATATTCATCTCTTGCTACTGTGTTCTCTTATGCTTTTTCCATGGATTTTTTTAAGGGGTTTAGTTCACAGTTCTGGTCATAGTTTCTAGGATGAGTTTATTAGGAGAATTATTGCTATTCTTATTTTTTTGGTTAATACTATCATCTGTGTATTTTGAAGTTGAATGTTGACTAGTATTTTCTTTTCATGCAAAGCGTGACAGAGGCTGGAGGACCTTTAAGAGACCTGGAGTTGATGCCTTCTTAGAACATCTGGCCCAATTTTATGAAATTGTTGTCTATTCAGATCAGCCGCCTATGGTAACTTTGTTTACTTTCACATTCAAAATGTTGCTTTTCTGTTGTGCAAGAGATCATTAACTTTTCCCTATTTGGTGTGCTGTAGTATGTTGATCCCATTATCGAGAGGCTGGATACAAAGGGATGCATACGGTATAGACTATCCAGCTCTGCAACTAGATATCAGGATGGAAAGCATTACCGGGTAAATAAGTTTCACCTCTTCCTATCACCTCACCATATTAACACTATATTCTATAGTTTTTTATGCTGCATTGCTATTTGTGAGGTGAACTATGTTGTTGACTTTGGTGTTTTTAGTATTATGCTGAAAGCATGATTGCTGCTGCATGCACTGATGCATATATGAATTGAAGTATTTTTTTATTAAATACAATCTCTTTTGACAGGACCTATCAAAGCTTAACAGAGATCCTTCAAGAATTCTCTATATTAGTGGGAATGCATTGGAGTCCAGCCTTCAGCCTGAGAATTGTGTTCCAATTAAGCCTTGGAAACTTGAAGCAGATGATACTGCACTTTTGGATCTTATCCCATTTCTTGAATGTAAATCCTTTTTCCTCTCTCTGAATGTCTAGAAAAATAAGATGCTTACTTTGCTCTGTGACCCTGTCCCTGAGCACATTTTAATGGAAACTTGGTCAATTTATGGTGAGTGGTCACTGTCACTGAGCCCCCTACCATGCACTATAAAGGCTCTGAATGACCCAACCTCTTTCTGCTCCACTCTTAAAATGCGGAAAACATTAATTATTGATGTTAATACATATAGTTAGTTCCTCCCTTCCCCCTTCCCCCTTCCCCCCCTTAAAAGTTATATAATTGTCATCTCATTTGAATCATTCAAGTGTCTCCCTCTTGTAATCTTCTATTAGATCGCTTACTCCAACAATGGAACACAGTAACCGTGTTGGACTCTGACTTGTATCTTCTCCCACATGAAACCACATGTCTGCATATGTTAGTAGTCCATTTTCCTGGACTCGACTGTTTAGATATACACATTTTAGGGTTAGCAGCGTCAATGGCCCGAAGATCAATGGAAGAACATAGGAGCAGGGGAGACACTCTTTGCTTGTCTAGACTTTGGGTCAGAGTTTGATTTGAATTTATGTTCTTAAAGTAATGCATTTGATAATTTGATGCAAAGAACTACAACTACTATGAGAAATAAGCATTCCTGTTGTGCCTCATTAGCAAGCTTTAAGCTATAGGTGGTCTCCTAGGTTGCCTGTGTGATTTACCAATCTGTGCTCATTCCTTTGTTATGTTTCTCCTGTTGAGTCTATCGGTTTTGTGGACTTTATGATATTTAAATCTTATCTGGACTGATGACAGATGTAGCACGCCATAGACCAGCTGACATTAGAGCGGTCCTAGCATCTTATGAAGGCCGTGACATTGCAACTGAATTTATTGAGCGATCTAAGGAGCACCAGAGGTAAGAGTTTTTTTTTTTTTTTTTGGCATCTGCTTGATATGATGATTGTCATTTATTGACTTCATATTCATCCTGATACCCTTATTTTGATACTTAAAAGATTGAAATGTACACAAAAAATAGGTTGGCATTGAGAAAACTATCACGCTATGTTTTTGGATGCATTTTTAACTGCAACTGGCATGGAAAAATGATCACCTCACTAGCCTGGCATATTTTTTATGAATATACTAACTTCATGTTATCCCGGTCACATGCAATTTTTGGTGTTTTCTTTATTTTTATTTTGTGATCTTCCTTGCGACATTTGGGAAATGATTCAGTCTAATAGAGGTTTTTAGGCTAAAGTTAGGGAAATTATTACAAACATTATTAAGTAAAATAACTTGATTAATTGTGTTTACCATCCACATCATTGTCAGCTTTCGAAGTTGATTCTTTTAATGGCTGTAAGTTGTCTAATATAAAGTTTTTCCAATTGATCAAGGAAAAACCTTGATATCAGATATCACTTGAAAGACTCTAAAGAGAGCATTCTTATGGCATTTTTGTGTCATTCAAGTACTAATGTGAACCATTCATTAATTTTGCAGGAGGATGCAAGAGCAAAGGCAGCATGGTCGGCTATGGCGACGATGAACTCACCATAAGGCATCTCATTTGGTCAATTTTGCAAAGAACGGCGGGATGATTAATTTAAACTGAAATTTTTCTTTAATTCAATTTGCTGACTACAGAAGAGCCTCTTTGCTTACTGTATAAATCCCCATTCTAGACTTGTTGAAAGGTTAATTTGTCATCATTTACAGGAATGAGAAGCTTGTAACTTCAAACCACCCATTGAATTGTGAAATGGCCCTTTAGTGGAACTTGCAAAATTTTTATGAATCTATTTATTCTTGCCTGGCGTCTTATCTACGATTTTGAAATGTTGTTGCTTGGAAGTAACGTCTTTTGTGGTCCAGCCCTTTCAATTACTAATCACGGAGCCTTGACGAAGACACTTGAAGAGCCACTTCATCCTGTATGTGTGGACGAGGACGAGACGTTCTTTAACAAAATTCTTCGTCTTCATTGACTAGAAATTAAGTTCCACCGTGTAGGCCCCATAATTAAGCTTGACATTTATTATTATGTTCTCTTCCATATACGGTTTTTAACCACTTATTATTATTTATATCATTGTACGTGCACACAACTTAAACTCGGTAGGGTCTGTTACTTAGAAAATGTTTTCGAAAGAATTTGATTTCACTGTTGTCGTCGCATACATGGGCCAGCTGTTCCCCAAAATATGCATGCCACGTAAACAGTGCAAGTTATGTTAACCGGCAGCTGGCTGTAGCACGGTAGTACTACTAGCGGTTACAGTAGATCGAAACAACCGTCCTTCATTGTACTACCATCTGTTCTGAAATTTTACCAACCTCTCTTTTTTTCTTACTCTCGTGACGGTCGTTGCAGTACAGAAGAAGAAGAAGAAGAAGAAGACAGTATTGTTTGTGTTTCCAATACTTATAATATACCGTAGAGCTCACATAAAATGGCTCTGTTTCTGTTCTTCCTCTTCTTCTTCTTCTACTTTCTATGGCTTTTCGTTCTCGATCTCTTATCCTTTCCTTCCTTCTCCTCCTCCTTCTGGTTCTCCTCGTCGCCGGCCATGGAAGCCGCGACGGCGACGGCGACGGAGACGACGTAACGGCACCGGAAAACCATGACCTGAGATCGAAATCGCTGATTCTGGTGAAGATATGGTGTTTGATTATTGTTTTCATCGGAACTTTCGCCGGTGGAGTTTCGCCGTACTTTCTCAAGTGGAACGAAGGGTTTCTTGTCTTGGGGACGCAATTCGCGGGTGGAGTGTTCTTTGGGACTGCTCTGATGCATTTTTTGAGTGATTCGAATGAGACTTTTGAGGATTTGACGAGTAAGGAGTATCCGTTCGCGTATATGCTTGCGTGCTCTGGATATATGCTTACGATGTTGGCAGATTGCGTGATTTCTTATGTTTTTGGAAAGGAAAGGAGTGAAGCTACCGGTGATGTTGAGCTTCGTCATGGTATGATCTTTTTTACTTATAACTAAATGATTAAGTAAACTATGGTATGGTTTCATGAAATTATATGCTTCTTTTTTTCTTTTTTGCTGGTTTAGTGAATTGCATCAAATTAAAAAGAGTTGATTTTTAAAAAAATTAGATTTTTTCGGCTGAGCTTTTTGTGACAAGGAAGAATCTTTTACAACTGTTCATGAAGATTGGCAAATTAGTGTGTTTGTGTGTGTATGTAGAATTGAATAGCGGCCTAAGAGTTCTGTTAATTAAAGTACTAATTGGATATCTTTTTACTACTCTAAAGATCCGTGAAGGGTTAGAAAAAGCAGAATGGACTTTTGAAACTTTTCTTCCCATAGAAAGATGTTGAAGTACTTAGGAAAATTCGCGAGCTTGACATATTGTTTTCTCGGTCGAGTAAATGATCCCCTCAATATTTCTGTAACATGGTTAGATAATCTCCTCAATCGAAAAGGTTGCTAATGTCTAATCTAACATGGTATCATAGTAGTTTTATTCTAGAGGTCTTGTGCTCAAACCTCCCGACAAGCATATTTGCGTGTTCATCTCATTTATATGTCGTTCCTTCCTATTATAAATCTAGTCCATAATGCCAACATGCAGGCTAGGGGGAGTGTTAATGTCTATGTTTGTTTGCTTGTGATATACATGGTTACGATTATAGCCTTTATGTCCAGCGGTTTCTAAAAGGTTACTTAAAGAAGATTTTGGAAGCTTATGTTGCAAAAAAATTCAAATCATTACATGGTTTATGTAGTTTTAAAAATTTTTCTTCTACAGTCAATTGTTTCACAGTTTCATTTGTTCACACCCGTGATTGCAGGGAGTTCTTCTCAGCAGCAGCGTAGTAAAACCAGCAGTAATGGTAGAATCCCCCAATCAAGCATTCAGGTAAGGAAGCCATGAATTCTGTTTTTCTCTTTCAAGTTTTATATCACTCAATTCATCTTATTTCCTTTATTCTTTTTGGGGGTATGCAATTGAATCTTCTGGGTTCAATTATGTAAACATTATTAAAGTACTGTTGTTTGGAATTCGATTTTTTGCATGTTTTTCCTAACAGGTTGACGAAGGAATGGGCGTCCACTTTGCAGGACCATCCCATGTAATTGCTAGATCGTTGGGAGATAGCATCTTGTTGATTGTTGCATTGTGTTCTCATTCCATTTTTGAAGGCATTGCTATTGGAGTAACAGAGACGAAGGCAGATGCTTGGAGAGCCATGTGGACTGTTAGCCTACACAAAATATTTGCAGCCATTGCAATGGGGATTGCCCTCCTGCGAATAATCCCTGATCGGCCCCTCTTATCGTGTTTATCCTATGCCTTTGCATTTGCCATCTCGAGCCCCATAGGCGTGGCCATTGGGATTGTGATAGATGCAACCACACAGGGTGCTGTAGCAGATTGGATTTTTGCCATATCCATGGGTCTTGCTTGTGGAGTTTTCATCTATGTTTCAGTTAACCATCTGCTTTCGAAGGGGTATGTACCAGAGACACGAGCTTTGGTTGATACACCACATTTCAAGTTTGTGGCAGTGTTACTGGGTGTGGCAGTGATTGCGGTTGTGATGGTTTGGGACACATGAACAGGTTCTTGGTTCTTTGATCTTTGTTCCTTTTTCATTTTTTGTTTTCTTTTTCTTAAGAATATCTAGAGTCATGAGCCTTGAGATAAAATCACATTAAAAACATCAAAGAAGCAAAGATAGTTCTAAGAGTGTTGCAATTCGGACATAGTGCGGAATTTCAGTTGTTGGGCTCCTGCATTGGGTTTTTTGTTAGCACCCAGTGCATCAACAACATTTTCCTTGTTCTAAGGAGACACTTTTTAAAACACCTTTTTGAGACATTAATAGTTGTACGTTATTGATCTTTCTTGAGTCATTTATTATTATTGCATGCATTTGGGAAAGGTCAATAGTATACAATGATAAGTGTCTCAAGATGTTTCAGAATGTGTCACTCTAGCTTTGCTCTTTTTTCTTTTGAGGGGAGATGTAAAAACATCGCTTGTAATGTATTTGTTTCGATCATGTCCTTGTCATAATCATGGTACTCCCTTGTATTTTGTGTACTTCAATGTACTGCACTTTACCGTAGAGGCATTGTATGGTCCCAGTATGGTTAGACCCAGAGGAATTTTATGTTGGGCTTGGGCCAAGTTTCTCAATTCATGACTCATGAATTGGGTATGGTTGGAAAATACAAACTGGAATAAAATTCTGGTTAAAGCGCTATTCGCCCACTGATGAATCTGTTGGAATAGAACTGGTTATACTCAGTGCTGTTTTCTTATCCAAAAAGAAAAAAGAAAAGAAAAAAAGGAAAGAAAGAACTACTTGTACTTGTTGTCTGAAAGAAGAACAACTTTCCTTGAATCAATGATATGAATCAATATCACTCACCTTTGAAAACTGACTTGCAAGGGGAGGGGACCAACAGTTTGTGGATCCCTTGTCATTTTTACAATTAAGTGATGTAGGATTTAGAAATAGTTAGGAAAGACGAGAAAAAGTTAAGCTCCTCTAATAGGTGTTTCTATCTTCTTTTTATTTTTTTAAAATTTTCTTTGTTATGTTTTTGACTTTAATACCTATGTTTAGAGCCATATAACTGTCGGCTTAACTTTGATAGAGCATAGTAGAGGTAGTAAATTTATATAGCCCATCTTATATAGTTGGGAAAAGATTGAGTTGAGTTGAGTTTAGTTGTATATATATTTAAATCTCTTGTATCAATTCTTGAACTGTATCAACTTTTCTATCATGTTTATTTTTATTTTTTTCGGTTATTTTCTTATTGTCATAAGCATGATATGATCATACTTAGTCTTAATGTAGCTATGGTAGCGCGATAAATCTGACTTGATCTGATTGATCCAAATAAATAAATAAATAAAAATAAAAGATCAATCAGATCAAGTCAGATTTATTGTGCTACCATAAATAAATAAAAAATCTGACTTGGGTCAAGTTTGAGTTGATGGAAAGATCCCCTGGTCTCAGAGTAGGGACCCTCCTACCTGAGTTGAACTGAGGTTCCATATTGCGAAAGCCAGCATCTTAGCATTCAACCAACTTGTCACCCTGAGAAAATACCAATCAAGTTTTCCATCATAATTTCTCCTGCCTTTTTCTTGTGATCTATTTACCTTGTCCAATTCCTTTTTATATGTGAAAGGAGTAAAGGACTGCCAAATTTTATAGACTTGGAAAATAATTATCTGCAGACGCAAGCTACCATCCCTGAAGCTATTGTACCTTTCTAGGAAAATAAACTCCCTGTTTGAGTCTCTATATTTGTCTTTCCAGCAACTAGCTTAACCATTTTGGGCTATCTCAGGACATTCTGGTCCAGCCCCTTGGTAATTCTGAACCCCATACAAACATGTTCCTGAGTTTTGTTCCCAGTTTTCTACCTTTTGATCTACTTGTTTTATATTTCCTGAGGAAGAGTTACTGGGAAAATCAACTACTTTGTAAAGCAAAATGCCTAGAAGCTCTTGACCACTGATAATCATAGAAGTGAGAGTTACTACAACCATGTATTTGTGGGCATCTTGACCAAAACTTAGTCAAAACTAGATATGGTAGGGAAAGCCTTTTCATTGCACAATGCCTCAAATTTTGCACAACGATTGATGATTCAGTGCAGAAACTTGATGGTTCTAAAAATCTTATCTTCCAAGAAAAACTTGATGGCCCTAAATCTCTGAAACAGTAAGATAAATGATACTTTTCGTTCCTGGCTGGGGAGCATGACTAGTTGTAGGATCTTATTTTGCTTACAAATAGACTTTTTTTCCCCATTTCTGCTTCCCTTGAAGCCCCATCACTCCAAGTTTAAAATTGTTAGAAAACTTCTGATCAAAGTTATCAGCAACACTCTCCTGTCACCGTAAGAGAGAAGGGAATAGGATAATATACAAACACTAATTATCAAAATGGGATGTGTAAAATCAGTGTTATGATACCATGTTAAAAGTTAGTGGACCTAAAAGTTGTAGTTGCACTAGGTGGAACCCTTAATGTGCATATTAAGCTATTATGAAATAAATCACTAATTGAATATTTCAAGTGTCTGGAATGCTAGAATAGTGAACCATGACATTTGGTTGTAAGTTGGTGACTTAATGTGAAGCAGTAGACTAGTATTATATTGGTCAACTTTAATCCCCCAGCCCCAACCAAAAATAAATAAATTTGGACACAAGATGAAATAAATAAATTTTGTAGAAAAGAAATTGACCAAGAGGGCTTGCAATCTGCAATATCCATCGTTGAAATAGTTGATGTCTCTCCCACACCACACAATAGATTCCCATGAAGATCTCAAGTTGCTATCACTGCCTTAACTCCTCTGACAATACTTTCGCAGGCAAGATTCCCATCTCTCCTCACTGGGGAATTTAACAGTGCTTGCTTCTGTCTCATTTGGATCATCTCTTACAGAAAAAATCCTGTGTCAGGACAACCTCTTTCAGAATTGACCATTTCAACGATTTCCCAGAATTCTCCAAACATAGGAGCTTAGAATTATCAGATTGTGTGGGGCACCCCCTTGGCATTTGGCCACCTCTTTGGTTAGACCAGCATGTCTCGTCCGTGGGACAAGTTTCAAAAAATGTTTAAGAAATCCCCGTGATAATACAGGTTTAGTTTTTTAAAATATATTTAAAGTAAAAATATTTTTAAAATTGTTTATTAACTCTTGCTTTTAATGAAACTGGGATGAAAAAAATAATTTTTAGCTGAAAGAAATTATTTTTTTTAAATGCTTTAAATAAAAATATTTTTTTTTAAAATACATTTACATTCGAAAAAGTTCTTTCGACTGCTGTTTGATTTATAATTCAAAAATAAAAATTTTAAAAATAATTTTTATTATTTTTTAAAACAAACAATTTAAGGAAAACTTTAAAAACTATTTTTGAATATGATCAATTAAATACTTTTTGAATTCAGAAAATTTTATTTAAATTACAAATCAAACGGGACTTAATTACAACATGGGTCTTTGATAGTTAAAAGAGTGGAAGAGTTTCAGCAATATTTAAATTATAAGACATGGAACCACCCAGAAAAAGTGCCTTCCCTTTCTTCTGTAGGACCTAAGACTTTATTTTACAGAGCTCAAACTAATCCACCCAAGCAGTGAGGTCTTGTGAGCTTTGACCGAGCTTTTGGTGAGTCAGAATAAGAATTCAGGTCATGGAAAGAGCAGTAGAGAACTCAAAAGATAAAACTGAAAAGGATGGTACTTGCAGATTTCTGTCTGTCTCTTCTATCCTTTTCAATATATATTTCCCCAATTCGTGGGGTCTTTTTAAGAGCTTAAATTTTTATTTTTTTCTCTGTTGGGTCCTTCTCAAAAAAATAAATAAAAAATAAAAATCTATAAAAACAAAAGAAGCAGCTTGATGAGACAAGAGAGAGGAGAGATATGACGGAATTTTGACTTAATTACCTTTAAAAAATAAAATTTATTTATAAATATTATTAAAATATAAATAATGACTATTTTATCTTATTTTGACTATTTAAAGTTCAGTCAGTTTACACACAGGTGTCACGTAGACTGGGGAGTTGGAGCAGTTAACAATGCGTCTTTTGAAAAAATGTCTTTCATGAATTTTTTTATATAAAAGACATTTTTTCAAAAGACACCTTTCATATAATTTAAAAGACGCCTTCTATAAATACAAAAAAAAAATTGTTTAATGAAAAAGACGCATTTCATACAGATTTTGTTTTCTTTTTTTTGGACTCATCATTTTTTTCCTTTTCAAAAGATGTCTTCTTCTTTTTTTTAAAGGAAGGTGACGATGATGAAGGCAAAAAAGTAGTAGAATTTTTAAATGTTATGTTCAATTTATAGAATTTCTTTTGAAAAATATTTTATTTCTCTTTAAAATAAAAATACAGTACATCTATTCATTACAATTCTTATTATAATTTTTTACAATTATAGTGAAAAAAAAATTTGTATAGAATGCGTCTTTTGAAAAAATGTCTTCTATACAAATTTTTTTTTATGGAATGCGTCTTTTTAAAAGACATCTTCTTAACTATTTCAGCTCTTCAACTCATGTGACGCTTGTGTGTCGACTGACTGAGCTTTAATGATATTTGTAAAAAAAATTATTTTTTAAGAGTAATCACGTCAAAAGCCCGAAATATGACATCCTGTTATTGATATAGCAACAAAGAATCATTGTTAAAATGGTTGGAAATGATATCTTACCCATTAACATTGAAGGAAATGGGATCTTCAATATATAATTAAAATTTTACATGACCGACACTTCTTCCACTAGAGTTATAATTTCTACACTTATAATAAACCAGACTTTCTTTCACCGTCTTATTTTCAGTTTGACGGTGAATGCTCTAACCAAATGACATCTCCCCATCCCAACTTGCATTCCCTTATTCTAAATGAATATGATGATCCTAAGTAAGTCCTAGCCCATTTTTGGTCTTACATTTGTTGAGTATTTCATTCATCCATTTTAATATTATTTCATTGGAACCTGTTCACATCAACCCGCACCTTTTAGAACTCTTTTGGAGTCGTTAAAATAGTTTAATTAAAGAACATGAAAAGATGGTCATCTTAATAATAAATAATATCAACATCCCAATATCCACCATGGTTAACTCTCTCTAAATGGCTAAACGCATGCTTTAATCACTACATATCTCTGATTATTGTAATTATATATGCCATGACCAATCAATCAAATCAAATTAGCAGCTAAATGAGATGCCGATGCGCCTAACCCAAGCGTGTTCTTTTAGTCAAAAAGAACGGCGGATTCAGTCTTCTTGAAATGGACCCTTCAACATATATATATTTCTGCGATGAGAAGATGCTGCTGTGCTATTAGCTAGCTTTAGCTTCTCTTCCCTTCTCTTCCTTGGTCTCAGAATCCATTATTGTTTTTCTCTGAGATTTAGAGTTAATGTTTATTGGGAAAACATCTGCTCTGAAATTGCCCAAAAATCATCATCTCTTACCCTTTAAACTCTTCTCTTTTTTATTAAGTGCCCTCTAGTTTATGCCCATGATTGTTTGCTCATGTACTTTTTAACTTTCCATCCTCTTTCGGCATTGCCAAATCATTAGAACTGCAACACCACCATGCTTGCTGATTGATTGCGAATCAAATCTTTTTCTCATGACCAAAGCCGCCCATCTATTGAAAAGGCACCACCCGTTCTGCTAGCTGCTTTTTTAGCATACCCTTCATTTTTAATGTTGTTGCCATCCAAAAGAAAGAAGCTTCTTTTTCTTTAAGTATATACTTCTACAACCACAATAGATGGATAGATAAATAGATAGATGGATAGATATGGATCCAACAAAAAAAAGGATAGATAGATAAATTCAGGCGCTTTTGTTTCTTTCAGTATATACTTCTACAACCACAATAACGACAAGTAAGATCGCTTGGGATTTCTAACTACTAGGTTCTCTCAAGACACTATTCATAACATGAATGTTGTGGTGGGACATGTTTAATTGAAAAGGTCGTCAAAGATTCTTGTTAGGTGATAAGAAGGGCATTACATAATCACCATTATCTTAATTTCTTCAAGACCCATTTCACTTACTAATTTGTAATATTTAAAGCTTTTATTAGCTAATTCTTTTTTAGAATAGAGCACACCTAATGCAAGGAGTTTTCACTCTTATAAGGTTTAAGAAAAGGTTAATATAAGTCGCCTTAATCTCCAAGCTGTACAGAACTTAATTATCACCGGTTAAGTCCCAATAGAACAACTTTCATTATCATACTAAAGTAAATTCATGTAGTCATTATGGTTTGAGAAAAGGCTGGTATTGGGTTAAATTGAATTGAATGCTAAAAGGTATTGAGTATACCCAAAGTCGGGTAGCTTATTTGGATGAAGGACGTGATTTTGATTTCGAGTCTGAATTGTGTTCATACTTATTCGTCTATTTTAAAAATAAATGTCTAATAACGTCTGTAATTTTTGACTCCAAAATAGTTTTGCCTCCTGCAAAGGAGTTAGCGGAGACACCAAGAGGTCATTGACAAAAAAAAGAAGAAGAAGATATTGAATATTGCCTTAAAGGATCTTCCAAATTGTAATAGAAGGGAGGATTAAAACACCAAAGAAGATTAGGTAAGAAGACTAGAGGGCATTAATAGGAGGTAGCCATCCTTAGTGAGTATATGAAGGTGGCATATGGGCTTAAAAATTAAGATGCATACCTTCATATTAAATGTAACATATTTATTTGATACAAAAACACCATAACTTATCAAAAAATTTCACTGGTCATCTATATAAACACGTACCAACAACTTAAAATATAAACACACGCCAATAATATAATTAAAACTGAACTAAAGTTTGACATAAAACTATATATCTACATATGCGACTATAAGTGAGCAGCTGTTGAGAGGAGGGGGTGGATCAAAGTAGGACCCACAAAATCAAAAACCATCCACGCGGATGACTGGCCAATCATGATGAAAAATCGTTGACCATGGCTTTGTGAAAGGAGCCCTTCCAAGAATCCATTGACCACACTCTTTGGAGAAGGAGAAGGGGAAGGGGTAAAAAACAAGCCTTTTTGGACTACTCCCTGCTCAACATCAAAATCGATGCCTACCTTTTCAAACCCCCAGGAGTTACCATATAATAGAAAAATAAAACAAATAGAAAAAGAAAAAAATGCCACATGTTACTGTTGATACTGTGTTGTCTCGATACGGACACAGCTGAGGAGCACCCGAAAAGACCGCGGAGAATGGAAGTGACCGTCGGTATGTTTGGGCACATGGACCCCACCCTCGCTGCTTCTCTTCATAGCCCAGTAACGTGCCCCGCCGTCGTTGCAGGGTAAGGCGGGAATTCAGATTATGTACCATAAAGTACATCACTTATTATTATTATTATTATTATTAACAATAATTTCATTTATTGATATTATATATACAATATTACTGGAAATACATTCACCTACAATATGTATTATATCACATCACTTAGATTATATTTCAACCGTATATTTAAATTATAATGTACAGTATCAATATATACTATCAAAAATCTATGTAGCATTTCTTTAAGTAAATGATATTAAGAATAAATAATACTCAATAATAAGTATTTATTTGAAAAATAGATCCCCCGCATATATATATATATACTTATGTACAGGGCGTTCTTCCTTGATTTTGCCCAATTTGAATATTTTCTTGTTCTGTAGCTTCTACTTCTTCCTTCTTTTTGTCTATTTTTTTTTTTTTGGTTCTTTCTTTTCATGTCTTCTTCTTCCTCTTCTTCATCGTCGTCGGCGTCGGAGGAAGGTGGCAACGGCGATGGAAGAAGAGGAGAGTTCGAACGACCATCCTCGTCTCGCCAGAGATTCGACGACGGAGTTTGGCCGGAGCCCTTTATCGAAGCTCTTGCTTACCAGGTTGCCACTGATGCTGCCAGAACTCTTGGGAGATTAGCTGCTGCTCCTGCCATTGCTAACGTCTTTCAGGTTTGCTTGTCTTCAATATTCCCTCATCTTGCTTCATCTTTCTTTCCTAATAAAAAGTTTGATATAGCCGAGGTTTGATCTTTAATTAACCCGGAGAATTCTTCACTTCTTTCTAATGTTTTAGGGTGTGATGTCATTGATAAATTTATAAGGTGATGAACTTTGCCTTAAGAAATACTTTAGTGGCCCAGTGCCACTCTAGTTCATATATATATTTTGCTTTCATTTATCATGAATAGTACTAAATTTGATTGTTTTGATGTGTTATTTTTCTACCTAGCTTGGCATATATATCATGCATTTATAAAAATATAAATAAATGATGGGCCCTTGGATATACATGCCTTTTCATGCATTATTTTTCGGCACGACATATGGATAACTTTGTTGTTTCATCTTCTCTTTTTCTATTCAAAAGGTTTAGTTGAGATATACTTTCTCAAATATTTTCAAACTTCTCTAAAAAGGGTTTTGATCACTGTTGATTTAAATTGTCTCTCCTTTTTTGACTGAACTTTCTAAGGCTTGCTTGCTGCCTTTCTTGGGCATACTTTTCTTGCATAGAAATGTGGAGAGGAAGAAACACATGGCATGCCTTTACTTTCTAAACGTTATGATGATCATAAGATTCATTAATGAAAGAGCCAGTGGATTCCCTGCCTTGGTCTAGTATAGCTTCCATGATTCCATCACTAGTTATGGTTTAGTTTTTGTATGGCATCAAGCCCTGTGATCAGACCCTTTTTTAGTGCAAGCCATTAAATATATATTAACATGCATGAGACAAGACTAGACATGCTGTTCACTGTTCCATAGTACCCTTCTCAAAGATTCAAAGCATGGATTGCAGTGCCCTGTTCAAATCATTTCTGTTTGTCTCTATTCTATGTTCTCAATTCCCTTTAACCAGACCATACCCGGTTAAATTCAAGTGATCATCATATATATCCAAAGGGGGGTTTGTTGTTTTGTTGGCCAACTGTAGTTATTATCTACAGTATGAAATTCGATTCTTCTTGCTAGCAACGCAACCTCTTCTCTCCCCCACTAAATTGCCTCTAATACTGAACACAGTAGTAGTTGGCAAATCAAACACAGAGATAGCAGTTGTAGTAGTAGTCAGGAACATGGAGGGGGATTTATGGCTAGTTTTTTATTCTTGCATGCAATACACTTTTTCTGAGGGGTTGTTTGTTTGTTTGTTTTTGACTTGGTGTTTGTTTGTATGGAAATAGACTTCAAAGAGAGAGAGAGAGAGAGAGAGAGAGAGAGAGGATTTCAGTTGTTGTTGGTTAGTACAAAGGAGAATAGCTTTCATGTGGGTATCTCTTAAAAAACAAAAGAGAATAGAAAAACATTATATTATATGATCCCAGGGGAGGTTTGCATTGTCTCTACCATCATCTCTGTACTTGGTTATATATCTCATGTTACGTTGGAAATGAAGTGAAGGGACAAGTGGGTTTCATTTCGAAGGAAGTGTCTTTGCTTTTAACGAGACTGCACAGGCTATTGCGACCTTTTAAAAAAAGAAAAACTAGTAACAATATCTATGTATTTATATGGATATATGAGCTGCTCTGATTTGAAAAGGAGAGTTCCTTTGGACGCAAGTAGCTATATACACAACTCCACATATTCCAAACCCCTTTTAGGTGGCATTAGCTATCTATCTAGCCTTTGCTTCTCCTACGTTACCTATTTCCTTTTAAAGTTTATATATTTGAAAAAATGTTTTTTTTTTCAAGCTTACCCACCCGTCTTTTTATAATAGTTTCAGAGTCGTTACCTAGTGAATTGTCTTTTTCCATACTGTCTCTTTCTCTTCCTCGCAGTTCTGCGTTTTTTCCTTAGCTTTATTTAGCTTTCTGTACCTACGATACCCCATGCACCCTTATCATCTCTCCTCATAAAAACCACCCTGAGACCGATGTGATCACTGATGCCTTGGACAAATCCATCCCAAGAACGTAGCTTCCTAGCCCTCCTCCAATAACCTGACACACCTCCTTCTTTCTCCTCCTTTCTATCTCATTGGTGATTCCTTCTTTTAAAACTAGTGGAAACTTCTCTTTCAACCACCTAGCTAGCTAGCTCTTCTCCTCTGTTGGTTTCATAAAAAGTTAAAACCAAGCTTCTGCAACTTTTCTGGGTCTCTATCCTTCTTCTTATATCTACTACCCATTCTAATCATCCCCGTGACAACGACTGTGTCTAGTGCGAGCACAACCTTCTAAGTCCCAAGCTTTCATCTTCCCAACTAAATTTTTGCTCATTTGTGGGTCAGCTCTCGTTGGCTTTATGTGCCAACAACTATCTGCATCACTTTACTGTTATATCATTTGTACACTGTTTTCTTATGTACAATAATATCATATTTCCTTTGTGTTACGTGTACTAGTTATAAACCCACGTCGGTTCACTTGCATTGGAAGCTGAGTCGTCATCGGCCAATGCCTTTTACTGGGCCCTGTACAATCCCAGGCCCAGTAGTAGTCTTACCCATCTGTAGTTGTACTTCTATTAGTCAACCCATGGTCAAAACTTAATTCATAATAACAAAAGGGTTTGTTTATTTGATCACGTGATGTATTTTATTGATTTTATCACGTGTTTAATTTATAAATTGATGATGCAGGTGTGCTCCACGTGGCGGGCCATCTCGCGGTCCGATCAACTATGGGAGCGACTAGTTCGGGAGATATGGGCTCGTGACCGGCTCATGCAGGACACGTGGCACGAGGAATACATGTACCGTCACGGCACAGCCAACAATTTCTTCTCCGGTAGAGCTGAGTATGCAACCCTTGACTTCCATGCTGACGTGGATGCCAACGTCCATTTGACCTGCCGATGTGTCGCTCTCTCAGACTACCACCTGGCATGTGGGTTCGACGACGGTGCTGTTCGGGTTTTCGACCTATCCACCAAGCTCCACATCCGAACCTTCCACTCCCTCCATAGAAACCAATTGGGCAGGTTCTCCCAAGCCGTGATCGGGATTGTCCTCACAGACCCCAAGCTCGTCTTCGCGTCACTTAATGGAGACGTCCACGTGGCATTCATCAACGGGGACGCAGCCCGTCGGGTGCAGTTTGGTAACACTGTGAACGACGGAATACTAGCAAGTTTCTCGGGTTGTAGTCGTTGGTGGGTTGGTCTTTTCGCCGGGTCCCCGGGACGGGCGATCCACGTGTGGGACATCCAGACTGAGCAACTCGTCTACGACGGGCGGTCTCTAACAGACCCGGAAACGTTGGCGGGTTGGCGCATGTTGACCGAGTTCACCGAGTCGATTGGCCGCGTCCGTGTAACAAGCCTAGGATCTGCATTGGCCTCTACAAGCACTAGAGTAATGGTATTCGACTTGCAACAACTTGAACCGATATTGTCGGAGCTGGAGTGGCATCAGGAGGTTTTGGTGGACACGGTGGACGTCCATGGCGGGTTGTTTTTGACAGTGGACGCACGTCGGGCGGGGAGGGTGCGGCGTGTGGACACGTTCGAGCATGTATGTAGGTTCAGGGTGAGAGGGGAAGGAGCGCTTATGGGGTGCATGAATGGTGGGTTCGTGTTTATATGGGTGGGGGGTGAGGTTAGAGTATGGGGGGTGCAGAATGGAGGGCATTTATATAATATTGGGGAAGGAATAGCTGAGACAACGGTTCTGGTGGCGGATGAGAGGCACTTGGTGGCGTGTTCGACTGACGGGACGATTCATCTATGGGATTTTGGGGCATTTTGAATTATTAGTGACATGATGTTTTTATGTTGAATTAATGTTGTTATTGTTTTTATTTTTTTGTATTTGAATGTTGTAATTGATTGGAAGAGGGAGGAGGGGGGAAAAGGGTAGTTTCGTAGTGTTATTTTGTTGGGGAATTTAAACTGAAAGTGTAGTGTAATGTAGTGTAGTGTAGTACAGGTGGTGGGGTTGGTAGGATTATCTGAGAATGAAACATGAAAGGTGTTGGGCGTAAACTTTATATTTGAAACTTTTTTTATTTGAAAAGAAAGCATTGGAAAGAGCACGTGATGTAGACGTCGTGATTGAGAAGACTACGGTCGTGAGATATAGAGCGGTTGTTGAAATGTGTTTTGTGGAAAATGACATGTCGTTTGATTGTGACTTTGACCTGACGACGATGCATGGAATGCATGAATGGCGTAATATATATTATTAGGTGAAATAATTTATTTTTAATAAAATATAAATCCAATAGTTTTTAAATAAATATACAGAACTAAATAATTTATATATATGTACTGTAATGAAATATTAATAAAATATAAATCCAATCAAATTACTGATAATTGATTTTAAGATTTAGGAATCAACCTTAACCACCTATTCAAACTATTAAATTGAACTAAATTTGATCAATTAACTTTTATTTGGTTTGATGTTAACTTCAAACTTGTACTACTGGATTTTGTACTATTTAATAATTTTACAATTATTTATCTTTAAGGTCTTTTTATGATTTTTCCAACTTGAGGTTTGTACTTAAATATTAATATTAAGCAAGCAAAATAGTGAACACCTGAACCAATGAAATGAAATTTCTTAAGCTACTTTTTGTTTATGATTTGGATACAGTCCAAAAAAAAAATGTGTTTGGTTAATTTTAACTCAAAAATACAAAGAAAATAAATTATTTTCAATAAATGATAAAATATTATTTTTTGAGTTTATTTTTTAAAATGTATTATATTTTTTGAATTACGAAACAACTAAGGCCTTAAAGTTTGGTTTGGTTTGATTTGTTTTTTAATGTTGGGAAACTATCAAATGTAAACTTTTAATTTTTTTGGGTATTGAAGCATTTGTGTACTTTATACCTTAAAAAGGCATATAGAGTTTTTTACTCTAAAAGGTTTTAGTACACTGGGTGAAAGTGAGAATTTAACTTATAATATTTTCATATATTAAGAACTTGACCACATTTAATGTAGTTCACGCATATCTCTTATTAATTACGATTTTATGCCTAGAGAAATTTTTGAAGGCAAGTTTGAATGAGGGTTTACAGTGGAGCCTGGGCTCAAAATCCCATTCAAAAAACTAGGGCAATCCATGAGTGAATTTTTTCAAGCTGCAGGATTATCAATTATGATACTTTTGCTCTTCTCCCTCATTGTTGTAAAGACATCATGTGAGTTGTCAATGGGAACAAAAGTACTAACTAATAAATCAGGCAAAAGTAGTTAATATCTATACATGTATAGTTGGGCTCTTACTTTAAAACTATAGCTTTTGTCTAATTACTTATTTTTAACATAATATTAGAGTCTTATTAGTAGACATTTTCCCTATTATAAATCTAATTTATGTGTCATCATATAAGTGAAGGGGAGTGTCGATATCTATGTTTATTTTAACCGACACATGCAACAGATGAGACTTAATCTTTTACATGCCTTTAAAATTTAAAAAAAATAACTATCAATCAAGCATTATCAACCCACATGTCCGTTTACTAGTATATATATGTATATGACATTCCTAGGTCACCTAACCCCACCTTAACTGGCCACTGACGGTGTGGGTAAGATTGTGTACACGAACATTTCCTCATACCCCACACTATAACAAATTGGTTTCTAAAATATCTTATAGAAAAAACATGTTCTATTTCCCTCTCAGATATACTATGTCCTTGCATTTTGGAAAAAGAATAACAAGTGCTTTGTGGGGCTATAAAGTTTCTAAAATATGTATCAATATGTTCTATTAGAGTTGGAACATTGAGTTGGATAGCAATATAGTTAGCATATGGCAACATAAACTAATATGGGCAAATTAATGAAATTAAGATGCGCTTGATCTAACTGAAATATTGCAGCTGTTTCAAACTTTCGATTTCGTCTAAAGATCAAAGCAAGTTGACAGCCCATACTAAAATTAACAGAGCAATCCACATTACTCAAGTCAAGTCCAATATGGTCTTAAACTGAAAACACTTTTGAGTTATCATCCTTTCTTCTATCCAATTCTAGGAATGAGTATGATGACTCCTGTGGCCATGCGTGAATTGTATTGTCACCCTTTATACATGAGAACAGGACCATCTACCCCAAAATTCAAATGCCATCTCACATCACCTCCTCTTTTCATAAATGCACACCCACCCTTCAATAGAAAAACCACTGCAAGAAGGTCACTGCAATTCATTTACCACAGTAGTATATATCTCAATGGAGTGCTATTCTCTTCAACTTCTGAGACCTATCATAGCTTGCCCATAACTATTTAACACCCAATTTGCAAAGATAAACTTGGAAGCTTTTGTTCAATCAATTCTTTTTGTTTTTTAATATAAGAATGCCCTGTTTACTTTGGATACATGCAATTAGGGAGGAATTAAAGTCTTAGCCACTCATCTCCATCAATGAAATTCATGTCAAGGAACGGTTTACTTTGGATACATGCAATTAGGGAGGAATTAAAGTCTTAGCCACTCATCTCCATCAATGAAATTCATGTCAAGGAACGGTCTTGCTTCCTCGTAGCTTAATGATTTCGCCCATCGCACCCTTTCTCTTGTATCAGCTCCTCTCCCTCTACACTGGTACTCACCAAACTGAACTGTCCTGAAAGATCAAAAGCCAATTGCCAGGAATTGTTAGAAATGCTTCTTCATATATATATTTTGATAAGTTTAGTTTAATTCTTACCTTCTTCTTGTAGGGTCACCCCAGTCACTCCAGCCCAAAGGATTAACAATTCCATCCAAATTACAGTAGGAGTAAACTACTCTTGAATAGATACCCCAAGCTCTTCCCAAGAAAATTATCCCAGTACCACCTACTGTACAATTGAAGAACGAGAACCCCGTGTTCTCGATCGCTGAGTTCCTATGTGACGCTGCAATTGCACCGGATTCTCTAGCTGTTGAATGAAGCAAGCATTCCTGAGTAAACAATTCCCACTAGTTAATATCAGAAAACAAAGCTAAGAAAGATTTCCATGATTCTAGTTAATTTCTATGGCGCTCTCCTTAATAATATAGTTTAGTCTCTTGTAAAAATTGGGATCTCTTTACCTTGTAGAGTGATCTTGCATTGCCAAAGATGAAGTCGATACATCCTCGAATGTAACACTGGTAGAAGAAATGTGTTCCACTTAGGTCCAATAATGTATCCTGTGAACCTAGAATCTCTACCTTGTAGAACATGGATTTGTCTCCGGCTACTCTCAATGCGACAGCTTGCATCCCTGTTCCTCCTGGCACTGCTTCTACTGTATTCTATAAAATTTAAGAATCATAAATTCCAAGGTTTAACTCCCAAATGAAGACATGTTATAGCTTCTTGTTTCAATCCCACATGCAATTTGAGCAAGCAAGCAATTGTTACCTTTATAGTAATCCCTGTGGCGCAGAAGTAATCGGATTCTACGTCAACAGTTGCAGTGTTGAACGTCCCGGTTTGCTGCCCGTTGGCATCTTTATCTGAAGCTTTAGTGTGCCAAGAAATCACCGTTTCGGAGCTTTGGTTCCCGATGAAGGAGACGAAAGGCTTGTCTCTTGGAACAACTATCCTTTCACTGCAAGAATTCTTAGCAAACTTGAGAAATCAGAGTACAACAAAGAAACAAGGAATTGATGATGATAAGTCGTAAACTTTCGAAATAATCGAATTAATGGATCGTGAGTATATAGGTTAAGATTACTAGTAAAAAGAAACAGAATTTGAAAGAACAGATTACTTGATTACTGACCTATAGACCCCTGGAAGTATCAAAATCTTGACCCTTCTTGTGTTGTTAAAAGGAATCAAATCAATGGCACCTTGAACTGTGACTGAATCTCCAGTTCCATCCTTAGCCACCAAAAGAATTCTAGTACAATTGTCTTTATCATTCATTCTCAACCTCCCCAAGTAATCTTCTACTTTCATATCCTCCCAAGTAATATAATTTTCAGAAGGAAACTGATAAGAACTTTCAGAAATACCCAATGGAAAGAAAACAAAGAAAACAACCACAAACAGCCTTAAAAACACTGCAGAATCAATATCCATGAGAACAAACTGGTAAATTTAGGAGGTGCGTACCCAGGATTTTTGCTTGAAAAGTTAAAGCAAGTGGGAGATTGAAGAGAAAATTAAGGGTGAGAAAGAACTGAAGAAGATAATAAATGAGAGGAGCGTGCAATTTGGAAGTGGCTGTTTTAGTTCTTCTTCTTCTTCTACTACTACTACTGAAATTGAAGGGAAAAGAGAGAGGGAGAGAGAGGAGAGAGAGAGAGAGAGAAGAAAGGAAAAGGTCAGTCATGACAAGTGTACCAAAAAATTTAGTGGGGTTGGATTATGGGGGAAGTGGTGGTTGATGAGTAGTTAAGCTCAGACAACGGTTATGTTTCATTAGAAACTGAAAAAACTCTTTGTTTTTAATCATGTTTGGAACCTTAGAAATAGCGTTTCAGAGTGAATGCGACGGTTGTGTTTCAAACTACGCAACTCTTCTGATTATTTGAGAAAAATGCTTCATAAATGTAAGGTAAATATTATTTGACAAAGTTTACATTAATATGCATATATGTCTTTTTAATTAGGGGAAGAAAAGCCATTAGAATATAATTTTTCAAAATGGAAATGATGCGTTTTTTTTTTTTTTTTTTTTTTTTTTTTAAAGAATGAAAAATGACTTTGAAATGTTAAGAATTGGGTAAAAATAAATTAATGAGTAAGCTCTTGAACTATTTGTATATATATAGTATAGAAACCATATGTGATGCACATTATTTTAGTGGGATTTTCGTAAGGCTTATTTAATCATCGATATTGATACTATGTCTAAAAGTATTAGTAACTCCGAATAAATAAACATAAGATTGTAATTTTCAAATGTATTCTTTTTAAAAAACACAACAAAAAAAAATAAAAAAATGACTTTGAAATGTTAAAAATTGAGCAAAAATAAGTTAATGAGAAAGCTTTTGAAGTATTTTTAATCTAAATAATATAGAACTATATACTGTCATATGCATTATGTAAAAGTATTAGTAATTTTTATTACATGTTGTTAATGTACATACTTTATTATGTTTGATCTCTCAATTAGTTTATCAATAAAATAATCATCATAAATCATGGTTTCTATAGTGATACATTAAGTTGACCTTAATATCAACTACGACGATCATATTATTGAGGACAATGCATATAGTTGCGGAGTTTGGTCAATTCAAAGTTTCACATTCTTTCTAGTCATTGTCAAGTTCAATGATAAGCTTTATAGCAAATATATCTTTGATTATTTCTTCATAAAATCACATAAGAAAACTGATGTTTATTTCTTGAGATGAAGTAACATTACAAATTCAAAATAAATTCAACTTCTAACATATATTTAAATTTCATTGAACTTAATTTTATAAAATTTTATTGCTAATAAACTATAAGATATTATTTGAAATATAGAGAAATATATATATATAGTGTTATAAAAAAAATATGTATTGTGTGACATGATTACATGATATACAGGGACACATATTGTATCTATATTGATACAACATATCTTGAGACGTCTCATTCATTGTATACTACAAACAGGGTATAATTTTAGTGACACACTCTTAGCGACAAAAATGGCTTTAGTTGCTGATGCTCATATACAATAATGACATTGAAAATTGCTTTATTATCCTAAGAAAAAAGAAAAGAACTTGTTCTATTTACTACCTGGTATATAATTAAATTGCAACATATAGGACAAAAACTAAATCTTTACTAGATTGTGTAACGTAAAATATAAAGATTTTACAACACATATATTTATTAATATGTTTCGAGATGCCTCGCATTCAAGTCTTTTTTGTAACGGTTAATTGACACCTTTTTGGTAAAAAGGAAAAAAGAAAAAAGAATTTTTAACCTTATTGAAATTTTTCTATACATCATTTAGATCTATTGTGTAATTTTCAATAGTTAGAGTCTTTCTTTTTCATACAAGGATCAATAAAGATTTTAAAATTAATCATCAGAACAAGCTATAGATAATAGTTTTCATAATATTTTAGCATTATTCTTAAGAAATTTTATTAGTTTTTTTTTAAATATCATTACGCGCAAAAAATTAAAATTATAAACATTTTTTTTTTAAAAAAAAAAAACACTTGTTATAATCGTTGTTATTACAATTATGGAATCAAAATCTTGAAACCGGATCGTGTTCATCTTCTTTATTTGGAACTATTTACAAAGACAAAAGGCGTACTTTTTTCATTATATTTTTTCCATTATAAGCTTGTACATACAATAGACCAAATGAAAATTGTATAAGAAAGCTTTATTCCATCTATTCCTTCGTCTGTGTTTCGTCTCCTCTCTCCCTTCATTCTTCAATACTCTCTTTTATGTTGTTCTAAAGAAATACTTTCATCAACCATAATCTTGTTTGTCACTAGTTTCTCTTTTGGGTATTTGTTTTTGTTACCAACAGGACTTGGTTTTTTCTTTTCATTTTATTAATAATTCAACTAGCATTTGATTAAGTTCTTGTTACCTTCGTCGAAAATTTTTCAATAAATTATCTTCTTGTTCCATTAGCATTCCTTCATATTTTAGCCCAAGGTAAAAGAAACTCGGTATTATGGCAACTAATCCTATTGTACCAGTGATAGTCAACAATGAGATATCAGAGCCAAAACAACTAATTGCCATAGAAGTTAGTACCATGGATCCAGTGATGCCACCATCAGCCATAAGCCATGAGATTGAAGTTTCATCTGTCGGGGAACATTCTTCATCCATTGGTTACCCCGAGAAATTTAATGGTAAGCATATAACTCATAGAAATACATGTTAAATTATAAATTGTATGTAAAAGAATCGATAATTGACAAATTAGGGTTTTTTAAGTTATCAAAATTTTTACATATTAAGTCATAGATTTCTTGCATTAATAGCCAATGTTTATAGAGCTCAAAGATTCAATACTTTTTTGGGGTTTTTTTTTTTTTTTTTTTTGTAGGCTTATATCGCAGGGTTCTAATAATACGAATAATGTAACCAATCTCAAGTATCCCGTTGGTATAATAGCATGTACTTAGATTAAACCTTATTTTAGTGTTTGTGTTACCTAGCTTAATCAGATGATGTTATATTGTGAATATTCTACTATCTTGTAGTACTTTATTTTTATCCGTTTCTCGTGTGTAGGGCTCTAGTAGGACTGTCCACAAAATTAATCTTATAGTAGATTCATTTGTTATGGATTTTGATGTTCTCTTATACTCAAGGGGAAAAGTACTAAAGAAAGTTAAAAAGTAATAAATAAATAACTAACTAAAATAAAATAATAGGGCAATCCGATGTAAGAATTTCCGCCTATATCTGCGGGTTCTGAAACAAGGATATGACCACTTTTTGGATCAATTGTACACAATCTTACATTGCATCACTAGAAGTTGTTTCCATGTTTTAAAAATAAAATAAAATAAAAGGGTGAGATAAGGGGATGCTATGCTCTTTACTGCCTTAATTTATACGCATTATCATAATTATATTAGCTTTTTGAAATAAGATTAGAGAAGGATTTGCAAAATAAGCTAAAGAATTTATAAATTATAATAATTTATAAAAATTAACATAATTATCTCTTTAAGTTGGTATAACTAATTGAACTCATTTTCAACATTATTTCTATGTTAGACCTTATTTTATATTTTTTGTTTCAAAAATATTTAGCATCACTAAAACTTTATTATAACTTAAATCTATATTGTTGAATTGTTCTTGAGTTCTCTTCACGATTTAGATATAAAGGCTTTGATCTTTATTATCAAATTCATGACTTCAAATATAAAAATAATTTATGGTAAAATTGTATACATCAATCTCTTGCACTTACTATATCTTAATTTTTATGCAATTAAATATTTATGCTATTGAATTAGGAATTTTTTAAATGATAAATATCTACTGAATGAACTTTTGAAAATACATTTATGTAACACATTTATACAAAACAATCGAAATTTGCATAATAAAAAATAAAAGGATACGAATAACAAACAAACAGAGCAGCAGGTCCTAGTTCCTATTCCTAACAAGAATTAGGAAACCTTATCTCAGTAAGGTGTTTGAAACTAAACCAGCAGCCAAACAGCCGGAAAACCTTTCCCGCTCCACGGGGCTTCGCCTCCGAATCTCCGGCTCAGGCCAAGCTCACTAAATTTCTTGTTCCAAACACTTGAGAAATCTCAATTCGAACCTAAAGCAAAATCTAATCCATCCGAACAATCTTGGAAATTTTTATTTAATTTGTTGCTAAGTGCTCCAATTTTCCAATTTTGTTCTTTGTTACAATAATCAACGATGAGCGCTTCTTCGGCATTTTTGGATAGAATTCTAGGGTTTTTGTTGATCTTTATAAGTAACTGTTCTACTCCTTAAGCAGGCATTCAAGTGTTGTCACCAGTTTCTGACTCGATGGGGCGTTCTCGTGGCGTTCACAATTCTTCGGAGGATCTGAGCCAGAGGTAACTGTGATCTTCTTTACTTGAGCGTTCTGATTTATGGTGTGAATTTTTTTGGGCTGGTTTTGATGTTTCTTGTGTGATCTGAATTGATCAAGTGACGGTTTTTATGGTTTTTTGTGATGATTTCTTTTAGAGCTTCATCTTGTACATTTATTTTATTTTGTTTGTAATCAAGAATGAGGCTTTGTATGATCAATTATTTCACTGTTAAATTCTGTGTTTTGGAGCTGTTGTTTCAACTAGTGACTGACCAATTTGCTTACTAGTGATGATGAGTAACTAACTAGCTTGTCTTGTATGCTTAAAGCTGTCAATTTTGTCAAATATATATGTGAGGATGGATGATGTGAAGCTTGATCATTTGCTTACCAATGTGTTAAAATCTTAAATGTTGAAGTGTTGGGACACGGATGTTCGGTTGCAATTATGTTGTTTTGTTCCATTTTTTTTGTGTTTATGAGAGCGTGGTGGCAAGGCTCATTCATAGTCATGATTGTAAACTCAACTCAACTCAACTAAGCCTTTTCCCAATTACATGGGGTCTACTACATGAATCTACTTCTTTTTAGTAGATTCATGTTAGTTGATTTGACAAGCTTTACGCTGGCTGTCATCTACCTAACATAACTGTCCTCCTTTTTTCCGGACTTGGGACCAACTGTGTTTAAGGATATATCCATATACTCAGCACAAGCGGAGTTATATTCATGTCTGTAAAGTGTAAAGCTCTTTCTTTGAGTTGCTTATCTAAATTCTTATCTTTTAATGAGTTGAAGTTTTCTTTTATATGCATGTTTCATATGCAAGTGCATTGGTGGTGCCTTGTGACTTTTTTATTCATTCTTGGTTTTGAAGAGCTTCACTTCAATATTTCTCTTGATTTCGTTATGTTTACGCTTGATTCATGGAATACTAGAATGCTAGAAACTTATTAAGTCAATAAATTCATAAAATTCATCTTGATTTTGTGTAGTTTCTAAGTCAATTGACTTTTTGTTAGTCATTTTTCAACTTCACTCTGTTATACATTTTGTAGATCAAAGAGAAAAAGGGCCATCTCAAGTGTGGAGAATATAGAATCTGCTGCTGGAGGTATGTTCTTGTTGGCATATCCATGCCAATTAACTTCATCAACATAGTGCAATTATTCATTGGCTTCTTTATTCTTACTCCATGCATAAGTAGCAAAGGACAATAATAAAAGGTTCTAGTACATGGCATCTATTGGGGGGCCATCTTTGTTCTAAGCAATAATCACCTTAGCTTTCCACTTTTCTTCAGCATCTGGAAACACATTTAGCTCAAACATTCTAATAGCTGTAAATTAGGTAACTGGCCATGGTTTGCTTGGTAATCGACAACACAAGCATGGTGCTGTTTATGGTATTTACTCCTTTTTAAGGATAAAAATAATTGATTTCGCTTTCCACTTTGGTCCCTTAAAATTTGGAATTGATTCATAGAAGTTCAATTAGCCATGGAGACTTTTTGTAAAATTTAACATTTTAGGGAATTTTAGAGGGTTTTTATTTAAATTTTGGGAGGATCTTTGCTTCTTTTATTATACGTTGAAACAAACATGATTATGTACTAAAAACATATTAAACTATAATATACAGTGGCATATTTCTGTACTTTTTATTTACATTTAATTTGTAATTCAGTGGTTATAATTTTTTTTTTTTAAATTGACTAAAGGTCGGTGAAGTTTGAATAATTTTTCCATGCTCATTTAAGTACTTTTGCAGTGTTGCTACTCTCATCTCCATTGATGTCAATGAAATGTTCGTTTATTATTCATCTTTGCTCTTGTTTGTTAACTATATCTTTATTTGAGTTATAGGCCATGGAACAACTGAAGGGAAAAGGGCCTTGTACCATTGTAACTATTGCAACAAGGACATTTCAGGAAAGATTCGTATTAAATGTGTCAAATGCCCAGACTTTGACCTATGTGTAGAGTGCTTCAGTGTTGGAGCTGAGGTTACACCTCACAAAAGCAATCACCCTTACAGGGTTATGGTTAGTAACTCCTCATAATGTCCTTGCCTCTTCAACACCTTGCTCTCATCTTGATTTGTGCTATGATGGTTTAACAATATTTTGCTGTTCATATGCTAGCATGATGGCATCTATCCACTATCTCCCTTATCTGAAGTCCTTACCTTTGTAAATTGTAATGATCTAATTGGGTTGCTGAATGGGTTTTATAACCTGTATTATTTTCATTATAAAATGTGAATTTTGTTGAATGCAACAAATACAATCCTGATTTATTGAATTCTATGATTTCTCTACATTTGATTTTTTTTTTCCTTATTTATATTTGTAGGCTAGTGCAAGTCTTACATTTCTATAATTTTTGTTTTTTTTTTGCTTTAATTGGTTCCCATGTTGGCATAATTGTGTTGTAACGGTTGTTCAATTATCCAATCGAAGAGTTAATTTTTCAAGGGAAGCTCATTTCATCTATTCTATTGTTTGGATTGGTTTTGTATTTTAAATTGGGTTAGGATGGGTTAAGATATTTGTAACTCAAGTTTGGGTTGGGTCAAAATTTTTCGAAAACGTAACCAATAGACCCAGACCAATCCAAACTAATTAGAAATAATACTTTTTATTCTACTCACTATTTTCTTTATAGTCATTACTATGAATAAATTGCTTAAAATGCCATAATGAAATTAGAATAAAAGAAAGCTTATTATAATATTTTCATTTGTCTTGGAAATAGTTTTATTAGATGGCATTTAGAATCCATAGATTAAGTAGAACATGAGGTTTTAGAATACGTGGATTGAATATACCAACTCAACTAACTTGACCCAAACCAATCCGAAGTCATTGGGTTGGGTTGGGTTAACATTTTTCCAACCCGACTTGATTCGGTTGGTTTGTTATTTGACCAAAACTTGAACCAACCCAACCTGTAAACACTCCTAACTCACTGTGTCTCTCCTTCCTTTCTTATCTTAATGCAATTAGCTCTGTTGACTGCATTTGTATATGAATATGAGAAGGGATTTATGAGACTCTAGAACACTTACCTGGATTTTCTCGATAATTTTTTTTTCCTGTTTTTTAATCCAACAGGACAGTTTGTCGTTCCCCCTTATTTGTGCGGATTGGAATGCAGATGAAGAGATTCTACTACTAGAGGTAGTTCATTTTTATTAATATTACTTTCAAAGTGAATCCTGTGAATCAGGTTATTGTCAACTTGCACATTAGTAAAGTTGATGTTGAGAGGATTAGTGCGTCGGTTGATGCTTAGGCGTTTAAAAAATTTCTGTGATAACCTTTTATTAGGGAATTGAAATGTATGGCTTGGGAAACTGGGCAGAAGTCGCAGAGCATGTTGGTACAAAGAGCAAGGCTCAATGTATTGACCACTATACAAGTTGCTACATAAACTCACCATACTTTCCTCTTCCGGTATGGCATATTTATCTATCTCATTTATCTTAAATCAATTCTTTTTGTATGTGGAACAGAATGCGAGGATAGAGAGTAGATTTTGGTGGGTTATTCTTGAGTAAAAAATATCCAATACATTGAACATTTTTATGATTTTTTAGGACATGTCTCATGCTGCTGGAAAGAATAGAAAAGAACTCCTTGCAATGGCTAAAGTACAAGGTGAGGGCAAGACCAATTAGTGATGATGTTTCTATGAATTGTTTTTATTTGTTTTAAGTTTTTTTCTTGAATTTTATTTTCATCTACTAGTTTTTCTCCATGGAATTTTTAACATCTTAGGAAAGGAGATGGTCAAATATTACAATTCAATGGTGGGGAATTCTTGTTCCCGTCCATGTAGTTAGATAGGGTCCATTTGGGGCCACTGTGATTGGTAGTTAAGGTTTAAATTACCACAAATCATTCTGTTTCAAAAAAATTACCACAAATCAAGCACTTAAGTCACTGACTCACTGTTGCATGCCATCTTATTGCACACTTGACTACTTGATTTACAGGAAACTATGGTGTTAACCTTCATTGCTATGAACTTAAGAACATAGTTTTACCAAGATTGATAAAAAACTTGAATTTAAATCTTGAGCAACGGCATGGAATGTTTCGATAATATTCATTATATCTCTCTAGTATATTCAAAGATTGATTTGCAAATTGGGCTTCCTGCATGTTTTGAGGTCAAGAGGTTGTTTCTCCTCTTGTGAGGGAAGATGGTGTTATTTGGTGGATGCTTTTGTGCTTGGCGTTCTGGATGGGAGGTTTATTTTGTTAATTAAGTCTAGCTTGGTTTGATGCTATTGACAGCAATAGTTTTTCAGGCCAGCGGTGGTGTTGAAGGCAGCACCTCTGGTGCTAAGATGTAAATTTTCTTTAGTTTTTCAAGTAATACATATATTATAGTTTCTTCTCAAAAAAAAAAAAAAAAATTCAAAGATTGATTTAATTCCCTTGTTATGGATACTTATCTAAACAGGTATAGTTTAATTGTTCACTGATAAGTGATAAATGGCTGGGAGTTTCTAGTCCTTACGTGCTCTTGATTGCTGCAGGGATTTCCACACCTGGGGAGCTCTCAATGAAGGAAGAGTATCCTTTCTCTCCTTCAACGGTCAAGTATGATTACTGGTTTCTTTTTTTTTCAGGCATATCTTTAACTTTCTATTTTATCACTTATGAGCTCTCATTTGGATGTGTTTGATCAGAGTTGAGGAAGCTTCACTAGGTAGATCTCCATCTTGCTTACCTTCAGGTATGGCAAATAGATATTATTGAATAGTTTCATGTTTTGAATTGTTTGCCATTTATTTCATGAATACAGTATGGAAAAACATTCATTGTATACATTTCTTATATGTGTCAAATGTAGAGTCTGGGGTTGCTGGTAGCAGTGTAATTCCAGCTACTGCACAGAAATCATTGAATATGACACAGATCAAGGATGGCTCTGATGACATAAAAGTGGAAGGTTTGATGAAAATTTTTGTCATTTGTTGCAAATTATAGCTAAACTTTGTTGTCATAGCATAGATATGGTAAATACAAGATTTCTTGTGTACTGTGTATGGTTGCTTACTTGCTAGTTATCCTTGGACATCTCAATTGGTGCATGCATACTAAGAGCCCTGACTGATCACATATATTCACTAGATAGAATTTCAAGTTGACCTCTTCCTAGTTCCCAACATTTTCTTAGCCGCCCATCGTATTCATACATACCATATTTCTTTGGGAAATAGGGGTCTGAGTGAAGATAATTAGTTCCAATTTTAGATATGCCTGGAAATTTGGTAGTTCTGTTATCCCAATCAAGAAGTAAAGCAAACTGAAAATGTCACTTCAGTTCATTTCAACTGGATTTCTTATATGATGGTAGCAGTTCATTTCTCACGGAAGCATAACTGAATTTTAGATGTTTAATTCAAGCTCTTTCCACAGTCACGAGGAGGGAAATATTGACCTGATAACATTTTTCTCTCTTGCCCCACCTTGTCCTCCCTTGCCCCTTCCCTTTTGGTCTTGTTTGCACTGCATTTTGTGTTTGCACAAAGTCTAATTGTACTAAATTTTTATTGCTGTTGCCAACTTTTGATTTCCAATTTGTTGGAGTAACCTTTGGTAAGTTTAGCCATAACGTAAAGTATTGTATCATTGTGTGTATTCTCCTTCTAACTTTAATTTCAAATAAATAAAGTTCTGATGATTGGATTGTCCAGTTTTTAATCACTTTATAGTAATGCTGTGACTATTAGTTTTTCCGTGTACATGAGAGATGCTGATCCATTTTTGCTGTGCTGTGATGTCAGATGCTCAGGTAGACAGGAGCATTGCTGGAAAAACACCCAAGTCTTCCAAAGATGAGGGCCCATCCTTAATTGAGCTGAGTGGCTATAACACAAAAAGGAAGGAGTTTGACCCTGAATACGACAATGATGCCGAACAGTCACTCGCAGATATGGAGTTTAAAGATACAGACACTGAAGCTGAGCGTGAATTGAAGCTGCGAATGTTGCATATCTATTTAAAACGGTACGTTGTTGATCTTGTTATCTTATTATCATTATTGTTGTGGCCGCCATCATTGTTAATGCTGCCGCTGTTATTATTATTGTCATCATCATAAAAGGGCAGCCTGGTGCACGAAGCCCCTGCCTATACGGGGTTCTGGGAAAGGGTTAGACCATATTTTGGTCTATTGCATGCGGCCTTACCTTGCTTTGCCAGAGGCTGTTTGCACAACTCGAACCTGTGACCACATGGTCTCATTGCAGCCACTCTTACTGTTGCGTCAAGGCTCCCCTTCTATCATTTTCCTACTAAGTGAAAATGATGGGGAAAAGTTTACAATGTTACCGTTCACTTATGAAGAAACTAATTGGCAATATTGTCTATACTTCATCTGATTTTAGTGAGCGGGGAGAAATATTGATATCCAGTGTGTTGTAAATTTGTAATGTAAATTAGGTTCTATGTACCAATAAGATTTTACTACGCTTTGTGCCATTTTACTTTAAAATGAATTACATTCTCTAGGAGGCAATGGAAGTCTTGTATATTTTTGTAAGATTACTATTGCAACGATTGCCATCCTTGCTCCCTACCTCCTACAAATTTATTTTCATGGTTCTGAATCACTGAAAGCTATATGGCAGGCTTGATGAGAGGAAACGTAGGAAAGATTTCATTTTAGAGAGGAATCTGCTTTATCCTGATCCATTGGCAAAAGACCTAACTCCTGATGAGAAAGAGATATATGACCGCTATAACATCTTCATGCGTTTTCATTCCAAAGAAGAGCATGAAGAGTTGATTAAGACTGTGCTTAGTGAGCATCGGATTCGAAAACGTATTCAACAACTTCAGGTTTGTAGCTTATCTGGTGTCTGGCCGCTGCTTACCTTTTTTTTCCCTCAAAGTTTTGACATTAATACTTTTATTTTCAAGCTAACGCTGATATTCTATTGCCAATAGATTTCTTTAGAATAGACCTCTTCAGAAATCAGAATAGTTCAAGCTTGTTTTTGTTTCTTACTCATGATGTTCTGTAATTTAACCAACAGCAACATAAAACCTTATCCAAATTATTTTATGGTTGGTCATATAAATCTTGTTCTATTATTTAACTCTGCTTAGGGTTATATATTCTATTTGGTTGCTGCGCTTTAAGCTTTTGGATTTCCTCATCTTCTTTGTACTGTCAACTAGCACCCTCGTACATTACAATCCTTGGTCTCCATATTGCATGTATGAACCTCTTCAACTGACTTGTTCTTAATTTGTCTCATTGATGCTGTCCTTAGGTTCTGAGAAATGACTTTTTCTTGATTAGATCATTTTTAGTTTTGGACTTGTCCACCTTAACATCCTTTTCTTGATAGGACTTCTTTTATTTGTATTTTGTTACTTGCTCATTTCATTATGGCATAGTTTTTTTTTTTTTTTTTTTTCAGCCTCTTTTCTAGAACTTGCTTTTGGTGGTAGTAGGATGGAACCACTTATTAACTATCAAAAAGAACTCTTAATGTGCCTTATAAAAGGCATTGTATATAGTTTAAGGCTCCCAATACTGTGGAGTTTAGGAAAGGAATGATGTACTGTGTACAAAGCTTTGCCCGGTTGTCCCCACATCATGATAAAAAGTTTGGGATTCAAACATGTGATCTCCAAGTAACATTGGAGCAATCTCTACCGTTCTACTAAGGTTTGCCTAGGATCATTTTGTTATATTTCTTTGTGATCAACACCAAGTATTTCTTCATGTCCTCTGGTTTCGTTACTTAAATTGTTTTTCATATGTTCTGTTATAGTTCAGTTCATCGTGGAATGTCTTAATTTAAAACATTTCTCTAACTTCTACTCTTGCATGTACCTCTATCCAATTCATCGTTTCAACCGCCCCAACATAAGGATAAATTGGTACTTTCACCTCAAATAGCATAAGGGGTTCCCTAGACACCCAATATGGTCTGTTTGTGGTTTTTAAAATTTTAAGGACTTAATAATAATTTGTAAAAATATTTAAAGAAATATAATATCAACACTCAAAATCATTCATTTCTGTCTCTTTTTCTTTTCTAGTAAGTACATGAAAGAAAGCTTCTTATACATAAAGAAGGAGAAATAGGTGAGGATGTGAACTATAGAGTTAAAGTAAGATGGGTCAAGTGGAGGAGTGCTTCTGGAGTTCTATATGATAGGTGCATCCCATTGAAGTTAAAGGAAAGTTTTTATTAAGTTGCTATTACCCCAGCCATACTATATGGTACAGAATGTTGGACAATTAAAAAACAACATGTTAATAAACTAAGTGTAACTGAAATATGAATGCTAAGATGGATATGTGGTAAGACATTAAAAAGGAAAAAAAAATCATTAATGATCACAGGCTCCTGTTAGAAGTATTATTCTTGGTAAAGGTGTAGAAGCATTGTTATCCCAATGAATATTGTAGATTTTTGGGCTGAAATCTGAACTCAATGTCATAACTATATGCAGTTTCTTATGTGTTTCCTTGGCAAGGAATAAACAGCTCTATTCAAGTTTCCTCTCCTCAATTGATGTTTACCATACAGGAAGCTCAAGATGCTGGCTGTCGAACAACAACTGAAGCTGACAAATATCTCGAATGGAAGAGGAAAAAGGAAGCTGAAGAAGCTGCCCTTAAAGCAAAGGAAAGTAATCTCTTTGGTACAAGTGGGAAGGTACTGCAGCGAGTGAATCGCCCCAAAGGAGAAACTGATGGTAATTCTCATGCGGTGAAGGAATCAGATGGTGCAGACCCTGCTGCTGGACAGGCTTTTGCCAATTCCTTAAGTGAATTGGATATCACAGGGCTTCCTGGATCAGAACTGCTATCTCAAAATGTAAGTAAATTCATTTTGTTCTTGTTTTTTTTTCACTAGATTGTTTGGACTTGGACTCGTTTTGGATTGTCATCCACATTGGCGCATAGATGGACTAGTCTCAATACATATATGTTCACCAAAAAAAAAAAAGAAAAAAAAGGCTTGACTCCTTTTTTTTTTTTCTATTACATCTTCTATGCTATTTAAAGATAAAAATAGGAATTCTGAAATTGCTTTTCCTTCACTTCAATGTCCTTTGCAATCTAAACAAAGAAAATTTTGGTGCTTGGCAGGAGAAACGGCTCTGCCGTGAGTTGATGATGCTCCCTTCCAATTACCTGAAAATGCAGGAGGTGATTTCCATGGAGGTATTTAAGGGCAATATCACCAAGAAATCGGATGCCCATCGCCACTTCAAGCTTGACCCTGCCAAAATAGATAGGGTGTATGATATGCTTGTCAAAAAGGGAATTGCTCAACCATGATTGAGTAGATAGTTTAACTCCTCCTTTATACATGTTTTTAGTGCCAACCCATGTAGGATAACTTTTTAGTGTTGACCCCGTGTAGTTGGGAAAATACTTCATTAAATTGAGTTGAATTTATACAACTTTTTAGTGTAACTTTTATTTTAATGAAATTGTACATATTATCATAGCTTCATGCTTTATGTGCTGAATGGAAGGAGTTACTCCCTTGATCCCATAGTAACTAAACCATTATTTGCCAAATTTAACATGTGGACAAATGTTGGTGGTGTTTGATATCTCTACTATCAAGTCCTTAGTTTTGTACTAGGCTTTCATCATTATAGGGTCTTAGAAAAAAATGATGTCCCTAGCTTTATCTTCATATTGGAGAGGTTATTTCTAAATTCAAACTTATAATTTTTAGGTAACAATGAAGCAGTGGCAACTTTTGTATCAAGGCTCCCTTGTTTTACCATATTTATGTTGAAAAAGAATTATAGCCTTTAATACTATAAATTATTATTAGAGACATAGTAGAAGCAACCTAAATTAGCAAAAAAAAAAAAAGAACAATCTATTAAAAGTGGTTTGGACACATATAACAAAGTTCATTGATTATGTCAGTTAAAAAAAATGACTATCAATAATAATTTACAGTAATAATACAGGTAAGAGAAATACCTAAAATAATGTAAAAGATGATTATAATAAAGATATAATTATTTGTAATATATATATATATATATAGTGTAAAAAATTTATGTAATTTTATGTAATTGAAAAAAGACTTTATTGAGTTAATGCCCGTAAATTATGTTAATCAATTTTTAGTATGAATAGAATTTGATTTGTCACAGTTAATTAACTTGATCTATCTATTAATGTAGCCAACCGAGTTTCATGTCGCAACTCGAACCGGTTTTGATGGACTCGAAGAGGCAAGTGCTCTCAAAATGTCAAAAGCTCTAAAGCTAATTTTGGATAACTTGTCTAAATATCCGAAGCTGTGTCTTTCTGCTTTGTGTTCACAGAGCAGTAGTGTGTCCAATGGCTACTTCTTCGATCTCTGCAACTCTTCCTCCTTTTCTTCCTTTCTGCAACTCACCCATTTCATCTCGAAACAAAGTTACCTTCTTCTCTTCAACCCATAATGTTTCATCGCTTCTTTCGTTAAAATCCAGTAACACTTCTAGAATTTCTGCTGCACCGGAGCTTCTTGACTCCGAAGAAAGCGTAGGAGCTCCTTCTGATGCACTGGGCGGACCCGAATTGGTCACAGTCGAGGTGGGTCTCTGTGAAAATTGTTGTTTTTTAATGGGACTTTTTTTATTTTTTTTATTTATTAAATTTTAGAGGTATAAGTTGGGTTTCTCTTTGATTTTAGGCTGATGGGTCGGAGGTTCCGGGTACTTCTCCGATTTCTATTGGTTCGGATGTCGACAAGGTTTACAAATTTCCCTCTTTTTTCTTTCTTTTTTTCGGTTTGCTTTGTTGGGATTGACTTATTCTTTGCGTTCATTAGATACTAAACCGACCAATTTTTAGTGGTTTTTGATAGACTTAGATGCTAAGCAGTTTTTTTATTTTATTATATATATATATATATGTTTTGGTGTAGATGACTGTAAGTAAGATGCTTATCAATTCAATAATGGACGGGGTTTTACTTTGGCTTTGGAAATGAAACTATTTTGTTTATCATTTTGTTGAGGAATTAATTTTGTGTAGCATGGATACTGAGAACTTGTAAATAGCTAACTTAAATTGAGCAACATTTTTCTTTTCTAGTAAATATCATGCATCAAATGGGTCTTAAGCAAGCACTCTTGCATTCATAAGGTGTCAATGATCTGTCAAAACTCAGTTTGAGCAGTTATTTTGGAGTAGATTTTGTTTCCTTGGGGATGCAAACATTCTATTTAGCAAACACTGACCATTTAATTAAAAAAAAAAAGATGAACGAGTGATTCTTAACTAAGTTGTAACTCATGTGGATTTGCATAGATTAAGATGCGAACCAGCTTACGCAGGATGCCACCAAGTATAATTCTATTCTTCGCTATGACTGATTATTTTTTGGACACAGGTCAGCGTATTTTCCATAGAAAAGTGCGTCAACTTATTAAAAGTTAGGGATTGGGGAGGCATGATTTCTTTATCATTGTAAAGGGCTTCCAAGTACCATTTTCAGACTGAGGCACTGAAGTTGTTATACAGTGCAACTATCTTCATTAGAATTCCGCAATAAGGCAAGTATTGTGTTTTCTCTCCAAGGTACCGCTGCCTGTTGGCAAGGATAGTTCTGTGTTTGGTGCCACTACAGTTAACTTTGTACTTGGTGTCACTGTAATGGGTTGGGGATCAATAATATGGTGTATAAGGTGGAAAGTGACCCTTTACTTGGAGATCATGATTTGGGGAGGATAATAGATGGAGTCATTTATGGAATTTTATGGTGTTGGATAGAAAAATAAGGCTTCAAGTAGCCGACCCTACGTGGTTAGGAAAAATGCTTAGTTGAGTTGAGTTGAGTTGAGTTGAGTAGTATACAAAAGAAAGAGCTTCTTTGTAGTGGGATTGCTTTTGGTTGAAACTTGATTCCTAGAAAGGAAGCAGTGGTAAAAAGCAAATGTGAGAGATCATGAGGTCATATCATGTCTCTGGTTTTGCCCACCACAATACAATTGACTAGCTCATGCAACTGAAGATGAGTTCTATTTTTCTTAATTTTCACTCGATGTGAGAGCATTTAAGTGTTTACGGGCTGCCGCAATGTGATTATAAGTGACAATGATGCGACTTATGTTTAGTTTGGAATGGTATCTGGTAATTAGTTTTGGTTTATGATGCAACATAGATTCACATTGGTTCCCCAATTCCACTGTACTCAGGATGGATTCATGTGGAAAGATCTAGCTACTTGTAATTTGAATGCCAACTTAGCCCTCGATAGAGCGGAGTGGAGAAAGCGGATTCATGTAGCCGACCCCATGTAGTTGGGAAAAGACTCAGTTGAGTTGAGTTGTCTTAAATTTCATGAAGACCTTCAAGCTTGTATTTTGACCTTTTTCATGATCCCGTTATGCATTTTGAGTATATATGTTCACAACTTGATATTTGTGGTTTTTAACCACCCACACACCATTCACCCATACAATTGAACAAACCAACTACCATCTTGCTAGCAGTTGTGTTAATGTGGTTAGGATAAACCTAAATGGGCTTAAATCATCTAAATGGCATTTTACAACTATATCAATCTCATCTTTTCAATTAGAAGTCAATGTTAGTGATATTTGCAATTGACTTAATGACCATCTCAAAATCACTGGTTAGCTAAAATTGATTGAAATGAAGTTGGCTGATTTCCACTTCGTAATACTTGTTTAAGTTGGAGGTCTTCACTACTGTCATTGCAACAACTATTGTCAAGGTACTGCCTTGGTAGGCTGTTGCCTAGATATCTTTGCCATCAATTACCTAGGCAATTCTCCACACATATAATAGGGCTTCTCAGTAACAGTGTTCCATGAATGCCTTCATACAACTGGTTGCAATGAGCAATCCTCTCCACTCTGTGGTTGGAATATAGATCATTGAAGCCAGATTGACAATCTTGAAGGGTATCCCAATTGTTTTAGAATCCTGATTCATAAGAATAAGCATCACAATTGTAATAATCATTTCCTGCTGTTTAAATACTGGAGGGTCTAAATTAGGTTGTGTTACCCTAATGAACCCCTAAGGCGCTAACTTGACTATTACATAGAAGTTGGAACATGTAAAAACTAAGAAAAAAGATAATTCTTGCTACAAAGTAGGCGTTTGCATGGGAGGACAGAATTAGTTTTGACCGTAAGATCAGTTTGATGTGACATTGACAGGGTGAATGTATTCTATCACCCATAACCGACCCGAAAGTAAGTTTAATTTATAAACACCTGACCAATCCAACTGTTGATCAGCCTGATCGGGTGATCGGATTGCATTAAACCAGCAAATCCATCTAACAATAATTTTTAGAGAAGATACAAATATACAATAATTGTCATCTGTCGGGTATCAGACTCAATTTCTGAACTCACTAATCTCCACACTAATAGGGTGAGACTACAATGACAACCCAACGATACGAACGAGTCCAAGCTGAGTTTAAAAATGTCTCTTTCGTCTAGTTCGTATCCAACGGCGACATAAATTTTACGAATCTTGTAAAAGCGTCCGCCGTGACACGTAATTTAAAAAACTGTTTCCTTTTCAAATCTCGAACTCATGACCCGTATAATATCTGTGGAGTTGGTGAACAACTACGCCAACATCTCATTGGCAATGCATCTAGCAATAATCACCAATTAATTAAGCTTTTTTCACGTGAGATGTCCGAAGCTCAAATATTTTGTTGTTTCTATGATTCTTTCATATTGATATTATGCCAAATATTTGATGAGAATGGATAGTGAAGTAACGTAGTTATCAAACAACACCAAGATTTTTTTCATCCTTCATACAGAACATGCTGTGTAATATTCTCAAATATGTCACCGCACCTTTTGATTGAGTTCAGAAGCCATGACTACACTTTCTTGTTTATTTCTCTCTTTGTCGATTTCATCAGCTCAGTATTGTGGCTCGTATTAATTCTCAATGGAAATTCTTGATTTTTTTGATTTTTTTAAAATAAAATAAATTCCTACATATTTAAACATGCACATTGCAACGTGCGTCCTCCTTGAACAAGTAGAGAAGCTTCGTTACGCAAACCAATGACGGCGACAGTAGTCAACGTTACCAAGTCAACCGTTTAAGACGACATTCCAAACGTCGACTGAGGTTTGGGAAGCTTCGTATCGCTACTTCCGTTTTTCGGTCAAATCTTAACGGCAGCCTTTAACTCTGGTAGTTTTTTAACTACAATTTTAAAATTTACTAAATTCAATTACATTCAATTAATTAAGTCTTTTTCTTAAGTAGATGGGTCATTACATTTTTATTTTTATTTTTTTTATACCTTGGTGGTATATGTACTTACAACCCAACTAATCCACCAAGCGAAGTCACACGCCTGCTCCAAAGTTAGAACCCGAAAAAAATTAAGAGACTTAATCGGTGGATGAGTGACTCAAACCAAGACTTACATCCTTAAAACGCATTTAATTTTATAGTCCAAGGCCACCATCCCAATGCCCCTGAAATTTCTACTTAGATCCTTACATGAATTTGCTTCTTTCACTTAGAATATTTAACAGAGACATCCTAATCTTTTAAATAATTTAATTAAGTAAATTTATATCATAATTAATTTGACAAAATTTTTATAACAGCGATACAATCCTGGTACAAGAGCGAGAGAGTTACAATTCTAAAATTTATTTCTAAAAATCTTTTATTTCATTTTTATTTTGTTTTTATTTTTGTTTTGATAGGTCTGGCATATTTCTCTTTGGCTCTTCACTCACATAATGGGCTGCAACGTGATGCGAGTGTCAACCTATCAGGGTCGCTTTCTCCTTTTTTTTTTTTTTAACTTACTTCTAGTTCGTCGTGCCCTGATCTCAATTCCCATTTTGGCATTTTTCTTCCAAATTTTCTTTTTCGTGGTATTGCGGACGCGAGTCGTTGCGTCACACATTGTTAAAAATTGTTACCTGGTGTGAAATTTCTCATCACTTCTTCTCTATAAATTCATGTTCTCCCATTTTCCACAATGCCCAGCAGCAGCTTCAACACAGCTCCATGGCAACTTGCATCCATAATTCAACAACTCCAACAGCACCATCAGCTGCTACAAACTCTCTCTGCAACTACCTCGATTTCCCACGACCCACTTTCTCATTTAACAAAAAAACATCACCACCACAACATGATCAAGATTCAGTATGGTTAAAAATCAAAGAAGAAGCCCAATTAGACGCAACCCAAGAACCCATCTTGTCCAATTACTACTTCACCTTAATCCTATCTCACACATGTCTAGAAACTGCACTTGCCCATCATTTATCCATGAAGCTGAGCAGCACAGGCCTTCCCACCAATGTTCTTTCTGAAGTTTTTTTGAGCGTTTTTAACTCAGATTCTGAGATCAAAGCAGCAATAAGAGATGACCTCAAAGCTGTTCTAGACCGTGACCCATCTTGCACAAGTTTGGTGGACTGTTTTCTAAACTTCAAGGGGTTCCAAGCGTGTCAAGCACATAGGGTGGCTCACAAGCTGTGGACACAAGGGAGAACAGCTCTGGCTCTGTTGATTCAGAGCAGGGTATCAGAGGTTTTTTGTGTGGATATACATCCAGCAGCTAAGTTAGGAAATGGGATAATGTTGGATCATGCAACTGGTGTTGTGATTGGAGAGACTGCTGTGGTTGGAAATAATGTGTCAATTTTGCATGGTGTGACTTTGGGTGGAACAGGAAAAGGGTGTGGAGATAGGCATCCTAAGATTAGTGATGGGGTTTTGGTGGGTGCAGGGAGTTGTGTTTTGGGGAATGTTAAGGTTGGAGAAGGAGCAAAGATTGGTGCAGGAGCAGTGGTGTTGAAGGATGTGGATGACACAAGTACTGCTGTTGGAAACCCTGCTAGATTGATTGGAAGTAAAGGGAAGCCAAGCAATAAGTTGGGTAAGATGCCTAGTGTCACTATGGATCACACTTCTTTTCTGTCTGATTGGTCTGATTATGTGATTTGATTATTATAAGTTGAATTATTTATTCAATTGCCGAAAAGGAAAATGTCATTTTTATCTACAAAAGTGAATGTCTTGAGCTTGATATGAATTGTTGAATTTCCGCCTATCAATTATAACTTTATAAATCAGTTTCTAAAAGTGACCATGGATGAAGGACAAATGAGACTGAACATTTTCCTCTTATACATCAAACTCTTTTTTTTTCCAAGTGGGAAAAAACCGATAACTAAAAATTGTACCACTTGCATCTTGTAACTCTGATCTCTCTTAAAATATACATTAAACTCATACATTAAACTCATTCACCGCGGGGCGGAGTTATTTGAGGGGCTAAATTTTTAAATAGCAAACCCCCGCAAATTCTCAGAACACAAAATCGCAAATCAATCACACAAGCCATTAGCATAGCACCGCGACACTATGCTAAAATTATTTTTTTTTCTCTTTTGGGCGCCGCGGCGCTGCGCTCCAATTTTTTTTCTTTTAAAAAGCTTCTGGGCTCCTCGATGAGCGTCGTGGCGCTCAAAAGCTTTTTTTTTTAAACCTTGAATTGTGTGAGGCTTATGGTTGGGTGTGTGTTCAACTTTCATACTCTTAAGTGTCTTATTAGAGTCCAAGCATTATCCGACTACATGTCAAAAAAAAGAAGGTTGGTTGGGTTGTCGTTTTAAAATTGATAGATAATGCAAGCTCAAAAAATAATAATAATAATAATGAGTAACACTATAACATGGCTTAGGTATGCATTGAGATACACATTATACTTGGTTCTCATCTTTTGTTTTATAGAAATATATATCATTATTTGTGTTATGCATCATTTTTCTTCTTCTTCTTTATTTACTTTTTGTTAAACAGAAATATTGTCTAGAGTGATTTTGAAATGAAAGCGCACTAGAGCAAGAAGCTTATTCAATAAACCAAAAAAGAAGAAGAAGAAAGAAATACTTAACAAACATATATTGTTGACATCAGAGGGGAGCCACCTTGGGGCTTACGTGGGCTACAAGGTAACACACACACACACACACACACACATATATATATATATATATTAAGTTTTTTTATATTTTTTTAATATAAAATATTATTTATCAATAATAATATCCAACAAATTATAATCACAATCAATTAAAAAATTTATATTTAAACACCTGAAAACCCACTCTTTTGAATTTGTCACTCAAATATCGATTTTTAGCGTTAAAGATAAGGTTGTTAAAAAGTTTAGTTTGACCCTTTTTGTAATAATATTTAGTTAGATTCAAAATAACTACGCATGTCTATGTTTTGGATTTAGTGATTTATATATCTTAAAGTATGCAATAAATAATTCAATATATACACACGTGTAGTTACATATGTAGTTACAAATTTTTGCAGTTAGATTAGTATTTTTCTTGTTGAAAAAGAAATGATAATCTAATTGTAAAAGTTGTAACTACATGTGTGAATTATACATATTTATCCTTTGGATATTAGTGATTTACATATCTCAATCAATAAATTTTTCTTATACTGTTGAGGTTGTCTAAAAAAAATTTTTAGTCCACCTTAAATAAAATTTTTGGCTACGCTCCTACATTCACCTATGCATAATGTTCACTAATTGGGACATATGTGATCACAATTAGTGAATGCTACAAGGCATATGGGACTCGGTACCATGTCATATAGTTTAAGGACCACTACCATAGCTATTACTTACATGCCCATCCTAATGAGGGGAATAGCAAAAATGTGGTTGGGGTTTGATTAATAGTTGGTTTACTTGATGTTGGATATTTTTTTCTTTTGGGTTGTTCTTGTTTTCCTTTTACGATCGACTGATCCTTGATGTTTAGCTGTCTTGTTTCTTTTGTTTAAGTGCGTTGTAAATATGTTTTCTTTCTCTCTCTTTTTTTTCTTTTTTTGGTAATCTGGGGTACATCTGGGTCAGCATACGTGCACCGACTAATCTCTGGGGCAAACTCCAATTAAAGAAGAGAGTGGTGTCATCCCCAATGAGTGTGTTGACCATACGTAGTCCACAGCGTAAGAGATTTTTCTTTGGGCAAAGGTTGTCTCCACCCCACCAAACGACAAAACTTAAACTTATGTTCTTATAGATCATAAGTACGAGCTCCAACCACTTCACCATCTTGTGCAACAATAAGATGTTTCTCTTTTGCAATCCAATGATCATTATACTATCAGATGCGGATCACAATCATGGACCAATCCCACTCATCTATAGTATTTTAAAGCTTCTAGGCTGTACTTTAGACCTACTACTATACTGGATCTCAGATTATGGTCCATAAGTAGCCCAATTTTAAGCAACTAATTTGCCTCCCTAGGCTTGGGTTGGATCTTGATTATATCCTGATCCAAATTCTTGAGATCGCGATCGTGGACCAAAATCTGCTTCCCTAGTTGGATCACTAGAGTATCCTAATCCAAATTGCAGGGTCCGTGATTATGGACCGATCCTAGTTCTATGTTAATTGTTAGCATACCGTTAGGAAGATTTGTGAGCAACAACGTCGTGAAATCTTGCAAAAAAATCAGGTTATTTTGATTTTTGGAAGCCTTGAACTCAGAGTGATTCAAGTGTAATCTTGATTACAAATCGATAAGTAAATCATAATTTTTACATATTTTAAGTTGATTTCAATGTTACATTGTTGGATTTGAATGTTTTTTTTGCAAAAAAAAATGGGTGAAAATAGTCGAATGAGGTGGCGGAAATGAGTTTCAGAAACTCATTTCGTGCGCCAGAATAAAAAACGTTTGACCTACCAGGGTCGGACATTTCTCTTTATGTCCGACCACGATAGGTCGAACATAAAGAGGTCGGACAATATATTTTTTTTGGTTTTTTTTTTATATTTTTCTTTTTTGTCAAGCCTGTTAAGGGCGGACAGATTTCATTATGTCCATCCACGCAGGGTCGGATACACCCAATTCGGGAGCCATTTTTTTTGGGTTTCAAAATTTATTTTTGCCTCATTTTCTCTTCGATTTTGGGTATGTTTTTGTAAAAAAAGTACTTAAAAAGGGTGAAAATGTATGCTTTTGATTAAAAAAATACAAGAAAATGACAAGATTGGAGATTGAGATGAGTTGGAGAGTTGAAGGGTTGAAGAGTTTAAGATAGAGAATGGGTGGGTGAAGAGAGAGATGAGAAGATGCCTAGTGTCACTATGGATCACACTTCTTTTCTGTCTGATTGGTCTGATTATGTGATTTGATTATTATAAGTTGAATTATTTATTCAATTGCCGAAAAGGAAAATGTCATTTTTATCTAAATTGTTGAATTTCCGCCTATCAATTATAACTTTATAAATCAGTTTCTAAAAGTGACCATGGAGGAAGGACAAATGAGACTGAACATTTTCCTCTTATACATCAAACTCTTTTTTTTTCCAAGTGGGAAAAAACCGATAACTAAAAATTGTACCACTTGCATCTTGTAACTCTTAAATAGATCTCTCTTAAAATATACATTAAACTCATTCACCCGGGCGGAGTTATTTGAGGGGCTAAATTTTTAAATAGCAAACCCCCGCAAATTCTCATAACACAAAATTGCAAATCAATCTCACAAGCCATTAGCATAGCGCCGCCACACTATGCTAAAATCATTTTTTTTCTCTTTTGGGGGCTGCGGCGCTGCGCTCCAATTTTTGTTTCTTTTAAAAAGCTTCTGGGCGCCTCGATGAGCGCCGTGGCGCTCAAAAGCTTTTTTTTTAAACCTCGAATTGTGTGAGGCTTATGATTGGGTGTGTGTTCAACTTCCATACTCTTAAGTATCTTATTGGAGTCCAAGCATTCTTCGACCACATGTCAAAAAAAAGAAGGTTGGTTGGGTTGTCGTTTTAAAATTAATAGATAATGCAAGCTAAAATAATAATAATAATAATAATAATGAGTAACACTATAACATGGCTTAGGTATGCATTGAGATACACATTATACTTGGTTCTCATCTTTTGTTTTATAGAAATATATATCATTATTTGTGTTATGCATCATTTTTCTTTTTCTTCTTTATTTACTTTTTGTTAAACAGAAATATTGTCTGGAGTGATTTTGAAATGAAAGCGCCCTAAAGCAAGAAGCTTATTCAATAAACCAAAAAAGAAGAAGAAGAAAGAAATACTTAACAAACATATATTGTTGATATCCGAGGGGAGCCACCTTGGGCCTTACGTGGGCTACCAAGGTAACACACACACACACACACACACATATATATATATATTAAGTTTTTTTTTATATTTTTTTATATAAAATATTATTTATCAAATAATAATATCCAACAAATTATAATCACAACCAATTAAAAAATTTATATTTAAACACCTGAAAACCCACTCTTTTGAATTTGTCACTCAAATATCGATTTTTAGCGTTAAAGATAAGGTTAAAAAGTTTAGTTTGACCCTTTTTGTAATAATATTTAGTTAGATTCAAAATAACTACGCATGTCTATCCTTTGGATTTAGTGATTTATATATCTTAAAGTATGCAATAAATAATTCAATATATACACATGTGTAGTTGCATATGTAGTTACAAATTTTTGCAGTTAGATTAGTATTTTTCTTGTTGAAAAAGAAATGATAATTTAATTGTAAAAGTTGTAACTACATGTGTGAATTATACATGCTTATCCTTTGGATATTAGTGATTTACATATCTCAATCAATAAATTTTTCTTATACTGTTGAGGTTGTCTAAAAAAAAAATTTAGTCCACCTTAAATAAAATTTCTGGCTACGCTCCTACATTCACCTATGCATAATGTTCACTAATTGGGACATATGTGATCACAATTAGTGAATGCTACAAGGCATATGGGACTTGGTACCATGTCATATAGTTTAAGGACCACTACCATAGCTATTACTTCCATGCCCATCCGGACGAGGGGAATAGCAAAAATGTGGTTGGGGTTTGATTAATAGTTGGTTTACTTGATGTTGGATATTTTTTTCTTTTGGGTTGTTCTTGTTTTCCTTTTACGATCGACTGATCCTTTATGTTTAGCTGTCTTGTTTCTTTTGTTTAAGTGCGTTGTAAATATGTTTTCTTTCTCTTTTTTTTTTTCTTTTTTTGGTAATCTGGGCTACCTGGGACATCTGGGTCAGCATACGTGCACCAACTAATCTCTGGGGCAAACTCCAATTAAAGAAGAGAGTGGTGTCATCCCCAATGAGTGTGTTGACCATACGTAGTCCACAGCGTAAGAGATTTTTCTTTGGGCAAAGGTTGTCTCCACCCCACCAAACGACAAAACTTAAACTTATGTTCTTATAGATCATAAGTACGAGCTCCAACCACTTCACCATCTTGTGCAACAATAAGATGTTTCTCTTTTGCAATCCAATGATCATTATACTTGGATCTTGATTGTATCCTGATCCAAATTCTTGAGATCGTGATCGTAGACCAAAATCTGCTTCCCTAGTTGGATCACTAGAGTATCCTAATCCAAATTGCAGGGTCCGTGATTATGGACCGATCCTAGTTCTATGTTAATTGTTAGCATATTGTTTGAGGGGTCAGGCTATTTTCACCAACCTTTTCTCATCTTTTTACCTACTTACTTTCTTTACCCACATAAAAATTTAAAATCAATTATTTTCTTTTTCTTTACCCACATAAATTTTCATTCTACCATTTTCACCCTAATGCCCTAAACCATTTCCTTCTCTTTCGTTTCTTCTCTTCTCTTCACTATTTCTTCAAGTTTTTCAATCATTCAAAGGGTTAGAATACCGTTAGGAAGATTTGTGAGCAACAACGTCGTGAAATCTTGCAAAAAAATCAGGTTATTTTGAGTTTTGGAAGCCTTGAACTCAGAGTGATTCAAGTGTAATCTTGATTACAAATTGATAAGTAAATCATAATTTTTACATATTTTAAGTTGATTTCAATGTTACATTGTTGGATTTGAATGTTTTTTTTTGCAAAAAAAAATGGGTGAAAATAGTCGAATGAGGTGGCGGAAATGAGTTTCAGAAACTCATTTCGTGCGCCAGAATAAAAAAACGTTTGACCTACCAGGGTCGGACATTTCTCTTTATGTCCGACCACGATAAGTCGAACATAAAGAGGTCTGACAATATATTTTTTTTTAGTTTTTTTTATATTTTTCTTTTTTGCCAGGCCTGTTAAGGGCGGACATATTTCATTATGTCCATCCACGCAGGGTCGAATACACCCAATTCGGGAGCTATTTTTTCTGGGTTTCAAAATTCATTTTTGCCTCATTTTCTCTTCTATTTTGGGTATGTTTTTTGTAAAAAAAAGTACTTTAAAAGGGTGAAAATGTATGCTTTTGATTAAAAAAATACAAGAAAATGACAAGATTGGAGATTGAGATGAGTTGGAGAGTTGAAGGGTTGAAGAGTTTAAGATAGAGAATGGGTGGGTGAAGAGAGAGATGAGAAGGTTTAAGGAATTTAATACTTGTCATTTTTTGTAATTTTACATGAGACTTTTTTTGTCTATTTAATTTTTAAATGAGATGAGTGAAAAGATAGAAAAGGGTGGGTGAAAATAGTATGACTCTTGTCGTAGAGCTTCTATGTCAACTCATCAAATCCTCTTTCTCCAATTTCCAAGTTAATAATTTTTGAGAAAAAAAAATACAAAGTGGCACCGGTGGACCTTACATGGATGGAAGTTTTTCTTTCTTTATTATTTTCTTTTTTTTTTTCAACAAATTTCCTTTTTTCTAACTTTCATTTTTAGTGTTAAATATTGATGTTTTATTGTTGGGTTTTATATTTTGTATTGAGTTTTTAGATTAAAACTCATTTATTTATATAGGCAAAGGTTAAATCTACTATAAATATTAAAAATGTGATAAGTATGTTAATAAAATTATTTTCCTATTATTTATAATGGGAGTGATTATGGGGAGTTTTAGTTTCTCTAAAAATAATTTTTATTTAAAAAATAATTTCTCTTGAATGTATATCAACCTAATTTTTGAATTAAAAAATAATTTCTCTTGAATATAATTTAATAAAATTATTTTTATGTAATATTTTCGTTAAATGTTTTTCAATAAATTTATTTCTAAAGTAAAATAATAAAAAATATTTTTGAAACAAATTAATAAAAATATTTTTAAATAAAATTTTATATTTTATATTTTTCTAAAGTAAAATAATAATAATAAAAAATCTGAATAAAGGGCATTTACGTTTTTTAGATCTCGTGTGTATAATTGAAAAATCAAAACTCCCGAAAATTACTTTTTCATTAAAAATAATTTTATGACATTAACTTTGTTGTTGAAAATATTTATTTATTTTTAATAACATACTTATGACATTTTTAATATGTTTTTTTGTTTGTTTTAGACTTAACATTTTTAATATGTTTAAAGCAGTGACTTTTATAAATATAAATAAATGAGTTTTAATCTAAAAAATCAATACAAAATATAAAAGCCAACAATAAAACATAAATATTTAACAATAAAAAAGAAAGTTAAAAAAGAACATGGAAAAGAAAACTTACACTCTTGTAGGTGTCACTTTATGTATTTTTTTAGGTGTTAAAGAATCATTTCTCATAATTTTTAATAATGAAACAAGCAAGTTTTTTTTTTTTTTTTTGCAAAGAAAATGTTTAAGGTACCTTGCGCTCCAACACAATATCTGACATGGAAGCCCAACATCTTTGGGTGTTAGGAAAGCCCTGCAATATATATGAAAATATTTATACAGTGTCTCTGACATCCAAGGGACGCTGAGCTCACATCACATCATTTAGAGAAAAAGCTTCTCCCTCCTAGTACCTTTAAAGGATTTCCCTTTATCCATTTGAGGGACTGAACCCTGTTGTTGTAATGAACTGTAGACATCTTGTCCCATGAGGACTCCTTGTCCTCTCTTCATTGTCACACTTATTTACTTTTAGTGCATTCAATTTGTTTCTTATCCCTTAAAAACAAAAAAAAACAAAAAAACCAAGCCTAGACTCACTTAACTGCTTGGGGTTGATAAGGTGTCTAAATACTTCTTGAATATAATCAATTTTGGTCAAACATGATGTCCAAGTTATGTTGATAGATTTAACACTAACATATATGTTATTCCATTTCCAAATTTAAAATCATCAAACCTTGATGGTTTTAGATATTGTGGATGAAGAGGTTAATTAATGTTTGTCCTGAAAGAGGTTAATTTATAGTTTAATGGCATTTGAGGTCAACAAGTTTGGCAGTAGTTGAGAGCATCTTCTGTGGTTTTAGAAGGGTATCTGAGGTCATCATCTTTTTTTGTCAAAGCACCAAAAGCTCTCCACTGTCCTCAGTTCAGAAAGCATCTTTAGCTATAGCAAAACTCTAAATGTTTAAGTCAGACATCTTTTTCTTGATTTACTTGGTAATAATAATAATATGATATTTGTATTTGTTTAAAGGCCCCATTTTTACTCAAGATACCCATATAGAAATCATATCTCCAAAGAGAATCTTTAATAACTGGTAATTCCAAGATAAAATTCATAGATATAATCAGATGAGATCCCCTTGCCAACAGAATCAAACCTTATATATAATCTGATAGTCCTAAGCCATTTTCTTCCTAACCTCCTATCCTATCATGGAACTCCATTTCTTCTCATTCCCCTTAGTCCTTGCTTCACTTCTCTTTTTATTAATGATACTGAAGAAAAACAAAAGATCCAAAACATCAAGCTTAGATTCAAAATCTCCTCCAAGTCCTTGGAAGCTACCTCTCATAGGGAACTTGCACCACTTGGTAGTAGGCTTACCACATCACTCTCTCAGAAACTTAGCCAAAAAACATGGCCCCCTTATGCACTTACAACTTGGAGAGATTTCTACAATTATTGTCTCTTCGGCGAAAATGGCCAAAGAGTTGATGAAGACACATGACCTCATGTTTATGGACCGACCCAAAATCCTCGCTGCAACAATTATGTCTTACGATTGTAAGGGCATGGCGTTCTCTCCCTACGGTGACTACTGGAGGCAAATGCGGAAAATTTGCATATTGGAGCTCTTAAGTGCAAAGCGCGTCCAATCATTCCAAGCACTAAGGGAAGAAGTAGTTTCAAATTTCATCAGGAGCATATACCAGAAGGTAGGATCACCCATCAATCTAAGTGAAATGGTTATGTCGTTGACAATTGATATAACTTCCAAGGCTGCCTTTGGTACTGAATGCAAAGATAAACAAGCATTCGTATCAGCAACGAAGGAGTCAGTTAAAGTTGGGGGAGGTTTTGGTGTCCATGATTTATTCCCTTCAAAGAAATTCCTTCATGTAATCGGTGGAAATAAGTCTAAATTGTATAAAGCACATAAGAAGGTTGACATGATCCTCAAGGACATACTCCAAGAACATAGAAATAATAGGACTGGAAGCAAGAGCAACAAGAGCAGTTTCGAAGAGGACCTAGTTGATGTTCTACTGAACCTTCAAGAGAGCAGTGAACTTGAGTTTCCAATCACAACAGACAACATCAAAGCCGTAATATTGGTAAGTACTTGGACAAGATTGCAAGATTAATCTGTGATCAATTTGCTTCCATATGTTTTCAGTTACATATCAAATTTCATATTGTTCAGTTGTTTAATTCAATAGGTAATTCTATTTTCAGGATATTTTCACGGCCGGAAGTGAGACTTCATCGACGGCCATAGAATGGGCAATGTCCGAAATTGTCAAAAATCCTAGAGTTATGAAGAAGGCACAAGCCGAAGTGAGACAAGTGCTCCAGGGAAAGAAAGAGATCAAAGAGACTGACATTTTGGAGATGAACTACTTGAAGTGTATAATCAAAGAAACTCTGAGATTACACCCTCCGTTGCCACTGTTGCTGCCAAGAGAATGCAGGGAAAAATGTAAGATTGACATATATGAGATACCCAGAAAAACTAAACTTATCGTCAATGCTTGGGCGATAGGAAGAGACCCAGAAAACTGGAACAACGCTGACAGCTTTGAGCCAGAGAGGTTCAATGGCATCTCCATTGATTATAAGGGGAATAGCTTTGAATTCATTCCATTTGGAGCCGGGAGAAGAATATGTCCAGGTATAATGTTTGGTGTAGCCAATATTGAGCTTGCACTTGCTCAGTTACTATACCACTTTGATTGGAAACTCTGCAATGGTGCCAAACCAGAAGAACTAGACATGAATGAAGAGTTTGGTGCAACTGTCAGAAGAAGAGATGACTTATACTTAATCCCTACCCCATATAGTGCTTTGCCTGTTGATTAAGATCATTGTGAGTGAGGAAGCATAAATAAGTTCTTTCTATACTTAATTCCATGTTGTACTGAATGTTCATAGTGAAAGAGGGAATATTCAACCTGTGTAACCATCATTCTATTGTTTACTTCGATTGAAATTATAAACTTGGTATATGACGTCGTATGCAACTACAGCTTGTTATAAACTTAGACTAGCAGAAGAACATGGAGATCTAATGCACCTACAGCTTGGTAAAATTCCACCATTGTCATCTCTTCTGCAAAATTGGTCGAACAGGTCTTGAAGGAATATGATCTTATTTTTATGGATGCTCAAGACAAAGTAGGGAGAGATGTATGATTTTGATAGTTATGAGTTACCAAAGAAAACCAGAGTCATTGTTAATGCATAGGCATTTGGGAGAGATCCTGAATGCTGGAATGAGACTGAAAGCTTTGAGCCAGAGAGGTGCTTCCATTGATTACAAGGGAACCTGTTTTGAATACATCCCATTTGGGACTAGGAGGAGGATATGCTCTGGTATATTGTTTGGCATAGCAATGTTGAACTTCCACTTGCCCAATTACTTGAACACTTCGATTAGAAACTCCCCAATGGAATCAAACCAGAAGTACTAGACATCGCTGAATCCATCCGTGCAATATGTAGTTCCTACCCTCTACAGGGCTTTTCATGATCAGGGAGATATTCTTTCTATAATTTATTTTACAAAAACTCACTTGGGATTTGAGGCCATTAATGTTCATCAATAATCTATGAATTCTTGATTTATATGATGCATAACTTTGGTTTTATTAAGGGGTACTCTTGCTACAGGGACTCTGTGAGGGATCATGCAGACCTGCCTCGATACACTTGTTGGGTGAACTAACGATCCAACGAGTGGACGGCTTCTGAGTTTGCATTGAAGTCCTACAGTGTGTTCAAACACTATTTTCCTATATTAAATTCCAACTGTGATATTTGATTTTATTTGTAAATATAGTCTTTGAGAGAACTAATATTTGAAATTTATTCATGTTCATAAATGTAATTATCTTAGTAAATAGGCCAGAAATACTGGAGCATTGTTCTCGTAATTACCTTCAAGCTACCTTTTAAGTCTAGTCCTTTGGAAACAGTGGATAATAACGCTTCCATTAGATACTTACAACAATCACATATGTAATAGGGGATGCAATAGAAGAGGTCTAATTAATTCTTCAATACGCCAATAGTATATTCCAAAGCTCCTTGTCCTTTACAATTATTGTAGATTCCTTCAAGCCTTATGTCACCATGTGACAGCATCTTTACTATATTTCTTAGGGAATCTAAGGTCTATTAATCCATCAGGTAAGAATTAAGATCATGGAGATGCCATGCTGACAAACTTTTCAAAGTAATTAAGCATTTCATATCTCTTAAATCTTGTCTAATCCATCACATTGATATTTAATGGAGCTGCAAATCCAGTACTTATCCCCCTTACTTGTTGGTTTCTTCCTTGTCCCGTGGATGCTGGTGAAGAAGTTCAGAACCAAAAGCACAAACTCAAAGCTACCCCCAGGGCCATGGAAGCTTCCTATCATAGGAAACTTACACCAAATGTTAGGCCTGCCACATCACTGCCTCAGAGACCTGGCCAAGAACTATGGATCTGGCCTTATGCATCTACAACTTGGTCATATTTCCACTGTCATTGTTTCTTCTCCAAAGGTTGTGAAAGAGATGATTAAGACCCATGATCTTATGTTTTCTGATAGGTTTGTGATCTTTTCTGCTAAGATTCTGACTTATAACTGTAAGGATTTAATATTTGCTCCGTACGGTGATTACTGGAGACAATTGCGAAAGATTTGCATCTTGGAGCTCCTAAGTGCCAAGAGAGTCCAATCATTTTGGTCACTTAGAGAAGAGGAAGTATCAAATCTCATTCAAAGCATTTCCATCAAGGCTGGTACACCAATTAATATGAGTGAGAGACTTTTTTCATTGACAAATGATATAACTTCTAGAGCGGCCTTCGGTAAGAAATGCAAAGATAAAGAATCATTCATGTTAGCAATGCAAGAAGCAATTAAGTTGGGGGGAGGTTTCGATATTGCTGATTTGTTTCCTTCATTAAAATTCCTCCATGTGCTTAATGGAACAGAGAAGAAACTAGAGAGAATACATCAAAAGGTTGACAAGATCCTTACCAATATCATTGAAGATCATCGGTCAACGGCAACTAAAACTGCCAAGGATGAAGTCGAGGATCTTGTGGATGTACTTCTAAGACTTCAAGAGGGTGGTGATGATCTTGACTTCCCAATCACAACGGAAAACATTAAAGCTGTAATCTTGGTGAGTAAATTAATCTTGTCATTTTAATTAATTAATTTTTTTATAGATTTAATATATCTATGTGAATAAGATTTATCACTATTCTTGTTCAGGACATATTTACTGCAGGAAGTGATACTTCATCAACTGCACTAGAATGGGCATTGTCTGAATTGGTAAGAAACCCAAGAGTTATGAAGAAGGCACAAGCCGAGATCAGACGGGCTTTCCATGGAAAAAAGATGGTTCATCAATCAGACTTTGATGAGTTGAACTACTTAAAGTTAGTCATCAAAGAAGCTCTAAGGTTACACCCTCCTGCTCCATTAATCCTTCCAAGAGAATGTAAGGAGACATGTGAGATTGATGGATATGAGATACCGATGAAAACCAAAGTCATCATAAATGCATGGGCAATTGGAAGAGATCAAGAACACTGGAGAGATGCTGAGAGGTTTGAGCCAGAGAGATTCCATGGTGTTTCCACTGATTACAAGGGAAATAGCTTTGAGTTCATACCATTTGGAGCTGGTAGGAGGATGTGTCCAGGCATTTTGTTTGCCATAGCCAACATTGAGATTCCACTTGCTCAACTCTTGTATCATTTTGATTGGACACTTCCTAATGGGATGAAGCCAGAAGAACTTGACCTGAGTGAGCAACTTGGAGGCACAGTTAGAAGAAAGCATAACCTGTATTTGATTCCTACAACTTGTAATCCTTTAATAATGGAAAAGTAAGGCAAACTGATTTGGAGATTTCCTTTTTCAAGGTTTTAAGCTACAAAATCTAGATGTCAATGTAGAAATTATGGATTTTCCTAGTCCTAGCAAAGTCCTTGTATCTGAGATTTGGTTAAAATTGAGCCCAAAAAAAAAAGCAAAAAGAGAGAGATGTGATTAAAATCCTTTTCTATGTCTAACTTCAGCTGCTTTGCTATGGACCATACATCTTAGCCCAAGTTTCCTCTCTGTAAGTAGTTTTTCCAAAATCCTACTTCAATGTCAGAAAAACCAACTATTCTTTCTTTCTTTTTTTAGAAAAAAGAAGAAGAAGAAAGAAACAGATTTGAATGTATTAATGCTAATAAGATGATAATTAAATTGAGAACAAAACTTTCTCAAAAGAGAAAATCAACTAGTCTACCTTTGCACATTATGTGGAGTTTTGTCTGTATAAATGGTATAAATAAGTGATGTTTAGTATCTATGTATTTTTCCAATATAAAATTTGTACAAACATCTCACATCTCATTAATAATTTTTATTATTGAATAAGTTATATTAACAATATTGTAGATTAATATATTACTTCTAGAGTCACGTGAAAGTAGCAATCAAGTTTACAAAGCAAGGAAAGAGAAATCACCTTCCCTACAAATATAATCCTTTAGGTGCAATAGTAATACTTTATCCATCTTGTAGTTATTTGAAAAGCATTAACCATATTTGTTTTTTTTAGTTCAATCTAATGTCAATGTGAAAACCCATGTTGGATGATGGTAGCAAAAAAAAAAAAAAAATGATTGATAATATCAAGAAAAAAAAAAGACCAATAATTGTTGAAGATTAATGAAACAACAATAACATATACTTATAAAAATAATTCCAAAGCATTAGGTAACTATTCTGTACACGGCTAGATCTCTACCATCTCAATTATTTAATAAGATAAAAAAGTTAAGATTAGATTTAATAACGTAGTGCAAAATTAAATATTTTATATTTTATTTGCAAAAGTTGCATACCACTCAACAATGGAATTTTCACATATATCAGTTCGTATAAATGGCTACTAGATCTCTAAATGTTTAGGGAGTTTTTCATGATATATCCTCTAATCTCAAGCTGATATATTTTATCTTGGGCATTTTATAATTCTTTACTAGAAAGTTTTCAAAATTAAATAATGTTTCTTATTGAGTTTTAATTATTTAAGAAATGAATATAACATTCTTAAAGATTATTGTATACAGATTTACCTTTGAACTTATTTGAATTTTAAATCACATTTTCAGCATTGTCAAAAGCTCTTCTATTAAAATCTCCCTGATCATGAATTTGCCATGTTATTAGCATAATAACACCTTAGTGACTCATTTAGGCAGTTACAAGATTTGTATTAGGCACACGCCCAAAACAATAGTATTGTTAGATGGATGGTTGGTGGCCATGAGTCAATTCACGTACTGAAGCTCATAGTACATATACACAAAAATCAAAAAGTTTCCAATTTCTAGAAGCTTTGGGTAAGGTGTTTAAATGAGAGAGAGAGAGAGAGGCTAGAGAGACTCTAGTCTAAACAAAAGTTAGTCCTAACCATCTTCTAGAAAAATTACCTAATTCACCATATTTTTTATCAGCTACAGAGTTTACTAACCAAAAAACTAATTGGTTCAAATGAGGTTTCAAATGCTGTCGGAAACAGGCACATTGAGTTGATTGCTCATCAGTATATTTCTTAGCATAAAGGGTTGTGAGAAAACAATGCCCACCTCATTTAATGAATGTACTTTCTTTTATTTCTTTACATCTCTGGTTCTTACAAAACACCATCCACCACATATTAAACATCAAAATAAAAAATAAAAAAATACTCAACTCTCAGTTCACCAGCCACCACATATTCTATTTTGCCACGGATATGTATCACAATACATCTATATATCGGCCATTTCTTCTGGATGCGTGAAGCCCATAAACACTCTCTCCAGCAACTCTCATCCATTAATGGATTTCTTCTCCTTCCCCTCAATGCTCACACTTGTACTGGTGGCCGTGGTGTTCTTCATCATGGTGAAAAGGAAAGAGGAAGGACCCATAACTACTAAGAACCTAACACCACCAGGGCCATGGAAATTACCTCTCATAGGAAACTTGCATATGCTGTCAAGCCTACCACATCATTCACTCAGAAGTCTAGCCCAAAAACATGGACCCATTATGCAACTACAACTTGGTGAATTCTCCATCCTTGTCATCTCCTCAGCAAAACTAGCAAAAGAGGTGATGAAAACACATGACAAATCCTTCCTTGATAGGCCTCAAAGTCTTGCAGCAAAGATCTTAACCTACGAGGGCCAAAATATAGGATTTGCTCCCTACGGTGAATATTGGAGACAAGTGCGCAAGATTTGCACCTTACAGCTCTTAAGCACAAAGAGAGTCCAATCTTTTCGATCATTAAGGGAAAAAGAAGTGGAAAGTTTTATTAGAAGCATTTCACAGTTGGCCGGATCTGTTGTTAATCTCAGCGAGAAGGTATTTTCACTCTCAAATGATATAACTGCAACTGCAGCTTTTGGGAAGAAATGCAAAGATCAAGAAGCATTCCTTTCGGCAATGCATGAAGCATTGAAGATGGCAGGAGGTCTTGGCTTAGTAGATATATTTCCTTCTATGAAACTGCTTCATCTGTTTAGCATTGGAACGAAGCGAAAATTAGAGGCAATACATATGAAGATTGACAAGATCTTGGACAACATCTTGGAAGAGCACAGAGAGATCAATATGAAGAATAATAAGGGAGAACGTGGTGAATTGATCAACAATGATCTAGTTGATGTACTTTTGAGCGTCCAAAAGGGCATTGGTGATCTTCATCTCCCGCTCACAAACACAAACCTCAAAGCAATAATCGGGGTTAGTAATTAACACTTTTTGTTTAAAGTCTTAATTAATATATCTTTGTTTCATGACTTGATCATATATTCAACACAATATAAGCCTTTTTTTCCTATACCGCAATGGATTGGCTATATGAATTACTTCCTCCGTTATGTTCTATCAAGGGCTAAGTTGCCATCTTAATTTCGTTCATGTTATTTTAGATGTTCGTCTACCTCGATCATCATCATGAATTTTTTATAGGTCTCTCTTTCTAGTTGGGCTCACTTGAACTTATTTACATAAAAATTAACAAGCTGCACTTGTTTCTACTTGTTACCAGGACATGTTCGTGGGTGGAAGTGATACTTCGGCAGCTGCTATAGAATGGGCAATGTCGGAACTGATGAGGAATCCGAGGGCTATGAAGAAGGCACAAGAAGAAGTGAGAAAATTGTGCAATGGAAAGAGACGTATAAATGAAGAAGACATTCAAGAACTGAATTACTTAAAATTTGTCATCAAAGAGACTTTAAGGCTACACCCACCTCTACCATTGTTGCTTCCTAGAGAAAGCAGAGAGAGATGTGAGATTGAGGGTTATGAGATACCCGAGAAGACTAGAGTGATTGTGAATGCTTGGGCTATAGGAAGAGATCCACAGTGCTGGAAAGATGCAGAGAGCTTTAAGCCAGAGAGATTTAATGGTGCTTCTATTGATTTTAAAGGGAATAATTTTGAATATATTCCATTTGGTGCTGGAAGGAGGATTTGCCCTGGTTCTACGTTTGGCTTAGCCAGTGTTGAGCTTGCTTTAGCACATTTACTTTTTCACTTTGATTGGGAGCTTCCCAATGGGATGAAACCAGAAGAACTAGACATGAGCGAGGGGTTTGGTGCCACAGTTCGAAGACAAAATGACCTTAAAGTCATTCCTAAATCATATAGTCCATCGTTTGAAGAGTAAAATCTTGATTGAACTGAAAAACTTGTGTAAGTCCTTCATCAAGTGAAGTAATAATAAGCTGTGAAAGCTGTATGTGATTTAGGTGCTACCTTTTTAATCAATTCCTATTAATCCTATGATAGTCTCATCCTTTGCTTCAAGATTTTTTAGAATAAATAGACTACCAGAATTGCTTTGGAGACCCTTTTAGTAGAATTATATTTGCAAGTTTTATATGTATAATTTGGTTAATGTTCTTATTCATGCTAAGAATTTTCCATATTAATGTTCTTTTCGTCTGTGACTTTTAATTTGGATTATAGGGTTCCTAAGAGTAAAATGTGGTGAAAACATGTGTTGACCAAAGTAACATGTACCACTATTACACATTAATTCTTAAAAAAAATTGATTTTCGGATCTGATGTGTGATAGAGATTTGTTCAATTACTCTTAGAGTAAAAACCAGTGCAACTCAAAAGTCAAAACCATTAATTAAGCACTCCAATCAATCAAGGATCTCCAATATCACTTTTCTACAAGAAAACTAATATTTTGGTCAAATTCATGCATACAGTCCATAAATCATAAATTTAAAATATTATAAATAATCATAAAATAAAATAGTGCATACAACCATGTATACAATGTAGGTTTAAATAAATGCAAAGTGACTGAAGAGGCATTGGCAGTAGTTGGGTAGAGGGGCAAATTACTGAGAGATTACAAGTTCGAGTCTCATCCACTTATTTTTCCTTTAAGGTATATATAAGCCTGAACAAAGATTTTTTTCAAGGGTTTCAGGGGTACCTCCTTTGTGGGCTAGATGCTTGCAGCCCTCAGAATTAATCGGATGTGCGCAAGCTGACCTGGACATCCAGATCTCAAAAAAAAAATACATGCAAAGTGATTATTTAAACTCATTGTTTCTATGATCCAAACCATAGATTTCTACCTAAACCATTTCCAAAATATGAAAAAGAAAGAGAAAAATGAGCATAAATTTTACCTTCGAGTCTAAATTCACTCTCCAAGCTAGTTTCAAGCTAGTTTCAGAACTCTCTTAGATGTCATCTAAATGCTCTCTTGTTCCCTCTAGACGGCTCTAGGATTTTAGAAAAGTTGAAATAGCTTAGAATAAGTAAAAATCGAGTTTTATGCTAAAAAGAACTAACGAAAATTGTAAATTAATTAAAAAAAATTCTGCTCATGGGTGACATCAAATGTATATGTATATACACATCCAATGGATATTAATATGTAGTTAAATTTGAAGTTATATTTTTTATAGGTAGATTAGTATTTTTCTTCTAATTAATGTGGTTTCAAATGTTGTACAAATAAGCAAATTGAGTGAGGCGCTCATTGGTATATATCTTAGCATAAGGGTTACATTTGGTATTAATTGGATGTCTCTTTCTGCTCTAATAAATATGGATTTTTTTCTTGTTGTGGGGCCTGGGGGAGAGGGGAAACAAGAAATAAATATGGTTGTTGATGATGTGATCCGTTTCTCTATGGCTTTTAATTTAGGTTCAAAGGTCTCTAAAGAGTAAAAAAAATTGTGAAAACTATATGTTAACAAAAATGATAGGTAATATTACACAAATTACTTCTTACAGAATTTGTAATTTTATTTAAATCATGATCTACTATGATTTATAAGATTTGTGCAACTACTCTTATAAACATGGGAGGTGCTTATAATTAATTATTATTATTATAGTTAGATTACTAGAATTACTTTGAAATTGTAGAACTCATACCATTAATTAAGCTATCCCAACCATCAAGGGGCTCCATTCACTCTCCTAAGTATTGTGCAGGCTTCAATCTCTACTAATACCAATATTTTTCTCAATTTAATCACATTTGGGTCCAGATGTAGAGTTTTACTCTAAAAGGCCTTGGTACCAACGAGGGTGAAATCCCAACTTATTTTTTATGTGATGAACATGCTCATATCTAATGTGAGACTATTATTTCGGTCCATGCATACCCAATACTAAGTCTCTCTTCCCCTTAAATCCTCATTTTTCTCGTGTTGTTGTTCATGGCATGTAGTAAAATATAAAATCAAAATGAAAAATGAAAAACTCAACCACAAATTCAAGAGTGACACCTTATGTGTTAAAGTCTAACATGTAATGTAATGAAGACATGACCAAATACCAACGAGTGGTTGGCTATGGAAACGGGCTGAGTCCCAAGGTGATCCTATCTATAAAAGTTTAAGGATTCGACTCTTAAAAGCACGTTCGTTGAGAGAGGTCTATTAGAAATTACTAAACCTAAAAATTATAACTGTCAAATAAGGGTCCAACAATACATATTAAGTTATCATCAATACTCTCCCTCACGTGTTATCTTATTCTGCACGTAAAAAGTCAAAAAAGATATAGAAGAAGAGAAATATGAATTATACAAAATGGGGTGTTGGGAAAACTTTAAACTTTATGAAAACTATATGAATCTATGAGAAACTAAATGCGGAAGCATACCTGAATCTATGAGAACGATCTTGATTGTGGTTCTTGCGGTTCTTGATCTTTCAAATTGATACGTATGAATTTTCTAGAAAAGGGGCTCTCATTTTTCTTTGATGATGGGATATCTTAAAAGAATCATACGTACAATTTGGAGACCATAACCATTTATAAAACTCTAAGTTTCCTTATTTCTATTGTAGCTTATTATAAAATTAGAAATAAGGCTTTTGGTATTTACACAATATGAAGTTCATATTATATGAGATGTCATTAAGCCCAATAACTTAAACCTTATTAAATCACTTTAAATAGACTAATTCTTTAGATAGCCTATAACACATAATTAACGATATATAAAAGCCTACATATTAAATAAATATCTAATATAAAGAACATATAAATGCCAATAACGATTTACTCTTTAAAGATATTTCAAAGGCCGCAAGAAGAATAGCAAAGGAGACTTTTCTTTTGGCTAACTCATGGATTTCCTCTTATAAAATTGCTGGTAAACCTCTTATTTTAGATTGGTTCAGGAACTGATCTTCCTGTGTTTAAGTGAGTGGTTGCAAATTTTGTTCTTTTTCTCTTCTGTTTTTTGCCTTACTCCTATGCTTTGTTTAGTTGAGTACCGCTAGTACTCTTGTACCTTTACATTAATATATAATTTTGTTTCTCCTTTCAAAAAAATAATCTTAAGTTAATAGTCTTCTATTTAATATTTAAAAGTAATGTAAAGCCAATGTACGACGGTGAAAGCAATGGTGTCGTTTGTGGGATGAAGTTTAGATACATTTTCCAAAATGCATCAAAAAACAAATGTGGGATGAAGTTTTGATGAGCTCGCGTGTATTGTAATTATGGGTCGGGCCTAATTTAAAGAGGGTAGATGGTCGTGTGCCTTTATATGGGTACGTGAGATTCGAAGTGGTTGAAAAATTATGTGTTTTTATATAGTTGTTACATGGGCACAGTTATACGGAGAGACAAATTGTCTATAAATTAGTCTTTCATCTTCTTCGTTTAAGTATTCAAAATTAAGTTTTTTTTAGTGTAGAAAAAAATTCTCTTTGGAACTAAGAGAAGTTGAAGAGATTGTAAAATAAGTGTTGTACTGATTTTTTCTTAATAGTAAAATTTTCATCTAAAGTGGATATAAGCGAATTTTTATCAAACTATATAAATCTTTGTGTATTTCCTTTTTTTGCTTTAATTTCTTTTTGATTATTTATTTTGCATCTTTGTGTGTACGTATTTATGTGCATTCCGTTGTAAAAATCTCTATAAATTAGTATCAGAACAAAATTCTTGGGAAGAACAAATACATGGCGGTGTTGGTTCTATTGATAACAGAAGCAGGGTCGTTAAAAATAAAAGACATTTGTCCTTTTGTGATGATTATTAAACAAATAGGTCTCAAGAAAACTTTGTTTATTATTTATTATAAAACAAATGTGTTTTGTCCTTTTGTGATAGTTATAAATAAAGGTTGATCGGACCATCATTTTCGATTATAAGAGAGAACGTACGAAAAAGAAATAAAATATTTTATTTCGTTCTTGCTACTGCACAGACGCACAAGGAAATTAATGACAGACAATTTTTCCTTATTTTTGAAGAAGTTCTAAGTCAGATTTTAGTTCTATTTTTTGTTATGTGCTCATGTTGACAAGATCTACAAAGTGATCAGATCTGATTGTTGATATGGAAGCAAAATACAATATTAAAAAATTCAACAGAAAGAATAATTTTAATCTTTAACAGATAAAAATACGGGCCCTATCTGTATAAGACAAGTTGTTGAAGGTGCTGAAGGGGAAGGGATGCATTGTCAGCGACTCTGTCTGAAGAAGAAAAAGACAACATCATGAATAAATCATTTACAATTATTCTTTTACGCTTGGGTGATGAAGTCTTGCGAGAAATTTCAGATAAAACTACAACCGCGAGTTTATGGTTAAAATTAGAGACTTTGTAAATGACAAAATCTCTAACAAACCCGTTGTATCTAAAAAAGCAATTGCACACATTGAAGATGAAGGAATGCACATCTATGAAACAACGTCATGATGAGTTTAATAGAATTTTTATGGCTCTTAAGAATGTTGATTATAAACTCAGTGATGAGGACCAAACAATGTACTTGTTGTGTTCACTATTTGATTCCTATGAGCATTTTGTTGATATTTTGATCTTCCGTAGAGACACCTTGACTTTGGAGGATGTCAAAGCAGCTTTGAACTCTAAGGAGTTGAAAAAGATGGTTACTGGAGATAAAGGGGAAAGCTCAGGTGAATGCTTGCTTGCTAGAAGTAGATCTAATAGAAAGGGTTTAAAGGTCGTGGAGGTCGATTCAGATCAAAATCAAATGAGAAAAAATTAAAGTGCTTTAAGTGTCATAAAAAATGGCACTTTATGGAAGATTGTCCATAGCGCAAAGTAAAACAGAAAGCAGAAGATTCTAGTAATACAGCAGTTGCAGAAAAAGTGTCTGATGGTGCTAATGTCCTTTCAATCACTGTGGGACGCTCCGGTGATGAGTGGATTCTTGATTCTAGTTGTTCCTACCATATGTGTCTCAATAGGGACTGGTTCGCCTCTTATCAAAGTATGAACGGTGGTACTGTACTTATGGGTAATGATATGACATGTAAGGCAATAGGGATAAGAACAGTGAAGATCAAGATGTATGATGGCGTTGTGAGGAATTTGACAGAGGTCAGACATGTTCCAGAGTTGCGGAAGAATCTTATTTTTGTGGGTACTTTAGACTCACAGGGCTACAAGATTGTAGCTGAAGGTGGGGTTCTAAAGGTAGTCCGAGGTGCACTGGTGGTGATGAAAAGCACGAAAATTGGTAACTTGTACGTGTTATTAGGACAAACAGTTACAGGTAATGCAGCGATGTCTACAGATAGTTGCTCAGCAGATACAAAGTTGTGGCATATGCGACTAGGGCATATGAGCCAGAAGGGATTGAGCAAGAAACGCTTACTTTGGAAGAGTAGGGTTGAGAAGTTGGACTTCTATGAGCATTGTGTGTTTGGAAAATAATGCATGACAGTGTTCGGAAAGCCATATTTTTGGGTTAGGCAGATGGAGTGAAAGGATACCGGTTATGGTGTCCTGATTTGCATAAATTCGTGATCAGCAGAGATGTGACTTTTGATAAGTCTGTTTTGATGTCCGGGAAGCAGATAGATTCTCAAGAAGAGGATAAGGGTGATTTTGTGGAGGTGGAGTTTAGTACTCCAAAAGAAACATTAAAGACTAATGTGGATGAGACAACATGTGGAGCCAATGAGCACCAACAGCAAGAACAACAACAGTCCTTAGCTAGTGGCAGAGCTAAGAGAACAATTAAAGCACCATTTCGCTATGGGTTCGAAGACATGGTGGCATATGCATTGACTGCATATGGAAATGATCATTCCACTTTCAGGGAGGCAATGAGTGACAGTTGTTCTGAAATATGGAAAGAAGTCATGAAGGATGAGATGGACTCATTGATGAAGAACCAGACTTGGGAACTTGTAAAGTTACCTAAAGGTTAGCGGGCAATTGGGTGCAAGTGGGTGTATTCCAAGAAAGATGGTCATCCATGAAAGAGTTAGATACGAGGCAAGATTGGTTGCCAAAAGGTGTGCTTAGAGAGAAGGCGTGGATTACAATAAAATATTTTCTCATGTTATGAAACAAACTTCTATCAGAGTATTGTTGGCATTGGATGCATTGTTTGCTTTAGAGTTGGAGCAACTAGATGTCAAGACGATTTTCTTGCATGGGGACTTAGATGAGACAATCTACATGAAGCAGCCTGAAAGCTTTGAGGTTGCTGGTAAGACTAATCATGTGTGCAAACTGAAGAAGTCTTTATATGGGCTTAAGCAGTCACCCAAACAGTGGTATAAGAAGTTTGACATTTTCATGATTAAGCAGGGATACACGAGGAGTAAGTATGACACTTGTGTCTACTTTCTGAAGCTCTCAGATGGTTCTTATGTTTATTTACTCTTGTATGTTGATGACATGCTAATTACTGCTAAGAGCATGGATAAGATCAACATGTTCAAATCTCAGTTGCATAAGGAGTTTGAGATGAAAGATTTGGGTGTAGCTAAGGAGATTCTTGGTATGGAGGTACATAAAGAAAAGAAAAATGGCAAGTTATATCTGTCACAGAGGAAGTACTTGGTGAAAGTGCTTTCAAGGTTTGGAATGGAGAACTCTAAGCCTTTGAGAACTCCATTGGCAGCTCATTTTCAACTTTCTGCAAATATGTTTCCGAGCACCGATGAAGAACGTGAGTACATGAGTCATGTTTCATATGGCAGTGCAGTGGGTAGCTTAATGTATGCTATGGTGTGCACTAGGCCTGACATTTCGCATACAGTAAGTGTTGTTAGCAGGTATATGGAAAATCCTGGAAAATAACATTAGCATGCCGTAAAATGGTTGTTGCAGTATCTTCGAGGTACATTGGATGTAGGATTGCTTTTTCAGTGGAACAGTGGTACAGATTCACTTGTCAGTGGTTATGTGGATTCTCATTATGCTGGTAATTTAAACAAGCAGCATTCCACAACTGGTTACGTGTTCACTTTCGCACGTGGTCCTATCAGTTGGAAGTGCATGTTCCAAACTACAATTGTTTTGTCTACTACAGAGGCAAAGTATATGATATTGACAGAGGTTGTGAAGAAGGCTTTGTGGCTCCAAGGATTGATTGGTGACTTGGGGATTATCCTGAAGAGTGTATCAATTCATTGCGACAGTCAGAGTGTCAATCACTTGGCTAAGAACCAAGTACATCATGTCAGGACCAAGCATATCGATGTTCGTTTCCATTTTGTCCGCCAGATTATCGAAGAGGGTGAGATTTCTTTGCAAAAGATCGATACCAATGATAATCCTGCAGATATGCTAACGAAGACAGTTCCAGCGGTCAAGTTTGAGCATTACTTGAACTTGATCAATATCCTATAGTGTTAAGCGCCTCGAGAGGCGCAGGTGGAGATGTTGATTTGTTGTAATTGACAAGTGGCTTGTGATGGCCTTGGCCAAGGTGGAGATTGTTGTAATTATGGCTCAGGCCCACATGTGGACTCGAAGTGGGTGAAAGGTCATGTGCCTTCACATGGACACGTGGGACCCGAGGTGGTTGAAAGACCATGTGTCTTCACATCGTCTTCACATGGCTGTCACATGTGCACAGCCATGTGGAGAGACCAATTGTCTATAAATTGATCTCTCCTCTCCTTCATTCTAGTATCAAAAATTAAGCTCTCTTTGGTATAGAGAAAAACTCACTTTGAAGCTAAAGGCAGAGAAAGGGTGTAAGGGCAAAGGAAAGTTGGAGAGAATATTATAGAGTGAATGTTGTATTAATTTTCTCCTAATAGTGAAATCTTCGTCTTTCCTGGACGTAGGCAGATTTTTGTTAAACCACGTAAATCTGTGTGTTTTCTTTTCTTGATTATTTATTTTATATCCTTGTGTATGCCTATTTGTGTGCATTCCCGAGCGACATCTAAATTTTGCATGATGTATATGATTTTGTTAAGGAGGAAGTACGATCTTAATGAGTACTTTTTTGTAATTTGTTGGAACTATACGTTAATTTATAAATATATATAATCTTGTTTCTGTTAAAATAAAATAAAAATAAATAAATAAATAAGCAATGATGTCGTGATAAAAAAAATCGAGGTTTATGCCAAAAAAAACTAAAAGAAATTGTTAATCAATTAAAAAATAAAAGAATTTTGCGCATGGCTGACGACAGTGATACGTATTAAGCATCAAATAAAAAAGAAATACTCAGCCCTCAAGTCACCAGCCACCACATATTCACAATACAGACTATAGATAGACCATTTCTTCTAGATGCGTGAAGCCCAAAAATACTCTCTCCAGCAACTCTCGTCCGTTAATGGATTTCTTCGCCTTCCCCTCCATGCTCTCACTTGTACTGGTGGTGGTGGTGTTCTTCATCATAGTGAAAAGGAAAGAGGAAGGACCCAAAACTACTAAGAACCTAACACCACCAGGGCCATGGAAATTACCTCTCATAGGAAACTTGCATCACATGCTGTCAAGCCTACAACATCATTCACTCAGAAGTCTAGCCCAAAAACATGGACCCATTATGCAACTACAACTTGGTGAATTCTCCATCCTTGTCATCTCCTCAGCAAAACTAGCAAAAGAGGTGATGAAAACACATGACATCTCCTTCCTTGATAGGCCTCAAAGTCTTGCAGCAAAGATCTTAACCTACGAGGGCCAAAATATAGGATTTGCTCCCTACGGTGAATATTGGAGACAAGTGCGCAAGATTTGCACCTTACAGCTCTTAAGCACAAAGAGAGTCCAATCTTTTCGATCATTAAGGGAAAAAGAAGTGGAAAGTTTTATTAGAAGCATTTCACAGTTGGCCGGATCTGTTGTTAATCTCAGCGAGAAGGTATTTTCACTCTCAAATGATATAACTGCAACTGCAGCTTTTGGGAAGAAATGCAAAGATCAAGAAGCATTCATTACGGAAATGCATGAAGCAATGAAGATGGGAGGAGGTCTTGGCTTAGTAGATATATTTCCTTCTATGAAACTGCTTCATCTGTTTAGCATTGGAACGAAGCGAAAATTAGAGGCAATACATATGAAGATTGACAAGATCTTGGACAACATCTTGGAAGAGCACAGAGAGATCAATATGAAGAATAATAAGGGAGAACGTGGTGAATTGATCAACAGTGATCTAGTTGATGTACTTTTGAGCGTCCAAAAGGGCATTGGTGATCTTCATCTCCCGCTCACAAACACAAACCTCAAAGCAATAATTGCGGTCAGTAATTAACACATTTTATATAAAGTCTTAATTAATTCATCTTTGTTTCATGACTTGATCATATAATAATCAACGCAGCTCTAAGCCTTTTTCTTACCAGGAGTCCGCTAAATGAATATGTTTTCTTTGTTCTGTTCTATTGAGAGCTAAGTTGACATCTAAATTACAAGTAATTATATCCCTTTTTATTATTTTTATTCATGTTATTTTAGATGTTCGCCTACCTCTATTGTTGCCATGAAATATTAATAGGTCATTCGTTCTAATTGGGGCTCACTTAACTTATTTACATGAAAATTAACAAGTTGCACTTATATCTACTTGTTACCAGGACATGTTCGAGGGTGGAAGTGAAACTTCAGCGATTATTATAGAATGGGCAATGTCGGAACTGATGAGGGATCCAAGGACTATGAAGAAGGCACAAGAAGAAGTGAGAAGATTGGGCAATGGAAAGAGAAGTATAAATGAAGAAGACATTCAAGAACTAAAGTATCTAAAATTTGTCATCAAAGAGACTTTAAGGCTACACCCACCTCTACCATTATTGCTTCCAAGAGAATGCAGAGAGAGATGTGAGATTGAGGGTTATGAGATACCCAAGAAGACTAAAGTGATTGTGAACTTTTGGGCTATAGGAAGAGATCCACAGTACTGGAAAGATGCAGAGAGCTTTAAGCCAGAGAGATTTGATGGTGCTTCTATTGATTTTATAGGGAATAATTTTGAATATATTCCATTTGGTGCTGGAAGGAGGATTTGCCCTGGTTTTGTATTTGGCTTGGCCAGTGTTGAGCTTGCTTTAGCACAATTACTTTACCACTTTGATTGGGAGCTTCCAAATGAGATCAAGCCAGAAGAACTAGACGTGAGCGAGGGGTTTGGTGTTACTGTTCGAAGAAAAAATGACCTCGAAGTCATTCCTAAATTATGTATATAGTCCTTCCTTTGATATGTAAGAATATAAGATATCTTGATTAAGCTTGTGGCCTATTTTCTTCTTGTTCTGTTGGTCCTAGTTGAGACCTCTGGTGCTCTCACTCTTTAGTTAGGTTGATTTTCACTTTTAATAGATTTTTTTTTTTCTTTCCTCTCAAAAAAAACAAAAAGAAAAAAACGGATCTTGGTACAACTGAAAAGCTTGTGGAAATCTTTGTTCTAAGGTGAAGTAATAATAAGCTGTGGAAGTTGAATGCGATTAAGGTGCTACCTTTCTAATTCCTATTAATCCTATTAGTCCTTTGCTTGAAAATTTGCTAGAGTAGCTACAAGAATTACTTTGGAAGCCCTTCTGAGTAGAATTATATTTGTGCAAGTTTTATAAATAGAATTTGGTTAATGTCTTGAGTTTTACTAAGAATTTGCCATGTAATTAGCATTATAAATATAGCACCTCAGTCGGTCAATCAATTTCGACCATACAAGTGGATTTATTTTTGGCATGTAGCCAGACCAATAGTAATATAATTAGATGGATGGGTGGTGGCCAGTGAGTTAATAGTTTTATAATGTTATGTTGATATTTAAAGTGTATATTTATAGTATATATTATTGGGATTAATGGTTCAAGCCGATAAGGTGGGATTCAAGTGGTTAGAGTTGAAGGCACATGGCACAACTATATTTTCCTTTCTTTACTGATTCTACTTGAGCAAGTTTCCTTCTCGAGAAAAGACAGAGAAAGGATAAGAAGGCTGTCTCTAGAGATAAAGGAAAGGGGTGGATATTGTAATGGCTTTCTCTCATTATAATAAAATTTTCATATCTACGAAGGTAATTTTTTGTCAAATCAGTATATTTTTGTGCATGACTTCTTTTTGGTTATTTTAATTTTATATTATTGTGTGTGCATATTTATGTGTATTTCACTCTAAGAATCTCAATAAATTAGTATTTGAGCCGATGATTTAGTTGAGATGTCGACAAGATGGAGCGTGTGTGCTTATAGTTGCAGATGATTTTTTGAGTTGTTCTTTTTTAAGATGATGACGATAATTGATTTAATATAGATAGTATAATGTGATCTTTGATTTCAGTTTAAAGTAGGTAGAGGTCCTTTTAAAGTATAAATACGCGGTGATGTCAGTGGTGTTGATCGCAAAAGGATGGTTATTGCTTAGAGTTGTTAATTGCTCTAAGAGCGGTACCATTGTAATCTGGGCACGCGAGTTTCTGGAGAAGTGTTGTTGATTGCAGAGGAAAGAAATGACGAACAAAAGGTGTTGTCCAAGTGTGACCGAGGGAACTAAAAGAATTAAAAAGAAAGAATTTCTTTGGGTTGTGGTTTCAAATTCACACATGGGACCCATTATTTGGCTTTTAGTTCTTGTTGCTGCAATCGAGAGATAAACAAAGAAAAATGTGTACGTACGGTGTGCGCTGGAATGCAAAGGAAAGAAGAAAATTGTTTAATCAAAAGGATATTTGTCCTTGTGTGGCTAGTATTAAATAGCGGTGGGTCTTGAGAGAAAAAGTTTAATTATTATAAAATTAAAAGGTTTTGTTTAATAATACCCAAGGTCCCATCATCATTATTTTGCTTTACTTCTAAATCACCTACAAATTTTTTGAATTTTTTATTATCGAATGCTAGTACGATCAATACCCAAGGTGAAATAATTGACGATAAAAGTAATATTTCTCGATATTATTCATGGTCGAATTTTAATTTTATTTTTTACAGGGTGTTTATGTTGACCAGATCTACAAGTGATAGAATTTTATCGTTGTTGCAAAATATAAAGTTAAAAAATTAATAGAAAGAATGACTTCAATTTTTAACGAATAAAAAAATAAATTCTATTAGTACAAGGCAAACTGTCGAAGACACTACAGAAAAAAGATGCATTATCAAAGAATTTATTAGAAAAAAAATAATATGAATGCTAAATGTTTAAAAAGATGTAGTTAAAGATGTTGATTAATTATGATTGGCTAACAGCTTGTGATGGCCCTTACCAAGATAAAAATTGTTGAAATTAATGGTTTAAATTTATAAGGTGAGACCCAAAATAATTAGAGTCATGTAAAGGCACATGGACACAATCATATTTTTCTTTCTCTAATATTTTTTCTGGAGCAAGTTCCCTTTTCCAATAATGGATAGGAGACTTGAGTCTTTCTATTTATACAGGATAAAGAGAGTGAGGAAAGTGAGAGAGAAGAAATGAAAGAAAAAAATATCGGAAGAGAAATACTCTCTTTGGATGAATACTCTCTCTCTCAACAAAAGACAGAGAGAGGATGAGATGGAGATAAAAGCAGAGGGTGAAAAGACAAAAAAAAAGGTTATAGAGTGAATATTATATTGATTTTCTTTCATTATAATGAAATTTTCATTTTATGTAGATAATTTTTTGTCAAACCACTTATATTTGTGTGTTTTATTTTTATTACTTTGACTTCTTTTTTATTGTTTTAATTTTGTATTCTTGTGTGTGTATTTGTGTGTCTTCTGCTATGAAAATATTAACATATACTTAAATTATATGTTAGTATATGATTTAAGATATTTTAATAATAATGTATAAAGATGGTCTGTACTATTATGTTTATAAGATGATGAATCAGCTGAGCATCTTGTCATTCGATGTTCTTTCTCCTCAAAATTATGGGGGAAATGGTGTGGGGGAGATGGCGTCGAAGGCTCGGCAATAGGATCACAATCCCGAGGTCTTGCGAAGAAGATTTGGCTTTGGAAAATGCCCACGGCCTGTCAAGTGATGGGTGGAGAGTTATGAAATCGACTTCTTTGGCAGCCTTGTGGATGATATGGATAAAGCATAATCACCACATTTTTTAAGGATGTGCCAGAAACAAGGATAATGTTTGGAATGACATTATTACCATGGCTAGCTTGTGGTTGATAGCGTTCAAAATTAATGGGAACTAATCTATCAATCTTGTTGCTTTCTGCTTTAATAAATATGGATTTTTTTTATTTTTTTTTGTGAGGACTGAGAGAGAGGGGAAACAAGAAATAAATATGGTTGTTGATGATGTGATCCGTTTCTCTGTGACTTTTAATTCGGGTTCAAAGGTCCCGAAGAGTAAAATTTTGTGAAAACTGTGTCAACCAAAATGATAGGTACCAATATTACACAAATTATTTCTTAAAGAATTTGTAATTTTATTTAAATCATGATCTATTATGATTTATAAGATTTGCGCAACTATACATGGGAGGTCCTTATAATAAGTTATTATTATAGTTAGCTTACTTTGAAACAGTAAAATTCATACCTTTAATTAAACTTATCTCCCATCCATCAAGCAGCTCCACTCACTCTCCTAAGTCTCTCTTCCCCTTAAATCCTAGTTTTCCTCATGTTGCTGTTCATGCCATGCAGTAAAGAAAAAGAAAAGATCAAAATAAAACATCCAAAACCACAAAGAGTGCCGCCTCATGTGCTAAAGTTCGGCACGTAATGTAATAAAGACATGACCAAATACCAAGTAGGTGGCAATGAAAGCAAGTTATCCAAGTTTTAAAATTTAATTTTTGAAGACGTCTTCATTAAAAGAGATCGTTTTCTTCATTAAAAGAGATCGTTTTCCATCTCAAATAAGGACTAATTTCATACCAAAGGATATAAAGATACCTCACAAAAACTAATCAAAAAAAACACAAAAAGGCAAGGAAGGCAATCACAAAAATATAGCACTTTGAAAAGAAATATTTCTACACCATAATGTTGACACATGGAATTATTTGGGCTGCGCTGAAAGTATGATTGCATGTTCTGTTGGGTGGAAAGTATTTTAATTCAAAGTATTTATTTCTTTTTCTTTTCTTTACTATTTTTTTTTAAAAAAAAGACTTGATTCATAATCGTAAAGAGAAACTTGAGAGGGGATGGGCCTTCTCAATTACAAGGTCAACAATATACTTAAGAATGTGGGAACAAAGTCCAAATCTACTTAGTTTGTCAACAAGTTTGTTACATTCTCTTGGTACGGCATGAATGCATAAGAGTGGCCATTGATATATCAGCTGTTTGCAATCCTCTATAAGCTCACCAATTTCAATAGAAGACTGTGTAGAGAATTTCTCAGCGGAATACAGACAAACATCCACACACAAGTATGCAAAACAAATAATCAAGAAGAAATTAAAGTAAAAAAATGAAACACAAGGATTTACGTAGTTCGATAAAAATCCGCCTACGTCTATCAAAGATGAAGATTTTACTTTTGAAAAAAAAATCAATATAATACTTGCTTTACAATTTCTCTAACCTTTCTTTGTCTTTACACCCTCTCCTACCTTTAGCTCCAAAGAGAGCTTAATTTTAGATACTAGAACAAATGAGAGGAGAGACCAATTTATAGACAATTGGTCTTCTAACCACCTCGGGCCCCACGTGCCTATGTAAAGGCACATAGCCTTCCACCTACTTCGGGTCTCACATGTGGGCCTGAGCCATAATTACAACATATAAAGACTGTGTGAAGATACATAGTGTCACACCCTGAGTTGCACAGCGTGCCCCTACCCAGGTGTGGGCGCACCCCCTCGAAGCGAACGCCAAGCCATTATGAATTCATAATATTGTCCCATCCCGATACAGCCACCGCCACACAAGGACGTCTCTTGTACCGAGATCATTTGTCCCCACTATTCATGAGGGAATAGTGGGGACAAATAATCTAGTTCGTTACTAGGACCCTGTTGGGTATCGCGAATTCGGCTAGATGTGACAATATTATGTGGTACTATGGTTAGGCGTTCTCCACTGCGGTGGTGCACCCGCACCTGGGTAGGGGGCACGCTGTGCAACCCAGGGTGTGACACATAGTCTTCCAACCACCTCGGGTCCCACGTGACCATATGAAGGCACATGGTCTTCTACCTACTCTAGGTCCACATGTAGGCATGAGCCATAATTACAACAAACTGGTCTCTCCTCTTTAAATCGTTCATCACACCAGCTGAATCACCTTCGAGGATGTCAATAGGAATGCCTGTTTCCAGCACAAATTCAAGCCCCTCTCAAACTGCACAAAGCTCAGCTGATGCAGCTTGTGAACTGCCTGAAACTTGACATGGCTTGGCTGCAATCACTTGCCCATGATGGTCCCTAACAATAATTCCTACCCCAATTAATCCATTTCCTCCAAGATTGGCATCAACATTTAATTTCAGCTGATTAGTAGGAGGCTTCCACTTTTGGTCCTTATTGGCTCTCAACACTTCTGTTTTGTCTGGATGCAGATAAAATTCATTAAGATTGATAATAGCTCTTTCCATCACAATCTTTTTTGGTTCCACCTTTCCCTCAATACAGATATTGTTCCTATCATTTCATATTGTCCATGAAGAGATCATAAGGTGGACTTATCATTTTGGAACTAACACACTATTCTTTAATTAAGGCGTACTGCATTCATTCATGAACTAATTAAATTCTTGTCTCCACATCAACAAACCAGATGGTACATAGATTAGATTTATAATAGGAAGAAAAGTCCTCGCTTGTGAATTTTCTTCCAAAAATCTTGTTGAGTTGTCGTAATTAAATTCTTGTCTTCGCATCAACAACCCTATGGTATGGTAAGGGCCCTGGGAGTGAACTAACACTCCTCACGCCATGATAGTACGTAAACTAGATTTATAATGGAAAAAAAAAAAAAAGATAAACATGCAAATATATTTGGGAACTGGTTTGAACACAGGACCTCCAAAATAACTAGGCTCTAGAATCATGTTAGGACATGACCTAAAAGTTATAGCCATCGGATAGAGGTCTAACTATGTATTAAGCAAAAATAAGATATTGACACAAAACTTCAGTTCAGCAGAGCAGATATTAAGACTACGTACCTATATTGTTCCTTCACCTCTACCATGTTCATCGTGGGGCTCCTCCAATCTCTGTCTCCGCCCTTAATCCTCACATTTCTCCTGTTCTTCTTGTTCACGTTGGTAGTGAGAAAAGAGAACAGATCAAAATCTCAGAACCCAAGTTCAAAGTTGCCACCAGGGCCATGGAAGCTACCTCTAATTGGTAGCTTGCACCACTTGCAAGGTACACCACACCACACTGAAAAATCTAGCCAAAAAACATGGACCCATTATGCACCTACAACTTGGTGAGATTTCCAGTGTAGTCATCTCTTCTGCGGAAATGGCTCAAGAGGTGATGAAGACACATGACCAATTGTTCTTAGATAGGCCTCGATTCCAAACTTCAAAGGCTGTATGTTATGATTTTAAGGATACGGTATTTGCTCCCTATGGTGCCTACTGGAGAGAGTTGAGGAAGATTTGCACTTTGCAGCTTTTGAGCGCCAAGCGCGTGAAGTCGTTCCAGTCACTAAGAGAAGAAGAAGTATCAAAACTGATTGGAGGCATTTACCTAATGGAAGGATCGCCTGTGAATTTAAGTGAGAATGTGCATTCATTGACAAATGATGTGATTTCTATGGCAGCCTTTGGCAAGAAGTGCAAAGATAAGAATTTGTTTCTAACAGCAATGCGGACAGTAATTAACTTGGCAGGAGGAGGCTTTGGATGTGCTGATTTAGTTCCTAGTCTTAATGCGATTATTGGAACTACAACCAAATTAGAGAGGCTTCATCATACCCTTGACATGATTCTTGATGGCATAATCAAAGAACACATTGAGAACAGAAAATTGTCAACAATTGGAAGGAACAATGGTGAATTTGAAGAAGATCTTGTTGATGTACTTCTAGACCTCCAAGAGGGCGGTGAACTCGAATGCCCAATCACAATTGACAATATTAAAGCTGTAATCTTGGTCAGTGTTCAATAGCTTCTTCTCTTTCTACTTATGTTAGATCTTGTGTTGTATTCTTGAAATGTTTATTTTTTCCTTTTTTTTTTTCTTACACTACATTTTCAGGATATGTTCATTGCGGGAACTGAGACTTCATCTGCTACAGTCAAATGGGCAATGTCGGAAATGGTAAGAAATCCAAGAGTTTTAAAGAAAGCACAAACTGCATTAAGAAAAGCTCTCCAAGGGAAGACAAAGATTGATGAGGCAGATATTCAAGAACTGACTTACTTAAAATCTGTTATCAAAGAAACTCTAAGGCTACATCCTCCTCTTCCATTGTTGCTTTCGAGACAATGTTGAGAGATGTGTGAGATCAATGGATATGTGATACCCAGGAAAACACATGTAATTATTAATGCTTGGGCAATTGGAAGAGATCCAGAGTTTTGGAGTGATGCTGAGAGCTTTAAGCCAGAGAGATTTGATAGTGTTTCTGTTGATTTTAATGGGAATAACTTCGGATTCATTCCATTTGTGGCTGGTAGGAGGAGATGCCCTGGTATTCTTTATGGTATAGCCAATGTTGAGCTTCTTCTTGCTCAATTACTATATCACTTTGATTGGAAACTCCCTAATGGGATCAAATCAGAAGAACTAGACATGACAGAGTCCTCTGGCACCACAGTCCGGCGACAAAAAAATCTTTACTTGATTCCTATCCCCTACTGTTCTTAGATGAAAAAGTAAATTCAATGTGTTCTGCTGTGGAATATTTTTCCTAACTAAAAGCTACCAAGGTTTCATGTATTTTAGAAGTTTATGAGAATTTTTTTGTAACTGATATTGTTATTATTATTATCATTTGTTCAGTGATATAGGTTGTGGGTCCACCTCAAGTTTAAAAAAAAAAAAAAATAGGTTGGTGGCCGCCCACCCACCAACCCACCAACTGTTTCTCATTCTTCAAATACGGCTGCGTAGTTTAAATATATTATATATATTTATAATTACACAAATGTCTCTATATACTCCTATAAATAGGACCTTACTTCATTCTTAATTTCATGTTCAGTGAGTTCTATTCTGAGAGATCTATTAAGAGATCCAATCTGTAAGATCCACCTAAGGGTGATCTAATAAAAGAGTGTTGCCTTCCGTGGACGTAGACAATTTATCGAGCCACGTTAAATTTGTTATTCTGTTTTTTCTTTCATGCTTTACTCCGATTCTGCATAACAAATTGGTATCAGAGCCTAGGTGAGGTTTTGGAAGAAAAACAGACCCTCTGTCGAATTTTTCGAGATAGCGTCGAAATTTTCGAAATTTTGCAACAGTGATCGGAACTATTTTCTGATCACCCATGGAGGTAGCTCTTGTTTCCAGGAGTCCAACGCAACAAACGGCGAGAAAAACGGACAAGAAACGAGTTCGCAGGAGCCGATCAAAGTTTGATCTTTGTATTTTGCAATTTTTTTTGTCCGACGCTGTTCATCCGTGACACTGTTCATCACCGGCACTGTTCATCCGCGATACTATTCATCCGATCCGAACCCGACCCAGATCCGAAACTGTTCATCTGCGGTCCAGCCCACACAAACCTCACTGTTCATCCGTGGTCCAGCCCAAACAGTCCGCATTGTTTATCCTCGGTCCGCCACTGTTTATTTCGGCCTAGCCCGCTCGGTCCGCCACTGTTCATCAGGCTCATTTGTTTCGGCCCGTCACTGTTCATAAAGCCCGATACTGTTCATCCGTGGCCTGATACTGTTCATCCGGCTAATTTTTTGTTTGATTTCAGCAAAGTCAGACTCGTTTCCACCATTTTCGACCGTTCCGGACGCAACCGTGCAATCCGTTTCTGCATATTCAACTCCTAAGTTATTGATATAGCTTAGTTTGGAGTTGTTTATCATTTTTCAAGCACTTTTCGGCGTCATACTTATATTCGGTCTTAATGGCGGAGGAAATCCCAACCACAAGCAGACCTTGGCAACGACCTTCATCACGTCAACGTCTTGCAAAGGATGAATGTGCCTATTGTCACCAAATAGGGCACTGGAAGAAAGATTGTCCAAATAAGTGCAAGACAGATGCAAATGTGGCACAGAAGGCTGCAGAAAAATCTGCATTCTCAGTTTCATCTATAGACAATCAGTCTGATAGATGGATATTAGATTCCGGTTGTTCTTATCATATGTGTCGGCATCGAAGTTGGTTCTCAAAACTGGATGAGTTCGATGGAGGAGTCGTGCTAATGGGCAACAATAATACCTGTCAAACAAAGGGTATTGGAACTATACGCCTAAAGATGCATGACGGTACAACAAGACGGCTCACGGACGTCAGATATGTCCCAGATCTGAAGAAAAATCTGATCTCCCTCGGAGTCCTTGATTCCAGCGGTTACAAGGTAACCATTGAAGGTGGAGTTCTGAAGGTTGTACGTGGAGCATTCTTAGCCATGAAGGGTACTCAGAAAGGAAATCTTTATTTCCTTGACGGACGAACAGTAATCGGAAGTGTATCAGCTTGCACCAGTTCTAATGATGTTTCATCAGACACTTCCAAACTTTGGCACATGCGGCTCGAACATGTTGGAGAAAAGGCTCTTCAAACCTTGATAAAGCAAGGTTCTCTGCAAGGTGCAAAGATCGGGAAACTTGACTTCTGCGAGCACTGTATCTTAGGCAAGCAGACAAGAGTCAAGTTTGGCACTGCAATCCACCGCACCAAAGGAACATTGGATTATGTTCATACCGACGTTTGGGGACCCTCTCAAAATGCTTCATTGGGAGGTAAACGTTGGTTTGTTACTTTTATTGATGATTTCTCACACTATGTTTGGGTTTATACCATGAAGCATAAAGATGAAGTGCTAGATATCTTTCTTATCTGGAAAAAAAATGATAGAAACCCAAACGGGAAGGAAGATTAAGAGGCTCAGATCTGATAATGGAGGAGAATACAAGTCAGACTCATTTCAGAAATTTTGTGAGAATGAAGGGATTGTCAGACATTTTACAGTCCCAGGCACGCCACAACAAAATGGTGTTGCTGAACGCATGAATCGTACTTTGGTAGATAAAGTTCGCTGCATGTTATCTCATTCTAGACTGAGCAAGGTATTTTGGGCTGAAGCTTTGTCATATGCCTCTCACATCATCAATAGACTTCCTGCAACAGCACTAGATGGCAAAACTCCCAAGGAGGTATGGTCCGGACAACCCGTTTCAGATTATAATTCTCTGCGCATTTTCGGATGCACTGCATATTTCCATGTAAAGGAATCCAAACTGGATCCTAGGTCCAAGAAAGCGATTTTCATGGGCTTTAGCGAAGGAGTTAAGGCTTTCCGACTATGGAACCCTGAGACAAAGACGATTGTAAAAAGTCGAGATGTAACTTTTGATGAATCTGTGATGTTAAAGCATACAGTTTCTGATAAAGAAAATCGAGATCCAGATTTGCCTCAGCAGGTGGAGTTAGATATTCCAGTAACTCCTAGCAAGTCAGCAGAAATATCCAACCATCCTGAAGAAGAAATCTCAGTTGAGGTGGAGGCTCCAGGACCAGACATCAGTCAACAACCAGAATCAATTGCCACCAGTCGACCAAGAAGAGAAATTCGTAAACCGGCTCGGTACACTGACATGGTTGCATATGCATTACCAGTCACCGGAGATAATATTCCATACAATTACAAAGATGCTAGTCAGAGTATGGAAAGTGATAAGTGGAAAATGGCAATGCATGAGGAGATGAAATCACTCCATCAGAATCAGACTTGGAAGTTGGTTCCACTTCCGAAAGGAAAGAAACCAATTGGCTGCAAATGGGTTTTCGCTAAGAAGGAAGGCTCTCCCAGCACAGATGGTATCCGATACAAAGCCAGACTGGTAGCAAAAGGCTACGCTCAGAGGAAAGGAATTGACTACAATGAGGTATTCTCACCTGTTGTTAAGCATTCATCAATTCGAATATTATTGGCTTTGGTTGCACAATTTGATCTCGAGTTAGCCCAACTCGATGTCAAAACTGTTTTTCTGCATGGTAATTTAGAAGAAGAGATATATATGTCTCAACCAGAAGGATTCAAAGTACCAGGAAGAGAGCATTGGGCTTGCAAGTTGGGCAAGTCATTGTATGGCCTGAAGCAGTCACCGAGACAGTGGTACAAGAGATTTGACAGCTTCATCCAAGGGCAAAAATATACCCGAAGTCAGTTTGATCATTGTGTCTACTATCGCAAACTTCAAGATGGTACATTTATCTATTTGCTTTTATATGTAGATGATATGTTAATCGCATCTAAAAGCAAGGTGGAGATCAACAAGCTAAAGGCTCAATTGAGCTCAGAGTTTGAAATGAAGGATCTTGGAGAGGCCAGAAAAATTCTCGGAATGGAGATAACTCGAGACAGGGCCAAAAGCACAATCTGTTTGACTCAGACTCAGTATTTGAAGAAAGTTCTTCAAACTTTTGGCATTGGCAATGACACAAAACCTGTGAGCACACCATTGGAACCACATTTCAAGCTAAGTTCATCAATGTCACCAAATTCCGAAGATCAGAAGAAACAAATAGAGAACATTCCATATGCAAATGCAGTTGGTGCCTTGATGTATGCTATGGTGTGTACCAGACCTGACATTTCACATGCTGTTAGTATGGTAAGTCGTTACATGCACAACCCCGGTAAAGGCCACTGGCAAGCAGTGAAGTGGATTCTACGGTATATTCATGGTACTGTAGATATTGGTTTAAAGTTCGAAAGAGATACGAAAAGTTGTAAGCATCTAGTCGGATATGTGGATTCGGACTATGCTGGAGATCTTGACAAGCGCAGATCTACTACTGGTTATGTTTTCACTATGGCAGGAGGACCAGTGAGTTGGAGATCAACACTACAGTCAACAGTTGTTTTGTCTACTACAGAGGCAGAGTACATGGCAGTAACGGAAGCTTTTAAGGAAGCAATATGGTTTCATGGATTGACTAAAGACTTGGGAATTGTGCAGAAGAATGTTGAAGTTTTCTGCGACAGCCAGAGCGCCATTTGTTTGGCAAAGAACCAAGTTCATCACAGTCGAACGAAGCATATTGATGTTCGTTTTCATTTTGTTCGAGAAATAGTAGAAGGAAGTATTCTTCTGCAAAAGATCAAGACTGCAGATAACCCTGCAGATATGCTTACAAAGGTAGTTACAAGGATCAAGTTCCAACATTGTTTGGACTTGATCAACATCTCAAGAGCTCGGAGTGCCTAAGGGCACTAATGGAGGCAGCAACTATTTTTTGAAGGAAGCTTGCTATCTGTAGAGAGATTGCAAGTGTAGAGGAGCCCTGTTCCACATGAGGTGGAGGTGGAGATTTGTGGGTCCACCTCAAGTTTAAAAAAAAAAAATAGGTTGGTGGCCGCCCACGAGGACGGCCACCAACCCACCAACCCACCAACTGTTTCTCATTCTTCAAATACGGCTGCGTAGTTTAAATATATTATATATATTTATAATTACACAAATGTCCCTATATACTCCTATAAATAGGGCCTTACTTCATTCTTAATTTCATGTTCAGTGAGTTCTATTCTGAGAGATCTATTAAGAGATCCAATCTGTAAGATCCACCTAAGGGTGATCTAATAAAAGAGTGCTGCCTTCCGTGGACGTAGACAATTTGTCGAACCACGTTAAATTTGTTATTCTGTTTTTTCTTTCATGCTTTACTCCGATTCCGCATAACATAGGTAAGATCCAATTAATCACTCAGTCGATTATTAAGCTTGTTGATGGCATGATCCTTCGTCTAAGATTTTTAATTTAGACGCTAAGATCCAAACTTGAGAGGGAAACTTGAGATTCTTGTAAGTACTTTAATAGATCTTAACAGATATGCTTAGTCACACAAATCTAACCCTCTCCTCTCCCATGTTCATCATGGAGCTCCAATTCCTCTTCCTGCCCTTAATCGTCACATTTCTGCTGTTCTTCTTGTTCTTGCTGGTAGTGATGAAAAAGAACATATCCAAAACTCATAATCCAAATCAAAATTGCCACCATGGCCAGGGAAGCTACCCCTCATAGGTAGCCTGCACTACCTACAAGGTATACCAAAGGGCTTAGATGGCGGGTGGGCTCAGGGTCCTCCAAAATCCTAACTCCTTGCTAGCCACGTCCCTAAAAGCCAAGTATTTTCCCAATTCAGATTTCTTGGAGGCAGGCAAATCCTAGATCTTCTCAAGCATGGAAGGGCATCATTTGGGCCAAGGAGCTCCTCTCCAAAGGGCTTAGATGGCGGGTGGGCTCAGGGTCTAGAATCTACGTCAAGAATGACCCTTGGATTCCAAGACCCTCTACATTCAAAGTAATTACCCCAGCATCTAAGGATATTGATTGTATGGTTGCCCATTTCATCAATGATGAAAGGAATTGGGATGTTAGTAAAGTACTTGACATTGAATGCATCCTCAACATCCCACTCAGTGGAAGAATTGTAGAGGATAAACTAATTTGGCACTACTCGAAGGATGGTAAGAATTCAGTCCGTAGTAGCTATTGGTTTCATTAGCAGCTGGAAGAAAGAAAGTGAAGGCCAAGCTTCAAAATGGCTGGATAGAAGATGGAAGTCTCTTTGGCATTTGTGCTTACCCCCCAAGGTAAAAATATTCTTTTGGACGCTATTACGTGACATCCTGCCTACTAATGTTAACCTCTATAAGAGGAAAATTCTGATTTCTCCTGTATGTTCTATATGTAAAAACCATCAAGAAACCCTTTTAACATGTTTTTTGGAGAGTGCAGCAATGCTCTGGAATATGGAACTCTCATAGCAGTCCATGGCTTATTGAGCCAATCCCAAATCTTATTGCTAATGGAGATTTTTTTTTGCAATTCTTGATATCCAACGTAAAAATCAGGTTGAAGATATAATTATGGTATGTTGGAATATATGGCTTTCAAGGAATCTGCAGGTGCAAGGAGAGGATAAGCAAAGGAAGAAAGCCAATCCTGACGGAGCTCTTAACCTCCTTATCAATTTCAGAGCAGCCCATGCTACCCACCATGATCATAATGAGAGTTCATGCTAGATGGATCCCTCCAGAAGGAGATGATTTAAAAATGAATGTTGATGCTGGCAGGTGGAAAAACTTAAGACCACATAGGTATTGGAGCAATAATAAGGAACAATGCAGGCTTAGTTTTGGCTGCTATGGCTAAGAAGATTCCAGGAACCACACCTCCTGATGTAGCTGAAGCAATGGCTATGAGAGAAAAGCCTCATCTTTACTGCGGATATGGGCATTCCAGTTTCTTCTTTGGAGGGTGATTCCAGTGAAGTGATGAAAGCTCTAATTGCCTTATCATTGAAGGATTGTAAATATCTTGTTTAAGTATTTTCCCATTGTCTCTTACAATTTTGTCTTTAGGGAGAGTAATGCAGCTGCTCATAGGCCGAGAATGAATTGGCATTTTTTTCAAAAGAAAAAAAAAAAAAAAAAAAAAAGGAAAAGAAAAATCTCTACCATCATGTACTTTACTTAGGCATTTCTGTAATTTAGTGTGTAGAGAAGGGTCATTTAGTAAATCAATATTTTATCGAATCTCTTATCTCGTCGCGCGCTGCACACGAAAATTTGAATTGTGCACAGCGCCAAAGCTACTCATCAAGTAAGCAGCTAGCTCCACTGAAAACCCTAAACTCTTTTTTTATTCCTCAAAAAATTCCCAAAATGTTCTCAAATCTCTGAAATTCTCTTCTTCAAATCTTCAGAAATCTCTTACAGGAACCTAAATTGGCAGTAAGATGGCATCGACGAAGGCCTCCTCTCGCTACCCTTCCTTCGATGCTCGATCTTCGAACTCTTCGCAGATCTCAAATCCATCTTCATCCTCGGAGTTCAAGAAACCAAGCAAGAATCATTCATCTCTCAAGAAAATCATAGGAAGCTCGAACAGAAGTCGTCGATCGCCAGATCTAGTAGTCACGGCGACGACGGAGAATTCCGGTGGAGTTCTGGTCAGGACTAAAACGTCCGATCTAGCTGTTACTAGGACCAAGAACGAGCAGAATTTTAGCTCCATGGTGAAGAAATTTATGGAGAAGAGGTCAAACAAGAAGGCGGAAGCTAATCGAACGGCTCTGGTTATTCCGGCGGACTTCATTGCGGAGGATCTGAAGAAAACAGCTGGGAAAGGATCGAGCATTTCGACTTTACATCGGAAGTTGTTTCAGAAGGGATCGTCGTGTTCGTCGTCGTCAGGGACTGGTCGGACTGAAGTTAAGGCTTTGACGGAGGTTAAATCGAATACAAGGACTTTGGCGATGGTTCTGAGAAGTGAGAGAGAGCTTTTGAATCAGAATAAGGAGTATGAATTGGAGATCACTAAGCTTAAGTTGATGATTGAAGACAAAACCAGAGAAGTAAGATCCTCATCTTATTTGAAGTTTTTGCCTATACAACTTCGCTTATTTTTTTTATGGATCTTTAAAATTGTAGCTATATATAATATATGAAAATTCGGTTAAAATAGGTTGAGAAGTTGAAGGATTTGTGTTTGAATCAAAGAGAAGAAATAAAGTCATTGAAAAGTGCGATTCTGTTCCCGGATGTCATGAACTCTCAACTTCATGGTCTTCTGGAGAAGCAAGGATCGGAGCTGAAACAAACTAAACAAGTCATCCCAACACTACAACGGCAAGTCACTTCTCTTACGGGCCAACTCCAATCTCTGGCAGATGATCTTGCAGAGGTATTACTAGCTTCTTTATTGTGTTCTTTCTATGAGATAATTCATTTTATTTCTTATGAAATTTAAATCACTTGTGTTATACCACATGTACAGGTGAAGGCAGATAAATATGCAGCGAAAGCATGTTTTGAAGGTCATCTTGGATCTCCAAAAACACCAATACTTGATCAAGTGGGTTTTTATTCTTTGGTAAGTACAACACATAAATAGCTTATTTATGATGATAGTTATGCAATGTCCCAACACATTAAATGCATCATATGCTTAGATTTGTAGTCAGTGGGCCTTAAATCTTGTGCACAATCTTGCTATCTACTTGAATTGAATGCCTTATATATTGAAGCCTGAATGGAGATTTAGGAAAGCAGTTCTGATTATTTTCTTCTTGAATAGTAGTATATCAAATTTGATTATAATTTCTTGCAAATATCATTGCTGACTCTTCTTGAAAACTGATTTAGGAGTGCAGTTCTGGTGATGAAACCCCAGATGACATGTTCCTCAAGGATTTGAACCCCTGCCTAACTCCTTCTTCTGCCAAGTCAAAATCTAAGGTGCAACCCACATGTTCTTCATTTTCTATCAATCAACTCTTCTGACTTCAATCCTGTTAACCTTCATTACCACAACTTGATACTTACACTTTCTTACAGGAATTTGATGAGATGACTGGATATGACTCTTCATGTGAAAGAGGGCTTTTTTGGAGCAATGAGGAAGTTTGCCACGAGTCCCACTTCGATCTTCCAGGACCAAAAATATCCAAGAGCTCCGAGTACCGCTCTGGGCCAAACTCAGGTAACACAGCTGGTCGAGTAGCTCGAAAGTCTGAAGGGACCAAATGCACCTATGGACAGCCAATTAATCTCAAGTATTTTTGAGTTGGAATGGTAGCTTTTTGTTTGTAATTTCCATAAAACCTATATATTCTTTCTTTTTCACTTGTCAGAAAGCGTCAATGTATGTGAAGCTGAGTTGCCATGCTATTGTCAAGGCATCCTCCTTCAGTTCAATCTGTATCAATGATAAATTCAGGGTATTCTTGAGTTTACATGGGAATTTGAGGATTGCATAATTTTCTGTGGCTAATTCACTTGCTCGTTTTCAAATTGTCCAATTCTACTGTGACATATTATACTTCAAATCAATGAAGATTGCACACAAGGAAAAACAGTGTTATAAAAAAATGAAGAAAGAAAAAAAAAACAATACATGCTAGCAAAAAAGTTCAGGTTTCCAATTTTGGTAAATACTTTCTGCAATATCCTTTCTTATTTGAGCAAAATACATATATCAAAAGCCAACTCATATAAGACCAGTGGCTCAAATCCACAAGACCCCAAATGTCTCATGTCGGAACCTAAAATCCAAACATTGACAAGACCATACGGCCACTAACCCGAAATTGATGTCAAAAAGTATGAAGTCTGTTGAAAGATCATCTTCTGTAGTCATATTCTTGGAGCTGTACAAAACAGAATGAGCACAAGAATCAGAAAACAGAACGAATTACAAGAAACAAAAAATTATTTACCAAATATGACAAGTTCTATACTATAAAAGTTCTTAACATACACATGGAACTCCAATAGGACCAATACTATGCAACTGAAGCAAAGCATTAAAAGTACTCCATTGTTCTTATCAAGTTTTAACTGCTTACAACTTCAATTACGGAATTGTATTTATCCATTTTCAGAAAACATTTTCCTGCTCTATTCCCACAGCCTCAAACACTAGGAACTTACAAGAGCATTTGCACCAGGCACATGCCCTCAGGATGTACCAAGAAAAGAAAATGGTACAAATGTTACAAGGGCAGTTTACTGGTTGTCAGGTAAAACAAGTATACATATCAAATTCATTGAGCCTTCCAGTGCATAGGAAGCAATCACATAGTTTTGTTCATGCTATCAATTTTTAAACTTAAACCCCCTAGTGCGACCAATTCAATGGCCGACAGGAGGGAGGAAAAGAAAGTACACGGCATTTTTATTATTGTTATTATTTTTTTGTAGTTCACTAGAGAGAATATTTTTTTCCTCACATCCTCCATAAGTGTTCCTCAAGTTCTTATACCATAGGATGTATCAATAATACAATCTGTATGTAGGACTCAAAGATGATTATCATTAGAAATGAAATAAGAATAAAAGCTTGTAGCTTACCTCCACCAATGGTTGCTTCAGGCAACCGCTCAATTGAATATTTGTGTTGAGTGATGTACATGATTGGGACACCAGGGATCTACATGCCATCAAACAACGTAAAAGATCAAAACTCTCTCTCTCTCTCACACACACACACCATAAATCTGTAAACAACGCATTGATGCTTAGGTTTCTTATACCTTGCGGATCCTTCGCTTCAAGTCTCGATCGCAAGTAGCAACAATGTAGCACTTGTGCTGTCCAGCAAAATAATAAATTATGAATATGGATAATACAAAAACTGCAATGACGGAATGCATCAGTTTTCCAATCGCATAATCTAAGAGGCCTGATAAATATTAGTGTTCTTGTCCCGTTGGTTAAGGTCCAAACAACATGAATGTCATGAAATGCAAAAAGACGAGCATTGCATATCTAAAAGATAAACAGTGTCATCTGAAAGCAAGTCATAAATAAATCTGACCATGAACTAAGGCAACAGAAAACAGGCCAAATTGCATGTTTTATAATAACTATACCTGAGTAACTCTATCAACAATACAGTCATCAGCATATGTTCCTTTATGAATACAAGGTAGCCTCTCAAACCTGGGATCCTTAGCAATCCTGTTATAAAAGTAACAAAAAGAAAGATGAATAACTAGCATAACCACTCTCTCATATCAACAATCCATATCTGGCCTTTGCTGAGAAAAACTCTTGTTTAGATTATAATTATCACTTGTTATTTTGATCACCAAGAAGACAAACTTAAGAAATATAACAATCACTAGCAATTCTCAGAATGGAACAATCGGTGACAAGTGTGGGAGTACATTAGATACATGGGTAGCATTTGGGTTTTTGCCTCTTCCATAGTCAAAGGTTTCTTACTTTCTGATTGGGTCTTAAGTTGGTCAAATTGTCTTTACCAGTTTCAAATAGGCAAAGTGTTGTTCTCGGCCCTTTGTTAGTTAGTGGTTGTATTGTTAGCTGTACATATAGCACCTCTGGTGCTTCCCTTCAATTTGTATGCTAACTGATTAGTTAATTAATATAATATATCCTCGTTTCCGCTCAAAAAAAAAAAAAGCAGTGGAAGTATTCTCTACAAGAAATGTGAATGCAAGAAACTTCACAAAGTGGAGTTTCTCAAAAGATCAAGTGGAAATGCACCTCAAAGCGAGACGGTATTTCTGCCCCAACTTTTCAAGCTCTGCCATGACACAATCCGTAATACAAGGAGTACCTAAATTATAAGATTGGGAATGAACCGTCAGCATAACAAACCTAGAAAAGCAAACGAACAACAATCGCACTGAAGATTGGTAAACACATTGGTAAACAAGAACTCACATTTGGCATATAAGCAGTCCATCATTGCTTTCTCCAAATCCAACTACACAGATTATAAGAATTCCATCAATAACACCTCCAAGACAATAAAAAAAAAATGACACTTATTATAGGTCATATCTGCTAAAAACAATTAGCCTACGCCAAATCACGAAATTAGAACAAGAAACCAAATCCTTATAAATCAAGATAAAAGTAAACTAATCACTCCAAACCTCACCTTATTCTGAATGGAAAAATTGATGAAGTTAGTATCCACTAACACACGGTATGGCGGCCCTAATGCAGTATTGTGTTTGAAGAAAAGCGCAGCTGAAACATTTGGACTGCAATCCCACCAAAACAGATTTTTTATTAAGAAAAAAAATAGACAAGGGAAAAGTAGAATTAAATCCAAGCAAAGACACTAAGAGGAAGAGGAAGAGGAATAATACATGTTCCTGGGCAGCTTCTCCATCTCAAGATCTTTCTTTTTAGGGTTCAGAACCTCTTCCTTGTGTCTGAAATCCAAACACCCCCAACAAAAAAATAAATAAATGGTAGAGAGAATCAAAATTTCTCTGATTACACATCAAACAGGAGCATCGATGGAGGTTTAATTTAGTGAGACGAACTTACTTTCGAAGCATTTTTGAGGTAACGAGCTTCTTCGTCACTGCAAATTTAGGAGCTTTTCTCGCTTTCCCCATCTCTAACCTAAAAAACACCACAAAACCCTAAAACAGTTTCAGAGCTTGTTCAGCCGCTTTCTACAGCAAAGTAATGGCCGTTCCAGAGGTGCACCGTTAGACGACGGCACCGATGAACTTTTCTGCCCCCACCGCCACCACTTTTCTTTTATTCGGTAACCGGGTCGGGTCTCACGAAGGCCTTAGGTTCGGATTTAAATTCGTGCCGAGTCCGAACAACGCAATCTGGCACACAACATCGATTCGTTAGTATAAAATGTTATCTAGCTCCAAATTTTTGTCACCCTCAAGGTCACGTTTAGCCTCAAGCAGTTTTATAAATTTATTTATTTATTTATTTTCTCGTTGAACCCTTTATTTTCAACTCTTACTCATGCTCAATTTTTTTTTAATTATTATTATTATTATTTTGTTGCTAAGCTGAATGGGGTGTTCATTAATCGACCAAATTGAATATTTTGGGTTGATTTTGGTTGGATTAAATAAGTTATTTAAGTTGGGTTAGATTTTAAAATACCTAACCCGATTAGTTTGGGTTGAATCACGGGTTGAGCCACTAAAAACTCAATTAAACCGACTCGAATCGAAGTAATAGTTGAAACCCTAAAATATTCTCTTAGTCGTTCTTTTTTTAAGATTTATATGTATCTTATGATTCTTATCTAATATTATCTAATTTAGTTTATGCTATAATATATATATATATATATATACATATCACAGGATTACTATACTATTAATATATGCAATTTTAATTTATGCACTACTATGTCCTAAATTATTATTACTATTTACTAATATGTAATACTAATAGAGTATTCATTGCAAAATAATAATGAAAAAGAATTATTAAAAAATCTAAATGATAAATGAATAATTAAAGTTTTTATATTAATAAATTATATGTCAAATATGAGGTTTAAGTTCATCAAACCGACTTAACCCAAATCAAATCCCAACTGTTTGAATTGGGTTAGATTTTGGCCCCAACCCAACTCATGAACAACCATCGTTCTAACCATATCCCACGCACTTATATCTAAAAAAATACATTGACATGAAGTTTTTTCTTTTTTTTTTGACTAAATCTAAAAATATTCAAAAAATATTTATTCTATTTTAATTTAATAAAATTCAAATAGAAAGTAACAAAATAGATAAATAAGATTTAAATATTGACAAGCTTAAGTTTTGCTATTCTTTTAATTTTAAAATATTTATTCTCTTTTACTTAAATAAAATAATATAAAGAGTATGAAAATAAAATATTAAGATACAAATTTGTTAATTTGAATTTTACTTTGTTTTACAAAATAAATGTATTCTTAAAAAGTTATATTTCATGAAGTAATTTTATATGAGGGTATTCTAATAATAACAAGAATATATATATAATAAGTAGGTATGTTGAGAGAATTACAGTGGTGCGATTCTCTTATACAGTTATACTACTTCTATTATACTTATGTACGAAACAGTTTTGATCATATTTTAATTAATAAAGAGATTAATATGACATCAAAGAAATTGAAAAAAAAAATCAACTTTAACAATTATAGATAATTAGCATTGAAAGTTATATAGTTCAAAATAAAATTAATTTATTGAAAAGAATTGTCCAATTACCAAAGAGGTGTTGGCCAAGTAGTTGGGTAGAGCGGCAAGTAACCAAGAGGTTGCGAGTTCGAGTCTCATCCAGTTGTTCTTCCTCCAAGGTATATACAAGCCTGAACGAGAATTTTTTTCAGAGTTTTAGGGGATGTCCTCTTTACGGGCTAGGAGTTTACATCATCTAAAATTAATCGGATGCAGGCAAGCTGGCTTAGATACCCAAGTCTTCGAAAAAAAAAAAAGAATTATCAAATTGGATTTTAAGAGATCTAAAATGAGGGTGATTGAATTTGAATGAAGCAAAACAAATACTAAAAACCACAGATAGCTGAATTTTCTTCAAAAGGATTTAAAATGGATTATGACAGCATTTGGATTCCATGGTCATCACTCCCTGCTAACAGAGCAGTTGGGCATGGATGCCTACATATATTACTGGCAGATATATACATATTTTTTCTATCTCATTGTTTGTTTCTCCGTTAATTTGTCTGCATCTCTACACTTACCATGATGAAAGGGAACAGACAGGCAAAATATAGATGAAAGACGAGAAAAATAGAAATAAATGTTTGAAGGCAACTTACATATATCAATCTATTGAGACAACAAGGGTTGAGTTTAATCAATGGAAACTCTCACAGGAAAAAGAAAAAGTAGAAAATAATTCAATATCATTTAAATGACCTAAAATCTTAACAAGAAAGACTGAATATTCCTCACCATGAGATATGGAAATTTCTTGTATGGAGTTCAGCTGTTATGTTCTTTAATTGACAAATATTGCCCCTCTCTACAGGATGACACACTTAATTCAACTATGTTTTTTCAGCTAGCTGATATTAGCTACAAAATCTACGTCTATGGGATCATACTATGTTTTATGAGATTATTAATGTATAATATCAAATAGATGTTGGCCAAGTGATTAGATAAAAGGGCAAATAATCAAGATGTTACAAGTTCGAACCTCATCCACTCATGCCTCCTCTAAGATATGAACCCGAATGAAAATTTATCTCAAGATGTCAGGGAGTGTCTTCTTTGCGGACTAGAGGCTGGTACTATTTAAAATTAGTTAGGAGCGCATAAACTAACATGGGTACCTGGGTTTTGAAAAAAAACTTATTAATGTATGATGAAAAAATTAAAAGCATAATGCTTTGTAGACAATTGCTAAATTGATCACGTGGAGTGAGATTAATTTACAAGGCCAATGGAATAATTATTGGCAAGAGATCTACAAAATCAATCACAAAGTGATCTTTGAGTAGGAGTGAGGCAAAATCAACTGTGCATGGAAGTGAATATATTCTTGGATTGCATTGTTTTACAGATTGTTATCTTGGCCCACAAAAAAAAAAAAAAAACACAGATTTCTTCTTACTGGAGAGACTGCTACATATCCAAAATCAAGGGCCAATACATGGCCCTTAGGTTCAAATATGCTAAAAACATTTAATATTTATGTGGGTCTCACTCCCTCTTGCCATTAGAAACCATTAGAAACCAATAAGAAATTACTTTATACAGTACTCCTAGTGGTGTGGTTGGGAGGATCTGTTATGTAGGTGTGAAATAGGGTTTGACCTTTTGGATTCAAATGGTTAAAGGGTGATCTATGTATTTATGTGCACCATGGAAGATTGAGGATTAATATATATATATATATATACACATATATGGTATTATTTAATTAATGAGGATTGACTTAATAATAATTTATCAAATTGATTAAAAAAAATGAAACAACCGGGGGGGGGGCATTGTTCTACGACCCATTTATCTTTTGTCCATATGTCAGTGAACCCACACAACAAAGATCTGCCTGCTTGGTGTTATAAGCTTCAGTGTCAAATCAATAAAGGCATCATTATTGATATGTATACATATGTTGAAGTATTATTATATATAATTCTTATTAAATATTACATCAATTAAAAATTAATAATAATGATGTCATTTAATATGCATGCATTCATCACAACCCAATAATTAATGGATTGTAATACATATAGATATCATAATAATCATATTTTCTTTTTTTTTTTTCTTTTTTTTTTTTTAGTTTTATAGTTAAGCGGCACCTAGGTGGTGTCTTCCTCCACTTTACGACGAAACTAATCTATTTAGATTCAACTTAAGTTAGATCATAAAGGTAGCACCATACACACGATGGAGGTTTTTAACTTATGACCTCACTTAAGAAAAATAAATATCAAATCATCTGAACCAAACAAATATTAGTAATAATCATATTTTTTACTAGTAGATATCTTGATTCAAGTGCATCTACATACATATTAAAATAAAGGGCCAAATTAAATTGCAAATCCTCGAGTGCCCAAAATCAAAGATCATTAATGTTGACCATGAAAATTGATTAGTATTAATATTCTTTAATTAATTTGAATAAATCATACTAGCTAGGTGCTGAAATTGTTAATGACTAACATTTTAATAATGCTTGTTCAAAGTAGATCTCAATGTTTATGCTTCTTTTTCTTCAGTGGACCACAATAAATTGAATAACTTCTATGTTCCGGAAAATATTTTTAAATGTGGAGTTTATATTTGATTGGTACCTATATACCTTGCTCTTCTGCCCATCTGTTACACTATTTTTTTTTAATCATATAGTAGGCTTTTTTTTTCGGCTAGTTTATATGGACCGATTAATCTTCGGGGACTAACCCTAATAAAGAGAGAAAATGACGTCCTCTAATAAATTTATAACTGCCCCTATACGTAATTCGTAGCATAAGAGATTTTTTCTCTAAATAATAATCGCATCCAACCCATCTAATGATGAAATTTGAATTCATGTCCTTATAAATAATGAGTATACGAGTTTTAACTACTTCGTCGTCTTGTTCAGTATTCGTATAATAAGTTTATAGAAAACGAAAAATTAAAAATTAAAATTATGAAGGTAAGAAAAACATTTAGTGGAATCTATGAGGCGCTCAAAAGTGTATCAAATATTAGAATCCAACACATGTCCTACAAGTGCAAGCTCCAAAGTAGAAAGTACCATAAATAATGGAGGTTGGTCTGGGTGAGAGATGATTGTGAATATGAAATTTAGCGTACTTTTTGGTTCCTCTTGTAATCTTTCTCTTATCTAATTCCACCAAATTGGAATCAGGAGCAGTAGCATTTCAATTGGTTCCAAGAAGCAAGTCCAACCCACATAAAAACAACCTCTCACGACGGTCCTATTCCTTTCTTTTCATTACTAGCTACTACAGTTACAAATTAAATTGCGAGAAACATATCACATTTATAAATCTAACGTCACTTCAAATCACCCTTCTCATCCCATCCTTTTATATATTTTAATACTAGGGTTCTTGTCCACAAGGGTTTAGGGTTTTCCTTTACATGCCAAAATCCAACTCCAAGGGACAAGGGAAAGAGTCCTAATCAACGTGATCTTATTAGATGTCTTCCTTTGTTTTGCATGTAAAGCTACCATTTTCTTATCTCACTACCAAATTTCTAAGCAAATAAATGGGAAAAAAACACTACACTGTAGTTTTCCTTTTGTGGGAAGCAAGATTCTCTCTAGCTATATACTTATTATTATTGAAGTACCCTTCCCATGCACTCTAATATTATGGCTCCTTCTGTGCATATATATGTAAATGGCTCTATTGTCTCCAATGAATTATTATTTCTATATACTCTAAAGCTTTGACCGGTGATTATTATGTAAATGTATATACATCAAAACCCTCTCATATTTTATCAATTTAATTCAACAAAACCTTTCCCCAACTACAAAACCCCTTCATCTATATATATAGTTTTTGCACATTTTTATTCAAAATAATGTACATTTAAAATTTGTGCCTCTTTAGAAACATTAATACATAACTTGGCAGAAGAGGCATTTATAAATGAGTACATCCGGCGCATTCAAGTAATTAACACTAGCTAGCTTGGTTGATATATAAGAAAAGTTAATCCACATATAATCATATTTTTATGAGAGAATTATATTCTAACTATAAAAAGTTTTAAAAACATTTACAACTAAATTATCACGATAATTGGACCATATAATAGTTCAGGCATTAAGATGCCTAGTATATGCATATTCAATGATGTGTAGTTGATATACTTACATTTTTTTTTTGTAGAATAACATTTTTCTTTTTGTTTTTCTTTTTTTATATCTTAAACCATACAAATTTGTATTTATATAATATTGATCCAACGAACAAGTGGCAAATGCATCTACCTATACCACTCTTCTTTTCTATTTATGGCTTCATTTGGGATAGTTTTTACAAAAGTTTTTTTTTTTATAAATATTTTTACAGAAAATGCTTTTTAAAAAAGTTGTCTTATCAGCTTCTTCAAAAAAATAAAAAATTACTTTTTTTTTTACCACAGTTTTGCCAAAGGTAGATATATCTTGAAAACATTTCTTTTCTCCAAAAACTCACATGCACACTACATTTGATGCTAAACTGCATGGTTAATACATTGGATAGGCTTGAATCAATATTTTCAAAACATACATACATGTATATATATAGATAAGTAGGTGGTATACCTAGTAGGGTGGGGTCCGAAATAGCATGGTACATCTATATAAGTGCACAAACACAGCCACTTCCTTCAGAAATTCGTAACGGATCAAAGCCAAGTACTACTCCCCTTCACCCAACTAATAATACCAACAACATAAATAACAAACCTAACCCCAACTCCCCATAAACCAAGATATATACATATATGATCAAGCTTTTCAATTTTTATTTTTTATTTTTTAAATATAAGCTTCAGCTCCTCGGTTCTAGTTTTCCTCACTTGGCCTCTTTTCCTTGGCTCCTTCCTCTCTCGATTCCCACACCACTTTCACCCTCTCATATCTCTTAAGTCAAATCCCCAACCAGACAGACAGCCCCTTATACATCTACTCTCTTATTCTTCTTCTTCAAGTATAGCTTACCTAGCGAGCTTTGCAAGAAGAAGATTATGGTAATGGTGAAGCTGTATCAAAAGAAGCCCAAGTTCTGCATCAACGACCACCCGGACATCCTCATCGAGGTTCTCAAGCGACTCGATGACCGTTCCCTCGGCGTCGCCGCCTGCGTCTGCCGTCTATGGTGCTCAATCTCCCGCAACGAAACTCTCTGGGAGAACCTCTGCTTCTGCCACGTATCCCCTCCTCCGGCCGACGTCAGGCCCGTGGTTCTCGCTCTCGGCGGCTACAGAAGACTCTACATGGCTTGTTTGCGTCCCGTGCTGACTCGACTCTCCTTGTGTACTACTAGTAGTACTAGTAGTAGAAGTACTAGTACTGAGTCGGACCGAGTTGGAAGCGCGTGGACTCGGGACCAGGTGCAGTTATCGCTCTCGCTCTTTTGCGTCGATTATTACGAGAGGCTCGGAAGTAGGCTCGGTGAGGCTTCGTCACTTATGTTTCTATGTAAGCCCGTGAACGTCGGATGAGATTTCAAGTTTGACTGTTTGAGTTTGGCTTTCACGTGGCCCCTCCCATCATGAGAACCGAACGGATACGTACGTACGCCCTCATGCATCGCATCACATATAGGATTGATTTATTTATTATTTAGAAAAGCCCCACGGTATTGTAGAAAACTACGAAAGTACCAGCCAGCTAGAAAAATCTCTTCACTCCCTGTCTCCCTCTTTATTTTCCTTTTCATTTTTATTTTTATTTTTATTTTTATTTTTATTTTTATTTTTTGAGATTTTAGCTAAATTATATATATATATGTGAAAGAGCTCTACAACTTATAAATTATTGCACCACCTCAATAGGTATTAATATTGTCTTGTGTTAAGGAGTGGTGTGATTTTAATATTATATTTATATATATAATTACCTGATATTAAGACTTGGGGGCCCCATAAGAGGGATGAACTTACAGTATTACCTACGTACATATATACAATAAGAAAACCTAGAAAAGAAAAGAATTAATATTAATGAAACTATATAATTACTTCCATATAATATATAGCTCGTAAGGTTCACGCAGATGCCACGCACCTTCGTATTGAGCCACGCAATTACAAAAGTGATCCAAGTAATCTAAGAATGCTTATCTAGCTTAGTACTACATCTAAAACATGCCTATATATATATATATATAATTTAATTTCTCTTGAATTCCATAATTAGCTAGTTGAAGTGAATAGATTGTCTTGATTATTAGGAGGTAAATTATTTTTAAAGAGTGTGTGTAAACTAGCTCAAGACAATAGCCTGGTGCTCAGCTAATTTTTTTTTTTTAATTCTATATATATTTAGCATTTGTCTATCACATGATAATTTGGTTTTCTACTATTAATGTTTAGATGATTTGATATATTGTCCTATGCACACAAGATTGCATTCATGTAATCTAATCCCGAAAATAACAGTAATAATAATTGATAAAACATAGCTATCATCACTTTTTATCACTTAAACATGTTTCCAACATAATTATTTTTCTTTATACTTTTATATATATATTCTCCCTTTTCTAATGCACCCTTAGAAAGAAAAATAAAAATAAAAATTGATGACAACATTTCAATTACCAAAATTATTATTTTATATATGTTAGTGCGTCCAAGAACAACAAATAAAAATTGATGCTAGGGCTTCACATATTTCCAATATTGATCATTGTTTAGTTGTCCACGTGGCACTCCACTGATTCGTCTCTATGGGCTTAAATTTCGGACTCCTTCAAACCATGTACTGTTGTCTCCCTCCTCTCTTCTATATTCCCTCTTTGTCAATTAGTTAATATTAAAATAAAAATTAATTTAACTGTAAAAAAAAAAAAATTACAGCGTAATTACATGTTTATATTCATTAGATGTGTATATTTTACGTATCTTAAAATGTGTAATAAATGATCCTACAATTAAATTAACATTTTCCTTAAAAAAATCAAGACAAACAATTTAATCAAGGGTGATACTACAACAATATTTATTAAAACACTATTGAAATACATCCAAAAAATTATACATCATTTCCTACCAAAAAAAGGCCCAGCAAAAAATAATAATTATAATTTTTTATTTTTTTATTAAACAATAATTAAAATAAAATAAATTTTTTTATTAAATTAATCAAATTAACTAAAATTATTTAAAAACATGAATGAAGATAATTAAGAGTAAAACTTAAAACTTAAAAAAAAATTAAGAAAGAAAATTAAAAAAAATCTTAAAAGATAGGGTCCAAAGAAAAAAAAATTACTGTTTTAGCCTTATTGGCGATTAAATTAATTTTTTAAATATAAAAATAAGTTAAACTTTCAAAAATGTTTTAAAGAAACAAAGAAAAAAAAAAGGTTTACCCTCGGCTACTATCATATTCGTATTATAATAGTAAAGATAAATATTGATATATACTAAATCAATGTATTCCAAAATAATAATAAAAGTAATTAATATAAAATAAAGTACTATTGCATTTTACCGACCCAGACCCATTGGGGGACGACAACTGCTCGAGACGACAATAAATCACGCACGTGGCTTTCTGATGAAGCAGGCACAGAATGTGTCGAGACGCCTCCAAGGCATGATCCCCTACACCATCCTCAAGCAAACCTATCCATCACCAGCACCCAGATCTTCGCTTTTCAATCACGGAGCAGGTCCAACTATAAATCTCTTATGATCCTCGACGATCGCGTAATTAAGATCGTGACGACGGTCCCCCCGAGCGGACACCACCATCACCTTCCTCAACCACTAATCACCAGACATCACATGCAATAAAGCGCGCACCGAAAATACCTCTCTTGCGCACGGTGCGCCGTAGGTAAACAATCCACTGAGAACGACCCGTATGTACGGAAGAGAGATTCGTTGTACAGTAACCATACGTTTGAGGTTGTAATGGATCATCAGACGGGTGTGAAGTAACGAAGTTCTGCGACGTACGTACGTACGTTCGTTTAGAATTCGGCGAGTTTTAAGTTTTGCTGACAAGTGACAGCCATTACTCCTTAAAGACTATTAATTTACAGAGTTTTGACTTTCGGCAATCCTCCTTTATCGGCGACGGTCGTAATTGGCACCGCCGGCGGAGAGTCGCCGGATCTGACGGAGAGTCACCGGAAGCTTTAAAAACTTAATCTTGGTGATAGATCCGCGTGGGGTTTGGTGATCGGAGATTTTATTCTTCACGTCGCAAATCTATGTGAGTGTGCTTCAGAAGAATCTTTTTCTGTTTTGTTCTGTTCTGGTTTGCTTTTAATTTTGTGTGAAATTTTTGTTTTTTAGTAGAATATCGTAGGAATTGTAGTGGTTGTGTGTTAAGATTTTGAGTTTATTGTTATAATTGAAGTCGGTTTTTTAGGTTTTCTGCTGTTTTTTGGTAAATGTTTTAGTGAAATTAGGGTTTAGGAGTTTACTGGATTTATTTGAGTTTCTGTGTTTCTGCAGTTGGTGGTGATGAGCCGAGGTTTGATTGGGAATTACAGATCGGAGTGTTTGTGTTTGAAAACCCTAGAAATGATTGTTTACATTCGTTGCCTCGTCAGTCCCAGAGTAATTTGATGGATGGCTGTTTCATTTGAGACAATTCAAGCTCAGATTAGGGTTTCCGGAATGCGAAACCCTGAAATTTGAACTTTGTTTGGCCAATTTTGTCCTTAGAGAACGAAATCCGAGGATGTTATTGACCAGAATTTGAACTTCTGGTGTCTAATATATGTATGTACCTCTGTTTTAAGAGTTTGGGGCATTAAATTTATATTGGTCATAGCTTTGTTCTGAGAAGTGGAGGTGTCTATGGAGGGCCAAAAAAAGGCGGCATTTAGAGCTAAAGAAGTTGCAGAGAAACGATTTGCCAAGAGGGATTTTGTAGGTGCAAGAAAATATGCAGTGAAGGCTCAAAATCTGTACCCGGAAATGGAGGGCATTTCTCAAATGCTGGCTACATTTGAAGTTTATGCCGCATCCTTGATGCAGTTTAATGGAGAAATAGATTTCTATTCTGTTCTTGGGTTGAACCAGTTGGCAGATGAGGAGATGATTAAGAAGCAGTACAAGAAATTGGCTCTTATACTTCATCCTGATAAGAACAAGACCGTAGGAGCTGATGGGGCATTCAAACTAGTCTCTGAAGCGTGGAGCCTATTGTCTGATAAAGATAAGAAAAGTTCTTATGATATAGGGAGAAAGAAGCAATCTTCAGCTGAAGTCGTCCAGCCGAACCACCATGCTGCTAAGACTCCTGCTGTTAATGGTTTTAGCAACTGTTCTAAACGTTTGAGCTCTCATAACCAACACAAGCCTCCTACATTTTGGACAATTTGCACCTCATGCAAAGTGCAGTATGAGTATCTCCGCAAGTACTTGAACCACAGACTCTCATGTAAGAATTGCCATAAAACCTTCTTGGCAGTAGAAACAGGAGGTGCCCCTGTGAACGGTTCTATACCATTTTGTTCTTGGTCTTTTTCTCCACATGTCAGCCAAGTTGCATACATCCCAGCTGATACGATATTTTTCACAGGAGGTGGAGTCCCTGGATTTCATTCTGGATACAGTACTGAGTATTCGAATGTATCTGTTCAGTGGAACCCGTTTCCTGGAACATCCTCCAGTGTCACAAGTGTTCAAGAATCTACTTCTGCATCTGCTGGCACTGTCCACCAGGTTAATGGCAAACAAAAAAGAACAGGGAAGAAGCTGAAGGCTGCAGCTAGGGACAAAGATCATATGAAGATAACAAATAATATGGCTTCAGATTCATTCCCCTGTCATACCAATGCTCCAGTCACCAAAGTTGGTAGACCTGAAAAGAAAATGAAGGTTGATGGAGAAGACATTCATAGAAATGGGTATGAAGGCTCAGGACCAAAGACTGCTGATCCAGAAGCGAGAGTGGCAAATGGTCATGGAAACACTGGATCTAGTGCCAGGTCCTCCAGTGCTAGTGAACCTCCAATCAGGCGTTTGTCGATTGCACCAGCTTTTGATGCTCGTCAATTGTTAATTGATAAGGCGAGAACAGTAATTCGGAAGAAGTTGGAAGAGATGAAGTTGGCTGTAGCTATGGCTGCTCAGGAAAAAGAGAAGGCCCAAAATGAAGTTTCCCATTCTAAAGAGCTATCAACACGAGCTGGTCAAGGTATGTCTATGCACAAACCAGATCGTGAGGACCCTAGATCAGTAGCAATTACGGTCCCAGACTCCGATTTCCATGATTTTGATAAGGACAGATCAGAAGGATGCTTCAAGCCAAAACAGCTATGGGCTCTATATGATGAAGAAGATGGAATGCCACGATTGTACTGTCTGATCCGTCAGGTTATATCCGTGAAGCCGTTCAAGATTGAGATCAAGTACTTGAATTCCAAAATTGACCCTGAATTTGGGCCGCCAGATTGGGAGGATCCAGGATTTGCTAAATCCTGTGGATATTTCAGGGCAGGAAACTTGGATGTCATCGAGACGATCAACATTTTCTCTCACGTTCTTCGTGGAGGGAAGGTTGGAAGAGGAGGAAGCATACAAATATTCCCTAAAAAAGGTGATGTTTGGACTCTTTATCGTAATTGGTCACCTGATTGGAATAGGGCAACACCTGATGAAGTGAGACACCAGTATGAGATGGTGGAGGTTCTTGACGACTACAGCGAGAAGTTGGGAGTTTGTGTCACCCCCCTGTTTAAGGTAAATGGTTTCAAGACAGTATATCAGAGGATGGTGGGTCAGAATTCGATTAGATGGATTCCCAGACAGGAAATGCTACGTTTCTCACATCAGGTGCCATCGTGGTTACTCGCCGGAGGAGAAGCTAGTAACTTGCCAGAGGGATGCTGGGACTTGGACCCAGCAGCAACTCCAGAAGCCCTGCTCCAGGCCGTATCAACAAAAGCAACAGACAACAGTGAACCTCTTCCAGCAGAATAAAAGTACCACGATTTTTCTTTTTTTTCTTTTTTCGTAGCAACTGGGAATCCAAATGCGCAAGCACACAAGAAATTGTGACAACGAGAGTGTTTACAACTTACAAGCAAGATGATATATAGCAAGGATTGGCAATGTGATTGTCTGCTAACAGGATTATCATTCGCAGTGTTTGTGAATTCGGATTTGAGCAACTGTTTGATCTCATGATCTTGGTTAAGGATTAGATTAAACTTGCAGCAAATGGTACGAGTTCTGCATGTATAATGGATGGTTACAATCAGAAAACTGCCCAATTTGCCGGTGTCGTGTATGATTATGATCATCAAACAGCTGGTCATTTGAGATGCTTTCTCTAGCCAGTATCATATTGTTTTAGTTGTAGTTCAAGAACCTTATAAGAAGAGGATCATGCTTGTGTTTCTGATCAAAATGGGAAGACTAAACACAAACACAGAGCAACCAGATTCAAGCTGGGCGATCACTGCAACAGCAATGGAGAAAGTTGAGCAAGCTGCATTGTGCTGCTAGCTCTGTGTGACACTTCAGGAGTGAGTGTATTCCTGACTGGCCTACGGGGAAAAGTCCCTGATCTCCATAGCAACTTTCTGTATTCTTTCACATTGTCAAGCAAGTATTTTTAACCTTTTAACACGCATTGTATTGAGAATTCATATTTAATCTGTTTTTATTCCTTTCTTCATTCACTTGACTTCTCTTTACTCCTTTTTGTCACTTTGAGATGTTTGTATAAATGCTTACATTCAGGTAGTCTGTTAAATAGAAAATTTGAAAGCATATTTATGCATATGTATGCATGTTGACGCATACTACACACACACACTCATCACATGCATACATAATTATGCATTTATGCATGCACATGGGTATCTCATTAGCGTATGGACACTAGCATAAGAGTTTCAAAAGACAACCAGCTGGAATCCAACTTCATATTATGTTTTGATTAAACAAATATGTTAAAAGTGACATTGAACGTGGTGGTATCATTAAAAGGAAGACCCATCAAGTTTTAAGTTTTAGCGCACTTCCAATTGATATCATGATTTAACCAGCAAGCAAGAAATTGAAAATCCAGAGACACTTTAATTTAGATTATTAAGGCCAAATCATCATGATCATGGATCATTTCAAACACTGGTAAATTATTATTACATTGATACTGGTCACAAAAGTCCTTCCTCTTCTCACTTCACAAAAGTTACAAGAGCTTGTGGATGAGTAGTAGTAAGGTGGCATCTACAACCAACCTATCAACCTACCATCTTCCACTGCTTTTGCCTTTGTTACCTCCATAAAGCCTAAAGAGGTTAAAGGCAGACAAACAAGAAAGAGTGGCCATGCCAAGGCTAACCACAAGTGCACTTGCAATTCCTTCCCCTACTTGGGTGCAAAACTTCCCATACATGTTGCATATCTTCATCCACTGTAACTCCGGCTGTCCCAACTCTGCAAACACCGCTGATTGAGCCGCTGCCGCCACTGCCACCAGTGTCACATATGCCATCACCTGCACCACCAAAGACATTCAAATTCAATATGGGGATATGAGACTAAGAAACTCCATAGGTGCCGAGTATAATTGTATAACTGTGAATGCATGAGTCTCAAGGCTGAATAAAGGAGGAGGGTTGAATTAGGCAGCTGGCTCTGTAACTCACAGATTAATAACGGCATAAATCTACTAAATTTGGACTATGTGAAGGGCTAAGACGTCCCAACTTAGCCATTGGTTTTTCTTTTTCCCGAGGATACCCACATTGCCAAATTTGCATTGAAAAGAATGCAAGGAAAGGTTCAAAACTTTTTATTAACATGTCCTGGTGCAGAAAACATTTGCTAAGACAGAAAGTTATAATGATCTATACAGGTCTTAAATGAGAGTTAAAGCAGGACAGAGCACTGTCAGGACAAATATTTTCAAAGTGCATTTAATTGGGCATTAAATGCCATTCCATGGCTTTATGAATGCTGAACAACAAAACTTTCAAAATCTCCCAGGCATTTAAGTTCCTCTTTCTTCTTCATATATTAAAAGAGAAACCAACCACCAAGAAATAATAAGGTCAACTAAAGGATCAATTAAACTGGAACACATATTTTACAAAGTGCCCAAAAGAAACAAAAAAACAAAAATAAAAAATGGTTGGACTATATGCATGCACATTCTTATGATCACTCACATTCTTCATGCCATGTACTTGAAGCAGGGAAGCAAATAAACTCATCAAAGTAAATAAAAATTAAAAGAACAACATGCAATGTATACCTGATCACCAGAGAAAATAACCCAAGCTAAGGGCTTGTTGAAGAGAACACTACCCCTTATCATACTCACAACACAGCGCAAACCTTGAATCAGGGAATAACCAGCAGCTATCCCATCAGCTATCACCAAGAAACTACACAAGACAGAGAAAAATTAAGTTAAACAAGAAAAAAATGGAAAAGGGTCAACAAAAAAATGGATCAAAACAGTGAACATGGTGTGGTTTTTGGTGATATCTTACACAAGAGCCCTCATGTCTGTAAAGCTTGCTTTCTTCTGAACAGAGAAGATAACTTTCACTTGTGTATCAGACCCAATAAGAACAGCTGCAAGTACTCCCAACCCAAATATCAAACATCTCAAAACCACCTCTGCAATCCTCACTCTCCTATCCACCACCTTCAAGTTGCTCCCATGGAACACTGGAATGTTACCAGGACTAACACCCAACACAGCTGAAGAACTCATTCTCGCCAAAAAAAAAAACACACACACTCCAAAGAACAAACAAGAAGAAGAAAACAAGAAAGCAAGAAAAGCCCAAAACTAGCAAAGCTCAATAACAAAAATCCACTATAAATAGAGACCCAGAAATCAATTTTAAAATATATATTTCCTCGATTTCCAGAACTTGCCAAGTGTCACAGTTGTGGTTCTAGACGCTAAAGTTGTTGAAAAGAGTGATGAGAAGAAAACCTTATCTTACACTGAAGAAGCATTTAAGAATGCCCCAATGTTTGGTCTGTGTCTAAAATGACGAATATAGGAATTGGAGCAAACAAGAAGATCGTGATGATGAGATAAGCAGCTTCTAGAAATCCCTAGAACCAAGGAGAAATGAAAGAGGGTATCTTGTAATAAATTCTCTTGATTGAAGAAATGGCCAAAATTTATGGAGACCCATTTCCTGTTTCATGATCAGATGAACAGATCAACAAAAATAAAGAGCAAAAAGATGTGTGGATTTCACTCTTATTAATGGCTGGTGCTAAGCTGAGATGCACGATGCAATGTGATGCAGCAGCAGCACTGTAACAAAACTGGAAAAAAGATTGAAGATTGGAATGATTAAAAAGAATGTAGACCCGTTTACTTTTTGCATCATTTTTGTGAGTGGTGGGGGTCCTTTGAAGTTAGGTGGTGTTCTTGTTGTTCACATTTTACTTGATAACCTGATTGAGAAAAGAAAAGTATTTGTAAATGCCCTCTATCCTCCTCTACTATACAGCGGAAATCTAAATATTAAACTCCTTGTTTACCAACTAGCACTTGGAGTAAACGGTGGGTATCCCGCCAACGTTCGAATCTACTCCAAGGAAGATTAAAAAATAATGTAGTCGGTGGCCCTTAGACTTTGGTTGTGAGTTTTAGCTTGTATTGTCCGAGATCATCTAATCTCATAGTTAACATATAAACTTTTGATTGTTGCTGCTAGTTGTACTTTAACATAAAAAAAACTCCTTGTTTGCTTGTTTGCTCCCCCTTCATTGTTGACTCCTCCACCGACCATTTTAAATGCCCGGTGGCAGGAAGAAGTATTCATTTACTTACATAGAGATGTATAGGTGAGTCATCACATGAATTAACTCTACCTGACATCTTGATCAACATGAATGTACCTCAAGGTCTAAATGAATATAATTGAAGTTGTAGAAGACAAAAAGGTGGGTGCAAGCAGAAATATTCACATTTTTGCTTGCGTGTTTCACTTGGGGCTGGGCCAAGATTAAGTGGATCTTCTCAGGGTTCAACAGTCTCTGTGCTTGGTGATCAGTGGGCCGCCTTATGCAGGGTAATATCTTGGCAAGGTACTAAGCTGCTAAAGTTTCGCGAACAGAGTTATAAACAGCTATTGTACTTTGAAGGCCTTACTCCCTTGGAGATCACGTACCCATTTTATATTCTTAAATGGGAAATGTTATTTTTACAGCAAAACTTGGAACTCTACCTATAATTATATATGCATATTAATTAAATATTAATATCTTATATATTTTAATGAATATACATATATATAGTCTTACATGTAATTATAACTTTTTGCATTTACCTATTTCGAATAATTGATCATAAAAAATTAGCTTATATTTTTATGAGTTATGCTACTTTAACGTTTATTATGACAGTGGACCTAACCACAGCTCATATTTCATGAACTTACCCGTATCATGAACTATTCTCAATTTGATTCATATCAATTCACTTGTTATAATCATATTAAAGAACCATTTGTGGATTTTTTTTTTTTAACTCAGGGTATTTGGGTATCTGATCCCGACTAATTTCTTGAGTTCCTAATTGTTAAGCGGGAGACACCTCCAACGGCCAATGTTAATAGTACCGATGTTATTTTTAACTTAACTACTTTTATTTTAAGTGTAAGGTTTGACAAAAGGTCTCAATATTAAGATTTAAGATTTAGATCTTAACTTATAATGAATTTATTCGTATTCAAATTACGAGTTTGTTAGGTACCATTCAATAAAATACAATATTCTATTATTATGTACCTAATATCTAATATGAATGCTTCTTCGGCATTTCCTATTTTTCGTACGAGTTAAAAGTATTATTTGCTTCCTTTAATAACAAAAAAATAAAAATATTTGCTTTGGGTTGACAAGTGGCCTAGACTGGGTCAGAAACGGCAGGCTCGTCAGGGTCCAAGCCCGCCAACCTCAAACCCTGAAACCAAATGACGAACAAAGCTAACACATTGATGGCTCTTACGATTCTTCACTAAAATTTCGAGAAACTTCAAATTGGGCAGAAAATCCACCGTCATCTTCCTTGATTGATTCTGAAAATAAGATAATCCATGAATCCCAGTGTCTGGCACAAAGTTGCTGCTATTTCTGGTACTCTCTATCTCTCTCTGTCTCTCTTTTTCTTGTTTGATTTGTGGTTGTTTTTGGGTTTGCTGGGTTTTTAACACAGACCCTGAAATTATTTGTGAAAAAACAGGAGTTGCAGCTGTGGGTTTGGGAACCTATGGCTCCCATATCTTTAAACCCCATGACCCAACTTATAAGCAGGTAATTTTGTGATTTTTATTTTTATTTATTTATTTATTTTCTTTTTTTAAATGTTTGCTTACTGAAATGAGAAATAACTGAAGCCCCAATTTGTATAATTTTGATCTCTTTTCTCTAACTTTTTTCTTTTCTTTTCTTTTTTTTCTGTAAATGATAAAAGATTTTTCAGACTGCATCCCTCTACCATTTCTTTCATACTGCAGCGTTGCTTGCAGCTCCAATCACTAGACACCCAAACATTGTAAGTAGATTTTTTAATAGGAATTCATGTTTTCCTTTAATTTTTCTTTTAAATTTTAGTTCAAAATTGTTGGATTTGATGCTTTTTTTATTGGGTTTCAGAAGGGACTTTAGGCTTGTTCTTGAATTTTCTTTTGATCCTTTTTTCTTCTTTTTTTTTTTTTTTTTCTTGGATTTTACCGTAGTTTGGAGGCCTTCTGACCACTGGAATTCTGGCTTTTTCAGGGACGTAAGTACCATTTTCTCTCTTTCATGTTTACTTCAATGAGTTAATTATTACTATGTTTCAAAACACAATAAGAGTTGGACAATTCTGAATACATGATAATCTGTGGAATGTGCAAAATGGATTAATTGAGTAATGTTTATGATTACTCAATTAGTTTATATTGTTTAGTTTGTGAAATCACACATTTTATGGTGGAGAAACCTTAATATATGAAAGTGTAATGCCAACAGTGTACACCCATTACTACATATTTGACTACTCTATAGCTATGGAACTAAAAAATTGCTCCTTGGCTTTGCAGGTGTTATACTGTTGCAATTCTCGAAGATCGAAAATACTCCTCCTTAGCTCCATTTGGTGGCTTTGCATTTATGGGTGCTTGGGCTAGCCTTCTCTTCTAGAGGTGTGGCACAAGATATGTAAGGAATCAATGACTCATCTGTGTAGTCATGCTATTCTAGAGCAATTTCCAAAATTAAGCTTCTTTCTTTATGTTCTATGTGCAACATTCATCCAACCTTTTTGTTTCCAAGCAAACAGTAAATGCAATATATCCATTAACTTTTCTTATGGTTTGTTTTAGCCAATGTTTGATCATTTTTTAATCAGATGGTAATATTTGTTTGAATGAGAGTAGAAATCATCCAATTAAGTTGAATCTTGATCCACAGGATCTGTTCAATTCAGCAGAAATGGTAAGTATCTTGATTAGAGATTATGCTTACTGAACAACCGGTGATAAACTGAATACTGATGAACTCAAATGAAGAACATTTTAATCCATTTATTAATATTTGAGCACCATTTCTGAGCTGCATTCATGCATTCTTGAAGGCAATAGAAGCTCAATTACATCATAAGTTGACACTCATGAGATAGGATCCAAATTTCAGAACCCAAAAACTACTTTTTCATTGTGTAAGGAAAGGGAAGCTTGGACTACAGAGTTTATCTGAACTCAGCTTTCCCACAGGGAAGAAACAAATCACCCAATCTAAGCTAATCAGACCTTTTTAACAACTCTGAATCATAACATTTGTCCTTCTGAATTCAGCGAAATAGCTCAAACTTGCATCTGTTATGACCTGCAAATCATTAGGTAGAAATTTCATGATCTCTACAAAAACAGAAGAATGCAAAGCTCTAAATATTTTTTCTAAAGGCTTAGAAGATGGTTTGAGCATGCAAAGTGGAGAATTAAAAAATCCCTGATGTGAAATAAAGTGATGAAACAACCCATTTAAATTATCACAGATTAAGTAGAGAATTAGAGACCCATTACTTTTGTGGGCATTACATCTTAAAAAGTCACCCTATTTGCTGCACCTGCAAGTCTGTAATCCACTGTTAACAGTCTCCTTTTCACTATCTATTTCATTTAAAAGCTACATCCATACTGTAGTGACTCCAACATGAAAGAATGGTTCTTAAATATATATATAAGCCAAAGTGACATCCAAAGTTTCTAATCAAATTTGGGCACCACTTAAGACCCCATGTACACATGGACTCTCACTTTATACGCACATGAAAGAATTGCTCTTGACTGCAACTTGCTTTTCTACTTTTTATTTACGCTTCCAGAGAAAGCCAAGTGGATCTGTTTGACCCTCTGATGTGATCTTGGAATGGTGGTTCTATGACCCAATCACCCATTTGTTATTTATGGAGATAGGTAGCTTGAGAATTCTTCTTGTTTTGTTTTTGGTCAAACAAAAAAGCAAGATTTAAAGGGAGAGCTAACATGGGATATCTGAGTCACTTACTTGGGTCAAGATCAGTGACCATTGCAGCACCATTGAAGTAGCAGGTGGCACCTTTGTTCTTGTATTTCTGATAGTAATTATTAAAAGCATAGGAGGCATGGTCCTTTACAGTGTTGGGAAGAAAGCAAGGCTGGTTTTTTTGTATCTTACTGCAATCTGCACCTCCTCTTCCACAAGCCCAATCTAGAGCTTGCTGAAGAACACCATCTGGGGTCTGCTCATCAGCTATGCACCACTCCTCAAATTGCCCATCTAATCCAAATGGGCATCACAGAGAATAAATCAAAATGACGAATTTCTTCAATACATTATTCTTATTTCACTTGCTATGGCCATGAATTCATCCAATGTAAATGCTCAAGATTTTTCAGAATTAATCAGAAAACATCAGGAGTCATATAATGTGATTAAGATAAAGCAGCAAACTTCTTGCTTTTAATGTGAAACAGAGATTTTACGATCTCAAATGCGGAAAACTCATTGAAATTTACTTAGAATCAAAATGGGTATCTGTAAATTTACCCGATTTTTGCAAAATTATCACCAGAAAGAGAAGAACAAGCAGAAATCTTAGCATAACTGAAGACATTGTTCTTCTTGAGCTACTGCCGGAGTTGCTATCCAAACTTGTCAAGTCTTCACCACCACAGCTCCACCAAACAGTTACATCTACTTATATATATGGAGTAAATATATATATTGATATGCATATTGTAATATATTATTTTTTTCTGAAGCTTTGGAATATGACATCTAACTTTACATGTTTCTTTGAGTTCACGAAAACCTCAAACAGCTAAGAGGATTCTCTTATCATTTTTACATGACCAGTTTTACCCTCTCATTCTGATACAAATGCTACAATTATAATAGAGGTGCTTCTAGTTATAAAAAGAAAAGGTAAGGATTCTTTTGGTCTTGTTAAAAGGAGGGAATGGTTTTTTTTTTTTTTTTTAAATAAAACAAACGAGGGAATGCTGAAGGCATCAAATCTTAGCCTCTTCATGAAGAAAACTCTAAACCAAGAACATAAAATAAAGAGCAAAGCCAATATATATTCCCAAACAGATCATCCACTGTTCAGCTTCCTATCTAAATGTGCAAGCACGTATTCTTACTTAATGCCGTGACCGATGGAAGGGCTGACTTTCCCAACATCTCACTGACCAAGATGCCTAGCCACTTAGGGGGCAAGAGGTTATGCCACAAAAAATTTTAATTAACTTTGCATCAAAATCCAACAATTATTTGTCTTTAGCCTTTGGAATAAATGAGCAAGAGCACCTCAACTAATCCCTTGAGAAGCAAGTACATGTTCATTTTAAAAATCACTAAACTCAAAAGCTATAACTGATAGATAAAAGCTTAACAATACATATCAAGCTATTATTAACACTCTTCCAGAATGTAGTCTCATCTTCGTGCTTACAAAATCCAAGCTCTAATATTATGTTATAAATCACTAAATCCAAAAGCTAAAACTGATAAAAGAGGGTCAATCAAACAATGCATAAGAAGCTAATATTAACAATCCCAAATCTCGGCTAAAAAGGGGTGAGATTTGAACTTAAAAACTCTCATTTCCTGATCATCTCACCAATCCCATTTTGGTCGAATAATCTTTGCTGTAATACCCTATAGAATCTTGATTTTAAAAATGATAACTCCCTTTTAGCATTATTTTGCAATCAAGAGGTTCAAATGAGTTTTTTTTGTTTTACATACTTTCGAAATTTTGTAGCTTTTCCATACCTATTTTTTTTCTTTTTTTTCCTTGCCTTAGAATGCTGTTAAAAGGTGCAATGTTTCTGTTCTTGCCAGTGCTATTTTGGCAAAAATGGTGAAGAAAGAACAATGTAAGTTTGAGAAATGACAGATCTATTTACTTACACGGTTATACCAAAAAATATGATACACATTCAATTACAATTGAAGCTAACAAAAAGTTATGAGATCAGAAACTTATTGGAATATTACAGAGACAGATTAAAAAATCTGTGTAACTTTTAGAGAAGTAAAACTCTTGAAGCTAACTTTTAGAGACTTTACTAATCAACTCCTCTATAAAGAAGCATCTCAATCAAATATCAAAATGTATGTAATAAATCATATAGCCATTGTTATCTACCGGAGCTGTACAACGATGATGGTTTGATGCTTGCCACCCAACCTCTTTATCACCCTTTGCAGCATTCAAGACTTGGAAGTGTTCCTTCTTTGTGGTCATGAAAGATTATTGTATTGTCACTTCATGGGACCAACAGACCCTGAAAAACATATGTTCAGTCCAAGAGTTAGATGATTATTTCATCTTCTATAAATCTTGCATTATCAATTGATAACAAAGTTCCAATGCATTTCTACATTTTTATTTGCAAACAAAGGAATGAAACAAAGAACTGCAAAAAATAAATAAATATCGATAGTGGTACAGGAAATTACCAAGTAAGGGACGACCACAAGAGTGTGATGGGCTGCCGATAGTCCTGACTTGGGGCAAAAAGAGATTTTCGATTTTTGCAGCTCTTGGACCCAATGGAGCAGTTACCTGACATGCTGGCATTTGGACCCAATGGAGCAGTTACAAAATCACATACCACCAAAGCCATCAGTTAGACTCGAAGAAATGCATTACGGCTGAGTAAAGTTGGTCTTCTTCAAACGGCTTCGACACATAACCATCCATCCCACTTTGAGTACACTTTTCATGTCTCGCCTGGACTACATCGGCCGTCATGGCAAGTATTGGAGTATGCCAGTGTTTCACATTTGAAACCATCTTGTCTGAAGCTTCCCCAGATTTAATCTGTTCATTATACTCATTCTCCAAACACCGAATTTTTCTCGTAGCTTCAAATCTGAAGAATTGATGGAAGAAAGTTCTTAAATGCCTATCCACAAACAACAAACCCTTCCACGACCCAAAAAAAAAGGAAAAAAGAAAAGAAAGTAGCTTCTTGCATTAATGATGCAGAAACAATCGCTAACGGCAGGTTGGCCCGGTGGTCAAGCCTTGAGGTTTATTTCACGGGGTTGAGGGTTCGAGTCATGGCATGGCTAGGAGATTAATAAATATGTTTGTGGGGCACTCTACCGAACTAAAGGCTTCCATGGCGTAAGTCCCTTAGGGAAGGAAGTATCGCACCTAAACCCACGAGACAGATTTACAAACTTGACTGACTGCGGGCCTTGGGGGCGGGACCATTCTCGTCAATCCGTTGGTATGAGGATTAGTGGGTTCCTAAGGGTCCCGACACCTCACAGGTGGGATTAACGGGCTTATGGGCACGTTGTTTCTAGTAAAAAAAAAAAGGATGATGCAGAAACAATCCATCCATCAAGTTACAAGTTAATTTGAAAAAAAACTAATTTAAATAAAAAAAAAGAAAAAGAAAAAAAAAAGTGGCTTCATGCAATTGATAATGGAAAAGGGCGAGAAAAATCTATCCATCAAGTTAACGTGGAAAATACTGATAACTTGGTGAAACGAAGAGTTGTCACCATGTGGTCTGGTCACGGGTTTAAGTCATAGAAACAGCCTCCTACGATGCAGGGTAAGGCTGGATGAAATAGACCTAAAGTGATCCAACCCTTCTCAAGACCCTGCATAGACGGGACTTTCATGAACCAAACTTTCCTTTTATTAAAACACACACACACACACACACACACAAAAAAAACGAATATAACCTAATATAGAAACAAGCAAGGTAGTTAATTTACCCATCCATCTCTGGCATCTGGAGATCCATGAAACAAGCATCATAACTGTGAGGTGGCTGCAGCATTGACAAAGCTGCCTTCCCGCTCTCAACACAAGTAACTTGGGCTCCATACTTTTTCAGTGCACCAGCTGCCACCCTACGATTAACCGCATTGTCATCCACAACCAAGATACGCTTTCCATTTAAGAGACCCTGAAGGTATGATGGTTTCCTTCTATCCTGCTGCTTCTTGGTTCCTCCACTAAGGGCCTGCTGGAAGCAGGTAACCAACATACTTAATCGAAGGGGTTTCACTATTACATCATCTACAAAACCAGCTAATTTAAACTCGTCAAGGCCATTAGATTTTGAGGTAGCCAAGAGAAATATCTTTGGCCACTTTTCAGATGGTTTATCTTTCACATTTTGGCGGAGCTCTCTTAACAATTGCGGAAGGACGAGTATCGTTTCATCATCCCAACCATCATAGTCAATAAGCATCATGTCTAGACGTGTTTTTGCACTGGAAAATGATAACAAACCATGTATCAGACAGGATAAAATAAAATTTTTAAAAAAAAACTCAGCAAATAAAGATATTAATGCACTTTTTCAATCATAAATAAGTTTTGCATACAATAATAATAATAATAATAATAAATAAAATAAACCTTACCTCACACTGCAACCATTTGGTCTATAAGAACATGCAGATTTCAGATTGGTGGCAATATCCACAGAGATTCCAAGTCTGTCGAGATGATACCTCGTAACCTCAGCACGTATACTTTTCCCGTCAACCACTAAACCTCTCATACCCTGAAACTCTGAGATAGCTGATTCAATTTGATGCTGCTTTGTGTCCAAAGAGTTTGTTTGCCCTTTTGTAAAAGCCACGGTAAATGAAAAGGTACTACCAGTCCCCGGCTCACTCACAAATCCAATTTCCCCATCCATCATGCCCACCAAACATTTGCTAATACTCAAGCCAATACCAGTACCTCCATAAGTTCGTGAAGTGGAACTGTCAGCCTGCATGAAAGGCATGAAGATGTGACTCTGTGCTTCTCGTGGTATTCCCACACCAGTGTCCTCAACTGTTACTAGCAATCTAATCAGTTTATTATCTTCTTCGCCAGGACATCCACTGCTTAATATCTTAAATTTTTCCCAGCTCTTCCATCTATCAACCACTGGAAACCCACTTAATGTGTTGTAAGGTGTGCCTACTCCATTTTTAACTAGTTCGATATGTTTATTAAGTGCATCATCCTTCTTTCCCAGTGGGCTCATCACTTCATCTGCTAGATGAACCGACACGAATATATGACCTTCCTCAGTGAACTGCAATTTCAACATAAAACAAGTAAGAGAGCTAAAAGCAACAAGGAAAAAATTGTTTTGGTGAAGTCGGGGACAGCTCACAATGAAAAGATAAATATATGGGGACCATGATTCATGAAACAATTTTTTTTTATTCTTACTATTGTTACGAAATCATCATAGGATTATAACTTTATTATCATCTCATATGCATTACATTTCAGGACCATGCACTAACCTATAAACATCCAAAAGAATGTTGCTAATTGGGAAGTTGGGAATTACTCCTCCATTTCAATTTTCCCAACATTTTATGATTGGTACAAAGGCAGGGTAAATGGATTCATTTAGTCCTGCCTTTGCCTTGTACAAATTGTTATTAAAAAAAAATGATAAAGTAGTAAAAAATATAACCTACCTTGAATGAGTTTCCAACAAGATTTGTGATTATCTGCCTGAACCGTACAGGATCCCCAATGACCATATCAGGCACCCGATCCGATATGTAAACAGACAACTATTATCACCCAGAATGACCAGCAAGAAATTGTGTGAGACAACATACAAGTAATACGAACATTTACAATAATAAGAAGCCGAGATCACAATCACATAAAGAGGTCAATAAAGAACTTATATTCTACCTCAATGCCTTTATCACGTGATTTGCCAGAGAAAAGGGATAACACATTATCAAGAATAGCACGGAGATCAAATTGAAATGCCTCAAGTTCAAGTCTGCCTGATTCTATTTTAGCTTGATCAAGAACCTGATTTATTAGTGAAATCAGATCCTTTCCACTAGCATGAGCAGTCTCGGCATAATCCCGTTGATTTTCATCAAGCTCTGTGTCCATCAACATCTGTAGCATACCTGAAAAGATTAAGACATTTTGTGTCAAATAAAAAACATAACTTCATGCTATGAAAGCCAAAAGTGTTGTATAAGTGAAAAAGCCTCACAAACCTAAAACACCATTCATTGGAGTCCTTATCTCATGGGAAACTGTGGCCAGGAACTACAAAAAAGAAAACACAGCTCAGATCAACAGCACTACAAGAGGAAATTTTAACAATATATGTAGGGCACAAAACAAAAGCAGCATCCAACCAATCAAGACTTGAATAAAGGATTAGGTAGAAAAACTTATGAAACATTTTTTTTTCACAAATAAATGGATATCTGCATTAAATTAAACCCAAAAATCAAGTTCAAAATAATTACATAGAAGTTACCCCAATTTCTATTCTATAAAAATAATACAATAGCAGGAAAAACAAACCTGTGACTTAGCCACATCAGCAACTTCTGCTCGTACTTTTAGCTCCATCATCTCACGATAGTCACCCTCAACCTTTGCAATTCGGTTTATGGCTGCATGGAAGATATGCGCTAAAAGCAATGTGATAACTAGGACACCAGTAGAAGCCATTATTGCTGTCCAAGGTGGGGGAGATTTTTGCTTAAATCTGCAATAACAATAAAACAACTCCAACTCAACCATCATTTATGGATATCCCAAATTGATCTCTGAAACATAACTTTCTAGATATCAAAGAAAAATAAATAAATAAAACTAACCTGCAGTGCATCTCATGCCTTCGAAATGGATCCCCAAAATCAAGATTGCTAATGTGCAACAGATCTGTGTCTGTAACATTAGGACCATACATGCTAATGGGAGCAGATCTATTAGTTGTGTCGTAGACATTCACTACAATTGTCTGTTTGCTGGCAAGTTGGTGCAAAAGCTTCTCCACCAGCAATGGGAAATCATAGGATGCACCAAGATACCTGCTCAAGAGATGAATTCCATACAATAATCAAATCTCAATCTTTCCACTGATAAGAGCAATTACCACCATAAAAACTGATTAGCAAAGAACAATGAGTTACCCTTCAGTCGCTTCAATACGTTGTTGTGGTGTAGCATCTGGTGGAAGTTCAGTGTTGTATATAGCAAATGTCAGAACCACACCCAAGTGATTGGACTTTAATAGCTTGAAAGGAGAGGTTAGGACACCCTTCCCAGATGCCCTTGCTCGCAAGATGTTCGCACGGTCTTCCTACTCAGTAACAAAATTTATAATCAGTAATCTTGCTTTCATGAAGGATATAGCATAGTGAAGAAATGATATTGTTATTTTCTAGAACAGTTTGGTGAACACATCATGGGTTTCTTAACTTTTCTCTCTCTTTTTTGTTTTTGATAAACGAATGGCCCCAATCATCTTTTTCGCCCAACACTTTTGTGCCCGTTTCTGAATAGGTTAAATCGGTCATAATGGATCTCAAGTTCTCTACATATTAGCATTAGATACAATTACATGAGGAACATGACGCATCCATGTTTGATTTCCCCATAAACATCCACGTCCTTATTACACAAGTAAAACAGAGTGCATTCACCCAAAAAAAATCACAAATTAAAAATGAAAGGGTACTCAAGAATGCATACCTTTCCAGACATCATATCAATGGAGACGATGTGGGAAACAGTTTCTTGAGAAAATATAACAGGTGCATATTCTTCTTCGACGGGTGAAGGATCCAGCTCCTCGGGAGTGTAATCTCGAACTGAAGACTGGTCCTCTTTTTCCATTTTCTTTATAACCCATCCATGCAGCTTCTCAAATTGCTCTCTCTCAGAGTGCGTAACTTTTAAAGCATAAGCAACACCACTAGTTAGAGGCCTTTCGAAAGCTGTTCTTTCCGTGTACTCTGCAAATGTTTTCTGTGGAAAAGAGAAATCAATTAAGTTAATATCCAAGGAAATAAGGCATGAAATTATCAAAATCCGATGCCCGTAACAAAAATGAAATACAAAAGAAAGAGGCAAACCTGATCTATGGCAGAAGGTTGCTTTCCATGATGAAAGGTTGAGACAAGAATGGCTAAAGCATGGACATGATTCATGCTTACATTAAATTGATCTTGCAACATTCTGGCACGCTCATCACACATGTTGGCAAGCATCTTCTTCCTCCACAAGACCATATTCTTGTTCATAAACCAAAATAACCAAAATGAGCCAGTCACCCCCAACACAAGAAACAGAATCAGCAACTTCTTCCTCCACTTCCCACCACCTCTAGAACCTTGAGGCTGCTGTTGATGCTTCTGCAGCTGCTGTAATTGAGATTGTGGCTGCCCTTGATCTTGCTTCCGCTTCAGATTACTCCCAATTTTTTCTTGAAAACCCAAGATCTTCCAGCTCACCATGATACCAACAATGATGTACCAACATACCATGATAAAACTGATGAGAAAATTTTCGGGGCCTTCTTGTTTAGAGTCTTGAGGCACCCATGTCTGCAAGATATTCTAGTAAAAATTAACCAAATAAAGTCACTTTTGCACCCTTTTTTTTTCTCATATTCCAACTTCATTCATAATTTTTTTTTTTGGACACAATAAAGCAAATTTGCAATTGCATTAGGTCTATGAACTCTAGTATGTTCAATTGTAATAATAGCAGTTTTATTAATCACCTCATGAAGAGGGCATCTCATTACCAGTCTAGCACAAACCACATCTATGTTGAATTAGGAATAAATATGGTAAGTGTGCCTGAGGTCATCAAAGACTGAAATATTTTATTTCCACAAGTTCAAAATTTTGGTAAATTTTAGGAATATATTTATTTATACTACAGTTTGTAAACTAGGTCTAGATGATAGTTTTTTTAAGTGTGTGTGTCTGTGTGTGTATTTTATCCAATATTCAGTGGTAGCTTCAGATGCATGTGTTGCAAGACAATGACTTTACATATCTCCTGTCCAAAAACAAAGACCCATACCCCAACGGGGGAACTAATTAAACTAAATAACAAGAAGCAATTATGAAAATATTGCCTTACCTTTCCATTGGTCTGATCATTAGACAAAGAAGACACAGCATTTTTAGCTAAAAGCACTGGAAAAAGGTCCTCCCCTGCAGAGGCCATGTCAAGCTTCTCAACAATGTAACCATGTTGAACTGGACACTGATCTTCAGCTTCTACACTATCCATTACCCAACCATGCTGCTTTTCAAACTTCTCCCACTCCAAAGACAATGCTTCCAGAGAGGAGTCAACTGCATTATTTGGCAACATTTCAATTCCTGGTCTCTTCATAAATTTGAAGGTTACCTGCAAATAAGAGAACATTTTTCAGATAAATTACTGGTACAAGTTCAACACTACAGACGGTGTGTCTAGCTTCTCGTGAATGCAATTATTTAAACTGGCACATTGAGATGAAATGATCCAAGGCCACCATGGTCATCCTTAACTCCTTAATTTTCCTCATTATCAATAATAGGCAATAAACACAAAATATTGTTACATAATTTAAATGAATTCTTTCTTGTTAGGTGGGAATTAAATCAGTAATCTAGAAATTTCATCAAAAGGTTTCGTCAAGTTGAGCTATTGGTACAATCACTACCTTGCAGGTCATTATTACATTTGAATTAATATATATATATATATGAACAGCAGTTGATTAGTTACAAACCTGGAGCCCCTAGAACCAATCACATAAAATATTTTGAGAATAGCTGTACTGGTCATAAAAATAATAATAACTTCATAAGGCATTTTCAGCAAAAGGAACATTTTACAGGGAAAAAAATGTGGTTTCCCCTCTATTTCTCCAGCAATTCTTTTTTTTTTCTTTCTTTTTTTTCTTTTTTTTAACTGTGAAATTCACAACCTCTTCTATGCCTTCAATACAGATGAAAATGACCCAATAGCACAAATCCATGTAAAACTCTTAATTCCAACTCAAGCTAAAAATACAGGAAAAAAAATAATCAAAATTTAAACCCAAATGAAAGCAGCGGAAACACCACTATTTTGACTCAATTTTGATAACCCACTTCAATCCAAGATTACACTTCTTTCTAGCATTTCCAAGGTGCCCTTCTCATCAGATTTCACTCTTGCCAATTTTGTTAGTTCACAGTAACTAAGGAAATTCAAATTGATCAACAGTTACAACCATAGACCAAAGATGCAAACTAAAACAAAAAGTACCTGATCTGAGTCTAGCAGAGGAGAAGAGGCATAAAAGTGGCTCTTTGAGAGATTGAAACGCTCTTGCAAAATTCGAGCATTCTTTTCCCAAAAGTCTGAAATCTCATCCACCCTCCTTTTAACTCCATTGTCATTCAAACCAAACAAAACCCATAAACAAAACCCAGTAATAACACCCAAAACCCAAAGAATCAGAACTTTTCTCTTCCACTTCCACCCACCTCTACCTTCCTGTAACTGCTGCGCCTTCCTATGCTTCATATTGCAAGATAACTTGCTTTGAAAACCTGTAACTTTGCAATGAAGAGCCATTCTAACCAAAACCCACCGACATATCTTCAAGAACAGCCTAGGAAGCTTCAGAAAAACCCCAGCAATAGCAGAAAAACTCATCAAAACAAGAGCTTTTCCAGAAACCCACTTGCAAAATTCACACCTTTTACACACAAGATTGCTTATGACAACACACCTTTAAACTTTCATATTTTTTCCCAACTTACTCTGACTCCCTAAACAAACCCATCAAACCATAACCTTATGTGGAGAAAACAAATCATAAGTGACCTGCCAAGGACTTGAAGATCACAGTAGAGAAAATCTCAGCTTTTTTTCTATCTCCGTCATATATACATACACACCTCTCTTACTCTTAGTAAGCTCAGAAATTCATCAAGATCACACTTTTTTCAGGAACCCACTTGAGAAATGTTGCAAAGTAGAGAAATTGAATGAAACCCAGTCAGGATTTCTGCATACCCATATGGAATCAATGATCAGAGTGAGATTAAAGGAGCTGTTTCAATCCCTTTTCTTTTCTTTTCTTTTCTTTCTTTCTTTTTTTTTTTTCTTTTTCTCCTCTCTGTCTATCTCTCTCTTGCTTTCTCTACATCACTCCAGTTTGGTTTCTCAAGCATATTTGTTGTTCAGGTTGGGCTACATCATTATCTCATCATCTGTTTTCCTAAGGTTTTTTTTTTTTTTTTGAAACCCTGTTTTCCTAAGGTTAACCAAAAGAAAATAAAATATCAATCTTTCTTTCAAGAACACCCAAAACTATAAAAAATAAAAAATAAAATCCAATTTTCAATTTTTAACCCTTTTCTTTTTTTTTCTTTCTTTCTTCTTTTTTTTTTTTTTTTTTTTTTTTTGAAGGTGCTTGGAGACACCCTTCACGTTTAAAGATGGGCTTTTCGTTTTCTCTCTGATTGCACAGAAATACGGAGAAAGAAGCACAGAGAACTGAAGACAGTTCAGAAAAGCAGAGGGCCAATACGGCGCACAATAAAACGCCAAAAGATCGCCAGTTGAACTGAAGTGAAGGGCCTCTCTCTAACGTGCGCTTTGAGTGCCATGCAAGAGAAAAGCTGGATAAGATAAATGGCAATACTGATGATGTTGCATTACCCACCAAAAAGAAAAAAAAAAAAGAAAATTAAATGAATGAAGAGAGATTATGTTAAAGTTATAATGGGACTGGTTAAAGATGCACTAATCTTCACTTTATATATATAATAATAATAAGATTAATATAACTATATATATGATTAGTTGAGTACAACTAAAGGCATTTTATTGTTAATTAAATTGTTAGGATTTTGAACATGCACTCATCATGGTTGGCCAACTTCATTACCACGGAATTACACGAAAAAATTGACTGTTCTTGATGATTCTACCCATAATCTCTATCATGAAAATGTAATTGAAATGGGTTCCCAATCTTAGAACCATGTTAATTATGATAATTAGTGAACATCTTATTTTATATTTTTCTGAAAAATGTTTTACATATATTGATGCGAACATTTTTTTTTTTTTACGCTGGTACCTAACTTGCTTCTTCAAATATTTTAAAAACACGCGTATATTTTACTAAATCTTTAAATACTTATACATTTTCAAAACATTCAAAAAAGATTAAGTGTCAGAGTTAAAAAATAACGTTAACACTCAACGTCCATATATAGCATTATTCTTAATATATTTACCCGGCCCTAATAACAGAAATAATAATGGTTTTAACGTTTATAGTACATTCATTTTGTTCTTATATTCTTACATAAGAAATCATAATGACTTCTTTTTTAAAAAAACTTTTTGTACAATAGTTTGTTTTCATAATGCTTCAAATAGTCTATAAGTTTTCTGGTCGAAACAAAAGCACATATATAATTGCTTTCTTTAATGATGGGTGACAGCTAAAACCTGAAAACGATTGGAAAAGGAAAGGATGGTTAATTTAATATACGAAATAATCCATCCATTAAGAAGAATATATTGTACTTAGCCAAGGTAAAATCTTGCAACATTAACGTGACCCCACAAATGTAGCGTGTATTAATTCATGCATGCAAGGGTATTAAATCCAGCAATTCTTTCGTAAGCTTTAGTGTTAATTATAAGAAATATGGGTCTATTCTTTTGACATTTACATCACTCATAATCAACTGATGTAATCATGTATATAATAAAATAAAATGTTTATATATTTGTTAATTGAGCTATATATAAAACATATTAGTACTCTACCAAATTTGACCCCCAAAGCCATGGCTCTTTTTTTTATATAAATAAAAGTATTATCTAAATCAATTATATATTTTTTAAAATTGTTTGGATCTCTTCCCTTTCCTACGAGAATAATAGTTCTTCCTATAGAAATTTAAATCTTTATGATTTTTTTTTTCTTTTTTTTTCACGCTATGACCACAGCCAGAACGCGGGCGCACCCCCTCTAAAGCGCCAGCCAGTCAGTCATTATGGATTCATAATATTGTCACATCTCAGTACACAGCCCGCCACAGCGTCTAGTACTCCGAGATTATTTGTCAATACTATTCATTTATGAATAGTAAAGGGCATCTCTCAAGTTCGAACTTGCAACCTATTCCTCATAAGGTTAGATTTTGCAACTTAAGTAGCCACTGAGCTGAGGTCTGAGGCATCGGTGGCACTCTCACTAATCCACACGACTACAAATATTTTAAGACGTTTTTGTATGAGTGAAAAAACTCAAACTCGGGATCTATTTTATAATAGAAACTTATACTCCTCAACTTTGTCACTCGGCCAACCTAATATTGAGTCTTTATAATCACTCAAGATTTAAATATTTTATGATGATACACAAGAATTAACATATTCAGAAAAAAAAAGTGGCAAATCTCATAAATTATCTTATAGGGACCTCCAATATGATAGAGTTGTATCATATATTATAAGCTGTAATGTTTCCTTATCCTTTTAGTTCGTTTAATTAAAATTTTCATTATAGTACCAGCCCTATGCTTGATCTCACCGGTTATATGTGATCAAGGAAATAAATTTTAGATTGATGGAAAACATAGTTAATGGTTATTGAAGTTGATTTTCCATTAATCAAAACATTAAACTCGTCAATTTTGTAGTAGCTTACCTACCAAGGATTGAATAATGTTAATTAATATGCATGAAAGAGTCAATATATACACAAGATCATTTAAATAATAGAGATAGTGTAATACGGCAACTCAATAATTCAAATATTTGACCAAGTCAACTTGATCGTGTGCCTTTTGCAATTTATATTATATTCACACATAGAAATTTTTTTTTTTTTTTTTTCTAAATGAAATAAAAAGTTTGATACCAACACCACGTCATGGATTAAACATATGTATTTTATTTAATTTTACAAAGTTCAAAATATTGACTTTAAAATAATCCATACAGTTAAAAGTCAATGAAATTAATGTGGGTCCACCTCATCTCATGACACATACATATAATACCCCTAGCACCACTGGATAATTCGTTCCACCGTGGTGAGTGTGGGAATCCAATTCCAATTCCTCGCCAGAAAAAAAACTCGGCCAGTCGAAAACATTCTCTCCCCCCACATTCCCCTCCAAACCCATATCATTTCACTGAAATTACCAAAATGCCCTCTCCCCCAAATTACCAACCCTCGAGAACCGAGCCCGAACCGAAGGCGGCGTCAGCGGTGGCATCTGGCTTGGGACACCATTAAAATATCCAAATTACCCACAAATCAACGACGCATTTACAGAAGATACCCCTCTTCTTCTTAATAAATAATAATCACGACTTAAACGTCAAATCGTAACGGCCTTTTTTGACTCTAAGTTGTTGGGACGGCATTGTGTAGTGTTTTACAAAAACAACATGTGGGACCCACACCAGCTCATACTCCGACAATTCACCTTTGTAGCTTTTCTTCCCGGCAATTAATTAACAGCGAAATAACGTCCGTTCGCCACGTGGCCTCCGTCACCTCCTTGGCCCACCACACGCCGCTAAGGCCCCAATCCAGTCTGTTGTCACCCCTCACACTGTGTCGTAGCACAACGGACAAACCTCCCCACTAGGCGACAAAATTAGATACATCGCTTTGTCCGGACTAGAGGCTTTTAACCGTTTTGAGGAAATTCCTGAAATGACAAAACTGCCCCTGTTAATCTCCTTAAATGACTTTAAAAAAAATTTGTATTATGCTATGGAGACGCAATACTCAAACATATTTTTCAACTGATAACGTGAGGTAGAACTACTGACTATTTTTTTTTTTTTTTTTAAATAATATTATAAGAAAATAACAACACTTCAACATGAATTAAAAATTATGTTAAAATATAAAATTGTTCAGCATTACTTTTGTATTAAAAGTGTATTTGATAGGTCAGAAAAATAATAATTATCTTAAATTTTTTTATTTTTTAGTATTTAATTGACATAAAAGGTGAAAAAAAAAATTATTTTTTTTACAATATTTTTCTCAAATAAGAGGGTGAGAAAAAGTACTTTTTTTATGAAAATTTTTTATTAAATTAAATTTAAAAGAGTTACGTCTTATTTAATTAAATAACTAATTAATAATTAATTATAAAAAATAATAAAAAAAAATTTCCTAAATAAATAAAAATCAAGTAAGTTTTCTCAATAATTTTCTTACCTGTTTGTTGTATTTGATTTTCTAACATGTTTAAAAAAGAAAAAGAAAAAGAAAAAAGGTAATCCCACAAGTACAAATTATGACAAGAGGCGCTACTGTTTTCAGTTGTCATATTATAGTGCATCTCGAGGGGGTAATCAGGACGATTTATGATTGGTCTATTTTGACCATATGATATTTATTATTATCCCAAGGAAAAATGTGAGGGTGTTTTGGGAATTTTACAAATCAGAGTAGAGGGTGGAGGGCATCTTTATTTTATATTTATTTTTATTTTATTTTGATTGCTTTAGCTGACATGCTTCTGGATATAGTGTACCATACATAGGGTGTGTTCACAGTGTCCCATCAAAATTTATTATTCCAAAGTCAAATATAGTGGTGGCACGAACTCTGAGATTCCACCACGTGGCACTTGTTGTCAGTTTATCCCCACTTCAAATTCTCATGAGATATATCGTGACACACTTATATTTATCAATGAAAATTACTTTATTTATTTGGTGCCGACGACACTTTATTTTTTTTTAAATATTTTAAGAATGTATATTTTATATAACAATCTTAATACCTAAAAAAGGTTGAGTGTCAGTATAAAAAAATAGTATCGAATTATTAACACTCAGTGTATCTTTAACAATAACATTATTTTAAATAATCATGTATGTAGACAAACATATATATATATATATATAAGTAATAATGTGTACGCAAAGTGTTAATATATTTTTTCTAACATTAGCTCGTCTTTTTTAATTTTAAAAATGTACATATATTTAAAAATATTGTACAATACATTCTTAAAATATCAAAGAAGTTAAGTGTCAGTGTCAAAAAATAATATTGACGTCTCAATTATATACAAAAAAAAAAATTAATTATATATATATATATATATATATATATATATATATATACTGATAATGGCTGTGGGACATAATTGGAGGGGCGAATCAATTTAATGAATAAATAAGATGAAAATGCGTGTAGGGATTGAGTTAGCAAATCTTAGGGGAGTCCCTTTAAGAGATTTTGCAAAGACCCACTTGTCCATGTGTTGCTAGCTCGAGAAGTTGGTTCCAACATAAGCTCCCTTACCCAACCATATTTGAGGCTTTATACCCTTTTCAAGGGCACCAAGAAATATTATATGTAAACAATAAATAAAGGCACACACCTCTTCTTCACCTTACACTGCCCAATAGTATTGTCTTTCAGAATAAGCAACTTTCATTAAAAAAAAAAAACATATCTGTGTATAGATTGTATATAAATGTTCACTTAGTCTATAATAAAGTGAAGTAAAATAAGCAAATTCATATCGTCCATCACTTGTAATTAAATTAAAAAAAAAAGACTTTGTTCATAAGTTTATTTGTATATGATTAAACACAACTGATCTTGATATCAAATAAAAGAAAAAGATTATGTTAGAGGGTTTTTATACCACTTGCTCTTATCATTATTAAAAATTTATTAAGTAGTTGGGTGGAGTACTGATAGAAGCACCCAATCAATTATACCATGAATTTATTAAATCAAATTATTCGAAAATCTAATACATCCTCTTATGTGTCAACTTAGCATTTTATATAATAAAGTAGAGAATGTGGATTTATGTGTATATAATTAGGAAAAAGTTTAGTTAAGGTGAGTTTAATAATTTTATATATAGATTGTATAATAAAAAAAATAAAAAATAACAAGAATACCCAGCTCCTATGTAGTTTTAGGAAAAGAATCTGAAATACACTAGCATATGTTCTTAATTAAATAGAAGGAAAGCCCGAGTAATTGCATGAAAACCTGGGAAATAATTAAGATAAACAAATAAACAAATAATTATATATATATAATAGTTAAATTGGGAATCTATTTTTGGCCATTTGAGGGTGTGATTATAAAAATAAAAAGATGTAGCTTAGGGCAGGCCCCGAGCCCCTGGCTCCGGACCTTGTTTTTGTAATATATATATATATATATACTTTAATGACACTAATATATATCAATTTGAAAGTTTCCTTTTTACTCATTAATTAATACCCATTATAGTAACTTTCTATAGACTCTATTTCATGATTTTACGCAAATGATTATTGAAAATTAAGACTCATTAAATCATCAAACTCCCACTTTTTCTGACTTGTAAGTGATTCAATATGGTAATTTTCAGTAATTATTCAATAGAATGCTATGATGATTAAATTAAAAGGATAAAACTAAAACATAAGTCAGAAGAAAAGTAGGCCAACAATAGCATTTAGTTGAACTACTAAAACAAAATATATATTTACAAGGGATTATTAATTATTTATTATATGGTGTTAATTAATGAGATTACTATAACCTTAATTAACTATTGGGATTTTTTTAATTAAAATAGCTATTCTAGTCACTTTTGTCATCTAGAAGCTTTTTATTTTAGCACTTAAATTGCATTAGGGTCAAGCAAAGCTGATGGTGATGCTTATGCTAATGCTTATATATAATAAGAACCAAACAAATCCAACCACCATTAATTATAATCCATTGGCATTATTAGATTCCATTTAATTTCTTTCTTTCATCTTCTTTTTATAATATTATTGCACATTTTGTCTATTTGCCCATTTGTTTTGGCTGAACCAATCAACTAATTAAAACATTAGAAATATTGTTTGCTCTATATTTTTTTTAAAATATTTAAGAGAATATATATATATACGACTCTATGATTGTCTTCATGCATCAAGGTACTATATATATATATATACCTAAACACTGCACCCTTTTGTAGGGAATATTAAACTTGTTTTAAATGTATTAGGTGAGCCAATTAGCTTTAATTAAAAGAGTGTCAAGGAGTTGAAACCATGATATACATAATATTTTATTTTGGTTATTTAATGCTATTAAGGTTCAAGTTTGTTTGTAACTGTAAGTTCAAGTCGTGGCTTAGGATCATATAATTGTTCAGTCCATGAGATGGATCAAACATACGTGTGCAAAGGAATATATGTACTAATTTAATTATATATATATATAAAACAATGTAGAAGACTTAAAATTAATTTTAATAATAAGCTTGTCTTGATGCACCACGTATATACCATCTTAACTGAAACTTGAGACGAACGATACACGAGATAAATTTTTTTAAAAAAATTGTTAATTTTGCTGATGATAACTTGATATGTCTTGTTGGGTCATTATCTGGTAGTTATAATTTTTAGGTTAAATAATTTCTAAGATAGTATTATGTCTTGAGTTAAGTCTCGTTATTGTATTTGTATGTTCTCAATTTGCATAATTGATTTTTTTTTTTCTCCTATCTCTTTTTTGGCTCTACACGTGCAGGATGGAGCTGCACGTGAGTATTAATGGTAGTTTGATATGCATTAGTACTAATTAATTAACTTAGTAACATATATTGTAAGTCGAAAGAGATATATTTTTATCAATAATTTAGTTTAATTTTGCAATATTGAGCATCTACAAGAACTTAGAATTACCCTAGGATTCCATATATATGGTCTATCTAATTCTAATTCTTCTTTCTTCTTTTCCTAAAATATTCTAAAGGGAATTAGACAAGGTTTGTCTAAATCTTACATGTCCTCATCTATATATGCCATATACCAAAAGGAAAAGAGATGTGACTTCAAATTAAAAACCATAATCCCTTACATGTTTTAAAATATTATTATTTTAATATGAAAAATCAAATTAAATTTTAATGTTTAAAACATGATTAAAAAAAAAAAAAAAAGATCACATGCAATAATATTGTATGAAATTCAAAGAACTTGACTTTAGTGCTACAGTTAGTTAATCAATATATTGCCAACCCAATAGCACAATGGATGGCCATTAGGGTTTAGTGTCCACAACCATAAACCCTCCCAAAAACAGAGGCTGCTAATGGGGATGGCGGGGTTTAGTTGTCTCTGATTTTATGAAATTGACATATTGCGTCCCATTACAAATACTTCCAAACAAGCTCTTGTCTCCACATGCACCGATGTTGATATGAAAAATCTACAAAATTTGACTCAAACATCATGTATCAAACTTTCTACCACCATTTAAAATCCTACCAATCATTTATTATGGCTAACTTATATAATTTCTCTCATATATCTTTGTGATTCAACAGTAGATCTCTAGCTTTTATGAAATCTTAGTCAATTTTAGCATATTATCTTTGCTTGCATGCCATTGATACTAGCAATTGCACCTCATTAACTCATACACAACTGGAATCAGAATAGGGGTAATTACTGTAAAAATTAATTAAAAAATGTTAAATTTACTGTAAAAATTACAAAAATTTGTAATTACTGTTGAAGTGTTATAAATTTTTGTAACTGTTACAGTTAATTTAACATTTTTCATAAAATAATAATGCAAGTTGTGTCAATCAGCGGTGTGCTGCCACCTCCTACTTAATGCATATTTTAGCACACTTTTAATGAGCTTTTTTAGCTTCACATGCCCTTCTTTCTCTCTAGTCAGAGATTAAGATTTCAAATCTCCTACTAACCTAACACATTAATATTGCTGGTTACAGAATGTCAGACAGCTAAACCTAATTACCCAATTAGTCAATAAGATTCCTTTTATTATATTAACTGTTGGGAAAAATGATTAATATATAATTGTTAATTATATAGTTTGTTACACGTAAAAATGTTGACATAAATGTATTTTTCACTTGATGATTGCGTGCCAACCTTCTTTGATTGAAGTTTTTTCTTCTTGATGTGATGTGACAAGCAAGGCTATTACACTTGTGTCTAGGACACGTGATGTGACAATGGACATGTGTTGTCTTTTATATATCATACCGTGATTTATTTTTTATTTTTTGTAATTAGTAATTAATTATTTAATTAGTAAAATAGAATAAGATAAAGCATTAGAAAATATATTATAGAATAATGGATTGATAATATACACAGCATATCGTTTTCTAAGTAAAAAGAAAACAAACCAATCCATGGCCCTGTTTGGGACAGCAATAAATTTTTTGTGACAACGCGTTTGGGGTACTGTTGCAATTGAAACACGATTTTTTGAGATTTCTCTTCTGTTTTAGCAAAGCTCCCCTACCCCTGCTTTTACTATTGCGTTTTGCAAACGTGCTTTTGGAGAAAATATTGCTGCTCTCGCAAACAAGCAAAAACATCATTCGTACTATTTTCCTTTGCAAAATAATTATCTAATCATTCTCTCTCTACCTATCATCAATATGACCAGGAGCAAGCAAACATGTCATTTTTTTATTTTAACATTCCATGAATTTCATAACTTAGGATATAAAGATTGTGTTTGTTAACTTAACTTGCTAACTCTAGCAAAATGTCTACCCACCCATGATGACAAAGGTTCAACTTTCATAAATGTCGTTTCAAGAGACACTATCAGTTGTTGCAAACTATACTTTTTACCTTGTTTTCAACTAATGTTATCATTCAAAGTTAATTCTCGATTATTACGCCCTACAAGGATAGTCGTACTTTTTGATTAATATTAATATAAAGCACCTAGACCTTCAAGGATTGGACACCTTGTATGTTTCAAAAGCTCTTTTAAATGTAAAATTCAATGACCTATGGCCAGTTCTAGATTCAGTTTGACAATCACAATGAGAAAGTTACACCTACAAGAGCCTATTTCACCTTTATCCACAATAAGCTTCTCCAATGCAATAAGCCCTAACCTAGAAATCTGAGTGAGGTTGGCGTTAGGGACTCAACCCTAGGTGACTCAAAAATGGAGTACCTGAAAATGATTGAACAGCTGAAGAGGGCTCAGAGCATTTTCTAATTCTGGTGAAATGATTCACTTGGAAAAGATAAGCAAAACCATTCAAACATAAACATCAAGCGTGGAAAAGCCAAACACTGAAAGTGAGAAACAAATAAAAGCACACCAGAAAGACATACTAACACAAGCATTAGATACAAAGATTACATATATAGTCTAAACATTCCTTACATATATGCCACACGCTTTCATTCCTGCATAATCTTGAAATCTTGCCACACCTAACGCTTGTCCTCTTCAATGTAGATGTCTCATGGATTCCCAAATAGATAGAACAGAACATCAGTACAAAGCAGCAAAGAATAGGGAGGAAAGTGCACTGGAGCTGTGATTCTCCAGCAAGTGAAAAGAGGGGAAGTGGGACGTAAGAGAGATTCCTGCAACTAAAGGTTCAAATCCAGCGAGATTAGCACGTCATCATCTAGACAGTGTTCAAGCACTAATGATACAGTTGCATATATAAATAATACATAACTCTCATGGCACTGCACCAAGAGAGCGATGATCATTTTTTGGTTGTTTTGTTCAGTTTGGTTGGCTTTCAGTCTTCGATGGCAAGTTGTACACATTCTTGAGCAAGTCCTGAATCTTACAGAGCATTAGGGAAGGATCCCCTCCTCCTCCGCCACTGCTCTGTGATACTCGTGAACTCTCCTGAAGCTTTATCTTCTCAAACAAGTACTGTTTCTCAAGCTCGGCTTCATTCAACCGCTGCTTCAAGTACCTGCTGGTGTAATCTTCCTCCGTCTTCTCCGACTTAGCAAGCATAATTCTCTGGAGCCTCTCAGCCTCGCCCCTCGCCTCATTGGCTTTCCCCTGGAACATATCAGCTTCAGCCTGCTTAAGCCTCACAATACCCTCTAGCTCATCAATCTGTTGCTTCTTCCTTTGCCTCTCAATCTTTAGCTCAGCTACCTCCCTGGCCTTCTCCTCAAGCTCCCGGTCACAGGCCTCAAGAGCCAAACGAGCTTTCTTGAACATCCGCATCTTCTCATCAGCTACCATTTCCATTTTTCTTATGGTCTCCTGTACTACTTCAGCAATCCTGTTGCATGCTTCCTGAGGTGCTATCAGCCGCCCACCTTCTTCATTTTCAGAGTTCTTCAGGGAGTCAAAATCCAGCTCTGCATGAAGACCAAAAAAATTAAAGAAAAAGAAAAGAAAAAAAAGCAGCTCAAAGAAGTATCATAATTAAGGGGAACTGTTCAATTTGATAGTCGAGGAAAGTGGTCAAGAGAAAGATGCTCAGGATGATGATGACAAGGTGGAACTCTCTCGACTATTTAATATATAAGATCTTATTAGAGAAAGTAATTCAACGACTTATATGAGTAGTCAATTAAGCTCATCACAACAATAACTGAAGGTCAGTTATAGAAGGGGCATAGAACTGACTTTAAACCTAGAAGGGGCACTAGAGCCTTGTAGTGAGTCCTTGTGTCCCAAATCTGAATGTTTGGACAACCACAGATCAAGAATGCATGCTGCCATGCAAAAGTCAGTTCTTTTTTCTTGCTAAAGAAAATAAAGCAGCAATCATTTCTATTTTGTATAATGTATTTAGAATGGGAAGGACACTCAATGTCCAAAGAAAGGCTGTGATTTGTAGGATGAGACACCCACATTGCATTTAAGATCTCTGAACATGTACTAATGCTTCCAAAGAGCACTGGAAACCATTAGACACTTGGAAGCAACAATAGTATCAGGATGCAGTTTAGCACTAAGGTTTAAAACTGATAGCCACTAAAAGTTGTAAAGTGTCTCATATTTTTAGATTCTAAAGTGAGCTTGGTCAAAAGTAATAATAACAACAATGAAAAACAACTTCGGAACCAACAAAAAGTTAGCCATTTTAATTCAACTGAGAGTGATACATCCACAACCACAACCTGCAGAATAGAAATTCCATGGGCACCCCCCTCAACAAGTCAAGTTTCAGCATGTGCTTATTTAGGACCAAAAAGAAAAAGAAAAAAAGAGTTTCAGTGTGATGATTGAAATCATCGTTGAAGATTCAACAATCTCATTTCTACTTCCAAAAGTCATAAAAAGCTTAACAAAGATAAACCACAAGCTGATATCTTGTGATGAAACATACTTTCAGAACCTCCTAGTAATAATTTGGGATAACATAAAGAGCAGTAAAACAACTTTAAATAGCAAACTTCCATGTATTACCCTAGCCACAAGTATACATACATCTATAAAATTCCAATCACAAAGTTATTGACACGCTTCAACTCAAAATTTAACCAACACTCTTCTACCCATTTCTTTCCTGTTCACATCTTCACCATTATGATTTACCAGTTTTACCAATTAAAACTTCTACTATTGCATCAGAATCGTTCCGCCCTGAAAAAATCATGCTTACTTTACATATGCATTGTGAGGTAACACCAAACTAAAAAATGCATAAAACCCTCAAGTGAACCATCCAAGCCCTTAGCATCTAGCATTGACAAGGAAGCATGAAAATATGTCACAAGAAAAACGCTATTTTCTAGGTAACATGACATGTTGCTCATGAGTTCTACATGATGTGCTTTGCTATAGGTTTCTCACAAGGATGACACTACACAAGAGGAAGCAAAAAAAACTCAAATCAACTCATGAAAAGGAAAGCAAATTAAGGCGGTGCTTACTGGTTGGGTTGGATCAATTTTGGGTAACAAAATTCAACTAATCCGGCCTTTTCAAGTGACACAGTGCATCACATGAAACTGCCTGTTAAATCGCACAAATCCAACCTATGTCAAGTTTAGTTGGATTCAGTTGGAAGGAGAACAAGGGTTGTCCTTACACGGAGAGCAAGAGTTAAAGAAGAGAAGAAGTAAAAAAGAAAAAAAAAAGAAAAAAAGAAAAAAAGAAAAGAAAAAGAAAAAGAAAAAGAAGGATAGCTGCCCAAAAAAGATAAACAAACAAAAGAAGAGAAGAAGTAGAAGGGTACAAAAGGCTAAAAATGAAAAGAGAAAAAGAAGAAGAAATAAAGAAGGATATCTATCCAAAAAATTAAACAAATTGTTCAAAGCCACCTGACCCAAAAGCTATAGTTGATAGGTGGAGGCTCAACAATGCATATCAAGCTATTATTAACAATCTCCCCCACAGATAACCCCATCCTCCACGTAGAGAGATAGAAGAGAGAGAAGAAAAGACAAATAGCAATAGTGCAAATGGAAATTATGCAAATGTCAATAACAAGACTAAAACCCAAGACCTCATATAAAACTAAGTCTCTAATACCAGGTTAGGAATTTCTTGACTGACGGGTGGAGACCTAACAACGCATATCAAGTTACTATTAATACAAAGAAAGGAAAAGAAGTAGAAGGGTTGCAAATGAGAGAGAGAGAGAGAGAGAGAGAGAGAGAGAGAGAGAGAGAGAGAGAGAGAGAGTATGTAAAGAGTTGTTGGAGAAGACAAAAAGGAAACAAAGAATAAGAAGCAACTAAACTATAGAGGAAGAATGGGAAAAAAAGACAAGAAAAGAAATTAGATGAATCTACATAAAAGGGTCGGTACATGAAGCTCCCGCCCATGCAGGGTCCTAGGGCAGGATTGGACGACTTTATGTAGATGAATGATGAATCTACATAAAAAAGGAAAAAAAGAAGAAATAATAAAGAAGAAAAAGAGGTCAGAGAAGATGAGCTGCAGAAAGGCGCGACAATACACAGAAGTGACATCTATAGCACTACAAAATAAGATGAAGAAGAAGAGGAAAGAAAGCCTAAGCGAGGAGTTGTGTGTGGGTCAAGCAGTTGCTTGTTGCAGAAAGAGGAAATGAAGACAGGGAAACAAAGCACGGGAGGGGAGTTGCTTGTGGCAAATGAAAGACATTAATGGAAGTGATGGGCTGACAAGGAGAGAGAGAGGTTTGATAGAAGTCAGTCAGGTCAGGCCATTTCAGTTTATATAAACTATATTTGAGGCCTGCCCAAAACATTTGGTTCACAAAATGTATCACCTGATCGACAAGTTGCACAATCAAAAAGCTGCCTGAATCCAGCCGATTCGGTCAGGCAGGTTGGGTTTCAAGTACTTATAAGCATCCCTGCACACATGATTCATATCAAGTATGTGAATCTTATGATTCATTATCCAAACCATGGTAGTTAAAATCGTGAATCAGAAGTGCATCGTTTTGAGGCTTGATGAATCAAATTGAGATTCGGATCGGTGAATCGTAAGATTCATGACACATATGCGAATCATATATTTGTTTATATTAAGTATATATATAGGGTCATAAAAGCATTAGTATTTTTTAACAAATTCATGACTCGGACCAATTTACCACGATTCAACTCGCGATCCACTTCCGATTTGGACCGATTCACTTACGATTTACAAAGTATAGGCATTCATGAATCCGATTCGAATTGTTTTGGGGTGAACTGAATCGTGAATCGTACAATTCAGCGATTCAAATTGCAATTCTGACTACTATGATTCGAATGGCAAATCAATCCATCAAGTACCAAAACAATTCATTCCAATGCAGATTCTGACAACCATGTTGTCAACCCTAAAGAAACTTCTGTGCAGCACACATGCTACAGTTGATGGATATTAAAATCATTTCTACATGCAATTATGCGTATACAAGTCCATTCCAACCACCAAAGTGACTACAGAACAAACATGCAAAACCAGCAATTCTAATATCCTAATCAAAACAATTCTTAGCAATGGAACAAAAAAAAAGCAACATATTGCATTTATGTAACCATCCATTCATGATATCTGAATTCCAGGTTTAAATTTTTTCAGACAATGGAAATGCTTCAAATGCTAAGATAAGAAATTGCAAACCTTGGAAGAACAGCAGCATTGCTTTGTAAGTAATAGTTTCTGCAACTCCATTCTTCATTTTCTCCATAAGTTCTTCACATTTCCAAAACAGCTTTCTCCCTCTGGGATCCTCACTTCCACGGAATATCCGACTAACTATATCAAGCTCCCTCAGGAGAACCTCACGGTCCCAGTTTGGTGCACAATGTTGGAACACATCTTTAACCCACCCTAACAACTCAGATGTATTATTGCAAGCTCTGCACCTAAATAGCATTTCAGCAGGGCTTGCACCACTCTTAACACATGCACCCATAATTACTTGACCTTCTCGAATAGCACAATCTGTGTGGGTCCAATGTGAGCATAAATCACAACCAATCCAACGGCAAGTATTCACCTCAAAATCAAACTTGTTACATATCACACACATGCAATGATTGCAGAAACCATTTCTTTTAGTACATACTTCACAACTACAGTCATCTGCTGGAAGCTGGTTCTGGCATGCTATATTTCTGCATCTCTTGTAAAGGAAAATCTCAATGAGGGCAGCCTGCAATAGACAGATATTTGGATGCAAAAATGCCTGAATCCCAGTGTTAATTGCAACAAGAATTTCCAGCTGTGCCCAGTGTGCTCTAAGTAGGGTTTTAGCTGTCAAATCCTCCCTAGTTTGAACAAGTTTCTGCAGAGTTAAGAACTCCTCTCTGTGCTGGGAACCACCTGTTCCTTCGAGAATGACCCGGAGCTCATTCTTAAGCTCTTCCAGAAGTTCATCTGGCAAAAGATGCATCTTTTCAGCGATCATCTCAACTTTTTTGCTAGCTATATCCGTAAGACATATCTTCTCAGAGCAAGAAACTCGGCGAACAACCGACTGTTCAGGGCAATCATTCTCTCCGTCTTTCTCGTTCTCCAGTTTCTTACCCGTCATTGCATCAGAGGCAGGCCAAGTTTCACGTGAGCTTGCACTCTCAGATGGGGACCCGTGAGCATGTTCAGCATTAGAACCAGGTTCTTGAGTGTCAGGGGACCCACAAGCGTCAGATGAAACTAGAGATAGTGATGTTCGGAGTCCCCCAGCCGGCCGAGGTTGTTGGCGTGGAGGCAGCATGGTCAATTGATGGTGAAAATTAATACCAGAAGATGCTCCCATCAGATAAGTGTCTCACAAAAACCCATCACTACACCATAAATAAAAACTTCATGATCATTCATTACCCAACTCAAAATAAGATAACAGACATCTATTTGCTTTTGAAACAAAACAACTGTAAGGATAATATACAAACATTCTTTACAGAAAATACCCCATGCCCCCGTAAGCCATAAAGAGCTAAAAAAGAGGGGAATATATGTCATGTGCCAAACATTACAAAAGATGCTTGCATAGAAGAAATATAATGAGTTCTGCAATAAAATAACGAACTCTACTAAAACCTTGCCCAATACATCTGCATAACCTAAAAAGCAACTCATAAACGACCTAATTGATCCAATCAACCAAACATAACTAAATCAGAGACAAGAAGATCGACTAAGGCCTGTATCAATCACACTCTAGAGGGAAAAAAAAAAAAGAGATCCCAATACAATACACCTCGAAATTGAATCCAAAACAAGCTACAGATCAAAGAAAACAAAGTTTCAAGACACACAATAAACACAAATTTCCAGAAAACAGCTTTACCAACACATAGTCAATTCAAGGCTATTTACCTCGCTTCCTGAACTCAATCACAAGCTTAAAACTCGAAACAACATTACAAGTCGCGATTTTGACGACAGAAAAACGAAGTTCACAACATAAACAATAAATTAATAGAACCAGAAAAACCCTAAAAGCTGGAAGTTATCAACTTTAAAAAAGAACTACTTACCGAGCATATATATATATATAAAACCGAAGTTTATGAATCCGATCGAAAGGGAAAATTAGGGTTTATCTACAAGATCACCCTTTTTTTTCCCTTCCAAGTAGAGAAAAAATCTTCTGAGTCGTGGAAACCCTATTACATGTACGAGAACAAAAATCGAAAGACTACACAAGAAGAAAATAGATTTCAAAAGGAAAAGATTAGGATGACCCGTACTGCTAGTCGCTGACCGGGTTGACCGGTTGCCATCAACGCACTACATGCCGCGTGATGACGTGGTTTTTTTTTTGGTTGAACAAAATTGGGGTTTTGACTTGAGAATTTGGGAAATAAATATTTCGTGTATGACTTTATTTTGACTTTTTTTATTTGTACAAATTTCAATCGATTCGAGGGAGAGTTGCCGCTTTTGCCCTTTGACGACCAGCGGTTTTAATGGCCGCGACTCACGAGATTTTGAAAATCTAAAGAATAACATTTCGTCCCACGTTATAATTATACTTAAAAATAGGGTTAACGCGGTAACACCCCTGTGCTTGCTCTAATACCTTATGAGGATAAAGTTGATAAGCTACTATTTATAAATTATACACCAATAATTCAATATATCTATACCTATATCTATATATCAATAATTTATTACCCCTCAATAGAGATTAGTAGAGAAAATAGATTCGTATAGTTGACCCACATAATTGAAAAAAAACTTAGTAAAATTGAGTTAATTGTATACCAATAAATTCTCTCATTATCTAGGTACAAGTAATTCTAAAAAATATATATATTTAAAATCAAAGTAATATTTTTAAACATAAATGCATAAAAGAATAATGTTTCTCAACAAATTGAGGGTGCAAGAGGCATCGCATAACAGTAAAATTTGTTCTGTTTAGTTTTATAGTTTCAACAAGCATTTGCTCTTTAGAATTCAACAATCTATTCAATCTAAAGGGATCTCTAATTTAGATTGTCAACTTTTTATTTATTTATTTTATTATATATATATAATAAAAAATTTAAGAAAATAATAGTATTTTTTTTCCATAACGGTCAATAGTTTACTATGATTTTCTTTTTAAATGTATATATTTTTTAAATTTCAATTTTTTTAAGTTACCAACTTGTTTTGAATAGCGATCCAAACAGATATGGAAATGGGTTGCCAACTCACTATCCCATCTTCAACCATGCTAGTTTGGCAACTTGGCCCACCCAACTTGAGTTGCCTAGTCTTTTTCTTTTTATTTTTTTTGGCCCGCACGTCACAAATAGATTATTAATAAGCATAACCTTAATTTTTTGATAAAAGGTACATTGTAGGATGCTCTACAATGCTGATCAAATTTAATCATTAAATCAATTTCTCGGGAATGTAACTGTCCATATAGCCAATAGATTGAGTTGATTTGGGTTGGAATCGCGTTTATCCTATATATGGTGAGGATATTTTAAATATTTTTGTTGATTTTGTTTTGGAGGAGGAATACTTGTATTTTGTTGTTGATTAATTTAAATTTAAACTTTTCTTTCAAAAAAAATAAAAAAATATCCCAGCTTAAATGATGGGAATTAGCCTAAATGATGATCTAGACCAGCTTTTCAACTTTAACTAGGGTTAAATGTTTGCAATTTTCTCTGTTCTCTGTCTATTTGTCAATGCTGTTTTTGATTTATGATTGAGATATAAAAAGAAAAATGTGTTTGACTGGATTAAATTTGAAAACAGTTTTAAAATAAAGTAAAAAAATACATTTGATTTATTAAAATTTCAAAAACAGTTTTTTAAAATTTTTTAAAAAAAAAAATTACTTCATTAAGTTATATTTTACCTGAAGAACCAAAGCCAGCCCAAACATCACTTCACGGGATTTTCAAAGGAAAAACTCAAACAAAAGAAAAGAAAATAAAGAGAATAGAGAAAGAAGAAACCAAACGGTCACGCAAGCACCGAGGGCAAACTCCGTCATTTTGTCCTGTCCCACTTGCAGGAACTCGGCCCTGCGCGAGGATTAATCTCTGGGAAAGAAGATGACGAAGCTCATCTCTCCCCCACAAAACTACTTGCAATTATCAAATCATCCATCTTCAAAACGAACCCCCTGCTACTGCTTCACTTCTCTAGCCATGGATTTCCCAGCAGTAGACACTCCACTATTCAGCCAATCCAGATTCATCACCGGCGCAAAATCCCCATTCTTTCTCATCACCAATCGTCAACTACGGCTCTCATCAGTAATTCCTCACCAATTCCTTCACCATTCAGCTCGAATGTCAAAAAATCGTTTCGATCCCTGCGTTTTAACCAAGAATTTTGATCGGAGAGTTCGTACGAACTCGGTGTTTCTGAAAGAGGAGGAGGGCAAGATGAGAAAAGAAGAAGACAAGATTAGGGTTCAAAAAAAGTTTCATTTTTTGGGGGATTTAGTTAAGCGCGGGTTGGTATTTGTCGCTGCAATGGTTTGTGGGGTTTTGGTGTTGCAGTGTCGAAGAGTAATGGCGATGGAAGGGGCTGTTAATTGGGGAAATGGGGTTTTTGGACAGAGTGGGTTATTGTTACTTAGGGGTGCTTGGCCGAAATTGTTGCAGGTTTTATGTGTTCTTAAAGAGCAAGGATTAGTTTTGGCTGCTCTCTTGGGTTTGTCTGCGTTTTTCTCAATGGCAGAGACTTCAATTACTACGCTGTGGCCTTGGAAGGTACTAAGCATGTTGTTATCGAAATTCTCTTTTCAAAATTCTATGCTGTCGTTGGACACATACATATAACGAAGACCTTTAGATGCCCGAGTTAGGAAGAATAGACCTTAAATAACATTGAGAGAAATAATTAAGAAAGATATAACTATTTGTAATTTGGACGTCAATTTAGCCTGTGATAGAGTAGATTGGAGGTAGCAGATTCACGTGACTGATGCCATGTAGTAGGGAAAAAGGTTTGGTCGAGTTGAGTAAATTCTATGTTATTGTTGTTGAAATTGTTGTGATTGCTAGAACTATTTTAATGCATGTTAAATCGTAGAGGAGCACATGAAAGTGGAATTGAAGTTATTAGGATAAGAGAGACTTCATGACATGATTCAATATCTGCTGTTTCTTACCAGGTGAGAGAGCTTGCTGAAAAAGAGCCTGAGAATAGTGTGTTCAAAATGCTTAGCAGTGATGTTACCCGGTTCCTGACAACTATCCTTATTGGCACAACGTACTTATATTTAATTTTTGTAATTCTTAATTCCTTTCTTTTTGTTTGACTGCGAAGTTGCTTTCTCATTGTATTTTCGCATTTTATCTCTCAGTGTGGTTAATATTGGAGCAACTGCACTTGTCACTGAGGCAGCAACAGCAATTTTTGGTGAAGCTGGTGTTAGTGCAGCAACTGGAGTTATGACTGTATGTCTCATTTTCTCCTTTCTGGTCAACTGATAACTCCAATTGCAAATGTGGAAAGGTCAAATACTGAAAATGGCTTAAAGTTCAAGAAACTGGCTGCTTTTGACATTTAACTTAAGGTTACTCCCCACTTTGGATAATAAAAGGTTAAATATCATAGACAATGAGATTTTCTGTTTCAACTTTTTGTTGCATCTTTATGAATTCATTGTGCTGTTTTCTACTGGCTAGTCTGTGATGCTAGTAAAATGGATGAAGAACTCATAAATATATTTTGCTATTTTCTACTGGGTGCTGCATATACTAATGCTAGGCTAAATAGAGCAGACCAAGTGTAATGACTAGAGTGCCTTACTCTCCACACATGGATCATAGGTATATATAAAAAGCACCATATGTTGTAAAAAAATGTTCAATTGTCATGTGCTTGTCGCTAATCTGACTGATACTGACAGGAAATCAATTAAAACCAAAACTATGCATAGAAGAAATAATCTGTAGACCTATTTTTTCTTTTCTTTTTTCTATAGGCAGGGGAGAACAACTCGGGCGAGTGTGACCTATCAAAACTCATTGTTCGAGCCCCATTTGCCACTCATTTTCTCTATGCATGATTACATCACATTCAATAGAAAATAAATCATTAAAGGGGGCTTCTTTGTGTATGTGTTTGTGTGTGTGGGTGTTTGGTATGTTGTAGCCCCTGCAATTTTGATGTCAAGCAGAAAAAAATGATGTTTTTGGGGGTAGGGGATGGGTGTTATGTTGGACTAGAAGTTGATAAAATTTTTCACTCCTGAAAAAAAAAAATAAAAAAATAAAAATGAAGTTAACTAAATCAAATTCATTTGTGAATTATTTTCTCAGGTTGCTATTTTGCTCCTCACAGAAATTACTCCGAAAAGCATAGCTGTTCATCATGCCACTGAAGTTGTTAGGTTTGTGGTAAGATTGAAAACTGCTTACTTCTCTTGGTACTGAAAGATGCTACATTTAATGCTAATTATGTGCTATTTCTTATTCTATAAGGTCATGCTTTTATCTAACTGCACACAAACTCATTCTGATGAATGGAGCTGTGTCTTTATGAGATTCAATTGACAAATGCTGCATGCCATGCCTCTAGGTCAGGCCAGTTGCATGGCTTTCCTTGATACTGTATCCTGTGGGAAGAGTTGTTACTTTTCTATCAATGGGAATTCTGAAAATGCTTGGCTTGAAAGGAAGAAGGTATGCTTATCTTAACCACTGTTTGATCATGTTGGAACTTCACTTTATGCTGCATATTTAACCATCAACTGTATTTCATTATTGGGTGCCTGTGCATTTAATTGGTGATCAATAGATGATCATTATTCTATGATAATTGCAGAATATTTTTAAAATCAGATAAAGAAAAAGCCTAGGAAAACTAGAACCCGGATTGTGTTGAAGTTGCTTTTATAACGCAATCTCTCCTTTAATATTCCGGAGCTATGCCCAAACAATTCAAAGCACTCTTCTGTATTAATCATTGCTTAATTCCCTGGAGTGCACTCATTCATGTTTTGATCTTTAATTGCATTTACTACTCATTCATCTCAATGTCCTCATCTTGCTGCTTGCATTTCTAAAAATGTTCTTTCGTGACAATATAAAATCCAGCTCTATAAAGTATTTCTTGTCTTATTGTGGCCTTGTGAAATCTTCCTTCAGGATCAATTGCTATCAGATTTCTACTCCCCTCTTTACACCTATTGTGATATCAATCATTTTGAATCTAATATTAGTTGCCAAGATTATGGAAAACATGTAACAAAAAACCCACTTTGAAAATGACAAATTTGAGTTAGTTAGACTAACACTGTGGGTTAATAAACCCTGGAATGGTTAGTTGGGATTAGCTAACACAGGTTAAATATAAACAAGGGCAATGTTTGGTATACTTGAATACAAACGAGGGCAAAGTTGTTTCTTTGTTTTTGTTTTTTATTGTTTTATTTTGTCTTGATAAATTTAGAAAGAGGCAAAGAAGAAAAGGAAACACAAATAACAATATTTCAAAGGTGGTGCCTTTTAGACAAGGTAATCTGAGGTGCAAAGTCCTAGACACTGTAGCTTCCGAAAGCAGTTGTGTGTAAATCTCATATTGCTGTTTAGCTACCCGTAGAGGCATGCCTGCATCAATCTAAACAATGAAACTCTTCATTCTCTATGTGATTCCATGATTCTCTGTAGAAAAGGATTTTGATATATGTGGATGCCAACTTTTCTTTCATCCGTGAATTGTTTCATATGTTAGTGGTTATGTAATCAGTGATAATAATTGATTAGTTTCATTATCCTGCATGATAATTTGTCATCCACATAGTCTTTCATAGTTCTATAGATAGTAGCATTCCACTATTTTCACATGTCGCATCATGGTTGATGCAGTGAACCATATGTTACTGAAGAGGAGTTGAAGTTGATGTTGAGAGGAGCTGAGCTGAGTGGGGCAATAGAGGAGGAAGAGCAGGTGATGGGATGTTCTTTCTTGAGTTAAATAAAAAATCTCTGTTTGTGCTCCTTGGTTGACATATTTAGTTGTGACTTGCTGGATCCATCCTTTGTAAATGTAATTGAGAAGCATAAATTATGCAAAATTCTCAATTTCTTAATAGTTAATTAATGAGAGGTCAATATCTATTTCTGAAAAAGATCCCGACTATGACCTGCTTAAAATGCTGGATCTTTGGGTAGATTCAAACCTCCCTTTTTCTGCTCCTTTCATTTGCATTCTAATTATCCTATATTTGGTACTGTTTTACTCACGCCTCTTCTCTGGCTTGGATGATCCAACCTATGTTGAGGCACTTAAAGCGGCAGTCACATTAAGGTTTTAAGAATGATATTGTCACCTGTTGATCAATTCTATGCTATTCACTAGTGCACACAATCTAATACTGTTAGGGACATTTTTTCAGGATATGATTGAAAATGTGCTAGAGATAAAAGATACACATGTCAGGGAGGTGATGACACCTTTGGTAGATGTTGTTGCAATTGATTCCAGTGCAACACTTATTGACTTTCATAAATCATGGGTGACTCATCAGTACTCCAGGTATTTATAGTCCTTAAATGGCCCACAATTATTGTAATGTCATTGCTTGTGGTAAGATTTGTAAGGAAATGTTTCTAGGGTGCCTGTTTTTGAGCAGCGTATTGACAACATAGTGGGTATTGCATATGCAATGGATCTACTGGGTTATGTACAAAAGGTCAGCTACCAGCCACTTAATTTTGCCTTTCTAGTTTCTATTTATTTTTGTGTATTGAATGTGAACAACATGTTGTTATCTGTTTACTTTTGTAGGGTGATCTACTAGAAAGTTCTAAAGTGGGAGAAATGGCACACAAGCCTGCATATTTTGTACCTGGTAACCCTTAATTTAGTAGATGCTCTGAAGTTGAAGCTTTTTGCCACTGTCACTTGAGACTCTTGATATATTTAATTGAGTGATTGTAATTTGGACTCCCAAACACTCTCTTCACAACATTAGAAGTCCGATTGAATCTTGTAGAGTCTCATATCATCAAAAGATTGCAACTCATATTTCACTTGATATTGCTTATATACTGTTTTGCATTGAATATCCAAATGAAGTACTTGATTCAATTCTATATGCAGATTCAATGTCTGTCTGGGATCTTTTGAGGGAATTCCGCATCAGGAAGGTTCACATGGCTGTTGTTCTCAATGAATATGGTGGAACTGTGGGAGTATGTTTACATTCTCAACATTTTCATGTATCTTGCTCCTGTATTTTAAAACTTAATTTCTGAATATTGATATTGCGCTGCCTCATTGTGATCATCTTTAGGAATTAAGTTTTATTGCTAGACACCAGTAGTTTCCTAAATTACTGTTTTGATGGATAAGCCACAGTTTTTTTCAGCTCCTTATACTAGAGGAACAAGTGATATAGCTTTGAGGGTACAAATACTTGGCTATGGATTTTTTTTGCAGTTCTGTGGAGGGAAAGTAGCTGTCTCACTTTGAGGACTGAAATTCAATCTCTAATCCTAAGGAGGCAGGTGGTCTTGACTTTATTGCAGTTAAAAGGATGAATAGTACAATAGCTTCTCAGTTTGACGGCTTTGATAGTTTGAGAAGAGAAGTCATTGTTTTATGGAAAGCAAATTTAACACAAGCCCTCTGGATGGGCCAGCATTTATTGCTTTAGAACTAGGATACTCCATCTTTTAAAAAGTTTCTGGTGTGTTTGTTGTGTCACACTCACACATCAGGGCATATGCTGAAATACCTTAAATAAATTTGCTTTCAAGTTTGTAGGATTGCCAACTTTTCTAGTTGCCAATCATAGTGTAAATTGAGGTTTGGGCGAGTTCCAGATGTGAAGAGAACCCCTTTATGCACGACTTCGTGGTTTGTTGGTAAAAACAAAAGGCATCCTTGTATTAGATTCAAGAAAAAAAAGGTATCATACTCCATATCTTTTAGGTATTCTAACAATTGAAGTTTGACATTTTATCCAACCTTCATGTAGGATAGAGGGGGAACTTACTGATAGGTAAAGAAGATAGGAATAGGACTGTTTGGATTCTATGGAAAAAAAATGTTTCTTAGTGCAATCTTATTAACTAAGTGGGAATTACATTCGAATTTCCCTTCATTTCAGGCAAAATTAACCATGTGAAGGTCCACCTCTTTTGAGAGTGGCATCCTTCATGTCAATATAGGTTTGTCCTTCCTGGTTAGTTTTAGATTCCTATGAATGTAGATGTAGAAAATAGATATACAGAACTAATAAAGGCAATACCGTAAACAGTTTTGTACTCCAATTTGATTTTGGATCTGTCTTGTTAGGAACAAAGACTTCTTGCTGGAGGTGTTTGATTCCAATCTTTTTTCTGTTAGATTGAATTGTGTTTTGATTTATGAATTTGAATGGGGATTATCATGTGCATGGAGATGATGCCAATCAAAGGCATTCAAACTAAAGAACATAATAGGCTTGGTTGAAGTAGTGAACAAGTTGGTCCTAGAGAAATGGTAGCACACTACTATAAAGCTGATTATACATAGTTGAGATAAGGCTTCTTGTAATTGTATGCAATATCCTTTGATATACATCTCCTCCAGATAAGTAACATCTTGCTTGATGCTATACCTGCTATAGATAAAATGCTTATTGGAAATTGGTAGAACTTATATATGGTAATAAATAATTGCAATGAAGAAAGAAAGAACAAGCTCAGAAAGTGTTCTATGGGACCCTTTTGGCATTTTAGAATCTGACAGTCTCACATGAGTGCTTCACTGTTATTTGCAATCTCTATGCCAGCAGACATCACAATATAAAAGATTGTGCATTCCGTATTTTGAATCTACTAGCAGGTGTCGTGGTCCTTGAATACATATCTTATTCCGATTTCAGACAACTGATGCTCAATTGAACATATATTTATATTGTGACATTCATTTATTAATAACGTCTTCAATGATGTAGGTCTTCTTATTTTTGTCTTGCTGACCTTGCACTTTTCTTTTTTGTTTTGTTGGTGAGGCAGATAGTTACATTGGAAGATGTTGTTGAAGAGATTGTTGGTGAAATTTTTGATGAGAATGATTCCAAGGTAAGCTTTTGAATGAATGTCTCAAATTTTCTTTCTCATGGTTTTTTAGTTAACTCTTTTCTACGATATTATTAATATCCTGATAATGTGTGTTGTTGCTCTAACTTAGCATTTCAATATGCCTCTATGGTAGTTCTGATTGGATGAATGCTAGCTGAAACAAATGTATGCTGTCATGCCTTTCTTTAATTTCTTTTATAGCTCATTTCTGAACACTCATCGTGGAATGTTAAGTTTGAATATGTGGTAAAACATTGAAAGATAGACATACAATGAAGACCGTTAGATGTCTTTTTTTTTTTTTTTTTTTTTTTTTTTTTGTGAAGCATTAGATGTGCTAATTAGGAGTAGTAAAATATTAAAGGTAATGATAGGGTAGTGCTTAGAAAAGATATACTGTTGACTTAGTCCTTGATAGAGCAGAGTGGATCAAGAAATTTCATGTAATTGACCACACATTTTGGGGAAAAGGTGTTGTCGAGTTGAGGTTTTTGTTTTTTTTTAATCTGTAATATTCTTTTTATAAACAAGAACTACTACCATGTAGACCTTGAAGATTTTATATTTTTCTGGGGTTCATTTTTACTTCTAATAATAAATAATCTTGAAAATGCAAGCTTTGCTACTTGTTAGATTTGCTGATGTCAGTTTCTCTTATGAAATTTCTAGGAGGTAGCTAGGCTAATTATGATACTTTGACTTATAAAGAGGCCAAACCAAGAAACATGCCTTAAAAATATGTCTATTATTAGTTGAGCTGATACTGTGTTAAGGTTTCTCCTTATTGTAATTGTGACACCTATTGCCACCGTATATTTTCTAGTTTTGGACTTACTCCACCTTGGTTATACTTTCACATGACTCGAGCTCTTGGAATAGGCACCAATAGACCCAACCCTTCCCCGGGACCCCATGTAGGCAAGAACTTTGTGCACTGGGCTGCCATTTTTAGAGAGTCTCACATATGTGGATAATACGATTTTCCTTCTTGAGCAATGTCAGACTATCACAATCTACCATCTTTAGGAGCCCACATCCTTGTGTGCACATTACTGTGGAATTGGCTTTGATAGCATTTATAACAACCCCTTCACCACCTGATATTTCCTGGTTGTAGATTCATCTTGATCTTATTTTGCTTCCTCATCATTGGGGCTCTTGAAGGAGGTTTTGATATTGCCATATTGGTTCTAGAGAGTCATATATAGGAAGAACAAATTTTTCTCTTCTGGGCAATGTGAGACTTGCAATCTATTGCAACCCCAACTTCCTTAGGGGCCCCATGTCCTTGTGGGAGCACTTTTGGTAACAACTCCTCCAATTTGACATTGTCTAGTTCTCGACCCACTCCGCAAAATTTTTGCTTCCTCATGACTTGGGCTCTTGAAAAGTACTTCAATAATGAGTTAGAGAGAGTCTACACATATATGGATCACTAACCTTTTTTTCCAATGTGATGTAAGACTATCATAGAAATGACTGTAAATATCTTGATTGTTAACCAAATTGGATACCCTGTTCTTTAGAAGATACCAAATTGAATACTCATTAATGCAGTTGACAAAGTGAGACATAATAGTCATTAAGCTTTCAAATCAACGTGCATAGAAGTTAACCTTTTTCCTGAGGTTGGCCTTGTGAAATGCAACTTTCGCATACCCTTTGATTAAGACTTTTATCTTTTAATGGCCTCCAATCATCAAGATTTAAGTGATTAACATGCTTAACATTTATTACTGTTAATATTTCATATATGGTTTAATGTTCTTTTGGTTAACAAATACCTTTGGTGACTGTCTTTGTCATTTCCTGTTTGATTATGTCCTTCTCTTGTTTATTTTGACAGGAGGAGATCCAAAAGAAAACTGGGTATGTTGTCATGCAGGCTGAGGGGATATTTGACGTTGATGCAAACACATCAATTGATCAGCTTTCAGAGGATTTGGATGTCAAATTGCCAGAGGTTTGTTGTTGTTAGTATTATTATTTGCAGCATTAATTCTTAGGTTGTTAAGAACTATTTCTCTCTTGCAAGCTTCCTCTAAGAAGTGCAAGTTTTTGTGGGCCTTGGTGTAATGGTTGAGGTTGGTCCATTATGACCTGGAAGTCATGGGTTTGATTTCAAAAATAGCCTCCAATATGGAGGCCTTTACCTAGACCTTGAAATGGCAGAAGCCTCGTATACTAGGGCATGCTATTATTTTATATTAGTGTAGTAGGTAGTCTAAGAATAAGGATTTTCCAAATTGTTCAAAAATAAACTGATGAGTTTAAACATTTTTAGAAATATGGTTTTGCATTAAGTTTTGTCCCGTCTCTTACTGTTTTATATGTTGTATGCAATAAGAATTAAAATTGGTCTAAGTTTTGTCCCGTCTCTTACTGTTTTATATGTTGTATGCAATAAGAATTAAAATTGGTCTATCATTGTTGTTCACTTTCATTTTCCTCACCTGTTGTAGGGCCAATGTGAGACAGTATCAGGGTTTGTTTGTGAAGCATTTGGCTATATTCCTAGGAAAGGTGAGAGTATAGAAGTAAAGCTTGAGAAGGCAAACCGAGAGGAGAATGGCGAGTATAATGAGACAGAAACAAACAACCAACATGAGAGGGAAAAGCATCAGATGTTTAAACTTGAGGTAAGATCCCATAATCCTGATGGCGGTTGTATTCAGAAGTTTCTATTTAACTCTTTCTTTTATTTCCTCGTTAAAACCTTTGATACCAAAAATAGTTCTATTTTATGGCTGCATTTCCTTATAAGTTTATATCCAGTAGTTAGTGTTGCTGCTTTCTGAATTAACAGATGAATGCACTAAACTAGTGTCCTAAATGAACTTGCATAAGACCTCCTTGTCTCTTATTTTGTTTAGAGCTTCAACCAAGGAGTGATACATCCTAGTCAAGAGCAAAATAGAGAGTATTAATAACTTCCACTTGTATCTACTCTTCTGGAGTTTTGGAAAGTGGAATATAAACTTCTATTGTGGGCAATTTTATCAGGGTTGTTTCTATGCAGTCTCTTTCCAGTTTTAAAATACTGGTTTTCTTAATGGATGCTCAGGCATAGAAAATGGAAAAAATGATGATTTAGAAAGATCTCATAATGTAGGGAACACAGCTTTTTCATCAGAACTGACAAGCAACTAATCTCCTTTTGTGAGTCAACCTTTAAGGAAATCTGTGCATTTTTTTAGACCTTTTAAGGAATTTACATGGTTTAGGTTAAGCATTCAAACTGACAAAAATTTTAGCATCCTTCCATCTCTAATTGATTTGGAACATTCTGAGGAGGAAAAGCAAACTACAAAAAGAAAACTATTTTCCCTTATTTTGCTAATGTTTTAAACTTATATTTAACTCTCACACCAATTTATTTATATTTAGAGGCATGGAAGATCTTGAGTAGCTTTAGCACTAAAAACACAACCTGCATGTTTATTTCTAGTTTGACTTTCAACCATGAGGAAACTGTGCAAATGATTCATTTTAAATGAAACAGAACATAATTTCTTTATAGTTGCCCAACTTCACGGATTTTATACTTTTATTCTCTGATACAGATACTGGATGGAAATGCTAGAAAGGTGAGCGCGGTCCAATTTAAAAGAATAGATCCAGCTGATGCAAAATTGGAGTCCCAGGAAGTTGCTCGGTTGGTCCCAAAAATCATGAAAAGGAAGTGGAGTCGTCGTGATGACTCAGATAGAAGTGACTCTGATGAAAGCTCATTGCAAGCAGAGATGGATACGAGTGAAATGGATGTGATTCCACTTAAGAATAGAGTAGAGGACAGCCACTATGATGACAATGTAATTGTTGAACGCGAATTGGATCACGAATATGACAAAAAACAGTAGTTATAGTGTTCCATGGCCTTTCCATTTTCTAAAACATCAAAAAGAAGTACAACAGAGTAAATTAGGAAAAAAAAAATAAAAAAAGAAAAAAGAAAAGAAATGAAAAAGGCAGAGGGAAAACTAAGGGGTAAGCTAACAAATAATGCTTGCTTATTTCTTTCTTTACAGATGAAGAGAGGTATCGACGTCTGCATCACTGTAAGCACTTGATGCTTGCACAATGCTTCTTCTGTTTGCAGGCCATAGGTTTATCAAGAGTGGGGTGTCATTAACATTCTTGCTCTGCAACTCCGGTGCAAAGGAGAAACAGCCTTGTGGAGGCAGCCCAGAAGGTGGGATCATCATTTCTGGGTGAAACGGCAGACGGCTCGTAATAATACATGGTTGATCTGACCCTTTCGGATTCTGACGACTGTCTAAGAAGAGCTCTTTCCTCTCTCAGCTGCTTCACTCTCTGCAACTGCCTGAACCTCTCTTGCAATAGCGCGATGGAAGAGTGTGTCATACTTAGATCGCCAGCCTTCTTCCTTCTATCCATGAGGTAACTTCAGATTATAAGTCTGATGAAGGAAAGTTGAGAAGAAAGGATCTTAAAGGGCCCTTATGGCAGTGAAATACATATATAGAAGTGGGTATTTCAAGTTCAATTTGAATTCTGTGATTGTTTTCTGAAGAAGGATTTATAAGATGTAGGAGAATCAGCAGAGAAGGTGCAAAGTCCAAGAAGGAAACAGCAATGTGGTCAATCAAAGGGTGCTTGGTTTTGTGGATGTGAAGGGGGAAGAAGGCTCAAAGACTATTTAATGAAGAAAAAGTTGGGAGAAAGAGTACAAAAGAGGGTAATGTCTTGCATTTGGAAGGGTGCTTGTGGGAGAATAAAAGGTTGGGATGATGGGTTTGTCGGCTTGTTTTCAGGAGCCCTTTTAGGCTTCTTAGGTGTGTTTTTGTAGGGTCTGATAAGGAGAGAAAAGATAGAATGAAGACAAGCTAAAAGGAGGGCTTCGAAGAAGGAATATTTTTTGGAGTCGATGTTGTTGTGATTGCACGCATTTAGAGCGTGTTAGAGAGAGTTTCTTCTCTTTCTCACTTTCCAAGTTTGTTTGCAATATTTATTTTTTTTACCGTTTTGTTTGTGTTGGAGTTGTTGGATTGGAATGGCATGAAAAGAAGAAAGCTGTCGATGCTGTTGCTATTATGTATAGTGTAAAGATGCTTCTTTACAAAACCAAAACAGGGCCCCCTCAATTATTTTATATATATTTGAAATTGGCAACTTTTTGAGGGCGCGTGTTCAAGTGGTTCTGGTGAGTGATTCTTGTGATGGTGACGCCCTTTTCTTCTTCACTTAACGACAGATTTCACTTCACCAACGATGCATCTTTATTCAATCCAAAACACAATTGAATCTCTCTTGTTTTTAGCCATTGTGGTAGCTGCAGGGTATGCAGGTGATAGTGATAGTGATCTCAATATTCCCCCTCCACTAGCAGCCACCCGTATTCAGGCCCTTTTACCTGATCTTTTAGTGTTGCAATAAAGAAAAAGGTGAGCACGGTTCATGAAGTCAAAGAATGGATGATGGGATTTTGAAGTTTATAAGGGCATGGATAAGTGTTGAGTCACTGAAGTTGTGTTTATCAGTATGGCTAAAGAGGATTACCAAATTCCAACACATTCCTGAAAATCACAATAAATTAAATGAGAGCAATATATGTAGACAATTTCATGGGCATATAGGCATAACCGACCACCTGGGTTCATTTGGTCTTTTGCAAGCAGTCTGCTAAGGTTTTATTCAGATGTTTGGTTTAGAACTGAACTGATCCTCAGTAATACAAGGAACTATGTGTGATTAATCTCAAATAGAAGTTCGAGTTAGGTTACATTATGTAAATTTGATTAATCTATTCTACATATAATGCAAATACACTCACCATGTGTTCACATAAAAACATTCACTTCTTCTAGTTAATAATAGTACAGAATCTGCATCAGCTGAATCAGATATAAGAAATCCAATTGTTATTGGAGAACAACAGTTAAGGAATATTACAGCCCAAAATTATTTTTAGAAACGAGTTAATTCTTGCACTGCGACGAATGAGACCCCAAGGGAATCCCATTTTAATTTGTGTGAATCTCTGAGCATGAAGGTCATGGCTACAGTTACTTTATCCAAGATTTTGAATCAGGAGAGTAACAAATAAAAGATTGTGTAAATAAATAATGAAATATTGCTTAAAAAAATGGAAGCACGAGTATTTGGGTATAAAAGGGCAATAATTCCATGACAGGATTATATAAGATGAAAGGTATATACCTTCAAATATCTACTCTGGTTTCTGGGAAGATTTGAGCTCTTTTCTTGAATTGTGTTCGATAGAAGCACACCCTCTCTTATGTGCAACTCTATTTTCCGCATTATACATCTGTGAAGGAAAGATTTCAATCTTTAGTATAATGTGAAATAGTGAAAAACAAAAATTCAGTTTTTCACTAGATCATAATTTCATAAACTATCCCCCTTATGTCTTAAGATATTCAATAAACATGCCAAGATGCAATTTTTCTTTTATCAAGAAACATGTTTTAGCATACTAAGACTTCTCTTGTTTCTCCATGTTGAGTTTACTCTACTCTCTAGGATTGAATCCTTGATGAAGTTTCTCCAAAGCTACTACTCATGGAAGCATATCTGATATCCCTTTCTTATTAATTTCTTATCTTCTTCTATACTATGTTTGTTCCTTTAGTGTTCCTATTGGCTGTATATCAATGATAACCTATATTAATCCAATTAGAGGTATTTCAAATAGCTCTGCAATGCCAGAAGATCAACTATAGAATGAGTTCATGTTAGTCATGGAATGCTTGATCTCTCAAAAGTATGATAGAGACCTATACATCTCCAACACAATTTAACAACTGAATGTCTCATCTATTGCCTATGGCTATCAACTCAAACTCAGTTCAACTAAACCTTTTCCCAATTACATAGGGTTGGGAATAGGAATCTGCTTTCTCTACTCCACTTAATCAAGAGCTAATTCAACTCTTAAATTGCAAGTAGTTATAATTTATATCTCTGAATTATTTCTGTCCTTGTTAGCTTAGGCCTTCCCCTACTTCTATGATTGTATCATTACCATGGATTCTTAATAGGTCACTCTTCCTATTAGCTATCATGGAGTAAAAATCTCAAGAGTCAACCACATGATGATGATCATGATCACAACAACAACAAAAGCAGCAACAACATAGACAATCATCCTATGACTAACAATGAGCGTTTTCTTTCTTCTTTCAATTCCAAGGACTCAGCACTCTTCCTGTCTTGGTGAGCATAGGAATACCTTAGGAGGTCGCCAAATTTACTTTTTTTAGTAACTTGAAGGAAAGGGCATGGCAAGAACATTGAATTATCTTTCTCATAGTTGTATTAGGACATCATGTATTTAGAAGATATGAGGAGTTATATATTAAGAAAAGAATATACCAAAAGGCAAAAACATTGCACTCAACAGGCTATGTTTAACAAAAGAAGTACGAGTTTAGCCTTTAAATGCTACCTGAAACTGTTCATGTTTGCTGAAGAATTTTCCCTCTCTTCTGATTTTGAGCCAACTTCACTGATAAGTTCTGGAGCAGTTTGGTACATTTTGTACTCTGAAACAATGAAAGAAACAGAATTTGAAAAGTTCAGGCTACATATGTATACAGTATATATAAGATTCAAAGAAGCACGAAAAAGAAAAGAAAGGAGATGAAGAAATGTTAATTGGGTGCACGATGGTGGAACTCACTTTAGTATTTAAATGCGCCACAACTTGCTACAGCTCAAAATTAATTTACAATTCTGTTGTGGGAATGATGCAGCACTCAACCCCAGGATTCCTGGGGCAGTTAAAAGATGGACACCTGTCTCTTTGGAGAAGTTCCTCACTTACAACCCCACAGAATGAAGAGAAGCCTCAGGAATAGTCCTCAAACTCTCAACTTATCTGCAACCTGATCTGTTTCAATAGATTTCTCTTCCTTGGACAGCTCCCTGGAAAAGATCGTGTAAGCCTGGAAACTGGGAGTGCAGTTCCTAGATTCCATAATGTGAAGAAACTTCATGCATATAGCTGATTCCCCCTCCTTTAATAACCCATCAGTCAAAACTGTCCAAACAATTTCATCAGGATTCCACTGTTCCTGAAGCATGCTCTCAAACAATGATTGAGCTTCTTCTAACCTGCCTGTTGTACACAGGGCAGAAATCAATGATTTATATAAAGATAGCTGAGGTTCTAAGCCTTCAACAATCATTTTGTTAAAGATGTCTAGAGCGAGATCCGCCTTCAAGCTCTTACAGTGAGCAATTAATAAAGAGGAATATATTTCTCTGTTAGGACACAAGCCTTTTTGGGTCATGCTACTAACCAACTGATCTGCTTCATATAATCGTCCTTCTCTACACAAACCACACACTAGAGTGCCATATGTATTAACAGTGGGCTCGCATCCATTCTCGGACAATTTCATCAGGAGAATAGATATTATTTCAAAATCAATCTTCTGCTCATCTAAATTGCAACTATGAACTGCATCCACACACTTCTCATTGAGTAAAAAACACTCTTTTTGCAAACCTTTCATCAAAACACCATAAGTTCGATAGTTTGGTTTGCAACCTGAACTCATCATCAGTTGTAGAAGTGAAAAAGCATGATCTAGTTGACCCACCATGACGTAACCAGCAATTATTGAGGTATACGTAACGTGATCAGGAAGAATTCCTTGCCCTTCCATTTCTACAAGTAACGCCTCAGATTCCTTGACGTCGCCTTCTTGGCAAAGACCATAGATGATTGAACTGTAAGTATAGAGATTTGGGCGAATATTCCTCTTAGCCATTTCATCAATAACCTTAAAAGCAAGGCGTGTCCCACCATTCCTACACAGACCATCAATCAAAATTGTGTAAGTAACCACATTCGGTGAAAATCCTTGATCTGTCATTTTACCAAGGTATTGCTCCACTTCTGATAACCTATTCTCTTTAGCCAAACCATTGAGGATGGCATTGTAGGTCTTCACATTTGGATAACAACTGTTCTCACTCATCCCATCGATTAATGACAAGGCTACATCTACCTTACCCTCCTTACAATGCCCATCAATTAAAGCAGTAAATGTGACCTGATTTGGTCTTAAACCCCTATCAACCATTTCAGTAAAAGTGCTTGCAGCTGAGTCCAACTTGCCCCATTTGCAATATCCAGAAATGAGTTCAGTGTACGTCCATTCATCTGGTTCACATCCATTCTCTTTCATCAAATCCACCATTCTCCTGGCATTGTTCAGATTACCTTGTCTACAGTATCCATTAACAAGTGTATTGTATGTTATCAAAGTTGGTGATGGACCCACACTCTGCATTTTGTGGAAAAGAAACATTGCCTTCTCAATCTTACCGTCCAAGCAATATCCTTTAATAATCTCATTAAAGGTCAAAACATTTGCCAAGCCCCCAAGTCTCTGCATCCACTCAAAAATTTTAAAAGCATAGCTAAATCTTCCTTCAACACACAACTCATTTACCAAATTGTTATATGTTGCTACATTCGGCAGCAATCCATCTCTCAACATCTTGTGGTATAATCCAATCGCCACTTTGAGCTGACCGGATCGACTCAGTCCACTGATCAAAGCTGTATAGGTATGCACATTAGGGAAGCACGCCCTTTTTCTCATATCAGCCACCAGGTTGCACGCCTCTTTAACACGGCCAATCCCACAGAGTGAGGTAACCGGAACGGTATAAGTATAAACTGTAGGTTCAACACCTTTCTCTGTCATATCTTCTAACATGTCCAATGCCTCATCTACTCTTCCCTCAATGCAAAGGCCATTAATCAGAGTAGAATAAGTCACTGAGTTCGGATCACAACCCTCCTTCACCATCCGATCAAAAACCACGAATGCTGAATCAATGTTACGGTTCCTACAATACCCGAGAATCAAAGAAGTGGAGGTGAAAACATCAGGATTCATATCATTCTGATATATCCGACTCAAAATCTGCTCAGCCTCTTGAACCATCCCTTTCTTACAATATATGTTGATGAGCGTATTGAAAGTCAAGAGACTAGGCTTAATCCCAACATGGAGCATCTCTGTAAAAACAGTTTGAGCAGCTCCAACCATCTCAAACTTGCCCAATTGTAGCAAAAGGGTATTATAACTATACAAACTAAACCCAAATCCTTTCTTCCCAATTTCATTCAAATACCCAACCACCATACCCATCTCTTCTCTATTTCTACAAGCTTTAATCATCAAAATCCTCACATGATCAGCATGCCTAAAAATCCTATCCCTCACAAGACGATTCAACAAAGCAATAAAGCAATCCAAGCTGTGTTTGTAGAAAGGCCTCCTAGACACCCAGTAAAAGAACTGCACTGCAGTTTCCAAATCATTATGGATCTCAAGAATCCTCGCAACATCTAACGGCATTAATTGCGGGCTCAATCGAATCAGTTTAGTGCTAATGGGCCATTTAGAATCTCTCAATATATCACAAACTTTAAAAACTAAGTTGTTTGAGAAATCATTTCTGTGAAATTCGGGAGAAAAGTCGGGTTGGGATGAAAATCGGAGAAAATGGCGAGAACCCAATAAAGAATAGAGCTTTTGGAGATGAAATAGAGATGGGTTTTTGAGGGGATTTACCATGTCGAAGATACAAGCGTTTCATGAGTTGCAGACGATGGCGGGCATTGAATTGGAGCTCGAGATTTCTTCTTCGTATTTTATGTTGCTGAAAAAATTATGAGATGGAGAAAATCGAAAGATGTCGTGGAGAAATAAGGAACGCGGGCATTCGAAAGCCGCGATTTTGAGAGATATCAGTGAAATGAAACGCAGAGATGTTTGTAAATCGGAACAACTGAAACCTGGTAGCTGAATCTGGTTTGCCAAATTGATATAGTATGGTGAAACCCACCTGAGAACTAGAATTTGGGCTATTGACCAAAAGGCCTTCTTCTCAGTAAGTGAACCTTTTGGTTGGCCGGGTGTATTTGTAAGAGTAATTGCAACTGAATGGAAGTTGTTTCATCTGTATATCTTAACTTCAATTAATTTGATTAAAAATATGTTTTTTATGTTTTGTTATAATGTATTTCAGTTCATTAAAAAAATTAGTCTTAAGAACCAAGGTATAATTTGTATTTTTTTTTAAATTTTTTGTTATTAAAATAGAAATAGAGGTTAACTGAATTTAACAAATAGGCTCTAAATTAACTTTAAGTTAATGAAATGACATAGACCTTGAATAAAGAAAAAAAAATTGTGGAGAAGGATTAAAAATTGAAACAATTTATATTTTAACTACTTGGAAGGCTTTTTAATTAATAAATAAAAATAATGAAAAAGCAAAATAGAAATGTAGTAAGAATGTGACCACTTTTATATTAGCTTTGTTTGGGAGCGCTTTTGCGTTTACTGTCGAATTTTTTTTTTACGCAAAAATAGGGGGAAGGTGCTTCACAAAAATGCTCCAAATTCGCGTTTGAAATGGAAATACGTATGTGTCAAATGCCCAAAAATTGCATTTGTCAAAACTTTTTGCCACAATGTGACTTTCTCCGCACTCTCAAACAAGGCCACTGTTTGATCAACATTGAGATAAAACGTGATGTTGATGAAACCACGCAATGATGGTTGCATTTCTATTATGTTTTTTTTTATCGTGTTTTTATTGCATTTTCATCTTGGTAAGCCTAGCATGACTCGTTAAAATATATTTGTTTTAACTTTGGCAAATTATGTCATCATATAAATTAATGAGACCAGGCTAAAGGTAGATGCAATACGAGACATAAAGGTTTAATTTATTAAAATATAATCTCTTGATAAAAATTAAAATTATCTATGCCATAATAGTTTGAAGTGCTTAGGAGTAGTTTGTACTCTTTACAAAATAATAATAATAATAATAATAATCTGCCGTTACTTGGTCCATTATTTGAATTTCCGGTGTCCCATGGCGCCATGGCCATGGGGCTTTCATCTCTACTACTTCTCAAACCTCATGCCAAAACCATAGAACAAAGAACTATGTCTCTTCTCCATGATTCCACTAAACTCCATCATCTCTACCAAATCCATGCTTTCCTTCTCAAATCTTCCCTTGATTGCAACAACTTCTTACTTGCCAAATTCCTGCGCCAACTGTTCTCATTCTCTTCCTCACCCGATAATATCTTGCGGTATGCTCGCTCCGTTTTCGATCGAATTCCTTCGCCTGATGCCTTCATTTGGAATACCATGATCCGGGCATACTTAAATGCTCAAAATCCCCAAGAATCCATGTCCCTTTTCTTCCAAATGCGGCGCCAAGAGGCCGTAGTGATTGATAGTTTCAGCCTTTCTTTGGTAATTCAAGCATGTGGGCGTTCTTACAATGAACAACATGGTAGAATGGCGCATAACCATGTTGTAAAACTTGGATTTGAGTCGGATTTGTTCGTGCAAACAGCTCTAATCGAAATGTATGCGAAATTTGGTTGTGTAGAGGTTGCACAGAGGATCTTGAATGATATGGAAGAACCTGATTTGGTTTCATATAATGTGCTATTAGCCGAATGTGTTAGGATTGGCGAGATCGAGTTAGCACGTCAATTGTTTGACAGAATTCCTCAAAAGGACTTGGTTTCTTGGAATACTATGATTCATGGGTATGGTTCAAATGGTAATTTTAAAGCTGCGAGGCAATTGTTTAATGAGAGTTCTAATCGAGATTTGGTTTCTTGGAGTTTGATGATAGCAGCTTATGCCAAGAGCAGGCAATCTAGTGAGGCGTTGAAGCTATTTCATCATATGCAACTATCTAATGTGAAACCTGATGCGGTGACTATGGTCAGTGTGCTTTCTGCTTGTGGTGAAATGGGTGCGTTAGGGATGGGAAAGATGGCCCATGAATACGTAGAAAGGAATCAAATTGAGGTTGATGTAAAGCTTGGGACCTCACTTGTGGACATGTATGCAAAGTGTGGGGATATCGAGAGCTCCCTTTCCGTGTTCAACAAGATGGTTGCGAAGGATGTGTTCACTTGGAGTACCGTGATTGTAGGACTTGCAAATCACGGGCTTGGGGAGCTTGCACTAAATCATTTTACCGAGATGATATCGGCAGGAATTAAACCCAATGATATCACCTTCATCGGTGTGTTAAGTGCTTGTAGTCATGTTGGTCTTGTTGATCGAGGAAGAGAACTCTTTGCTTCGATGGATGAAGTCTATGGTGTTACACCTAAGATTGAACACTATGGATGTATGATTGATCTTTTGGGCCGAGCGGGTCATCTTTTAGACGCAAGAGAACTCATTAGAAGTATGCCCTTTGCCCCTGATGCTGTTGTTTGGAGGGCCCTTCTCAATGGATGCAGAATCCATAAAAATGTTGAACTAGCAGGAGAAGCCTTAGTTAACCTTCTAGATCTAGAGCCTCATGCAGATGGGAATTATGTGCTTTTATCAAACATATACTCCCAAGCCAAGAAGTGGGGTGAAGTTGTGAACATCAGAAGAATGATGAGGGAAAGGGAAATCCAGAAGGCTCCTGGGAGTAGCTCTATTGAAGTAGATAATGTCGTTCATGAGTTTATTGCAGGTGACAAGTCACACCCGAACTCTAAGGATATCTACGAAATGCTGGCTCAGATGAATGATCGATTAAATGCTGCCGGTTATGAACCAGTGATATCTTCAGTTCTGCAAGAGTTGGATGACCAACGTAAACAGAATGTGTTGGCTTATCACAGTGAGAAGCTAGCAATTGCTTTTGGAATTCTCAGCACTCCTCCTCGTTCGCCTATTCGGATTGTGAAGAATCTCCGAGTTTGTGAAGATTGTCATTTGGCAATTGGGCTTATATCCATGATATATGAACGGAAGATAATTGTTCGGGATCGAAATCGTTTTCATCATTTTGTTGGTGGCTCATGCTCGTGTCAAGGCTTTTGGTAAAATATGTTTTTTAACCTCACTTGTTTGGTGACACTTATGAGCAAAGCTAAGAGGTTAAACAGGAAAAGATTCAAGTGGGCCAAAGAAAGAAATATCTTGATATTATTCAAGGAACAATATATTGGGTAGTTTATAAGACAGTTATTCCAGTTATTTGGCGCCACCCCTTTTGATCTCAACTCTGAAATGCTGAAGCTCTCAGCTTCTCATTCCTTCCCACCATTTTTCCAACATAAAACCCATGTCTCTCTTCTCCAAAGCTGCAAGTCATCCGAGGAGCTAAAACAAGTTCATGCATTAACCATCAAAACGGGCACATTTCGACAAATCTCGGTATCTTCCCGGTTATTAGCTCTGTATTCAGATTCAGAATTGGGGAATCTCGAGTATGCTCGATGGCTATTTGATCAAATTGAAGAACCCAATTCCTTTACTTGGAGCACTATCATTAAATGCTTGGTGGAGAACCACCTTTCAGATGATGCTATTATTCTCTTCTGTGAATTGCTGCAAGAGTCCGAGGTCAAGCCAGATAGTTATACAGTCCCTTGTGTCATAAAGGGTTGTGCTCAATTATGTGCAATTGAGGAAGGGAAGCAGATTCATGGGTTGATTTTGAAAATTGGGTTTGGTTCAGACTTGTATGTGAGGAGTAGCTTGGTTAATTTGTATAGTAAATGTGGTGAGATTGTGGCAGCTCGAGATTTGTTTGATAGATTGGAGAACAAAGATTTGGTTTCTTGGAACTCTTTGTTAGATGGGTACGCGAGAAGAGGAGATATTGAAGCTGCACAGCGATTGTTCGATGAAATGTCTGAGAGAGATTCTTTCTCTTGGACTGTTCTGATTGACGGGTACTCAAAATGTGGGAAGGTTGAGATTGCACGCAAGATTTTCGATCAAATGCCGAGTAAGAATTTGGTCTCTTGGAATGCCATAATCAATGGGCTTATGAAATCTGGAGAGTTTGAATATGCTCATCAGCTGTTTAATACAATGCCTGCGAGAAATATTGTAACATGGAATGTGATGATTTCAGGGTATGAATATAATGGAAATTTTGCAGAAGCGCTGGAGGTATTTGATACTATGTTGAAGGTGGGTGAAAGGCCAAATAATGCAACTTTAGTCGGTGCTCTTTCTGCAGTTTCAGGTTTGGCTCTTCTTGACAAGGGAAGATGGATTCATTCATACATGAACAGGAATGGATTTAAGCTGGATGGTGTTCTTAGTACATCACTTATAGAAATGTATTCAAAATGTGGGAGCATCAAGAGTGCTTTAACCATTTTTTGTTCAATATCCAAGAGGAAGTTGGAGCATTGGACTGCAATAATTGTTGGGTTAGGAGTGCATGGTATGGCTGATTGTTCTCTCGAGTTATTCAATAAAATGCAGAGATCTGGAGTGAAGCCTAATGCCGTAACTTTCATTGGGTTGTTAAATGCTTGTAGTCATGCAGGACTTGTTGATGAGGGTTATCGGTATTTCGAACTAATGAAAAATGAATATGGAATAAAGCCGACGATTGAACACTATGGTTGCTTGGTTGACCTCCTTTGTCGAGCTGGGCATCTAGAAGAGGCTAAGATTTTCATAGAGAAGATGCCTCTGAGACCAAACAAAGTGATTTGGATGAGTCTACTTAGTGGCTGCAGGAACCATGGAAATGTAGAGATTGGTGAATATGCAGCCAAGCATGTGATGGAGATAGAGCCAGAGGCTATTGGATGTTATGTTCTTCTTTCTAACATATATGCAGCAAATGGTCAGTGGGATAAGGTTTCTACGGTTCGAGAAATGATGAAACAGACGGGCATAAGAAAAGAACCAGGTTGTAGTTTGATAGAACATAATGGCATACATCACGAGTTTGTTGTGGGTAATAGATCACATCCCCAGGATGAAGAGATATATTCCAAGTTAAATGAGATGCAGGAGAGACTGAAATCTGTTGGATACATTCCTGATACAACACAAGTTTTTTTGTACATTGAAGGGGAGAAGGAGAAGGAATCAGAACTTGCTATCCATAGCGAGAGGTTGGCTATCGCCTTTGGTCTCATCAATGTGGAACCACGGAGACCTATTCGTGTTATTAAGAATCTACGTGTTTGTAACGATTGCCATTCTGTTACTAAGCTCCTCTCTAACATCTATGATCGTGAGATTATCTTGAGGGATAATAGCCGATTCCATCATTTCAAAAATGGGTTCTGTTCCTGCATGGACTACTGGTGATTTTCTCGTCTTGACTAAATTCTTTGCTCATGGAAGTTGGATATGCAGGTGAAATTACTACAATTGTGTAAGTACTTGCAGAGATTGAAGGTGTCTCAAATCTGTTATTTTTTAATGTGTTTTTCAAGTCAATAGTTTGGAAATGCAAAAGCATACAGTTTTAGAAATGGATGTACAACATAGTTCCATCAAAATCGAAATTGCACAATCAATTCAAGTAGAGGAGGCATGTCTGTAAAGAAAGAAAGTACTTTATACTGAACAATGTTAATGGTACAAAATTAACAGACATGAAAACATTTGACCTGCACATGAGTCACTCCATATTGGTATTAGAGCCATCTGCTTCAATTGCTGTTTGTTCTCCCAGCCTACCCAACATCACTGCAGTTAGCATCAGCTTACCTGCTTCAGGGAAGCTCTTGAGCTGCATCAGTATCCCTTCTACCCATGAACTGGGATCCTTCAGAATTGATAATTCTGTGTCGTCTTGTCTCAATGGCAGCACCTCATTGAAGCCACCTTCGTATGTTTCTGCTTCAGGTCCGTAACACCTGTTTGATGCTTCGAAGAGCACAGTTTTCCTCAGAAACTGTAGAGTCTCTTCGTCGCTCCACCCATTCACTACAGATGCTTCATAAAGTTTTCCCCAGTCGTCCTGATTGGCAGCATTTTTCCAGCATTCCTCCAGAAGACTCCGATTGGACCTCCGGAAGGATGAACTGGTCCAAGCAAATACATCAAAGGCTTGCAAGGATAGTTCTGGTGTATTACCCTGAAGGCAAAGTTTGATTAGTTCTCCAGGAGGAAGTAATCGCTGTCCAATAACAGGTCTCTCTTTGTTATCAGAAATTAGTCCAATGATTTCTTCCTGCAAGAAAGAGGAAGCAGCTCATTTGTGAGTAAAGTAAATCTGAGTTAAAATATTTCAGTGACAGGTCAACACCTACTGGTTGGAGCAACAAATTATCTAGTTATTCTGAAGGCCTAGAACCATAAATCCTCAAGACAAGTGTTGATCTTAGCTATACTATGGGAAATTTATGGAAATACAAAATACCTGCAACTTCAAAATCTTCAAATCGGCCTCTATGCGATCAATCTTCGTCTCAAGCACATTGTTTGTTCCTGCAAGCCAGTTTAATGTTAAATGAAGTTATAAACTAATGCTAAAGAGAAAATTAAGAAAAGGTGAAGAAACAAAAAAATGTGATTTAAGCAGATAAAACTTAAATGAGGAAAAAAAAAAGAAGTTATCTGCTGCTATCTAAGATTAAATAACACTTCCAAACAAAGCAAGATTGACAAATTGCTGATATGCAATAGGAAATAACTGTCAGCTCAAGTTACTATTGCTCCACAGCCAATTTGGTCTTGAGTCTCTTGATCAATTTGATTCTATAATCCAGTTTCAGTTTGCAGGTTGAGTTCAATATTCTTTTAGAGAAATTTATTTTCACCAATATGGTACTAGGCATCAGAAACATAAAAGTCTTAGAAACAATCTTTTGCTCCAGGTTTAGTTTTACTGGATCCAGAGTCTTCAAATTCTGCTAGGTAGATGGTCTTGAACTCTCCACGTAACACTTTATTGGTATAACATCTTTGCCGTACATGAAGCACAGCTATAATTCAAGTTGAGTTATGCTACAATGACACAAGAAACTAACACACTTCAGTATTATAGTAATTGAGGTCCATTGGATCATACACATCAAGATGCACGCCACGTAAACATCCAATCAACCTTGATAGCGCTGTCATCTAGGTGGGCTATGCTATTGTGTCAGACAGCATCTCTAATTTGAGTTAATCTCTGTTTAACCCATAATGATTGTACTCAGTCAACTTGGCAATCTTTAAAACTTTCTCATAAACAAAAAAAATGAAGGAATAAAATCCAGCCAGAGATATTTTAAAAAAGAAACTGATCAAATAGCAAGTGGCAAGAAAAGCATAATACCTGCAATTGCTGCTATTTTAGATAAATTTAGAAGGCGTCTCCTATCAGCCAAAGATGGTTCGAAATTCAGATTGTCTGGATCTGAACCCTGTTCAGATGACAAATCAAAGCTATGACCCTGAGAAAGGGCTAATGCATGAAGAGTTTCTGAAGCAGAGGAGAACTGGTCTAAAAATATCTCATGAAGCCACAATAGATCTTTATGCTGCTTCAAAAAAATGGCCAGCTCTTCCGGGAACTCTTCCCCAAGCCTTAAAAGCTTAGCAAACTGATGATCCTCATACAACTGGTTGAACACAAAGTAACTAAACCCTTTATTAGGGCCCACACTTTCATGCTGCAAAACAAAGACATCACCACATGCTGGTTACGAGGAAAAAACACCGAATTGGATTGAGAATCGAAGACAAGAAAAAATTGGAACAACAATGAATCAACAAAATAACTGGGAAATTTCAACCTAGGATTTAGAAAAAGTGACAGAAAACAGATTATGCCTACTGAAATTTGAGCTCCAATTGAGCTCAAAGGATGGTAAAACATTTTACTATTTTACTCTTTCATTTATACAATTACTCATCTCATCCTACATTATGTTAAATCAATCTTCTAAATTTCAAATCTTTTCTTTTACCAGTTTTTCTTCTTCCTTTTTTTTCTTTTTTTTTGATAACCTTCGGTATCTGGGTTGTTGGTTTTTTTCTTCAAATTTCTAAGTTCTATCTTTTCCTTTGCCAGGTAAAATGACGAATAATAAGCCTTGGAAAAAAAAAAGGCTTTGTTACTGCCACGTGAAAATGAACTGATCTAGTAACTGAGAGGTGTCATTGAATAAATTAGTTGTACACTTAGTTACCAAATAGTTCAAAGAGAACATTTTGGCTAAAAGAATTTTAAGAGAAAATCGAATCTGGACTATAATCTGTTCTATTAGATACAGCAGGAACAGTACTCATCCAATACTCTCCAGTTAACCATGCATAGTTCTTAATAGGAGTATGGGACAAGAAGAAAGTCAAAGCTCACAAGAATATTAGACAATTGCAATATTGGTAAATATATAAAAGGCATGTTAAAGAGATCATGGCAAAATTCATACCATTAGATTTCGCAAGAGTGTTGTATCATCAATGTCACAGCACATATTCCATAAAGTTTGGTATCCTTCATGTTGTCTAGCAATAGACAACAAATTCGAAGAAAACTTTTTGAGGATGACATCTTTGGGTTCTTCCACACCCTCAGTTGGATTCTGCAAACATCAGAGATTTAGGCTGAAATTGAAAATAATAACCAACTCAAATGCACAATTTAACTAAAGCAATTAAATAAAAGATCCTTTCAGATTTTGAATAATTAAAACTTATGGTGAAAGCATGCTTCAGTTGACTCTTGAAAGATAATTGAAGAGCCCAACTTGTTAATCCAGTAGGATACTAAGGCAGAGATATCATTTGATAAAGAAGAAAAACATACATGTACTTTCAGATTGATGCTTTAGTCATCAACATTTCCGTGCTGATTTTTTTTTTAACCTTTTCATTTGCTGATCTTCTAGCAAGGATCTTTTTTTCATATATACAACTCTTTTTTTTTTCTCCTCTATTCCTAATCTTCTTGGTTCTTCTTTGCTTCTATTTTTTCCAATCACTTCCTTAAAGATTGTCAGGTTTATCAAGTAATGCCGAAACCAGTTCAGTATAAAGTTTAGTTCGTGTTGTCCAATATAACAGAATATTTCTGTGGCATAAAAAAGCATATTAGTAAAGATACCCTGTAAACCCTAAAGCTTTTTGTTAATAGTAGTTTTTTTCATAGTGCTTCATTGATAATCAAAGGGAAAGAGTAAGAGTCATAAAATCAAGCTAATATCTAATGGATGTAAGAAATTGTAAAAGTTTGCATGAGAATCACAACACCAAATGTTTGTCAGAGAAATCTGATATACCTGGTAGCTTTCTTCTACAAAAACCTTCAATTGTTGATACAAGGAGTCCAGAAGCTCATCCCTCCTTTTCCAGTATTCCTCTAACAGACCTTTATGTTCTTCCCCACGTTCCACTTTTGCTGTGATAACGCCATTATATGCCTCAAGTAAAGCATCAGTCAGACTTTCTAGATGAGAATATAAATTTGATTTCACTTTCAAATCAGTTGCTTCCTTTGAAAGTTGAAGCATGAAAGAGGCAATACACCACAGCCCATCACGGACCACAAATTGGCAATACCAAGGTGTTAAGCCCTCAGGCGATGGATACCAAGTATGATGCTCGTTTTTATATTGTGTGGCAGCATTTACTAAAGTCACGCAAGCATTTGAGACTTCACAAACACGCCGAGCCTGAACTACAAAAGGTTCCTCTCTTCGAATTATATATTCTAGCTGATGGCAGATGCAGTAAAAAACTTCTTCCAGTTCTGAAACTTTACTATAAAATACTTCAGCATTATCCCTGTCCATCAAAAGAACAGTGTTTCTACGGGCTTTCTCTCCAACTAATTGAATCAGGTCCCACAGAGCACCTGCCTTTTCATGTGGAGAAACAGAAAAGGGAATGTTGGATTCATTTGACCGACTCTGACTATGCATATTTTGCAACTCCCTCAATTGAATAATTCCAGTGAGCTTTTCACCATGTTCCATTATAGCCTGCAAAGAACGTCCTGCTAATGAAAGTTAATACTTCACCCCTCATTTGCATTGATAAAATCTTGAAAATGGAAATGGCACTCAAAACATGTAACTAACTGTAAGTTTTAATCCAGCAGCTCCTTTAAAGAGCTACAATGAACAGAGTTTATCATAGTAACAATTAAAGAACAAAATGAAGACAATATTTGCAAATAGAGCCATGGCCAAACTCCGAGGACTAAGTCTGGTAATGCAAGCCATCAAAAAGGACTACAAAAAATATAAACACAGAAAGACCTATTGAAGTTTCTGCAAAACAAGCTTTAAAAAATTGTTTCTCCCACCTATTAAGCAAAAATAAGAAAAAAAGAATAAAAAAGAAGCAAAAAATGGCAGAGGCACAAAGAGATAATCTAAAATACATTTCACAATTTAAGAAAGGTAGAAATATCATATTCATACTCTGTCTAGAACGAAGTTCCTCATGGCACTTGGACAAAGCAAGAAATTGAAGAAACTTTTGATGCTTCTGCTGCTTATCTAAAAGTTGGGATGAAACAACAGCCATGGCCACAATTTCAACTCCTCTGGTTGTAGTCCAATGTTTAGCAAGAGTGTCAACAATAGATTTGCTAGTGCGAGCAAAAATATTTGTTTCGTCGTCCTTTTCAAAGGCTCCAGAATTTCGAAGCTTTTCAAGTGAGCCATCAACCTGCCCAGACAATAGAAAATCATGGAAGAGGCGACCAAGCAATGCTTCTGATTCTTCATCCTGAGCAGTCCGGTGTGCAATTGCAGTCAATACTGTCCTTTGCCTATCCCCCACATCCCATGCTTCAGAACTTGCTCTTCTAGGAGCAACATTACCTCCAAATGTCATGTTTCTCCTCTCTTCTTCAGCAGCGCCTCCATTTGAGCTCCCTTTCCGTGACAAGCTTCGCTCGGGTGGCTCAACCCCTCCAAGCAGAACTGCCTTCTCAGGTATTGCCCAAACTCCCGCTTTCTCTGTAAGCACAACCCAAGCACCTTCTTCACTATCCTCTGCAGAAGGGAAAACAGAAGCGTCTAGGACTTTTCCTGCATCCCAGGGTAAATCGAATTGATATAGTCGCGTGGAATTTCTCCAATAACTGGAGACTGTTGCAGTTCCATCTCCAGAAAGTATGACTGCTGACCCAGAAGGCTTGCCGCCTACACGTAGTCTCATGGAGAACAAGAAGTCCTCGTCTTCCACTCTGGCCTTTGGAATTATCACTTGAATAGGAGCTTTTTTCTCCAAAACCCTTTCAGTCGTTTCCGAAGAAAAGTTTAGCCCAGGTTTATGTTGCATTGTTAGAAGTGAGTACTGTGTATAGCTAGAACTGCTCACTCTATCCTTACAAAATGTTGCCACAAGGATCGTCAATTCTTTCCCACGGTCATCAACCTGCATGTCCAAAGGCCAAATTCGCTTCTGACCAGCCAGATCCTTTTTAATACCCAAATCAATATCAGTTCCAATGATTTCATGGGACCAAAGCTTTGAAACATTCAGATCAGACTTTAAGCTAATCTTCAAACACTGAATTTCAGTATCTGTCAATAGAAAGAACTCGCGATCAGAATCTCCTGATGTAAAAATTCGGAAACGCCATATAAGAGACCTTGGATAACCCTTGACAACTTGACCTTTACCACTCTCACTACTATGATTGGAAAGAGTATTGAACTCTAAAGAAACTTTTTCTCTGTAAATGCCAGAGAGACTGCATCGAAACTGCCACAGTACACCATCAGAGCCACATGCAAGGGCAACACAAACACTTGACGAACCCAGAATAGCACAAGCAATAAATGAATTTAAGCAACCCGCTTCAACCGCATCTGTATCTCCAGCCCTGCGAGCCTGTTGATAACTATTTTGTGCAGTTTTCTTGCCACTAGGTGAAAAAACCTGCTGAGACCTATCCAGAGATTCAAGACTAACAATGGAAAGAGGCACACTTTCTGAATAGATATCAGGCCAATATATGATAGCTTGAGATTTTCGGTGGCACATTACTACACCCACAGAATTGCACTTTTTCACCACCTTTTCTGTACTCGGAGATTTGTCAAGCCAAGTGACGAAAGAGACCATCCATTTGTTACCATGATTGGAAGTGCTAACATCTCCTTCATCTGAAAAAGATGAAGGAAATTCAAGAGTGACACATTTTTTTGAAGCCGATGACAGGTAACTCCAAACAAAAAGTCGATTTCCACATATAATCCAAGACAGAGATGTTTCCTTGTCAATTCCACCGGATATCCCTGGGTCGCCTACCAAAGAAAAGATGCAAATCATTCAATTATAATTCCCCCACCAAATTTTAGTCTTTACAGAAGATGAGAGTTGTTAGGTGTTAGCATTTAAAAAAGATGCAAGTTATTGAATCCCATTAAACCAACTGCACTAACCAGGAACAATCTTCTGTAGAAAACTAGCCTGGGTATCACGAACTTCTTCAGGGAATTCTCCAACATATACAGGCTGACTTTGATCCGCATCAGCCTCCTTTTCAATTTTCTTTACGGGTGGAATTCTAAAAACAGAGAATATAATAATTATTTATTGGACTAGGAAAAGTTGCGAATTGAAGATTGCTGTAAAACAAACCTTCCCTACCAGATAGGAATCATTATGGTGCAATTGCAGAAAAAGAAGATCAAGAACTTTGAAATAAAACTATATGAACAGCATCAATGTGACATTGAAATGACTTCAAGCCCCAAGGGTATAACTAATGATCATAACTCGCGTTGTGGTGCAAGTATGACCAACCATAATCCACGGCAACCAGTTATTAAGCATATTTTCAGTTTATTTATAATAATAAGAATATAAGAAGAATAGCCCATAGAAAGAAATAGAATAGACTCTAGTAAACAATACATGAACAGCTCCTTGCTTCCACTCAGCCATTACAAGTGTTCCTAAATTCTTTACCAACTCAAACTCAACTTAACTAAGCATTTTTCCAACTAAATCCTTTATGAGCTAAATATATATTTTCCCAAATGATTTTGGAAAAATGTGGTACTCACTTCATGAAGATGTAAAAAAGCACCAAAATCTTCATAACACATTCTCACATAAACACCGCCACAGCAATCATCGTCCACTCAAGTCAATCAGCCCTTCACTACCGCCAATAATTGACTAAAAAAAACAAGCTTACTTCCATAATTCTCACACAAAATCAGCAAAACTCCCACACAAAATACAAAATCCTAGTGTGCCTAGTAGTACAGAACAGATCACACAACACCAATGATAATTGAGCCGGGAAAAAAAAAAACTAAACGTACCACATTCCTACGAAGTTCAATTATCAAAACCTAGATTTGATATACCTTGCAAGAACCGATAACCGAGACGCCCACGGCGCCGGAGTCCCCGTGCTCGGCCGGTTTGGGACTGAAGCGACATAAGACGATAATCTTCGGGTTTCTGATAGTGGAGTTGCAGGCGAGTCCGTCACTGCGTGCCCTACGCTTCGATCTTTCTGAGAACTGAAATGGGGCTTACGCGTTGCAGGAGAGAACATGGTTGAGATAGAACACGGAGAAGCTTAGGGTTTAAGCGACGCGGTGATCAGAGAAAATGAATCAAAAAATGGAGAGTAGAAGGATTGAGAAGATTAGGGCTTGGTTCTTAGCATTTTCGCGCTTTCTCTGTTCGTTCGAAAGCTTTGCACAGAGAAGCGGGGAGAGAGCAGCAGGGTTTTTGCTCAAGAGGGAGAAGTAGTGTGAGCTGGTTGGCGTGTAATGGTAGTAAATTAGAATATGAGTTCCGAAAATATTATTATAAAGTTTAACACTAACACCACATCTCCTCTAAATATTTTTAAAATATACATAAAAAATAATAATAATGTTAACATCCATCGTATATATAACATTACTCTACAAAATATTTTTTTCACTATGTTAATTGACTAAAAGATTCATTTTGTCCAATTACTCTATCAGTCAATATTTAAATTACAAATAGCCACATATTCCTCAAGTCACTTGAGTAAAATTGATCTTTTAAGAGTAATTTTTTGAGCCATGAAACTCATAAACTCTTCTTGTTTTATAATTTTTTTTAAGAGCATATGTTTAAGTGATTAAACCATAAAGTTTGATCCATGTACATATAACACCATTTTGATGAGGTACAGTGTCGTTTATCCAAAGAAAAGTCGCTTAAGAAAGCATAGTCGCTTCATAATTCTTCATTATTGCTTCAAGCAGCCTTAGGAACATCATCTCTGCTGTAAAATGAAGTTCACTTCTTTTGCTACTAAAGGGTGAATGGAGTGTCACCCTTCATTGTTTTTAGCAGCAAAAGTAAAACAAATTATATTAGTCTCTCCTGCAGAACTAAAGCCCTTTCTTGAGCAAAGATTACTTGGATTTTTGCTACCACAATGGCATTTTATCATTTATAATGTAATGGAACAAATCATGTAATGGTGGGACTCAAATGGGCATCTAGTGCTAATATTCAAGAAATCAAGGCTTTAAAAACATGATATTGGATAGAATATGATCTGAGCAAATCCACTCCCCCTCTCTCCCTCTCTATTTGCTATTATTCTCTGGTTATATAAAAATGATAAAGAAAAGAAGTGCAGAACAAGAAATTTAGAACAATGGCATTTGTTAAAAATGGTTATGATTTCAGAAGATATAACAACTTTCTGACAAACTAGGCAATTACCACAAACTGTTTTTCTCCTAGATGCAACAGTCATGCTTGAGCACTTACACCACAATTCAAGAAAGAAGGAAAGAAAAAAAAAAGTATTTTGAAATTTGACATAGTTAACTTTCCAAGGCTCTCAATAGAATTCCTGTATATTGACGAAGTGATAATTTGTTTCTTATACTGAAATAACGCATATACCAGTACTGCGCTCCCTCTGAAAATGTCAAATTTTAGCCTCAAGGATTTCCACAAGGATAATAAAGTATAAAGGTACTAGCACCAAAGTGATGGGCTCATGGGCAATTAACAAAAATGGAATGAAGCATTAACCAGCAAATTTGTAACTCCATCTATTCAAGTGCATTGATAAGAAAACTATATATCCATTTATATAATTCAACTCAACTAAGCCTTTTCCCAACTAAATGGGGTCGGCTACATGAATATGCTTCCACCACTTCACTACTAAGTTGACAAACGAATATATCCATTTGCAACCTCAAAAATTAAAAACTGAAATCCAAACAGCTACTGAATGAGATTGAAGATGGACTAGAAGTTTATTCATTTCCTCACATAGTCACGTTTGAAGTTCTCTTATACCACTATAACTCAAACAAGGCTTCCCCTATTTACACTAAAATAGTAGAACAAAACGAGGTCTAGCCATCACATTGCTATGTCTGAATAAAAGGATAGAATGTAAATAACAATCCTGATCTCCCTATCATTCAGCTGATCATTTCTTTTTGCCATTTCTTTTGGGTAAACAAAAACTAACGCAGAATACTCAATGACTAGGTCAAGGAAAGGCTGATGTTAAGCTGTAATCACGAGCATAGACTACAATTAAGTTTACATATTTGGTTAACAACATGATGCTACTTACCAATACAACTTTACGTTTACCCTTCTCATTGGTCAAACTTCAAAGCCTAAGTATCATCTAAAGACAGAACATTCAAAAACAAATTATTAACAAGACGCTCAAACAACTAAGATAAGTAACAAATCCTTTCCTATACTACATAGTGAATAACAAGCTCTATCCCAACTACTTTGGTTCGACTATTCAACTCTAGTTTCACCACTTCAACTTTCCCTGAAACGATATTTCCTACTACAAAATTGAAACCCTAGTCCTTCACTATTTTAACCAAAGTCAATTGCCTTCTCTTGATCTTTTAATATCTTTAGTTTTGCAACATTTCACTCCTAAAATACACTTCTTGAACTGTAACACCCACCCCCTTAAAATAAACAACAACCAAACCATCTCAATCAACAATCCCTTATTTTGTCACCAATTATTGTTTTGAGTTCAATGAAGGAAGCTTTGACTTGCAATATGTGATTAACGCAAGCTTACACAACTAAAAGCAATCAAAATTCATAACAAAGAGAAGGACATTTCGCATTCAAAAATGCAAACTCAAGAATTTATAAAAACTTAAAAAAACTTCAATTGAGCAGAGATTAGAAAAGCCCAAAAAAGCATCACACAGAATACACCTAAACTTCAAGCAAGGTATCAAAACTCCAATAAATATCATAAATCGCTCAACAAGTGCAGAAGATTCTGATTATTAAGATCATCAAATGCATCAAAACAAAACAAAAAATAAAAAAGGGTCCTCGCCCCCGCGCCCCCCCCCACCCCAACCCAACCACAATGTTCATCTCTTCATCTTCATCTCATTCTGCCCTTAAAAACAAAACAAAAGTTAAACAAAGGAAGCTAAGACACCACAGTAGCGGAGCTTCTACTTCCTGTACCGAGCTACCTCTTCATCGTTAGGGAAGAAGCCCATGAGCCTCCCAGCAGAGTTCTGATACGCGTACATGAATCCCCCCATTAGCCCTATCAGCCCTCCCGTCACCATTGAAGGACCTCTTATGTTCGGCTTAATTCCTATAACAACAAGCAATTCCCATTAAAAAGAACCCATCAGATCTCAAACCCTGTGCGAAATTAGCATAAAAAACAAGGGAAAGAAAAAAGGGAACAAAGTAGAGAACCGGAGAGGTAGCCGACGGTGACAGAGATGCCGGTAATCGTGGTTAAACGAAGGTAATCGAGAGTGTTGAAGTTGGCCACCGCCTTCGTGAATGGAGGGTTCCGATCGATTACTGGGTATTCTGGTTTCACTGACGCTGTGATGTCTGTGTTCATCTTCTTCCTCTTCTTCTGAGTCTCCGGAGTTGCGAATTGAACTTCACTCTTCACGGCTCTGCCTCTCTCTCCTCTCTTTTACTAAACTCACTCTCTCTTTTGGACTTTGTGTTCTTAGTGGGCTTCTCGCCCATTGTTGGGTAGTAAAAAGCCAGCTTTTGTACTCCACCCAATTCCATAAATTCAACTTACTTAAACCACATGGCATGAAATGGTTCGGTTATTTTCGCTTCTCATTTTTTAATTTTTTTACCCACCTCATTTAAAAATAAAAAAAATAAAAAAATATCATATAAAATTATTAAAAAAAATAAATATTAAATTTCCTCAATCCTCTCACCTTTCTTTTCACCCACCCACATTTTACTCTAAATTCTTCAATCTTTTAACTCTACAATTCATCTTAATTTTCAATCTTGTCATTTTTTTATATTTTTTAAATTAAAATCATACAGTTCTATTATTTTCATCCTTTTAAAGTATTTTTTTACAAAATATACCAAAATCAAAAATAAAGGGGGTGGGTTTTGAAATCTAGAAAAATTACCCTTAAATTGAGTGTGTCCAACCTTGCAAAGGTAGATAAAATGAAGTATGTCCGACCCTAACAAGCCGAACATATCTCATCTGTTCCGCCCATTAGGGTCAGACAAAAAAAAATCAAAATCAAAAATTAAAAAATACATTATTCGACCCAATAGGGTCGGACACAGCTCTTTTTTCCGACCTATACCCTAGTGGGTTGAACCTTTGTAATTTTGATTCGCGGAATCTATTTCTATAACCCATTTTCTCTGCCTCATTCTATCATTTTCACTCATTTTTTTACAAAAAAAAATATATATATTATAATCCAACAATATAGTATTAAAATTAACTTAGAACTTATGAATTTGTGATCAAAGATTGTACTTGAATCACTTTGAGTTTGAGGCCTCGAAAACTCAAAATAATTTAATTTTTTTACAAGATTTCGTGACGTTATTGCTTACAAATCTTCTTTGCGACGTTTTTAACATTTCGATAATTTTAAAAAAATTGAAGAATTGTTTGGGTACATCGAAGCTACCAGCATCGAAGCGTAGCAAAAAAATCTCCCGCCAGTAGCGGATAACGCAGCAGATATTTTCTCCTTCCACAAAGAAACAAGAAGTCGAACATTCAGTTTTAAATTAAATCTAAAAAATATCAGAATTTGTGAGAGCGAAATAGCGAAATCGACCTCAAGATGAAGCAGAAGAAGATAACGAAGCAGCTGTTTTACGAACGAGAATATTCCAATTAGAAACTCTTCTTATTTCTTCTTCTTCTTCTTCTGCATTCATGGCGGTTATCTGTTCCCATTTCTTCAACTCCAATTTTCTTCTCTGCAATTCTTCTTCTTCTTCTCTAAATTCCTTCAAGTTGCATTCTAATGGAGACTTTTTGGAGAGAAGTATCGGCAAGGGAAGGACGGGGAAACGGAGCAGTACAAAAAGCTTCGTTGTTCTGTCAACGCATTCGAATCCGAGAATTCTGAAATCTAATCGGAAATCTCGGCACGGACAAAGGCTATCCCCTTATGACAGTGACGAAGACGGTGAAGATGATGATGATATGTTATCTGAAGTGAGTATTTTGTTGTTTGATTATTTGTTGTAACTGGTTTTAGGTTTGAGATTGAGCTTGTTCAGGTTGAATAGGTTCTTACGGAGATAATTTTTTCTTTTTTTTTCTACAGATTTGTTTACTCTTATTATTCAAGTTTAAATTTTTTGCTAAGCAGTGTAGCAATTAGCTTGCTTGATCAAGTTTTCAACATGCAGAATTGTTGATTGCATTCAGCATATGTGAAAAGGGCCTCCAGCTTAATGGATTTGTACATTTGCTAGAAACATTAGACACTGTGAGCAGTTATTTTACTGGCTTTCTGAAAAGTGGACTTCAAATTAGACTATCCTTTATGAATTAGTAAATGAAGTAGCTGGGTACTATCATGATTTCATATTTGAGTTTCACTTGTTTTACAATTATGCTATACCGAATTTTCTAGTATTCTTTTATGTACATTACTTCTTATTTTAGTTAGAAAGTTATTGTGATTGAAATATGCCCTTAGAGAATACTTGTGCAAAGGTACATTCTTAAAACTGCTGCCTCATATAGCTTGTTTTAGTGTTGGACATGGACATGCATCTTGATGGTCTTGTCAGATAAGCGGCCAACATCTTTATTTCCTGAGCTTGAACACTACTCAGAAGAATAGTTAGATTAATCTGTCTGGTCACTTTATAAATCAATAGATATATATGTATTTGGGTCTCTTTCTAAAAGAAAAAGAGATAGTTGAAGAAGTCTATGTTTCTAACTTTTACTTATATTAGTCACTTTACGTGATTCCTTATCTTTATATCTTGTTAGGATGAAGTTTCGGAAATGGAAGATTTTGATGCTGATTTACAGAACTTCAATTCAGGGAAAGCAACCAATGCAAAACGAGGTATTTTATACATATCTTGCCATTGTTAGATAATTTTGAACCAGCTGGCGTATATCGTTGCTTTATTCATTGAAATGAGGAGGGGGGTGATCGCAATGAAGATGCCAAAATATAAAATCTGCTTTTATTCATAGGCTATAGACTGCCCAAAAATCAGTACAGCGAAAGTTTATCAAGAAATGGGCAACTGATGGGAAGTCTAGATGGCCAGTTAGATGTAAAACATGGAAAGACCACCTTGGAGAAGAGAAAGTTTGAAGATGCTCGTCGAGCTTCGGATAAAGTACAAGAGAACGGATTCAAGGCTACAGATAGCAGAAGAAAGGTATTATCTGGTTCTCTTATTTTAGGCCTGTCAATCCATGTTTTAAACTGTAAGACTTTGTAAATAATGCCCTTGCATTTATGTTCAGTTGATGCAGCAGACTAGGGATTCCAAACAGAGTAGGTTCCATCAACCATCAGAAGAATTAGATCTGGATGAAAAATGGTTTCCACTTCTTGATTATCTTAGGACATTTGGTCTTGGGGAATCACATTTTACTCAAATGTTTGAAAGACACATGCCTTCACTTCAGATAAATGTGACATCTGCTCAAGAAAGGTTGGAGTTCTTGTTGAGTGTTGGTGTCAAACATAGAGATATCAAGAAGATACTTCTAAGGCAGCCACAAATTCTTGAATACACTGTAGAAAACAATATGAAATCCCATGTGGCATTTTTGGCAAATTTGGGTATCGCAGATTCCAGGATAGGGCAGATAATCTCTGCTGCTCCATCTCTGTTCTCTTATAGTGTCGAGCATTCTCTAAAACCCACAGTCAGATATTTGGTTGAGGAGGTTGGTATTAAAAATACTGACTTGAGCAAAGTTGTGCAACTGAGCCCCCAAATTCTTGTTCAAAGGATCGATGTCTCATGGAAAAGCCGCTACGTCTTTCTTTCAAAAGAACTGGGAGCTCCTAGAGATAAAATAGTGAAAATGGTCACAAAACATCCGCAGCTACTCCATTACAGTATCGAGGATGGAATATTGCCTAGGATCAACTTCCTGAGGAGTATTGGAATGCAAAATTCTGATATCTTAAAAGTAATTACAAGTCTCGCACAGGTAGTAATAAGTTGCATCTTTTCATATTTTTATGCTTTAAACTGGTTGCGACAGTTTGGTATAACAGAAATTTCCCCCCTTAATGGAGGGAATAGAATAAGTTGATGCATGCACCTTTGTAACTGGGAGAGAGGTTTTTATCTGATTATCTTGTGTTGAAACTCCTTAATTCTTTCTTGACAATTATAAAAGACAAAAATGGGTTAAAAGTTACATAGCTTTTGTCTCGTTGAGTGTTTACATTGTGTGTATGCTCATCCATATCTTAGTCTGCTTATTTTTTTGTTGAACTTTCAATTATTATTTATTTACAATCTTATAAAAGAAAAAGATGTTTGCAGTTGCCAAGCTTATCTTAGTCAGTTGTCCGCTAATGGAGTTCTTGACAATATTTACAGGTATTATCACTCTCATTGGAGGATAATCTAAAGCCTAAATATTCATACCTGGTCGATGAACTACGGAATGAGGTGCAATCATTAACTAAATATCCAATGTACTTGAGCTTGTCACTGGACCAGAGAATTAGACCTCGCCACAGGTTCCTGGTTTCTCTAAAGAAAGCTCCAAAGGGGCCATTTCCGCTGAGTTCATTAGTTCCAACTGATGAAAGCTTCTGTCATAGCTGGGCTGGAACTAGTCTAGAAAAGTACTTGGCATTTAAGCAGACTTTGCTACTCAAGGAATTTGCCAAGAAGTACGAAAGAAAATGGTAGCTTATCAGCCATACCTTCATGTCTTGAGTTCACTAACAAAACTTGGAGCAGAGGCGCTTCTAGCTGGTTCTGTGACTGACAACTAAAGCTGTCTTGTGAAGCTGTTCAAGAGGATTCATTCCAAAGCTCAGGTATGCATCAGAACCATGAAATTTGAGAGTTTAGTTGATGGACGATGGTTTTGTAATCCATGTTTAAGCCACAAAGTTCACTCACATCAAACTTAGGGATTTATTTTTATTTTTAAAAAATCTGGGAATTTACCCTCAACTCATGCACCAAAAGAAATCTAAGTGAAGCCTATAAATTCCATTTGCACACACCAAACTATGCAAAACTTCCTAAGCTATAAGGCTCATCCTAGAAGCCATGAGAGGAGGGAAATTCCTTGTTACTTCGTTGGTTTTCGTAAATAAATAAGAATAGGAGCATGATGAGAGATGAAAGTAGGCAATGGGTAAATTACTGGGAGAAAAGAAGGTTTTGTATTGAACGTTAAACTTATATGAAACGCAGGCCTTGGTGTTGGCGCAACAGTTGATGTTGTTCCGTTGTGACTTAGAGGTTATGGATTCAAATCCGAAAATAGGCTCTCTAATATGGAGATAAGGCTGCGTACATAGTCCCTTTCTCATACCCTGCAATGGTAAGTGCCTTATGCATTAGGTACGCCATTTTTTTAACATAAAACTTATTTATAGGGGAATTTTCAACTTTTCATAGGTTCTTTTTTTTTTTGAGAGAGAGAGAAACAACTTATGTATTAATATTAATGAGAACAAGAAAACATACAGGGAGCATCAGGAATGCTCAGTCAATGGCCCACCCAACGAAGTAACAAGGAATCTACCCATCATGATATGGTTTGGAAAAAAATATGCCTATCTGCATTATTTGTTCAACATGCTTTTACTTTAGCTGACTAGTAATTACTAACATGGCTATTGGTCATGACAGGTGTTGAAAGTTGCACCAACTTATATGTTCTAAATACCATTTTCAGTATCAAGCGTGGGGAGGCCAGTTTTTGTTACATGACTATCCCTTCGGTGTGAAAACCCAACAGCAGAAAAACCAGTTATCTACTCACAAGGTTAGCTCTCAGTTATATACCTGACAAAATAAGAGAAGAATGTTAAGAGAATAAGAGAGACATCAAGTTATGCAGACACAGCACATTATAAAAGTCTGTAAACTGCAGATGATATGATGTGGTAAACCTTCCTGGAGTCCAGCCTACCTTTAATTGAATATAAGTTGGGGATTCCTACATTCACTCATCCAAAAGGATAATTAGAAAGTGTTGCATGCCGTTGAATAATTGCTTTAATATTTACTTACAGGTCCCTTGTGTTTCATTTTTGCATTAAATATTAAATTGTTGAATTACATTTATAATATTGTTTGTATTTGATCTAATGTTTTTATTTGTAATTATGAATTTATACTTTTATGAGTGTTTACAAGATTGAATGTTCCAAGCTTCTGTCCTGATTGTAACTGCTTGAATTCATTTTTCAGGGCTTTCAAGTTGCAAATAAGTATCAAGTGGTTCCAGAAAAATACACCTTGCAAGTTTATTTGTCTTTCAGGGTACTTCCAAACTTTATGCTTCTATGGGAAATGTTGTTAATTTTTTTTTGTTCTTCTGAAAAACATTTTTACCTTTGCTGCCTTGAGAATTGAAATTGAGAGGGATGATATCCTTGTAAAAGCTTTATGATCTGTACAAGTTTTTGTAAGCCATTAATTTCAATGTAGAGGTATGTAGATGAGGAAATGCTGTGCAATGATCATAAGGTGTTCTATTTTTTTTTTTTCCAACTGAAGGTAGTGCAAGATCTACATGATTTTTGATGAATGAAGGAATAAATCAATAGCAAAAATCAGAGGCAACTTATGAATTTTTGACAAATTTAGGCATGAATTTTTTTATTAAATCCAAAAACAAGCAGCAAAAAATAGTATAGGCAAGTTTTGGATACGTCGGAACCAACGCATCCAAAACTAAGCTACTAACTTTTTTTCAAAAAAAATTAATGAGAGCCGCTTCTTAAAGCATCAATGGGTGGCATGCATTTTTTTTTTTTTTTTTTTATAAAAAAATTGAAAACCGTTGTTAAATAAAAAAAATTGAACTAAAGTTTAAAAAAAAATAAAGTGAACGACTATTAAAAAAAGTATAAAATAAAGTGATATCGCACAAGTGTCATCTTTCAGACTTTTTTTTTCTCTTTGATTTTTCATTCATTTATTTCAGAAATCGTACAAGAATTTTTATCTTTGTGCAATTTTTTTATTTTTCTTGAAAATATGTGTAATACCCTGTATTTCACAAAAAAAAAAAAAAAAAAAAAAATTTACTATTTGAAATTTTTACTATTTGGGCAACGCCCGAACGTTCAGGCGCCTGCCAGAACGTTCAGGCGGCATGCCAGAACGTTCAGGCGCCTGCCAGAACGTTCAGGCGCCATGCCAGAACGTTCAGGCGCCTGCCAGAACGTTCAGACGCCTGCCAGAACGTTCAGGCGCCTGCCAGAACGTTCAGGCGCACAAAATCTCTATATTCTTAACCTCCTCATTTCTCATTTCTCACACCAAATCACCTTCTCTTGTGATTTTTCTTCTCCTTTCTACGCATTCTAAGTTTTTAGTCTTTGAGACTCCCGGTGCGGTGCAACAAATTTCTGTCCGGAGGAGAGCGCCAGATCTGAAAGCGGTGCAACGAAGTTCCGTCCGGAGAAAAGCACCAGATCTGGCGCTCTCCTCCGGACAGAAATTTGTTGCACCGCACCGGGAGTCTCAAAGACTAAAAACTTAGAATGCGTAGAAAGGAGAAGAAAAATCACAAGAGAAGGTGATTTGGTGTGAGAAATGAGAAATGAGGAGGTTTCTTATATAGAGATTTTGTGCGCCTGAACGTTCTGTCATGGCGCCTGAACGTTCTGGCAGGCGCCCTGAACGTTCTGGCATGGCGCCTGAACGTTCTGGCAGGCGCCTGAACGTTCTGGCATGCCGCCTGAACGTTCTGGCAGGCGCCTGAACGTTCGGGCGTTGCCCAAATAGTAAAAATTTCAAATAGTAAATTTTTTTTTTTTTTTTTTTTTTGTGAAATACAGGGTATTACAATATGTCATTCACTTTGTTTCGGATTTTTTTATTTTTTAATAGTAGATGGCGCAAAACTATTAAATAAAAAAATACATAATCTGAAAAGTTAAAAAAAAAGTAAACGGTTATAAATTTTTTTTGGAACAAACGTAGTTCACTTTGCTAAAAAAAATTGTACAAGGTGCGATTAGTGAAATAAAATGAATGAGATACCAAAGAGAGAGAATGTAAGAGATGACACCGAAGAGACGGAGGATTCTTTTTTTTGGCGTTGTAAATTTTTTATATTTCAAAGAAATCACATAAAGTTAACTTTTTTTGTATAATTTCGTTGGATTAAATTTTTAAAGTTGTTGGCATTACTTTAAGAGGCGTCATCTGTTACATTATTATTATTATTATTTACTTTATTCTAGATTTGTTTATTTAACAATGGTTTTTAATTTTTTTATTTAAAAAAAAATTAAAAAAATTAAAAACTTTTTTTCAATTTTTTTACAAAAAAAAATTAGTAGGCTGGTTTTGGACATGTTAGCACCGACGTAGCGCCAACATATCAAGAACTTGCCTAAATATGATTATCTGACATTTCAAGGATAATACTGCTAGTTATTTCTCAATAATTTGAAAACCATTGTTAGGCAACTTATGATTATTTGTCAAAAATCCGCAACTTATGATTATCTGGCATGAGGGCCACACTCCTTTAGAATTTCAAAGATAATACTAATAGTTATTTCTCAATAATTTGATGAGATCAACATTCAATCACATCATACTTCCACACCCATAATTATTAGTCTCTGATTAACTTTATAAATAGTTTGGATGAGATTTTATTTTGTTAAATAAGTTGGATTAGATTGAATGTCTGTTGCTCCTTCAGAGAGGCCTGTAGGACAAGTGATGTTCGAAGATAATCGTGTAAGCAGAATAGATCTTTCATATCAATTGATGGCAAATTGACCATGTCGAGATAGATTATCTTCAGAAGTTCTTAAAGCAAATAGTAAAAAGTAAAAAACTTTTTAAGGCAAAGGTCCAACATGGGAGTTACCAACAACTAAAAGGCTATGAACCCCGAGTTTAATCCTCATTTGAAACCTCTCTAGTGTGTTTTTTTTTTTTTTGCTTGGTCCAAATCAAAAATAGTTTTTCTTTTGTTTAGAGAGATTTGATTCGGAACTATTATTTGTCACAGAGGTTTTCTCTGACTTTATCCGTGTAAACAAACAATTTGAAATACTTCGATTTTTTTTAAACTTCTTTTTACACTAATTTACAATAAGTGGTTTTTTTTTTTTTTTTTTTTTAAGAAAAGAGATGTTTATCAGGGATTGTTTTTTTATTCATTGATTTGGTTGAGGGTGACTCTCAAGGAGGACCCATCTGATATCTGATGATGATTGGATCAACTGTAATGCTTGTGGTTCTTAATGTTAAAAAAAAAAAAAAAAAAAAAAAAAAAAAATCATTAAATGAGACAAAACTAAACCATTGCTTTTGCTGGTGATGCTGACCCTCTCTTTTATTTAATTTTTTTTTTTTTTTAATGGTTCACTTCATAGTCTCAATTTACAGACTGTCATGGTGTCAAAGATAGACAAAAACAAACTACTCATAGCCTGATATTCCTTGTCAAGTGGGCATATCATGTTGTGGTCTCAATCTCACCCTTATTCAACCTGTCTTTATCTTTCATTGAACATCTTCTACATTTGTCATAGTTACCTCTTTAAGATACTTAAAATGACCCTTATTCGTATGGTCGGCAGTCCTAATTTCACTGGCCATTCGGTGTTCCATCCCCTGCTTTTACTCTGTATTTGTTATATTTTGAAGATCTCTCCACTAGATTTTGTTAGTGTCATATAGCCAAATCTGGGCCCAGATGAGATGACCCACAAACTGGTTAAGTTCTCTCTCTTTTTCAGGTTCCAAGAAGAAGATCATTGACGCAACGCAGTTGACTCCCGTGGACAATGCAAATTTCATCAATTTCAGTAACTGAAAGAGTTTTTTTTTCAAGGCAAAAAGAAATGGGAAATTAGCATTAGAAACAGAGCAGAACCTTAGAACAAAACTACAGTGGCTCTCTTTGTTCTTGTTCTTGTTCAGTCACTATCATCCTCACTTAAAGGTGCAGTCTTCAATGGTCTTGTTTCCTTTCTTGCTAGCAATGTCATGTGGAAGTAATTTTCTTTTCATTATATGCTGATGATGCCCACTTTGATTTTTGAAAATAATTTGCTATTGTGAAAGATGAGACTGTGGGTCAAACAGGCATCTTCATAGTTTTCTGGAATACCCTTCAAAGCAATAATAAATTTACAACCTTTGAAAGATTCTCTTGGTGGGGTGCTCTATAAAGAAGGTATGACTGAACCAACTTATGATATTTAGATAAGTACACTTAACAAAAAATGAATGCTTTGTTGGACTTGGCATAAGATGCAACTAATAATCTTTTCCTATTGCAAGTAAAATTATTTTTCTCAGTATTACAGAGATTCTACACCCTTTTTTTTTCATCTATGAACCCTGCATATTTGTCCCCCCCACCCCCACAACTAAAGCATAACTATATTACATATATTCTAAAAGATAAACAGAACTCTATTTGCTGCTTCTGTGATAACATTAAAAAAGAAGGGTAGACTTGTTACTTGTAAAGCTTTATATGTATCATTCATTCTTCTTTGCAACTTCACTTTTCACCCGAAGAAGCTTCGCTGTTTCCCTTTCACTCGCAGTGAAATTGCAGGGAACTTTGTTGGATGTCAGAAAAGAAAGGAAAAAAAAAAACAAAAAAAAAGAAAAGAAAAGAGAAATGTGTTGAACCGAGGAAACAGATTTGAACTTTCTAACTCTATAATTCTTCTTTGTTTCTGAATCTATATGACTGTAGAAATGCTGCTTGCTATTGGAGATGCAAATGGACTTTCTGGGAGATCGAGTCCCCGGTTGCTGCACAAAACAGAACACTTCTCCCCAAGTCATGAAGAGAATTAAAAAAAAAAATGACTAAAAAGAAAAGAAAAGGGCTCATAGAACTAGAAAATAGCTGTTTGTAGGAATAGAAATGAGATTTCATGGCTAAATGTCAGAATATATGCTGGTGATGCTTGCTCTTATAACAGCAAAAAATCTAAATTGACCTCAAGAAATAAATTCATCTAATTGAAATTTACACTTGAAAAACAAAAGAGTTCAATTAAACATCAAGCTTAAATCAATTACCCTCCCTTTAATCAATTCTAGATATGATTAACTTTTGCTACATCAAAGTATGTTTTCAATTTCATTAACTTCCTTTGAATTAAAGATATTACCTCTCCTGGTCTGTATAATTGATGCTTGAATGCCTGGCTTTGTGATCATCACTTGTAGACCCATTATTGATGACATCAAACAGATAGCCGAAGCGGTTAGATGATGGGAACTCCTGATCTGCATGTCCTTCAACATAGAGGTAGAAAGAAACCGTTAGAAGCAATAAAACAGTTGAAAGCAGTATTTAAGAAGTTCTGAGAAATCAAGGTAATACACACGGAGTAGAATGAATTTGCACCTGTTGAGTGTTTCAAGTCATCCATGGAGTAACTATAGTAAGTCTGGTGGTTAAGTGGCTTTGGCGCAAGCTGCACCTCGGCCAGCCGCCTTGTCTCAAGCTCAATAGCCTGTCCGTGCTCTTCCATGAACTGCTTCCGGAGCATTCTGGAGCTGTCACAAAGTCTAGACACTGTATGGGAACCAACATTAAATACAAAAGCATTACATAATGAACCATCAAGAGGTAACTAATTTCTATAACACATTAGCATACGACAATCCAAATCGAGTAAATCAAATGTCAAGTTCATTTACATTTCATAATAACTAGAAGAATAAGGGTGTGTTTGGTAACTGAGAAAATGAGAATTGTCTCAACCACCCTTTTATCTCACATAATTGGGGGTTGGGAATTTTTTTTTTCCCACAACTAAATTTGAAGAGGTCGTGGTTATGCTATTGAATATTTTCTCGTGTCTAAAACGACAACTTCAAGATAATTTCTTAAGAAAAGATTTCTCAAGAGAATTTTCTCAAGAAAACTCTATTTTTTCAAAGAAAATTTTATAAGCTACTAAATGCACCCTAACAGTAGAATAAAGTGGGAATTGTTGACTTATTTTTAAATTCAAAAAGACCCCTTTACAGGACCAGTCAAACGGAGGGGCCTGCAACTAAAGCCAGTACCCATCAATTTAAGCATATCCATGATCCTACCGGATAAAGAATGCATTGCGTTTCAATGAAATCATTAGCAAGACTTATTCAGTTAACTTTTACTCACTTGGGTGCAGTTCAGGATCCATGTCAAGAAAGTGTGACTGGTAACACATTTGGGGCTCAATTTTCTCGGAGTACTTCCTGTTATAATGTAGAACTTTTAGGACCACAGTTTCAATGACCTGATATAGAAAAGGAAAGCAGAAAACTAAACTATGGTTACTTTTTTACAATCAAAATTTTGTAAAATCGAGGCCCTTCATTGGAAGGGTTAGATTCATATTCTCACACTGCAGAACATATATGACAATCCTACAGAGTGTGGGCACTACTCTTGCTGACTCGGTTCTGGCACCTCTGGATAGAACAAGTATTTGGCCCAGAAAAATCATTTAGTTTCTTGTAACATATTCCCTCATCATTCATTTGTTCCGATCAAGGGCTAAGTCGATTCTTAAATTACAAGTAGTTATATCTTTCTTAATTATTTCTGTCAATATTATTTTGATCTCTCTCTAAAAAAATATAATGGGATTAGCTAAAAGTTATGACAATATTTTATAATTACCATAAACATTTACCTGTCAATAGTCCTTGACTTTTCTTTATAGGGCTTCACTAAAACACGAGCTCCACACACAAAATGCGGATTCCCCTTGGTTAAAATGATCTTCACTGTTTCCGGATAAACAAAAGTCACAAACCCAAACATCCTTTTCTGTTGACAGGGAATCCTCACATCTTGAACTGGTCCAAAGCTCCTATATAAGCAGAAAACATAAAAATATATTTTCAACTCCCAGATACCTACAACTTCTCACAGAAAAGTTATAAACTTACTTAAAGTAATTTGAGACATCTTCCTCAGTAAAAGTGCTCTCAGCAGGAAAAGTTAGATATATCTGTCTAGACCCAGCGACAATTCCTCCAGATTCACTCCTTTCGCTCCTATATTCCATATATCTCGGAGCATCTTCTGCCAAAACTACTGCATGCTGTCCGTGTGGTCTGCAATTCAAATCACATAAAACCTCAACATTAATTATTCTACATCAAAAACATAGTGACAGGTTCACCTCAAAAAGGTTGAAGATCACACCTATCAATAAGTCGGATGCTATTCTTCAATCGAGCAAGAAGTTTCGTTAAACTGTAACCAGCCTTCCCATGCCTCTGGCTCTCTGTCAAATACCCGTCTGCCTGGAGATTCCTTCCATACTTCTCAAAATACATTAATGGCAGCGAAGCAATCGATACAGGTACCCCTCTTTTACTTTTCAAAAGTTCAGTGAGCTCGAGCTCTAGCTTCTCAAGCGAACCAGGCAAGAAAACATGGTCTTCACCACTGAGATCAATTTGATTCAGGCTGAAAACTTGGGAGAAGCTATCTGATGCAGATAGGCCATGGAAGTACCGACAATTGCTTCCATGCTTGCAAAAGCCTTTGATATAGTAATGGCAAGTTTTCACCGGAAACTCGGGCAAGCTCGGAGACCTCCGACTGGTTCTAGCACTCGAACTACCCAATGCCGTTTCCGGGTAGTAATAGTTACTTGGGAACTCAGGTCCACCAGGGTTAGAAGAATCTAACTGATCATCTAAACTCAAGAACTGAGCTTGGTTTTGGAGGCGGTACTCGTCCGAGATTGTTTCGGAGTAGGCTGAAGGAACAAAATCCATGTTATGGATCGGTTGCTGATCCACCACAACTTGCTGATCCCAGTACGAATTTGCAACACGCAGAGTTGCCGGAGAAGAGAAAGGCCGGGAAGAAGCTGGGGAAAACGGCGTAAACTGTAAAGAGAGATCGGAATTGGGAGCAGAATTTATAGAAGTAGGAGGGGCCGAGGCCGGAATAGTCGATTTGGTGGACATGTTGCTAATTTCAATTTTGGCTTTGTTGACAAGAGGATAAAGCGCGGCGTCAGGTGCAAAGGCCAACCGGAGCATTTCACGATCACCATTGTCTTGTAATAAAAGATACCCAATAATCTTGGTAACACTATCAGGCTCAATCTTTTGAATTCTATTGAAAACATGTCTTGTGGCTTCTGAAAGATCCATTTCACATCTAGTCCCTGCATGCACAGAACAAGAAATGCAAAGAACAAAGAGAAAAGCATTTAAGATACCTATCATAAACAAAAATTAAACGGAATTCTCAAAGGAAGAGCCGAAATATTTACAAAAGAAAGATCAGGGATTCAAGTACAGAGCACAAGCAAGTCATAGTAAGAAAATTAAAAACATAGAAAGTCTTTGATATGAAACATCCCATCCCCACCCACAAAAAAAAAAAAGTAAGCAGATCTAGAGAGCAATTACAAATAAGTAAAACAATAATATGATCAGCAAAAAAATTATTCATAAAAATAAAAAAATGATCCCAAAAGACATAAAAAAACCTGTAGAGAAGAAAAAATGAGAAAGCCCTCTGCACTCTTTTACCATTTATCTTCAATTTTGAAACTCTCTCCTCAAGCCCTTTCATTTCATCTTTCTCAATTCTTCAGCATGAAAGCTACTCTAAGAAACTGTAGTTTTTTTTCCACCCTCGCCATCCTTTCCTTCTCCAAAACAAAAGAGAAACAGAAGGGGAAAAAGAAAAACTGCAGCTCTTATAAGAAGAGGAAAAACTATAACATCTTCCAGATTGGAAAAACCATTTAAAATGCTGAAAGAATCCCCAAATTCAGAACAGTACTATAAACTTAAAACAGCCTCATAATCATTACATTTGAATACAAAAAATAAAAAAATAAAATCAATATTGATATTTTTGAGATAGAAGCTGACCTGAAAAAGAAGTCTAAAAATTCCCAAAACAGATAAGAAACAAGATCTTCACAGAAGAACACTTTCTGGTAGGTTCCTCCAGATTAAGCAAGAGCCCCAAAAAATTAGATTTTTTTTTTTTATTCTTTCATTTTTTTTTTATACACCTCAAAGAAACCCTTTTAAGGAAAAATGTACTTACCATACTGTGAAACCTCAAAATACCCATTTTTATGCTCTTTCACTAACACAAAAGATGAACAGAACAGTTGCTAGTAGGTTTCTTCTCAAAAGAACCTCTTTTTATCCCTGACAAGTGGAATAAAAAGTATACATAGACTTAAAAACTTTTGCTGTTTTCAGAAATCCAAATCACAACTCCAAAAACAACCTTTAACAAACAAAGTAAACTATGAAGAAGAAGAAGAAGAAGAAGAAGATATCCAAAAAATCATTGCCCACTTAAAAAAAAAAAAAAAAAAACTGAACTTTTTCTGAGAAAACATTGAAAAAGAAGTTGAATGAAAACTGCACCTTCAGCCATTTTAGCACAAACCCATGTTGAAGACGACATATTTTTTTGGAACTCAATCTCACATAGAGAAACTCCTAGAAATCAGAAACCAAATCTACCGACCCACATGTTATACCTTATAAAAACCGACTTCATTTTCCATTTTAGAAAATCTGACCAAAACAACCCCAAGAACCTATAAACATAGAAAAAAATGAAAAAAATAAAAAACTTTCCATAAGAAATGAGAAATCTAATAAGACATACAGATCCATAATACCCACCAAATCTTTAAACCCTCGTAGATGATAAAACCCTCTTCAGCAGCAGAACAACCCATCAATATACAAACTCTGCATCATTACTCTTTTCTCTCTGTTGTACTCTCTCTACCTTTGCTTTCTTCCACTTTCCAACTTTTTCTCAAATAAAAAGTCTTCAAATTCCCTGAAAAATAATTTAAAAACAAAAAAAAAAAATCACAAAATGACTTGAAGTATAGCTGCTATTCCTGAGTTCAAATCCACAAGATAAATAAAATAGTTAATGGTAAATTTATTAAATAGTAAAAATTTAACATTAAAATTCACCTTTTTTTTTTTTTAAATCACAGATAACAATGTCTCTCTCTCGCAATTTGATTTCTGAAAATTACAGGGTGTAATTGTGGTTACAGATATTTACGGGGAATTAATAGGAAATGCTCCAGAATTTTCGATTCTAGATGAGCAAACTCTTCATCTTTATATGTCCATAATACCCCTCACATATTTCAAAATACCTGACATAAATTTTCATTTAAAAAATTATTTAAAAACTGATAAAAATAATAAAGTTATTATTATTATTATTATTACAAAAAAAAAAAAAACTCCCCACGTCCACGTGAAGGTGAGTGGTCTGGTCCTTTATAAAGTATGTCAATAACTTGACCATTATTCATTGTGTTATAATTATAGCAATTAATGAAATAATAATAATGGAAATCTTATTTGAATTGTACTGATTAATGAGAGACACGTGGAGGACATGCAAGGTACCAGTATCTGTGTTCTAATCAGGCTCCGGGTTGCAGAATAAACCAGCCCACAAGGGTCGAAAAAAAAAATTTAATTGATTTATTAGATTATGATAATTTTTAATAATTTGAGAAAAATAGGAGAGCGTTTTGGTAATTTGGGTGAGCTGAGCGGTTCAACAGGCTGGAAAGGAGGGGGCGAAGGTTCGTCAACGAGAGAGAGCAAGATCCCGGGAGATTATATGAGTTGAATCGGTTTAATATATTTATTGAAAATCCAATCTAAGATCCGATTTTTATTTATTATTATTTATTTTTTTTTTTGTGAAACCATTTTTAAGATTTGATTTACAGAACTTTTTGGATCTCTCACCTTCAGAACCGGGCGCTTTCTGTTAAGATTTTCTCACTCTGATTTTTAATGTTGAAGAGATGTAATTTAAAATATTTTTTTTTTTTAAATTATATTATATTTACGTGTCAGTATATGATGTAATCGACTACTATAACTTATTTTTTTTCCATTATAAGTAAAAATGATTACCTGTTAGACTATTTATATATTTTTTCTATAATGGGTATTCGGGTTATTTTTTACCAATATTTTTAACAAAATAAATGCCCCACTTTTGATAAATTTTTAGATTTTGCTTTTATATATTTACCTTAAATTGTCTTTATGTAATAATTTCAATATTATCAATCTCTCTAGCTGCAAACATGTTTTGTAAATTAATGTTTGAGTTGTAAATACCATTTTGGACTGCATGGTTCAAGTTGTCATATAAATTTGAATTCTAATAAGGTTTTAATTATATGATATTAGTGTAGGGTTCTCCCTTGTGATGAATTTGCATTTAAAAAACATCTATATTAGTAGTAAAGCAATAATTAAAAAATAATTACACATGAAGAAGCTTCACATGGCGTTCAGTACAACAAATGATAAAATTTAATTTAAAATTACTTCTAATCTAAGTACTTTGTGTCCTTCAAAGTGTTCAACCTCTTTATTTATTTATTTATTTATATATTTTATAACTATAATATTCTTATTTATATGTTTTTTTTAAAGTAATCCTCTTTAAACAAGTTGACAATTACGAGAGTACTACCAATATTTCGTGTTTAAAACGTTGCTTCAACCCATGAGAGCGGCAAAATTACTCACCTAGAATAATAAAATAATATATAAATGTATAAATTAATGTATATAAATATAGGACAAGATAAGATGTATAAATGAAGGATGAAGGTGACGTCACTTGTTTTGGTTTCTCCTCAGCTCATCCACCCAATAATGCCAAATAAAATAGTTCTATATAATTAATGGAATTATAAATAAAAAATAAAAAATAAAAACCAGTCTCTTTCAATCAGTATTGCTACTTTCCATGCATTTTTATACAATTTTATAGAATGTTATATGGCAAGAAAAATATTAAAATGATATTCAAAATGAACACTAGGGTACATATCACTTTATATATATTTATATTGTATTATCTTAAATTATGTGTAAATATATAATTCAAAGCATCTGATAATGACCCTGTTTAGGAATGTAGGAAAGTCGTGTTACAATAAATAATTTTAATAAACACGATCTGGGTGTTGTTTGACACATGCATTTGTGATACAAACGCAATTTAAGAGCTTTTAATTAGTGAAGTTTTCTTCCTTCTACTTCTTCAGTATTTTACTTGTTACGTTTATAATAAGTGCTTTTAGTTAAAAATGCAAACGCGCTCCTAAACAAAACAATTATGTAAGTATGGATGTATATTTTGAATGTCAATATATCAGTACTTAAATCTAAAACCATTAAATTATATTAGACCTATATATTAATTTTGAGTTTTTGTGCACAATGTTATCTGCCACATGTAAGTTAATCATAGGTCAATGAGACATAATCAAAATTGGATATCATTAGGGATTTTTTTTTTATGACTTCTTAAGGTGGTTGAAGAAAATGAAAGTAATATTAAGATTAATTACATACATTATATATATATTTAATTATTTACCGGATCGCTTGACTTGTGTTTGTGTTGATAGGGTTGTCATTATACCAACACGAAGGCATTGTATAGTAATATATTAGTTTAGTGTTGGGTTGGCATCTTACCATTGCTTAATTGGGTATATATAGTCAAGGAAATAGGTGGTCTCTAGTAATTAAATGTCGTCTGATCTTAAAGACCAAGGTACTTGCGGCTCTGGCTTATTAACTTCATCTTTTTTACTTAATTATTATTATTTTTTTATATAAAAAGTATTTGTTCATATACAAAACATATTAGATAGATTAGAACGTCTAAGGTAATTAGGACCAGCTTATGCATATCATGGGCTAATCAACCTTCTTATATATATGTTTAAAGATAGTTTATCTATGTTAGATTCAAATATTCATAACAATTTACAACATAATTTTTCTTCCTCTCCAACTCGAAGTTTGCTCAATTAGAACAAACCCTTTTCGTAACCAAACTAATTCTTCATCGAGGCAGTCATTTTTTCTTAGTTAATTCTTCTTCTTCTTCTTATTATTATTATTATAAATAAAAGAAGATGATATAAGAAAAAATGATCTCCATCCATCCATTCTCATATTTATTCATTTATGACAAATGCTATTCTTCTTCTTTTCTTTTTATTACCGATTTTTTGACATTTAAAATATATTTTTTTTAAAACAAGACTAATCCTTCTGAACTTAGAGATTAAAAGCAAAAGCAATGAAGTTCACTTTCCTTTTTTATTTGTTTTTTGCTTTCAACTCAAAGGTGGCTTTTGCAAGCGGCTTCACATGCTTTCACCTAATCATTGTTAGCTTTACGGCCAACATGTGGTGCTCTATTCATTCTTTTGGAAAAAAAAAAAACAGATAAGGTAAGAAAGAAGAAAAAGAAGAAGAAAGAAGGTAAAGAAAGGGAAAATAAATAAGGAAAGGCAATTGATCAAGAAAACGTTTAATACCTTTCTCAGGATAATCACTTTCTCCGAAAAGTGAATACCACATATCTTTATAAGAATTATTTTTTTATTTTAAGTGAGAATTCTATTTTCTCAGAAATTTTCGCTTCTAAAAAAGTGTAAATAGTGAAACAAACGTAAGAATTATCAACATTTTCATTCTCATCCCATAGATTACCCCATACCAAATGCCCCTAACATTGTATCTTCTCGAAAAAAGAAAAAAAAATTACATTACATCAACTCTTTTTAGGGTCACTCAAAAGTTTACAATTTGAGATAATGTAAAAGTGTTAATAGAAGCATCATTTGAATTGTTCATCTTTCTAAATCCCCACACATATTCATTATGATAAATAAAGTTCATACCTTTGATGATCTATATCTGTATTTATTTTCGTAAATACAAACAAATCAAATTAATTACTTAAACTAAAAGTAAGGAAAGCTAAACTAACTTAAGGTTGGAGTGATCGAGAGCCCATCTCAATGGGAGTCTTTATAAATTTGATTTTTACACCAAACTGAATATATATTTCTCAGAGTTTGTCACGTAGGAAGATAGAGAGATTCGCATGAAGGATTAGTCGATCGGATTATAATCATTGGTGTCTTGGAAAGATGTTTTAAAAAATATCCCTTTAATTTTTTTCATTACATAGAAATAAAAAAATAAAATAAAAATTAAAGTTTGGATATATGCATGGTTTTTTTTTTATAAAATGAATGAACTTTGTGGTTGTTTTTGTGGAGTGTGGACGAGGGTCCTTGTCTCTTGTTAAAAAGGAACAATTTGAATGAATGATAATTAATTTATGTGGTGCCTCAACATCAAAAGCTTATCCATTTTATTATATGATTAGGGTTGTTAAGAATGGACGTGGGGGGTGGTGGACCTCTTCTTTTCTTTAATTAGCTTTATTAGTATTCAATGATTTAATATTAAGTCTGATGGTATTTGTTGTTTGGTTAATATAAAATCAGCTTATTCATCTTTAATCCAATTCATGTACACACTTGTTCTTCAATAAGCTAATTATCTTGTATTATTATTATTATTTCATTTGATTTGTAAGTTTTTGATTAAGTGACAATAATTGTGAAGTTTAAACGTAAACATCCTAATTAATATATAACACATAAGAATGGTCTTTAATTTTATTTATTTTTATTTGTCCTCAAAATGGGCAAAAGAAGCCAAGTTCATGGTGATTAAAACAATAATTAAGGTAAAATAATCGCAGTTTGGCCGTCTAATCAAGTACTTAAATAAGTAATCTAAAGTCTAAACAGTGGATTGGTTTCAAGTGGTATGACTTAAACACCTTTTTTTAATACCATTAAAGGAAATGTGATGGTTGAAGATGGGAAATTATTGGAATATTGGCAACCCAATAAGAATCAGATTCATCTATCTTGCTCTTAATGGGATATATAGTTTTTAGCAATCATTTGAATATCCATTTCTTAAATAAATATGTTGCATGTTGGGTTTGTTGGTCTCAAATAGATTGATGTTATTGCTGAGAGATATGGATAATTTTTATTTATTTTTTAAATATACATTTTTATAATATTTAGTTTATGAAATAATCTTGAGTTGGTTAATTGGCTCTAGACACTCGTTTCAAGAAATGAGGTCAAGAGTTCAACTTTCTACTAGTGTTGGCCACTCGAGGCGTCCCCCGCTCGAACAACCAGAGGCCCAAGAAATTAGTCGGACTGGATACCCGGATACCCTTAGTTATCAAAAAATAATAAATAAATAAATTCTCAAATAATCCCTCAATTTTTCTACCAATCTCAATTTTTTAAGATAATGTTACCATAGACTCAAATATTAGTATTTTTGAATTAAAATATTTTCTATGATCATGCAAGTGTTTGTCTTGTACTTGTATGTCCAAAATCAAAGGGATCAAATAAATCAACTTTGGCTTAAAGGAGCTATAATGCACATAAATACATACATACATATATACTCACATAAAAATTTAAGAACCTTGGGCTCTAATTGGGAGTCCATGGGCCTTTCTAGATCATCTCTTTATACACCTAAATCCATGTCTCTGACACACTTGTTGCCTTGTTTAACTTTGGAAGCCGCTGAAATTACCTACTCAATCCTATTTCTCCACCTATCTAAATTAAAAAATAATAAATAATAAATAGTCTTACAAAAAATTATTAAAATAGACATATAAAAACTATCATACTTTCTCACTCTCTCCTTACTCGCTAATTCTTCAACCATAAAGCCCTAGCTTTAATTATAAAAATGAGAAAATCTTCATTTTTATAAGTTATAAGTTGAATTTTCTGTGTTATTTGTTCATTTCTACCCGGATCTAGACCTAAAATCATGAAAAAAAGGGTTAAAATGGTGCAAAGAAAGGGTTTCGAAACCCTTTCTCCACCCTGTGTTAACCTGTCAGCTCATCGTGGGCCGAATCGAGACGA